>JAOEGL010000004.1:3120000-3840000 GCA_034509955.1 Urosaurus nigricauda
ATAATATAGAGGACCACACGGGGATAGGAAGATACTGTACCTCTCTGATCGACACCATCTTCATAGCTAGTCATTCACCTATGCACTGTTGAACATGAGTCAACAGTACGATGCAGCAGCTAAAAAGGTCAATGCGATTTTAGGCTGCATCAATAGATATGTAGTGTCTAGATCAAGGGAAGTTATAGTGCCACTCTATTCTGCTTTGGTCAGGCCTCACCTGGAATAGGACTGTGTCCAGTTCTGGGCACCACAATTCAAAAAGGATGTGGAGAAGCTGGAGCGAGTCCAAAGGAGGGTGACTAAAATGGTGAAGGGTCTGGAAACCATGCCTTATGAAGAAGGACTTGAGCTGGGGATGTTTAGCTTGGAGAAGAGAAGGTTAAGAGGTGATGTGATAGCCTTCTGAAGAGATGTCATATTGAAGAAAATGCAAGCTTATTTTCTGCTGCTCCAGAGAACAGGACCCGGAACAATGGATGCAAGCTACAGGAAAAGAGATTCCATCTGAACATTAGGAGGAACTTCCTGACAGTAAGGGCTGTTCGACAGTGGAACACACTCCCTCGGAGGATGGTGGAGTCTCCTTCCTTAGAGGTCTTTAAGCAGAGGCTGGATGGCCATCTGTCGGGGGATGCTTTGATTGGGAGTTCCTGCATGGCAGGAGATTGGACTGGATGACTCTTGTGGTCTTTCCCAGCTCTATGATTCTATGATTCTAGGCTCTCCAATAAATTCCTGGTGTACTTTGCAGATAGTTTCCTCTTTCAAAAGCTGGAGGAAGGAACAAAGGGACCAGCAATCCTAACTAATAGGGAGGAGTTGGTCACTGGAATAAAAGGTGTGGAGTGACTATTTAGTGCTAGAATTCATGATTGTGAGACAGGCCAGAGAAGAGTAAAGTCAAACACAAACTTTGGATTTCAGGGTCTCCGTAAGTCAGAAATAATGTGAAGGCACACATCATCAACAACAACAAAGATAAAAGGCCAGAATTCTCTACTATGGTCTATACCGTGTAACTTTATCCATACTTTGCTACTTAGCAATGGTGCTAAGGAACCCAATTAGAAAATGGCAAGGATACGTAATGGGACACTGATGAAAATGTCCCATTGTTCATCAGGACTTATTGTGCAACAGTCCCAAGGTGCATCAATCCAAATGCATAACAGTCACATTGCTGGCTTCCTTACATAGTAATGTACCAGTAACTCATTCCTGAATACAAATACTGTAGTGTGAAATTGCTCAATTCTATTTCCTAGAAATTTAAGTCCACTTAAACCAATAAACCTATTGTCACAATACCCCAAATTCTCTCCATCCCCTCGCTTCCCCTTAATTCTTCCCCAACAAATTCTGGAAGAGAGTTTTCATACAGAGCAAATTATTTGCCAAATATTATCTGCTCTTTCCAATATTTCATTTGATGTGCCCAACATTTTTTGCACTTAGCAGTTAACATTTGACCACGTCTCTCAAACGACTGGCATGCACCAGCAGTCAAGAGTGTGACAATGTTTCCTCTGCAGACATCTGTATCATTTCCTTTGAATTGTGAATTCAATGGCTGAGCGCTAACAGGGCTGTTGACATAATAGAGAATCAATAAAATGGTAAGAGTATCTTCTTGGGAATCCTAGTTTGCAAAAATGTGTAGGGAGGGAAAACTGAATTTGGAAGAGAGAAATCACCTAAGCATCCCATTGAGGACCAGAGCATGGAAAAGTTCCTTTTCCAACTACAAAATAGCTGTTGCATCAGTCTGCCACTAAGGTCCACAACATACTGCAGAAATAATCCAGTTTGAGACTGCTTTAACTTCCCTGGCTCAATGCTAGGAAATTCTGGGAACTGTAGTTTTGTGAGACATTTAGCCTTCTCTATCAGAGAGCTCTGTTGTCACACTAAACTACAATTCCTAGGATTCCCTAACACTGAGCCAGGACAGTTAAAGCAGTTTCAAACTGGATTATTTCTGCAGTGTATTTTGGACATAAACTTTCATATCCCACAATTATAGCACTTTGATACGACTTTACTTGCCATGGCTCCTTCCTACCAAATCCTGGGACTTCTAATTTTGTGACGTGCTGTAGCTGATGATTCTGAAAATCTCACAAAACTAGAAATCCCAGGATGCCATAGACTAGAGTCAGCACAGTTAAAGTAGTATGAAAGTGCTAAAATGGTACTGTTTGAAAAAGACCTAAAGTAAGTAAGATTTATCTTGGTCCACGAATCATTGGCTCATCCTGTTATAAACCCCTCAATTAATTTTTCAGCTTAGATCCAGACTGTCTGAAAGACTGTATCTCCCTACATGAGCCAGAGGTTTTAAAGATCCTTGGGAAAGAGCTTTCAGCCTCAGTTATACCAATCCTTACAGACCCTTCTGGCAAAGACATGGGAGACAGGGCCTTCTCGGTGGTTACTCTCCAGCTCTGGAAGTCCCTTCCCAGAGAGACTTGGCTGGGCATCCTCCCTGCTCTTCTTTCACCCACAGGTAAAGGCTGCATTTACACTGTGGAATTAATTTCACAAAATGACCTATCTCAAAATTCCACAGCATTGAACCATGGCAGTTAAAGCGGTGTCAAACTGCATTCATTCTGCAGTGTAGATGCAGTCGCTCTAAAGGCTCAATGGACATTTGAGGTTACTGTAGTGCTAGAAATTGGGGGGCTGAAGAAACATTTTGGGGGGAGAATTCTTGTTTGGGAAATTGTCCTCATTTTGCATATCCTCCCAGTATTTACACCCCATTTCTTTGGAGGGGCTGAGCTGAGATTTGGGCATGGGGAATATTCCTTATTGTCTCTGATCCAGCTGCTTGGTTGCAGCAAATTTTATTATTATTATTATTATTATTATTATTATTATTAAAGGACCTGGGACCCAACCTGGTTGAGGTTGTTCAGTGATGCAGAAGCAGAGAAGTGGCTCTGCAAACCACATCTATGTGAAAAACATTGCTGGGTGGATTGCAAAATGCTTGGAGAAGTCTCCCTCCACCCATACTATGTAAATACATATGGGCACTGTTTTTACTGTTAAAGGAGGAAACTAGTCAAAGTCCTGAATTCAAAACCTTTTTTTTAACAGAAGGCCTTTGTTGCTTTGCAGAAAACAGGACTTTGTGGACAATTTCTCTATCACTGTGTCAGAAGCGTCACTAGGGGTTGCGGGAAGTGTGCACCCAGAGGGTTGTATGCCAGGTGGGGTGGTACACCCGGAAAGATTAGTGCGGCTACTGGGCAAGTGAGAATGGGCATCACCTCTGTTGCTCACTTGCACAGCACCCATTCTAAACCCCAGATGGGCCCTCTAGAGGCCACAGGGCCAGCCCCTTCAGCACCGGCTGATGCTTATGGATGGGGCCTTCTGTTGCAAGTACTCTGTTCTGCTTTGGTCAAGCCTCAGCTGGAATAATCCTGTATCCTGTTCTGGGCACCACAATTCAAAAAGGATGTTGAGAAGCTGGAGCATGTCCAGAGGAGAGCCACCAGGATGGTGAAGGGCCTGGAAACCATGCCTTATGAGGAGAGACTTAGGGAGCTGGGGTTGTTTAGCCTGGAGAAGAGAAGGTTAAGAGGTGATAGTTTACAGATAGTTTAAGCCCTGTTTAAATATCTGAAGGGATGCCATACTGAGGAGGGAGCAAGCTTGTTTTCTGCTGCTCCAGAGAACAGAACACGGAACAATGAATGCAAGCTCCAGGAAAAGAGATTCCACCTCAACATTAGGAGAAACTTCCTGACAGTAAGAACTGCTGGACAGTGGAACACATTCTCTTGGAGGGTGGTGGAGTCTCCTTCCTTGGAGGTCTTTAAGCAAAGGCTGGATGGCCATCTGTTGGGGATGCTTTGATGGTGAATTCCTGCATGGCAGTGGGCTGGACTAGGATGGTTCTTCTGGTCTCTTCCAACTTATGATTCTATTATTCTATCATTCTATGGTGCTTTTGCTGGGTGGGTAGCCATGCCAGACCCTTAACAAGTAGACCGGAGGTGGCAGCAGCACCCCATCCCTCACCGCAGTCTCAGTGGCAGCCTACAAATCCCAGGATTCTTTTGGTTGGAGACCTGGCAATTAATGTGGCATCAATTGTGTAGTGGGAGAATCACCTTGACCTTTCAGATGCATATTCAGTTATGATAGAGGAGGAGACCTGCTGGCGCAGTGGTTAAATGTCAGTACTGTAGCCACAAGGTTGTAAATTCAATCCCAGGGCTCCAGGTTGACTCAGCCTTACATCCTTTCGTAGGTTGGTAAAATGTGTATTCACCTTGTTGGGGGCAATTTGCTTGCAGACTGTAAACTGCTTAGAGCATGCTGAGTTCACTGATAAGCAGAACAGAAATATAAATATTATTGCTAAATGCTGTAAGGATGGCTTCCTACATCCTAGGTCAAGTCCAGAGACTTGCATGACATTCAATTAATATTTTGCTAATATTCTTCAACACAGTTATTCCCAGACCTCAAAGCAGTTGACACCACGTTGCAAAAATGGAACGGATTGACTGAAAAGTGAAAAGAGGAGAGTGTAGGTGCAAGAATGGTGTTGTAACCGCACTCTTCAGGTGAAACAGTCTCTGGGATGGTCCGTGGCCTCTACTAAGCAGCGATTATGGAGCCAGATGCAAACTTCACCCCCTTCCTCCCACCCTGCCTAACTGGCAGAAAACCCAGCCTGTTCTCAGAAACTGCAAGAGGGGAACTTCCTTCTCTAAAATGCAAATTGCTCCATGTTTGCAGCTTTGATGCAACCCAAGAATCTTTGCCTGACTCAGAATTGAGGAAAGGGGAAGCCACGATTCAGGGCTTCATGAGAATACTGCCTTCATTAGTGCCACCTTCCATCTACCCAGCAATGGACCTTAAGGACGTTTTCACATGGGAGGAATTTCTCTCAATTTTGAAAGAAATGAAAGTGGGGCAAGTTCGGAATTGAGTGAATTCGCTAGTTCAGCAAATTTATGTAATTGCATATTGACGCCAAATTGCATTTGGAACTGCCCAAAATTGCCTCCCAGTGCCTGAAATTGTGTGTGATAGATTCTCACGCAATAACGTGAAACCCCACAATTGCGTTCGGAAGGACTTCCCATTGCCCGAAAAAGTGTGTGATCGGCTTTCACACAATAACGTGAAACCCAATGATTGCGTTCAGATTGCAATTGGATTATACTTCCAATTCCCATTGTGTGATCCTATGACAGTGGAATGGTGCTTTGACTGTGTCTTCCTGCATGGCAGAATGGGGTTGGGCTGGATTCCCCTTCGTGGTCTCTTCCAGCTCCATGATTCTATGATTAGGGTTCATGGAGGTCTCACATTCAAAAAGTTTCTGTATGTTGAAGTCAGTATGATGGCAAATAACACCAACAAACAACAAAGTTCCCTGAACTTGAACTTGCTTCGACAGTATGTTGGGGATACTGTGAAAGGGATCTAGGAGTCCAAGTAGACCATAAGTTGAACATGAGTCAACAGTGTGATGCAGCAGCTAAAAAGGTCAATGCAATTTTAGGCTGGATGGCCATCTGTTGGGGATGCTTTGATTGGGAGTTCCTGCATGGTGGGGGTTGGACTGGATGGCCCTTGTGGTCTCTTCCAATTCTAAATTTCTATGATGCTATGATTCTATATTCTTGGGCTGCACCTACACTGTTGAATGAATGCAGTTTGACACCACTTTTAACTGCCATGGCTTGTTGCTATGGAATTCTAGGATTTGGAGTTTTGTGAGCTACGTAGCTTTCTTTGTCAGAGAGCTCTAGTACCACAACAAACTTCACATCCCAGGATTGCATAGGATGGAGACATGACAGTTAAAGTGGTGTCATACTGCATTATTTCTGCAGTGCGGCAGCAGCCTAAGTTGGCAGGCTGATATCCATAGATATGTAGAGTGCGGGATAAAACAGGTGATCAAAAGGCAAGGAAAGAAATGGGTCGAGATACTGTTTGAAGTTGTTTAGTGCCACCCGGTGCAGCTCATATCTTCCTCGCCCAAGTGATGCCCCAGTTATGCATGCAGAGCCATTGTGCAAGGATGCACATGGATGCACATGCATCTTTGTGCATTTGGTTGTGCATTGTGTGTCACAATATTGCCTTTCAGCACCAGGGTTGCATAGCACAATGGACACATGACAGAGTTTTTCACTACACAACCCCAGCATAAGATCTTGATTAATAAAAGCTGTTGAGATGGTGAAATTAGGCATGTGTTGCACATTAGTTGTTCAGTCATTATACATTTAGTATTTACCATAAATCCAGCCTGTCCCAGATCTTCAGTTTTCAAAAGCACTGTGAACAAGAATAAAGTTGGACGTACAATGCGTTAAAATTATATATTTTAAAAATGCATTTTATTAAATTTGCCACTATGAAGGCAGTTTCAATTGGAATATTTAGCCCAAATATTTATGAACGTTGAATCTCTTTAATATAAATTGCATATTATGCTCCAATGTTGCAGCTGGTTCTGCTTCTTTCAGCTACTTTCAGCTTCTGGGTTCTGACAGTTTTGTACTTCCTATTTTCCTGTTACAACTTCTTGATAAGGAAGTGTCTCTAAGTTGTAACCGGGAAGTAGCAAAGGTCAGAGCAGAGATCTTACCTTGAGTTGCTGCTGCTGCTACTACTGTTGTTATTGTTCTTCTTCTTCTTGTTGTTGTTGTTGTGTGCCTACATGTAATTTCTCCACCATGGGATTTTCTTGGCAAGATTTCTTCAGAGCAGGCGTGCCTCCATTGCCTTCCTCTGAGGCTGAGAGAGTGTAACTTGGTTTCTCACTGGGTTTCCATGGCTGAGTGGGAACCTGAGCCCTGGTCTCCTGGAGTCCAAGAGTAAATCCACACTACAGAAATACTGCAGTTTGACACCACTTTAATTGCCACAGCTCTGTCCTACAGAATCTTGGGATTTGTAGTTTTGTGGGGCATCTGCACTCTTTGGCGGAGAAGGTGAAAGATCTTGAAAAATTACAAATCCCAGGATTCTATAGGATGGCACTACAGCACTTATAGTAGTTTCAAACTGCATTATTTCTAAAATGTAGACAAAGCCTTAGTCCAACATTCAAACCACAACAACATACTGACTCTGAAATCATGGCAGCAATCCTCTCCTAGGGTTTTCTTGATAAGATTTCTTCAGAGGGGGTTTGCTGTTGCCTCTGAGGATGAGAGAGTGTGACCTGCCCAAACCAACACAGCTTAAAGCGGTGCACATGGCTGTTGTGCCACAGGACTCTTTTGCTAAATAGTGACTTTGGCAGCTGACAGTATCTCTGCTGATGTGCGTACATATTGACCCATTATAAAATGGGGAATAATGCGCAAGGGTTGTTCCTGCAAATGCAGGGAATCAAGTGGGACATTGAAGGCATGGATAAAGAGTTGTCTCCCATCTAAGGAATGCTCAGTTGCATGGCTGGGATCTTGTCAATGGGTCCCAAATAAAGCAGACCCACAGAATCAATGGTGAAATATTGAGTCAACACACAGGTAGATCCTGTTGATCCAATAGCTCTATTTTAACCTGGACTCACACTAGGATCACACTAGGCATACCTTCAAGCTTAGAAGGTCTAGAAACTTGATTTCTTTTAAAGTTTTAATTAAAACCAGGATCCTCAGAAAAATTATATCACCTCTACATGCACACATTTCCTAATGCCCACAGACTTGTGGCACATATCACTATCGGCTTCTGCCTAGCCCCTGGTCTTCATAACCAAATTACTACTTTATTTCGCACATAAATACTTTGCTTACTCCATTCAAGCGCTGGATCTGGTTTGCATGGATATAGCTCAGTGGCAGCACACCTGCTTTGCATGTAGAAAGTCCCAAGTTCAATTTCTGGCATCATCAAGCAGGACTGGGAATGTATTTTGGCTGAAACCCTTGAGATCAAGGCAATACAGGGTGACAGGGAACAGTGGCCTGATTCAGTACCAGGCAGCTTCCAGCGTCCCTATGTCTTGTGCATCATCTTGCTATAAACATTACAACCGGCGAGTGTGTATTCCTGCAACTTAGAATTTAACTGAGGGTCAACATGGTTGAATCCCGTGTGCTTTAACTGTTGTTGACATGCTTACTTTCCAAGATTGAAAAGGTAAATATTCAACATCCTTCATTTGATGGTGAGAAGGTTTCATTGCTTTGGCTGCACAGGAATGCGTATTTTGCAGATGTCAACTACATATCCTCGACATAGCTTGCCGGCATCTTATGCATGCTTAAGTTCAGCTACAGAAGTGGTTGGACATTTATGTCCACCGTAGAATGTATGCATTCAGTTCAAATTTGCAAAAGGAGAATTGTTCATGCAGTGCTAATTTTGCCCTGTGGAAAAGGTAGATTTGCAAATGAATGTACAATGCGCATGAATGCATATGCACATGCATATTCTCAAATTCACATGTGGTGTCTTCTTTGTTGTTGCTAATTATGTCATCAAATTGACTTGAGAGATTTGTAAGAAATTTATCATGCCACCTCTGTCATTGCTGAGATGGCATTAATGAAGGGAAGTGCATACATGCCAGTTTGGGGGCACATTATTACCACAAGTGTCAATGCATCCTCAGTGATCTACTTTAGTTCAGACTAACAATTCAACGTAGGCTACAAGAGAATCAATTCAAGGTAGTATGGAAAACTAAAGCCAAAGTCAGGCCACCTGAGCTGTATGGGGTTTTGGTGACTAGAATTGAAGTCCAACAAAACCAACTTTACAACAACACCCAAAATCCACAAATCGAGCCAACCAAAATGCACAATATACATGTTGCAAGCTTTCAAAGCTCCATTGGCTTCTTCATCAGGCAAAGGTGTTAAAAATACCATCTGAACTGAGGATAACAACTACAACTCCTTGACAAAATGCAGGACCGTAACTAATATCGCCATTTTTTTCATTCTCCTATATGATTTTTAACATCTTTGTCTGATGAAGAAGCCAGGGAGCTATGAATGCTCACATGTATATTGTCCATTTTGGTTGGTTCATTTTGTGATATTTTACACAGCTACCCCTGGGTATGTTTTCCAAAAATATCTTTGAAATGCTCTGGTGGTGACTGCAGACTCTTTCTGCTCTGCATTAACCATGGCCACATTAGTTGACTTAAAACGGGAAGAAGTGAGTTTCCCAGTGGCAGAGAAGTGCCCAAGAGACTCAATGCAATTTGGAACTCCATTCAATGGCTTTATTGTATTCTTTTCTCCAGTGCAGCAGCAGAGGGCATCCTTGCTCCATGGCAGCTTCTGTAGAAGTTGGTTGCTTCATCAGAACGTAGGGACATAGAAGAGAAACCCCTAAATCCATCACAGAGGAATCTCCTAAACTTAGGAGACCATCAGGGACAGCTATTGTAGGGATCAAGGAATGAATCATAGAATCACAGAGTTGGAAGAGACCACAAGGGCCATCCAGTCCAACCCCCTGCCATGCAGGAACTCTCCATCAAACCATCCCTGACAGATGGCCATCCGGCCTCTGCTTAAAGATCTCCAATGAAGGAGACTCCGAGGGAGTGTGTTCCACTGTCGAACAGCCCTTACTCTCAGGACGTTCCTCCTAATGTTGAGGTGGAATCTCTTTTCCTGCAATTTGCATCCATTACTCCACGTCCTAGTCTCTGGAGCAGCAGAAAACAAGCTTGCTCCCTCTTCAATATGACATCCCTTCAAATATTTAAACAGGGCTATCATATCACCTCTTAACCTTCTCTTCTCTAGGCTAAACATCCGCAATGGCTGGAGCACAGGTAAGTCCATAAAGATCTAGGAGTTTATCACATGGGGAAAGTATAAAAGCTGGGGGGAAAAATGTAAAAGCAGGTTGATTTTCACATGTTGTTATTAAACTGGTGTTAACCCAAACTGAAAGTAGACAAAAGCCACTCTTTTTTACTTTCAGGATTTTCCAAAAGTAACAAGGAGCGGCTTTTGTCTACTTTCCGTCTACTTTCCGTTTGGGTTAATATCACTTTAACAACAACAACATGTGAAAATCAACCTGCTTTTGTGGTTCCCCCCAATTAAAACCCCTATTTCTGCATGGGATTTCCCCCATACGATAAACCTCATAGTTATTCAACACATAGACAAATTGTCCAGAGGTGAGCAACCAAAAAGGTATAAGGTCTAGAAATCAAGCCCTATGAAGAACGGTTGAGGGAACCAGGCATGTTTAGACTGAAAAACAGAAGACTGAGAGGTAAAAGGGTATTTATTGTAGCTATGGATTTTCAAGTTAACTCCAGATTATGGTGACCCTGTCATTAATGGGGTTTTCTTGATAGGATTTATTCAGAGGAGGCTTGCCCTTGCCTTCCTCTAAGGCTGAGAGAGAATCTCTTGCCTAATGTCACCCAATGGGTTTTCGTGGTTGACTCAAAGCCTGATCTCCCAAGAGTCCTTGTCCAACTGTTGCAGATTTTAACCAGGGAGACAGGAGCCATTTGGAAAGGAAACATAGTTTATTTTTGCTGCAGCGTCCCCAGAGGAAAACACTTCCAAATTCTGGGCCTCCAATTCCAAAGTGAATCAGCCCTTTATAGCACCCTGAACAAAGAAAACTGCAAATCACATTTCATTGTTTACATATACAATAAACATATACGCCCCATTACACCTAACTAGGACTCTGTCTCTCGTGGGGTATCCATCAATCAAACTATTATCTATATGTTTAGTTTCACTTTCCCCAAACTGTCTCTTCAGTGCCTTCTATTACTTGGGTTAGGAACTTAAGTTAGGAGCCATTTCAGAGTTGTTTTACATTCCAGAACAGAGGATTTGACATGATCTGCATTCCACCATCCTGGCAACCTTTGCTCTCAATACATTTCAGTACTATAATTTTCAACTCCTGAGGATAAGTAAAATTCCAATACAAATCTACCCTCTATACAACAGTCAAATTACTACACCATGCTGGCTACTGTAGTTGTTATTGTTATTACCATGTTTCCCCAAAATTAAGACAACGTCGTATATTAATTTTTACTCCCAAAGATGTGGTAGGCCTTATTTTCAGGGAATGTCTTATTTTTCCATGAAGAAGAATTCACATTTATTGTTGAACCAAAAAACAGAAAATTTATTATATACTGTACATATATTTATATACTAAAACTTTGCTAGGTCCTACTTTCGGGGGAGGCCATATATTTAGCAATTCAGCAAAAACTCTGCTAGGTCTTATTTTTTGGGGATGTCTTATTTTCGGGGAAACAGGGTAACTGCTGTCAAATCAACTTTGACTTATGGCAAGCCCATGAATGAGAGACCTCCAAGTCACTCTATCTTCAACAGCCCTGCTTAGGTCTTGCAGACTCAGGTCGCCATCCATGGTAGTTTCCTTGAGGGACTCTGTATAGCCATCTTTAGATATCTGAAGAGCCGTGTTTGTTTTCTGCTTCTCCAAAGGGTAGATCCTGGAGCAATGAATGGACCAGGACTGTAAGAAAAGAGGATTCCACCTGAACACTGGGAAGAACTTCTTGACAGCAAGAGCTGGTTAACAGTAGAATCGACATCCTTAGAAGGAGGTGGACTTTCTTGTTTTAAAAGAGAAGTTGGATGCCTACCCTTCAAAGATGCTTTGGATGTGATTTTCCTACAGTATCATGGGGTTGAACAAGATGGCTCTTGGACCCCTTCCAACTCTATGATTCTTCCTCTTCTTTTCATATCTAGGCTGAACTGTTTTTTTCACAGATAGTTGTCTTCATTGTCATCTTCATTGTTGTTGTCTTCCTCTTCCTCCTCTCCATCATGGGCCAGAGCTTCAATGTCATGGGTTATATCCGTGATCATGCGGTTGAAGGACTCAGACTCCGAGTGCAAGGACCAGCTGTCATAGCTGCGCACAGCCGAGGCTGAGGTGTTACTCATGCTCCGCTTGATGCGCCCAAAGCTGTCGGTCAGGATGCCTCCTTCCCGGATACCAATATTCTCCAGGAAGTTCTCAAAGTAGCCAATGTCCTGGTCAGGAATGAATGGCCGCATGCCTAAGGAAGAAGAAAGGAGGAGAAAGATTAGGATTTCATAAAAATCTGCATACAAACAGAGGGCACTTGGTATCTGCTGGAGGAACCCCATGGACACCAAAACTCATAGATGCTCAAGTCCCAATATATACAACGGGGTAGCAAAATGGCATCCCTTATATAAAATGACAAAATAACAATATGCTTTTTGAAATTAATAATTATATATATATATTTTCAAGTCATGGATGATCGATTCCATGGATGCAGAATCTGTGGGCTGGTCAACTGTACCAGGCTTTATGCAGTTTTAACTCCTTAAAAATCATCAATCAAAAAAAACCCCTTTGATAGATTTTAGAATCTTTATTTGTATTGTTTTAAAATTTTAAATAGTTTGAAATTTTGTTTTATGCTACCCGGAGAACTTAACAATTTATCTATGTATCGACTCACTATTCAACAATGGATTCAACAGGTAGTTGAGGCTCACCAATACAATGAAAGCCTTCATTAAAAGAAGTTGTAAAAGGGCACAGTACAAGGTGTTGGTTTTAACCTTTAAAGCCCGTCATGGCTTGGGCCCATCTTATCTAAGGAACCGCCTCCTCCCATATGAACCCCCCCCCCCCCCGCACACTCTGGTCCTCTGGGAGGAACCTGCTTCAACCCATGAAGACCAAGCTGGTACAGACCTCCCAGAGGGCTTTTTCGGCTGTCGCCCCCAAAGTTGTGGAATGACCTGCCGAACAAGATGCGTCTCATTCCATCTTTAGAAGGCTTTAAAAGAGCCCTAAAGACGCATCTCTTCCGGCAAGCCTTCCCAGAGAATGTGAATATCCCCAGCTCCATACCTAGGTTTTAAGGGCTTTTTAAATCTTTTCCTGCATTTTTCTCCATACAACCTAAGCTGGGTCCGCTCCCTACTATTGTGTATTGCTATTTTAATCTATTATGTTTTTTAACTCTATTGCGATTTAATTCTTTTTTAAGGGAGGGTGGTAAGGGTAAGGAAGGGGCATTTTAACTTGATATTGTTTTAACCTCTGCTGTACTCCGCCCCGATTGCTTGTTCAGAGGGGCGGAATAGAAATAATAGAAATAATAATAATAATAATAATAATAATAATAAATTTCATACACTTGGAGACCAGTTCACTCCATGCATTGGAGGAAACAGATCAAGTCTATGAAATATTAAACTAACTAACAAATTATTTCACTCAGTTAATCTCAAAAGTGCTGCAGGATCCCTTTGCACACTAATATTCTAGACTAGCATGACATTGGGGTGAAACAGATGGGCCAAAGCAGCTTTTGCCTGCTTTGAATGTGGCACATTTAGATGACGCATGCCTCCAAAGCTGGCAGAAACTGGACTGAAGCCATGCTCTGGGGCTAAAATCTGGTGCAAAAATAAACTGGGATAATTTGACTCAGTACAGAAGATGCATGTCTTCGCCCCTGCATATAAAAGCCCTGATGTGAGAGTGGATGTGGGGCAGCGATTTATCCTAACCCTAATATTAATGCACCAGGGCAGGTGGGCATTAAAAAAGGATGGAGTCAGTGTATTATTATTATTATTATTAGCCTTTATTTATATAGTGCTGTAAATTTACACAAGCAGTCAGGGCAGCAATAGAAAATACTGAAAGTATGAGACCTCCAATGGATGTAATTACAACATACACAACCCAGACAATACAAGAGGAGGCTTGCAATGAAGCGGGGTGAAGGGGACATGTAGAGGGGGCATGATTATGTTCTGCCAGTGTTTTACTGGGCATATTGATGTTGTGATCTCCTGTACCATGGAGCATTAAAGTTATGACTATGTGGCCAATCAAAGGGGCAGCCATCCAATGGAATGGCATCTATTATTATTATTATTATTATTATTATTATTATTATTATTATTTTCCTGTCCTTTCCTGAAAACTGGGACTCAGGGCATCTTACAATATTAAAAAAAAGTGCAATTAAAAATAATAAAAAATACATTATAATACAGTGGGCCCTTCCCTTATTATTATTATTAGTAGTAGTAGTGTTTATATAGCGCTGTAAGTTTTGCACGGCGCTTTACAGAGTTATCAAAACAACATAAAGCCTGCCAAAGGGATAGGAAATAATAATAATAATAATAATAATAATAATAATAATAATTTGTGTTTGCTTATATGTGGGGATCCGTTCCGGACCCCCCTGGGTAAGGGGAATTCCATGCATGCTCGTGCCCCATTGTAAAAAACGGGGCATGTGCTCACAGCGCACATGCCATTTGTTTACTTGTCGCGCAGTTTCAGCATAACCTTGAAGCCATGTATAGTGCGTCCGTGCACTGTAAAATTAAAATTATTGGAATATTAAAACAAATTACATGTTAAAAGAATAAAATCTAGGCAGCAGGCAGGTGCTGGCAGTGTGTTTTTGTGACAGTGCACATGGATGGTGGGAAGGCAACAAAAAAATAAATAAATTAGCCAGTGGTGTGGGTTGACGCTGCGCCATGCGATTGGGCTGTGCGCATTTGGGCCACCTACAGCAGGGTGTTGACTTGCTCCTGGAAAAAGCAGATTCAAACCGCTTTTTCCTGCCCGTCTGTTCCAGACCATTGTCTCTCCATTCTAATGACATACATGAACAGCTTTTCCAAATGGATACTATCTAGTAATAATTAAAATGGAATAAATACATGGGCATGTTCCTCAATTTTTGGCTGGTCCGGACCTGTCCTCTTACAGTCTAGTTCTTCCTGTTGTTTAGAAGGAATCTCTCTTCCTTGCCCGCAATCCAGGAGCGATTTACCTAAGAGGAGAAATTTCCGCTTTTCCCCATAGAGTCGGAGGAGGCCCACGCAGTAGCTTTCCACGGCCAGTATTCCCATCCGGTATTCCCTGAGCAACAGTGCAAACTGTTGGATCTCTTGCGGCGTCAACTTGTTCCTCAGCTGTGGGGCAAAAAGACACACTGTCATTACCTAGTGAGGAAAACACAGTTCCCAGAGCATCCCAAAACCCCTGCGATCTTTCTCCATCTTCTTCTCTTCCCTGTTTCTCTTTCCTTACAAATTGACCTGTGTGAGGGCTTGGATTGCTAAATTGCATGGTGATAAGGCTCATAGCTCCCATGTCTGTTTGTGGGATGGTGAGTCCACTCTGGATATTTAAACTTTATAAGAGTAACCTAAGGCATTGGACTCTACTGCCCCCCCTCCCCAAAACAGGTTCAGCACCTGGCGGCGCTTCCCATCAACAACCCCCGGGTCTCTCACGTTTGTACCTACCATCGTCTTTTTGCCTGCCTGCCTTCTGTCCTCCTTCTTTCTCTTATTATTTATTTATTCCTTCCTTCTCTCCTTCATTACTTCTTATTTCTCTCTTCTTATTTATTATCTATTACTTTCCTTCCCTTCTCCCTCCCCTCCTTCTTTCTTCTTCCCTTCTTTCTTCCTTTTCCTTCATTCCCTTCCCTTCTTTCTATCTTAATCTTTATTCTTTATTATTTTTATATTTATAAATATATTATACAAGCATTTAATCATTTAATCATTTCTTATTTATTAATTTCTTCCTTGTCTTTCTCTCTCTCCTTCTTTCTTTTTTTCCTATTTCTTCTTATTTCTTATTTATTTTTCCTCCCCTCCTCCCTTCCTTCCCTTACTTTCCCAATCTTTATTCTTTATTATTATTTATGTATTTGATCATTGTATTTATTATTCTTTATTCTTTCATTCCCTGACTCTCACCTGCCTGCCTTCCGTCCCTATAACAAAAGACAGACAACCAAAGGTAACACTCAGAACAGCTGCCTGGCACATCTTGTATTGAGCTTTACAACTTTGAACCCCAGGCACATGGATCTCATGTCCAAAGGTGGAGAAAATGTCTTTTTTGTTGGCTGAGGATTCTGGGGTCTGTTGTCCAGAAATGCAACTATTTAAAATTCTGAGGTGGTTGGACCAAGAAACTTTTTTGGCTGAGGATTCTAGGGTCTGTTGTCCAAAAATGCAACTATTTCAAATTCTGATGTGATTGGACCAAAAGAGAGACCATCTTCCTTCTCTGTCCAATATCTGGGATCGCCATTTTGGAAAGTTCGTTCCAAAGTTTGGACTGTAACCTAGAACAGATGGTCCACCCAACTGACAAAGAAGCCACAAACACCATTACAAACTTGCCGTGATCATGTAGTCCTGCAGTTGTTCCAGTCCAGTGTTGCTTTGGTCGCTCCCGCTCCAAGCTGTGGCCAGGCTGTGGTGGGACTGGTGAAAGGAAGGCGAGGACCCACCACTGCAATAGGCTTCAAATGTTTCATGGGAGCCATCGCTACAAGAGAGAAGGAAGCAGATTAGCAACACTTCCAAATCCAGGCTAGCAAGCAACCCACTCTCTCGCATCTGGGATCAATGCCCATCACACTCCTATCCACCCATCATCCCCAGCCTGCATGGCAGTGGACAGGCCCTGATCTCTTGGAGGACTAGTGTTTGCCAGGGTGTTTTCAGAACAGGAAAATATATTCTACACCTTGTTGCTGTGTGCCTTCAAGTCATTTCTGAGTTATGGCGATCCTAAACAAACCTATCATGCAGTTTTCTTGGCAAGTTTCTTGGGGGAGGGGGTTTGCTATTGCCATCCTCTGAGAATGTGTGTGTGTGACTTGCCCCAGGTCACCCAGTGGGTTTTTTATATTGCTGAGCCAGAATTCGAACCCCGGTCTCCAGAGGCATAGCCTTTGGCTCAAGCCACTGCACCATGCTGGTTCCATGCGTACTCACGGGCATTTCAGCTATTACCATTGAGAGGAGCAAGACTTACAAGGAGCTGCAGCAGCTGAAATCGGCATCATATCCGTACGTCCCATCAGTCCGACAGCTTTCACCTGAGAGCAAACAAGGCAAGGGGTAAGGTGCTGGGACGGGGTAAAAGGTGAAGCCTGGGATGTCCTTACCCATGGCTTCGATCTGTAAAGCCTGCTCACATCCTTGCAATCACTATCTGCCCAACAATCTATCTGGGATCCATCTACACTGGCTAGAATACTCTGGGCTGCTCCTGGAGTATTCTAGCCCCAAAGCTCCCAGTTATTCCCCCTGTCATGCCCTGCTTCCAGAACATGGAGCTGGACTTTGCTCAGAGACCGAACCAGTGGACCTGCTGAGACCAGCTGCTGAACCAGAGCAGGAGTAGGTTCCAGAGCCACACGTCTCAGAGACAGACCAAAGTGCAGGACCAGCAATGGCAAAGAGTCCTGTCCATTCAGATACAGAAAACCATATTTTGCCTTCAGGATCGCCTTCTTCCTGCAAGTGTGTCCCGCACACTTAGGTCCTCTGGGAAAAAAGTACTGCAGCCAGCAAAAACTAAGCTGGCTGTGGTTACCCAGAGGACCTTTTCTTCTACTGTTCCCCAGTTATGGAATGGCCTGCTGGAGGAGACCCGCTATATTACTATGGCCTGATCTAGATTGACAAAAAGAAGCGTGTTCATGGCTGCATGAAAGTCTAGCCTTTAGATGAGAAAAAGGGAAAGTGTGCCATGAAACGCTTTTTTTGTGTTTTAGGGGAGAAGAAGCGCCTTTAAAAATATGCTGGTTTTCCCAGCTTCTTTTTTAAAAACTGCGGAACAGCGGAGCTCCATCTAAAGGCTGCAAGCCTTTAAGGAAAAGGCAACTTCATGTCACACTTTCCTGCCAATCTAGAAAGCCCCTATATTACTAATCTTGACAACTTTAAAAAGGCAGTCAAAATGGATCTCTTCCGACAGGCCTTCCCAGATTAGCATCTCAGTCGCCTCCCACTGACTATCTTCTCTTATCCATTTGAATAATCTTAACTGTATTATTTTATTGTTGTTGTTTATTTTTGTGATTTATTGGTTATGATGGGTGGGCAGGTTTATGAGGTATTATATTTTATTGCATGTTAATGGTTTTTAATATTATTGTAAGCAGCCTCAATCTCCAATGTGGAGTCGAAGGTTTTCATGGCCGGCATCCATAGTTTTTTGTGGAGCTTTCGGGCTATGTGGCCATGTTCTAGAACGTGGCCACATAGCCCGAAAGCTCCACAAAAAGCCTCAATCTCATTGGAGAGGCGAGGCATAAATAATAATAATAATAATAATAATAATAATTACTTTCCCCTACTTACCTTTGCTGAGCAGAGACTAGGAAGGGAGGGCTTGAGGAGGTCTCAGAGGATTTATAGGAAGCAACAATTAATTAAGCAACATATGAATTGAGCTGCTGATCTATAGATTCCCAGCCCTGCTCTCCAGGAGTCGTTGAAGATTATCTAACTTACTTGGCTCCTTGTCATGTTCCTGAACTCTGTGATTGACCTGGACTTTATTTGTTGACCCTGCTGTTTATCTGGACTTGGACACTGCTGAACTCTGGTTGGAACGTAAGGCTTGTATTTACTAAAGCAAAGTAAGTGCTGAACTGTAAGCTACTCTGTGACTGGGCTTGCTCATTAGCTGCTGGCTATCAGCCGTGTAGCAATAACCCTTTAGCTCCCAGCACATGGCTGCATGCCTTGTTGTGACCTCAGAGGGAGTGACTCGCACCAGCAATGGTGATGCCAGGTGAGACCGCGGGGATGCAGGTGTAGACAGCCACCCAGCATTAATATGGAGTGCTCTGGGTCTTCCTGTAAAATCCAGAGCAAACGGTGAATTTTTACAATCCAGTTTGAGGGAGGGAGAGGGTGGATTCAGTGAGGAATTGGCCTCATATCGTGAAGACAGTCCACATTCGAATTGGGGATTTGGCCCTGTGTCACAAAGACAGGTCACCATGAGGATGGGGAGGACACCGCTTCATTTGACTCATGTAGATAAGCCCCCAGTTTCTGTTTTTTCTTCTTCTTGTTGTCACTTGCTAAATAAGCATTTCCCAAACTATGGCCTTCCAGGGGTTTTGTTCTTCAGGTCCCAGAATTCCTGACTATTGGCCAAGCTGGCTGGGGCTTCTGGGAGGTGAAGTCCAAAACACCTGGAGGACCCAAGTCTGGGAATCGCTGCACTAGATCAAGGGTGAGGAAAGTGGGCCACATGGATTCCAACCTCTATTTTGTGTCCCCCAACTTGAGACTTATATTGGTCAAGTTCCAGGGTACATATGACTTCTTGTTGCAACAGTTCTGCTCGTTGCCGGTCCATTTCCCAGTACAATTCCAGTACCTTTAAGAATAGCATACCTAGTTTACTATGAGCTTTGGAAGATTAAAACTCATTTCATCCAATGCTTAGAGTATAATTTATACACACACACACACACACACATATTGTACATAGATGTGGGATGAGAACACAGTTGATGCAGTAAGTACCAGAACTAGCAACTGCATTATTCTAACTAGCCATTACAAGAATGAAAACTCCACATTTTGACAGGAGAGAGCCAGCTAGCCGATTGCTCATTACAGATTCTTCCTGCAATTTTTTATAAAGATTTTCTCTTCTGGAGGGACATCTCTGTGCCATTTTTCCTGCTACAGGAATCATTCCACAGCCTTATTGTGGAACTGAAAAGGTCCCACTGGAATCAACAAAGAAAGGCTGGGAATGTGAGCTAACAACGAAACGCTTCAGCTCAAAGGGCCAACACTATTTTGGTTGGAAAGTGCTTTGGGAAATAATGGTTCTGAAGGTCTGCCAGATGGGATCAGTGTATTGGGAAGTTGTGGTTTTTGTTGCTGTAGTTTTTGGGTTTTTTTATAAAAATGTCCAAACAAAGTTTCTGTTGTTCTGAATAATTTTCTGGCAGTTCCTGACTGCTACGTACTGTTTCCACCTGGTCTACCAATTTGGAATATTCCCCTTTACTACAAGGCTGAAGTTGGTTCCTTATTCCCAAGCTGCAGTTCCTTATCTGTGTGAAAATTTGAAAGACAGCTAAACTCATTCAAATAAGGAACTGGGAATAAGCCTTGTCCTGATGTAGTGATGTATAATATGGGCTGACCCTTGTTTTGGGGTACACAGATCCAGTTTCTTACTTCTTTGGCTTATTTTAATGCTAACTGGCAGAGGGTGGCACATTTGAATACATCTTGCACACAGAAACAGCTTCAGGTCAGAAAGGATTGCTTGCCATCTTACAGAGGAGACTCCCCTGGATGTGTGGATGTACTATTTCAGCTGACCCCTAGCTTCTTTTAGGGTGCATATTATTTTTCTTTTATTTACAACAGCCATCTCATCATATATTTACCTATTACTTTCAAAAATGGCTTTGTAGAATTGCATGAATTATTTTTAATTTGGAAGTGGACAGTTTCTTGATTATGCCAACAGGCAACATGGTGTGTTTAAAAGTCATATCCTTAGTCATCTGAATAAGTTAGCTGTCTTTTTAATTTTTGCACAAATAAAGTAAATGGGAATAAGGAACCAACTTCAGCCTTGTCACCTTGTTCACGGGACCAACAGTTAATCCGCTGCTACTCACGGTAGACAATAATGGAGTTGACGGATTAGCAATTGGACTCAATTTAAGGAGTCCCCCTCCTTTCATAAGTACTCACTCCGGCTGGAGAGCCAAGGACGCTTCGGTGTGGATGCGTAGTGGTAGCCGGCTCGGTCCACACACTCAATGGTCTGGTCCCCATAAATTATTTGGAAAACCTGGCAGATGAGAGCACACGATTCCTCGGCCATGTCCTACATCCCAGGGAAGAAACAATAGTCAGATGTGTATTCCAGTTTTGCTGGACAAGGGTGAGCAGATGTCTTAACCGCAAAGGTGGACAAGACACCGCAAAATGTAGGATGGTCAAGGGAAATGGAGGATGTTATCAAGCTTAAAACACTAATATGAATATGAATGCATGCTTCTTAGTCATGCTGAAACTGGAGGACATTTTGAAATTCCTCCTGGACAGAAGGCTGAAATGTAAGGCATGTCTTGGAAAAGGAGGACATCTGGCCACCCTGCGCTGGACAAGTACATATAGCACAAACCCCACAGGCTTGAAACATTACTTTTTTGGTCTATGATGCCTCCTATTGCCAGCCTGGGCTTTGGTTATGGAGACTGTGAGATTGGGTGAGTTGTAGCTTTTAAAAGTAATATTTCCAAGCTCTGTGCAATCCCAAGTACATAATAATAATAATAATAATAATAATAATAATAATAATAATTTCTTACCTGCCCCTCTGAATGAGCAATCGGGGTGGGGTACAACATGTTAAAAACATATGCAGTTAAAATCCTCCAACATTCCCACCCCCCTCCCCTTAAAACAGTATTAAACTAATCATAATTAAAACAATCAAGATTTAAAATACATATTCCTTCAAGTCCTATTTAGGCGGCTGGATGGGGACGGGGGGGGGGGGGTGGTCATCGGACGGTGGGAAATTAGTTACTGTCTGGGAAGGCCTGCTGGAAGAGATGCATCTTGGTTGCTTTTTAAAAGCTTTCCAAGGTTGTAATAAGACACATCTCATCTGGCAGGTCGTTCCACAGCTTGGGAGCGACAGCGGAAATGCCCCTTTCGGAGGTCTGGGACATCTTAGTTTTTATAGGCTGAAGCAGATTCCTCCCAGAGGACCAAAGTGTGCGTGGGGGCTCATATGGGAGGAGGCGGTCTCTAAGATAAGTTGGACCCAAGCCATGTAGGGCTTTAAAAGTCAAAGTCAGCACCTTATACTGTGCCTGGAAACTGATCGGCAGCCAGTGGGGAGATTTAAGCACTGGTGTTATATGCTCTCTCCTCAATGTTCCAGTGACTAGCCTGGCTGCCATGTTTTGAACCAGTTGAAGTTTCCGGGTGGGACACATAGGTATATCTCATGGTTGGAATCATCTTTACTTTTACAGGGCTACCATGAAGTTATAGGAAAAGGAATTCAGTATTAGAGCCACAACCAAAAATCATGAGTGTATAGCATGCTTTTAAGAGTAATCCAAGTTTCTATGAAAATATTTTAAATATACAGTGCTCCCTTGCCTTATGCGGGGGATCCATTCCGCCCCCCCCTTGCATGAGACAAATATTGCATTTGCTTGAGTCCCATTGAAAATAATGGGGCTTGTGCATGTGGTGTGGCGCATGCAATGCAGGTGTGCACACCAATGCCTGTGTGTGATGAGGGCGCACTGTATATAAAAATCCAAAACGGAAACCTTGATTTTGCTATTTTATACAACTGGCACCATCTTACTGTGTCATTGTATTTCATAAGACTTGAGCATTCACAGATTTTGATTTCTAATGGGTGTGTCCTGGAACCAAATCCTAATGGATACGAAGGGCCCACTGTATACAATTTGTGCCCACTGTGGCAGTACAAAAATTTTAGCTTCTATAGACAGTTGGTCCTTTGTATCCACAGATTCAATCCGTGGATTCAGCCATCCACAACTTAAAAATATTTTCCAAAATATATAAAAGTTCCACAAAACAAACCTTGATTTTACCATTTTATACAAGGGAAACCATTTCACTATGCCATTGTATTTAATGGGACATGTGCATCCACAGATTTTGTTATCCACAGGGGGTCCTGGAACCAAACTCCAGTGGATACCAAGGGTCCACTGTATATACAAACTCTGCTTTTAGGACAGTGCTCTCACCCTGAGTTTGCCCTGAGAACCAGGAAAAAGGGGCCAGGCTGTGAGATCTGGCAAGCCTGATCCCAAAGCCTATCTTATTCATTCTGTTTTTCGGTTAGAAGAAAGTTTAAGGGAGGAGAAGACGGAAAATGGGTGTGGGTGCAACTCACTTACACGGTTAGCCACAGCCAGGATGACGAGGTTGCAGTAGGCTTCGGGGCTGGGCTCTTTGGGGTCCAAGGGGTTGCCCCCTGTGTTCCTCCGTTCCCAGCTGCCGCAGGTCTTGCCCCTTTCCCAGCTCCCACTATAGGCCTGCCGACAGCGCTCCCAGCTGCCCCCAACTTTGCCCGCTGGGCGACGCTCCCAACTCCCGCTGTAGGTCTGCCGGCGTTCCCACGGTGGGCCACCTCCGGCCCTCTGCCTGTTCTCCCAGCTGCCTGTGCCTTGTTTCCTTTCCAGGCTGCCCCCTCCACTTGGCCTCCCCTCCGGTCCACTCCGGGCCATCTTCCAGTCCAAGCTGCAGATGGTGTGGCGTCGCTCCATGGTGCCCCCCAATGGCCGGGGTTCCATCGGACGTTTCTCCACCAGACCGCTGGGGAATTTCTTTTCCTGCTTGCTTGCCGGATATATGTCCGAGCTGCTCCCTGCAGGGACAGGGTCAACTCCCAGGCCTGGGAGCAAAACAGAGTAAAATGGAACAAACCCAAATGCTTACTGTGTATTTGTTCTTGTTGTTATTGTTATAGAATCATAGAGTTGCAAGAAACCTCAAGGGCCATTCAACCCAACCCCATTCTGCCATGCAAAAATACACATTCAAAATGCCCCTGACAGATGGCCATCCAGCCTCTGTTTAAAAGCCTCCAAAGAAGGAGACTCCAACACACTTGGAGGCAACATCTTCTACTGTTGAACAGTTCTTACTGTCAGGAAGCTCTTCCTAATGTTTAGGTGGAATCTCTTTTCCTGTAATTTGAATCCATTGCTCCATGTCTTATTCTCTGGAGCAGCAGAAAGCAAGCTTGCCACATCCTCAATATGACATCCCTTCGGGTACTTAAACAGTGCTATCATATTACCTTTTAACCGGCTTGTCTCCAGGCTAAACATACCCAGCTCCCTAAGTCTGTCCTCATAAGGCATGGTTTCCAGAACTTTCACCATTTTGGTTGCCCTCCTCTGGACATGCTCCAACCTGTCAACATGCCACTTGAATTGTGGGGCCCAGAACTGGACACAGTATTCCAGGTGAGACTCAACTAAAGCAGAATACAGTTACGCTATTACTTCATTCTACACACTCTATTGATGCAACCTAGAATTGCATTGGCTTTTTTAGCTGCTGCATCACACTGTTGACTCATGTTCAACTTTTAATCTACTAGGATTCCTAGATCCCTTTCACGTGTGGTCTTGTCAAGCCAGGTGTCCTTCATCCTATAATGGTGCATTTCAACTTCCCCCCCCTTGAAATTCATTTTGTTAGTTTTGGCCCAGCTTTCTAATCTATTAAGGTCATCTGGAATTTTCATCCTGTCCTCTGGGGTATTAGCTACTCCTCCTAATTTGGTGTCATCTGCAAATTTGATAAGTATGCCCCAATTCTTGTGTCCAAGTCTTTGATAGAGATGTTGAATAACCCTGGGCCCAGGACAGAACCCTGTGGGACCTTACTGGTCACTTCTCTCCAGGATGAAGAAAAGAAGCCACTGTTGGGCACCCTTTGGGTTTGGCCAGTCAACAAATTACAAATCCAATGTGGTGTCGAAGGCTTTCATGGTTGGCAACCATAGTTTTTTGTGGGGCTTTTGGGCTATGTGGCCATGTTCTAGAAGAGTTCCTTTCTGATGTTTTGCCAGAATCTGTGGCTGGCATCTTCATTTCTCTGAATGAACATGGCAACATAGCCCCAAAGCTCCACAAAAAACTATGAATTACAAATCCATTTAACAGTTGCATAGTCCAACCCACATTTTACTACTTGTTTGCAAAAATATCATAGAGGACCTTGGCAAAGACCTTATTGAAATCAAGATACACTACATCCACAGCATTCCCTTCATCTACCAAACTGGTCATTTTATCAGAAAAAAGAGATAACATTAGTCTGGCATGACTTGTTTTTGAGAAACCCACGTTGAGTTTTACGATTATGGCATCCCATTCTAAATACTCACAGACTCTCTGTTTAATAATCTGCTCTAAGCAGCAGCCCCAATCCAGTTGGAGGAAGGAGATGTTGCAGTTTCAGTCTCAGCAATGCTCAAATGATGCAAGGGGACCAACAGCATTTTCTCTGGGTGCTATTATAAAGCCTAAGGATCACCCTCATCCTTCTCCTTGCCCGTTTTTCCTATGGCTGGGTCTCCAGACAACTAAATCATCTGCCCAAAAGCTACAACCTGAACCCTCTACATGTTTTTATATTCAGTTACTTTTGACATGTTGCAGTACACACATTTTAAAAAAACCCCACTAGCTATAGACCTGGAGTGTTTGATCAAGAGTTTGCTGTCTCTCTTCTCCCTCATCTGCTTTCATTTGCTTTCAACTGGCAGTTTGAGTGAGTGCCGATTTGCATAATAAAGGCACTCTGGCTAGCAAAGGTTGTAGAAATAAAAAGAGCCACAGAGAAATATTCTCTGCTGTAAAGGCAGGTCGGGCAGCATGCAAATCCTGCTCAGGCATTCTCTGAAAAGGACAGTTATATTGGCTGGAAAACCAAAGTAGGTGAACTTGAAGAATGAGAAAAATGTATTTAGATAGAAAGCAGAAGAAATAGCTAACAGTGTCAGAGCTCCCTTCCTAGAGAAGCTAGGAAATGAAATTTTCCTTCAGTCCCGAAATTTCTAGTATTGCAGCAAGGGCAATATTGAAAACGATTCGCACACAGAACTCTTCTATCTGTTGCATTCATATTCCGGTGATCGCTGTGCCTGCCCCTTTTTTCTTTGAATGTCTCAAAACTGTTTTTTTTAAATGCTCAACTGAAGTTTCAGGTGCTAGAAATTTGGGGACTGAGGGGATAACACAGTTTTTGGGTTGTTACAGAGATCAGAATCTTCTACCATCCATGCAATGACCAAACTCCCAAACTCTCCAAATCCACCTTGAAGCTTCTGCAGTGCCCCCTCAAATGCCAACTTTCTGGCCAGTGAAGAGCAGAGTAGTAGTGGCAGAGCAAGGTCCCATTACTGTATGTTGCTAGAAGTGGATGGACAAACAATAACCTCATCCTCTGAACCTCCAGCAAACTCACACATTACTGTAAGTCCAGTTATATGGAAAGAGGTGACAGTTCTCTGCTGCTCTTCTACTCTTCACCAAGCAGCAATTGCTGTATTTGGGGGAGAAAGGGAACTGCGGCAGCTAAAATATGGTTTTTTTTGGGGGGGGGGGGGATTGATCTGCACTGAGTCCCACTTTTGGAAAGAATGCGGCATATAAATCAGATAACCAATAAACAATCCACTGCAAATAGAATGTAAAGCAGTGACTGGGGCACTGTATCCACATTAAATTTTCATATGAACCAGTGAGCCAGTCGATTGATTCAGACTGAAACCGCTTTAGTGACTCGACTTGGACTCAGTTTGGCAATAAATGATGCACTGACTTGACTCAACTTGCAACTTGTATATTTTTAGCGACTGGCTTGCTAACATCATTCACTTTGACCAGCAGGCAAGACTTGCCCTTAAGAAGCCAAGCCCTCCCTCCAGTCCATCTGCCTTGGTCCAGGCCCCAGAGGGAGAAAAGAACCACTGGACATCACCCTCTTTCTCACCACCTTTCCCTTCTCCTTTTGTGTTGTCTCTTTTAGACTGTAAGCCTGAGGGCAGGGAACCGTCTAATTTACGGTTGTATGTACAGCACTGTGCAAATTTACAGTACTATATAAATAAAGGATAACAACAACAACAACAACAACAACAACAACTCATTATTAACCAATGGTCTTGAGGCAGAAGGATCCTTGTAAAGATTTGGAAAACTTGAGAAGGCTCCTCCAATGTACAGTGAGGATAGGCTGCCAAGCAGATCTCAACCTCTGCCTCAAGCCCATTGCTTAATTTGCTTGCTGTGCCCCTCCTTTTTTCCTGGTAAAAGTTGGCTTTCAGACTTGAAAATATCTTGCAAAGACTTGAGACTCAACTTGAAACTTGAAGGTAGAGAGACTTGAGGCTTGGAGTAGAAGACTTAAATACATCACTGGTATGAACTTTGGTTTGAATGTTGGACTTGGACTTTGGAGACTAGGGTTCGATTTCCAGCTCAGCCATGAAACTCGCTGGGTAACCTTGGGCACATCACATGCTCTCAGCCTCAGGAGAAGGCAATGGCAAACCTCCTCTGAACAAATCTTGCCAAGAAAAGCCCAGGATAGCTTCACCTTAGGATTGCTGTAAGTAGAAATGACTTGAAGGCATACAACACACACATACTTACACATGTTAAAGGGGAAGCCCCCTACTAAATTCATTTGGTTCACCACTTTAGATAGTTTCTTTTCTAAGTTCGAAGGACCCCCCCCCCCAGCCAAATCCATCAGCACCTGTTTTGAGTACGAGAAGGTGCAGCGCATCATCTCGCAGGTACGAGGCAGCAGCAATCTCATGGGTGGGGATCCTCAAGATGAGCTCCTCGTTGTCCCTCCAAGTCAGAAGAAGACAGCGGGCAGAGAGGCTCAGGATGCTGTCCTGCTCCGGAGTGGTCTTCAGAGGAAGCTCTTTCAGTTGCTGCCGGAAAGACAGAGCAGTGGGAAAGTCTGCTGAGGCATGCAATCCTTCCTGGGGCTAATGTGTTTGAAAGGAAGTCCATAGCAGTAAATGCTGCTAAGCTACAGCTTTTATCATAAGAAGACTTAACTCCCTAGAAAAGATAATATTGTTTGGGAAAGTGGAAGGCAAGATGAATAGAAGACTGCATGCCAGGTGGATGGACTCCATCAAGGAAGCCACCATGGCTGCCCTGGGTCTGCAAGACCTGAGCAAGGGGCAGTTGATAGAATCATAGAATCACAGAGTTGGAAAGAGACACCAAGGGCCATCCAGTCCAATCCCATTCTGCCATGCAGAAAGTCACAATCAAAGCAACCCTAGCCTCTGTTTAAAGGCCTCCAAAGAAGGAGACTCCACCACTCTCCAAAAGAGCATTTTCCACTGTCAAATAGCTCTTATTGTCCAGAGGTTCTTCCTAATGTTGAGGTGGAATATCTTTTCCTGTAGATTGAATCCATTGTTCCATGTCCTATTCTCTTGCTCCAGCCTCAATATGATGCCCCTTCAAATACTTAAACAGGTCTGTTGTATCACCTTCTCTTCTCCAGGCTAAATATACCCAGCTCCTTAAACCCTTTCTAAACCCTTCACCATTTTGGTCACCTTCCCAATGACAGGGTGACTTTGAGGTCTCTTATTCATAGAGTCAGCAGAAGTTAACAGGAATAGATTTTAGATATGCAAAGCACAGCTTCCTGGGCTGCAAAGCACAGTTCAACCCTATACAACCACTTCCCCTGCTGGAAATGAAAGCCTGGTTCAATGCAACAGTTAAAGTAAGGACTTTATCAGATGACGGAAATTGGAAATATAATCCAATGGCAATCCGAACGGGGGTTTCACGTTATTGCGAATGAGTGTATCTCATGCAATTTCGGGCAACAGGAAGTCATTCTGAACACAATTATAGGGTTTCACATTATTGCGTATGAGAGTATCTCACAGAATTTTGGGCAATGGGAAGTCATTATCAGGCTATGGGAAATCATTCTGCATGCATTCCGAATGCAATTAGAATTCACGTAAATTTGCTAAACTAGCAAATTCACGTAATTGTGAATTGGGTCCATTCGAAATTGAGGGAAATTCCTCCCATCTGATAATGTCCTAAGAGTGGGAAACTGTGGAGGGGTGCCATTTCTCACCCCATGACCCTTTCCATGTGCTGCAAATGCAGGTAGCAGCTTAACTAACTAACTAATTGCTTTTCTCCCAGTATGGGATGCATAGATTATAGCATAGATTAAAATGCAACACAGATACTGGTTGTGTCTCCCTTATCCAAAATGACTGGGACCAGAAGTTTGGTCTGGATTTCAGATTTTGGATTTTTTTGGAATACCTGTAGTTGCCTATATATACATAATGAGATATCTTGGAGATGGGACCCAAGTCTAGACAAGAAATTCCATACAGACCTTATACACATAGCTGGAAGGTAATTTGATACAGTATTTTTAATCATTTTGTGCAGGGAACCAAGTCTGTTTACAACGAACCATCAGAAAGCAAAGGTGTTACTATCTCTGCCATCCATGAAAAAAGCTTTGGTTTTTGGAATAAAAATAATAATAATAAAATTTTATTTTAGCCCGCTCCTCTGTCAAGACAATTGGAGCGGGCTACAGCAGATAAAAAAAATTACAGAGTAAACCAATTCCAATAACCCATTACCCAACCTCCCACCCCTTAAAATTAGATTAAACTAGCAGCAAGCTAAAACCAGAAAGACAATTAAAACATAAGCAATATTAGAAACAAACAACCATTCGGTGTAAACTGTGGCGTCATAGGTCAAGGTATCAGGAGCTGGTGGGGGAAAACATATCCCAATTCAAGAGCCAGGAATTAAGGGGTTTCTGGGAAGGCCTGCTGGAAGAGATGCGTCTTTATAGCTTTTTAAAATCAGAGATGTAATAAGACGCATCTCGTCCGGCAGGCCATTCCAAAGCACGGGAGAGGCGGCAGAGAAGATCCTCTGGGAGGTATGCAACAGCCTAGTTTTCATAGGCTGCAGCAGATTTTGGAATTTAGAATTAAAGATAAAGGAGACTCAAACTGTAAAATTATATTAAAATGATTAAAAAGAAGAAGAATCTGCACTACAGTATATGTGGAAAATTCACTGAAGTCTGTTCATTCACAACTATCACTATCACATCAATGTGCTCTCTGTTTGCTTTCATCAGAAGTACATTACCGTAAACTGAACAACACCAAAGTGTATTGAAGGACATTGTGTGTTTACCCTTGCAGTGTCCAGGAGTTGCAACAGTTCATCACGGCTGGAGGGGTTCAAGGAGGTGTTCACCCAAGTCAAATGACCTAAAAACTGGAACAGAAGAGAAAATGATCTTTTTTAAAAATCCCAATTGAAGACAGGTGGAAATTTCCAAAAGGAAAAAATTGTATTAAACAGGTAGCGTGTCCTACCTGGTGGCCCTGGTGGCGCAGTGGTTAAATGCCTGTACTGCAGCCACTCACTCAAAACCAGAAGGTGGCGAGTTCAAGACCAGCAAAGGGCTGAAGCTCGACTCAGGCTTGCATCCTTCCGAGGTCGCTAAAATGAGTACCCAGATTGTTGGGGGGCAAATAGCTTACAATTGTAAACCGCTTAGACACTCATTAAGGGTATGAAGCGGTATATAAATGAAGCTGTTTGTTTTGTTTGTTTGTTTGTTTGTCTAGGAATTTATGGTTAGGACAGACTGCAGGTTAAGAACACATGCTTAGCTTTGCTTCTTGTTATGTGGCTTTCATAATCTGTGCTGTCTGGGGATAATGGGAATTGTACTTCAACACATCTGGAGGAGTCCCCACATTGGCAGAGGCTACCCTATTGTTGTATGTAGGCTTTCCCTGCAGGGCACTTTTATTCATGGATTTATATCCTGCCTTTCTCCTAGAATGGGATACCAACTATCTCTAATTTTCACAAAACGGAGGAGAAAATTCAAGGTGAGAATGCTGACTTGCAAACAGATATCTATGGCTCCACAAGTACTGCTGACTGTTTCTTGTTCCAAGTAGAAAGCTTTTTAAAAATGGAACTACAACTTCCATGAAAGCAGCGTGGCATACTGGTTTGAGCATTGGACTGTGACTCTGGAGACCCTGATTGGCCATGGAAACCTACTCTTGGTCTCAGAAAACAGTTACCTTAGGTTTGCCATAATGCTGGAAATGACTTGAAGACACACAGCAACACACAACAACAATGCCTGCACCGATGTTAAAAAGAGCTTGGAAAAGCTTGTCGCTCTCTGTGTGTTTCTGTTCAATGCCTAATTTCAAAAGACAACCTGCATTTCCAGCCAGAGATATATTTTCCCCGTCATACAGTCAGCCCTCTGTATCCATGGTTCCTGCATCCATGGATTCAACCATCCATAGTTTTAAAATATTCCCAAAATATCAACCCCCAAAAGCAAACCTTGTTTTTGCCATTTTATATCAGGGAGACCATTTTACTATGCTGTTGTGTTTAATAGGAATTGAGCAGCCACAGATTTTGACATCCATGAGGGGCCCTGGAACCAAACCCCAGTAGATACCAAGGGCCCAGAGTATTACACTTGGCTTTTATTGCATAAATGACTTGCTCTGTGTAACTATGGTTGATGTTTAAAGCTTCCTGCTCAATAAGATAACCAGGGCCACCCCCTTCAATTTTGCCCTGAAATCTGGGGATGGGAATTCCCAGGGTTGTCACATTTCCAGGCTTAGCCTTGAGTCTTTCAGGGCTTGGGATCTCTCTTCCAGTCCTTAAGGGGAAGTATCTCAGGTTGAGAGCAATGCCTTGAAAGGTGTCTACATTTAGAATCATAAAATCATGGAAGAGACCACAAGGGCCATCCAATCCAACCCCATTCTGCCACGCAGGAACTCACAATCAAAGCACCCCGAGAGATGGCCATCTAGCATCAGTTTCAAAACCTCCAAAGAAGGAGAAGGAAACAGATGCACACTTTCCGAGGGAGTGTATTCCACTGTTCAACAGCTCTTACTGTCAGGAAGTTCTTCCTAATGTTGAGATAGAATCTTGTTTCCTGTAGTTTGAATCCATTGTTTGGGTCCTATTCTCTGGAGGAGCAGAAAACAAGCTTGCCCCCTCAATATGACATCCCTTCAAATATTTAAACAGGGCTATCATATCACCTTTTACCCTTCTCTTCTCCAGGCTAAACATACCCAGCTCCCTAAGTGTCTCCTCATAGAGCTTGATGGTTTCCAGACCCTTCACCATTTTGGTGGCCTTCCTTTGGACCTGCTCCAGTTTCTCCACATCCTTTTTGAATTGTGGTGCCCAGAACTGGACACAGTATTCCAGGTGGGGCCTGACCAAAGCAGAATAGAGTGGCACTATAACTTCCCTTGATCTAGAAACTATACTTCTATTGTTGCAGCCTAGAATTGCATTAGCTTTTTTAGTTACCACATCACAATGTTGACTCATGTTTACACTATGTTCCTACCATATTTGTTAGATATAGTGTTTCACTTTCATATTTGAATGGCGTCCTCCTCGATTCAATGTCAATTCCTGACTTGTCCAAGAAACCCACTTGGTGACCTTGAGCAAGTCACATACTCTCAGCCTCAAGGGAAGGCAATAGCAAATCGCCTCTGAACAAATCTTGCCAAGAAAACCACCTTAGGATTGCAAGAACCCAGAAAGGACTTGAAGGCACATAACAACAATCTGAACAATTCAAAGCTATAGCCGTGTTAGTCTGTAGAATCAGTACATAGAGAGATCTTGTAGCACCTTTGAGACTAACTGAAAGAAAGAAAATGGCAGCACGAGCTTTCCTAGACTTTAGTGTACTTCCTCAGATGCATATGTCTGTACCTGGCTTCCACTCCACCAAATGCATCTGAGGAAGTAGACTGAAGTCTACAAAAGTGCATGCTGCCAATTTCTTTCAATGTTATTTCCTATATAAAATGTTAAAATATGAATATACATGAATATGTAAGTAAAATATGTACTATACATAGAGATGTGTGTGTGTGTAATTAATATACTACACTGGGGGTGGTGGTGGTGATGTCCGCACGTAGATGTAAAGGGGGGTCTAAAAGCTAAAAAAGTTTGAGTACCACTGATCTACTCTGAAGAAACAGTGCAGTTTGATACCACTTTAAATGTTGCAGCTCCATCCTATGGGATCCTGGGATTTATAGTTTTATGAACTATAAGCCAAAGAGTGCGGGTGCCTCACTAAACTACAAATTCCAGGATTCTGTAGGATGGAGCCATGGCAGTAAAAGTGGTGTTAAACAGTATTATTCCTACACTGTAGATGCACCCTACAATTCTGTAAGTACATTTATTTATTGCAAATATATCATCCATAGTAAATTTAGCAAATATGTCTCCATCCTATTATAGTAATCCCAACCACTGAATGGACTGTTAAATGGTGGGCAGGATCTTGGAGTAGATTACCTTTGTGACCTCTCCTAGCACCAATATTCTATAATACTATGGAGTTTATCAGATGGGAGGAATTTCTCTTTATTTCGAATGGAGCCAATTGGAGCCAATTCGAATTCATGTGAATTCGCTAGTTTAGCGAATTTATGTGAATTCTAATTGCCTTCAGATTGCATTCAGAATGACTTCCCATTACCCGAAAATGACTGCCCATTGCCTGAAATTGCCTGAGATGCTTTAATACAAAATAACGTAAAACCCATGATTGCATTCAAAATAACTTCCCTTTTGCCAAAATTGTGTGAGATACTTTAATACGCAATAACATGAAATCCCATGTTTGCGTTCGGATTGCCATTAGATTATACTTCCAATTTCCGTTGTCTGATAAACTCCGATGATTCTAACCCTAAGTTAGGCCCTTCTCACCAGCAAGTGAAAATCATACAAAATACCATTCTAGGTCCTTTCTTTCCCCCTCACCTTCACTTCCTTTTCCACATAGTCATGTAGGAGAATCTGAGGGTCGATCAGATAATCCGGAGGATGGAGTGGTACTGAATGCAAAGGACGGCGACAGATGCTTGTCCTGAGGGCCTGCTTTCGGGCTGACTTTGGGAAAACCAGCCGCTTGATGGGAGACACGAACCCCTGTGAGACAGCAAGAAGGAGATCAGGTTAAAACAATGAGTCTTCTGGCAATGGAGGGGTACAGACTGCTAAGCCTTGGCTGGCAAAGACAAGTCATTGGGCAAATGGAGCCTTACAGGCTGTGCAAAGAGGTACGCAGATGGCTGTGCTGTTCTCTGACAAAAAGCCAAATTCAGTTCTGTGTGTCAAGAAATTAATAATTGGAGAAGAAGAAGCCGGGGGGGGGGATCCCTACAGGCTAAACTGAACACAGTGGAAACAATTATTAGATATTGATACCAAAGAGCAGAATCAATGGTCAAATAGCAAATCAAAACTTTTGTAAATGCATCCATCCGCCCATCCATCCACCTAGACTGGAGCATGTCCAAAGGAGGGCTGCCGCATCACACTCTTGACTCATGTTCAGCTTGTGGTCTACTTGGACTCCTAGATCTCTTTCACATGTTGTCTCATTCAGCCAGGTGTACCCGATCCTATATCTGACTGTGTCCTGTTAACACATCTTCACAATTCACTGGGAGGGTTCCTTAGCTCCTCTCCTATGTAGCTAAGTATCCATAAAGTTACTAACATACACCATGATAGAGGATTCCAGCTGCCACCATCCTCATCTTCATCTTCATCATTTCTAGTTAACACCAAGTCTGGGAACATCACACTAGGATCTAGTATTGTTGGGTCATTGATTAGAGCCATGATACAGTACTTGAAACATTATGTTTGTTGCCTATTAGGGATTCTGGGAGGCATGATAAAAAATAAAATAAAATAACTTTCCCAAACTCTGCAAAGTCAGTGACACTAGTAGCTTTCATGTCAGTGAGAATGGTGAATTGGCTCCATGTTTAAGTGTGAAATTTAAAGGGGCTATCCAAGATTATTGTTGTTGTTGTTGTTGTTGTTGTTGTTGTTCTATAACTTGAAAGTCATTTCAGAAACTCCCAAAACACATTGCAGAAACAATCCAGTTTGAGACTATTTTAGCTGCCCTGGCCCAATGCTAGGGAATTCTGGGAACTGTAGTTTTGTGAGATATTTTGCCTTGTCTGTCAGAGAGCTCTGGTACCACAATAAGCTACAGTTCCTAGGATTCCCTAGCACTGGGCCAGGGCAGTTAAAGTGGTCCCAAAATGTATTATTTATGCAGTGTGTGCTCTATTATGTTTTTATTTTGTTTGTTTTTTTGGAGGCAAGATTTATTCAGAGTGGGCTTGGTCTTATTGCCCTCCCCTGAGGCTGAGAGAGTATAACTTAGCCAAGGTCACCCACTGGGTTTCCATGGCTGAGCAGGTATTCGAATCCTGGTCTCCAAGGTCTTCATACAATGTTCAAACCACCATACTACACTGGGCCTAAATACCACAAGAAGTTCAGTACCTGGGATAGTTCCTTTACAGTTCACACTAAAATCCAGAGTGGATTCACTGCCCCACTGACATGGGAGCCACCAGTCTGGGCTCCTTGCCTGGCAGTTCTTCTCCATAGGGGCCACTAAGGAATCACTCCCACTTACATTTAAATTGGTGTGTGATTTGCCTTCACTCTGTGTTGGTAAATCAATTCCAAAAGGCCCATTGCTCCCACTATGAACGTGTAACTTTTCATTATCTCCTTGTAATCGCTTCTTTTTTTGGCACAATTATCATTCCCATTAGTTTGTGCCGCTTCAAAATGCACGTCAGTCGTCTGTGCTCCATCAGTGACATAAGCGGCAGCCGGGGCAGCCTAGCTTGGGAACTATATAATAAAATTGATAGAAGATTTGATTGATTGATTTTGCACCTACTTGCAATCAGTGAGGAAAGTAGTTGCAAAACCAATGAGTTGAATCTTTTATAATTTTATAATTTTTTCCCCAAAAAATATTGATAAAAGATTTGATTCATTGGTTTTGCAGCCATTTGCCTCACTGATTGCAAAATCAGCCAATTGAATCTTCTATCGATTATATTTTTTTTCAACAAAAATTGATAGAAGATTTGATTCACTGGTTTTGCAACTATTTGCAATCAGTGAGGCAAATGGTCACAAAATCAATGAATCAAATCTATCAATTTTGAAACAAGTGTCTGGAAAAACTGGCTTTTTTTTTTTTGTTTGTTATTGCCTCGCTTTATCACAACAGAAATCGATCAAAGTAGATCATATAAACAGTTCAGCATTTCGTTTTAAATCATAGTGGGAACAAGCCCTAAGAAGTATTTACACTCCCTCTCTCTTTTTGGATGTTGATCTCCTTTCCCCATTAGAGAGCAGCCGGTGGGGAGATTATCTGCCTCGGGCACCTAAATGTCTTCGATTTGTCTGACGGGTGGCAGCCAAGTGAACCAATTTAACATGCTGATGTCAGGACTGGCTGGTGGCGATTCGGCCTAGAGCCTGGTCTGACAGCTGGGCATCACCGGAGGCATCTGGAGGGGGAAAGGATGTCTCCCCAGAGGACTGGGATGATGCTGCTGGATCCATGTCAGGGCAGAAGAGAGGCCACCAGGACCCATCTGCTCAGAAGGTGATCCGGCAAGGAAGCTTTTGCCTCCTGGTGTCTTGGAAAGATCACAGAACTTGGAAGAGATCCTCAAAGGTCATCTCATCCAACCCCCTATTTTGCCAGTGCAGCAAATCCCGATTTAAAATATGCCATAGAGGTCTAGGGCTCCAGGAAAGAGATGAAATATTGGATCTGCCAGGTCAGTTCTGGTCATCGATTTGACCATTCCTGTTAGCCTTGGACCTAGGAGAGGTCCTCTGGTCATGTTCAGAGAGCATTATGTTGTCACTCCAGCATTTACCAATGGTAATAAATAACAAATGTTGGGGGAGTGTTAACACTGGACCGCTTTTGGATTGCTTGACGATGCCACATTTGTTGTGTGCCTTCATTTCCTACCCTAAGGTAAGATTTGTTCAGAGGAGGTTTTCCATTGCCTTCCCCTGAGGCTGAGAGAGTGTGACTTACCCAAGGTCACCCTATAAGTTTCATAGCCGAACTGGGAACCAAACCTTGGTCTCCAGAGTTGTAGTCCAACATGCAAACTACTACACCACACTGGCTTTGAGACGGTGTCTCTCACACACACCAAGAATATGAGTTACTGGGCCTGACCACTGGGATACAAGATTCTCTACAGCTTTGACTCTATGGTGCAAAACACACTGCAGAAATAATTCAGGTTGAGACTGTTTTAACTGCCCTTGCTCAGTACTAGGGAATCCTGGGAACTGTAGTTTATTGTGGCACCGGAGCTCTCTGACAGCAAAGACTAATTGTCTCACAAAATGATAGTTTGGAATTCCCTAGCATTGAACCAGGGCAGTTAAAGCAGTCTCAAATTGGATTATTTCTGCAGTATGTTTTGGACATGTAATTGCCTATACTACTAAGTGCAAATTTGCAAGTACTACTAACTTGCAAGTTTGCAATTTTGGCTTATGTAGGGCCAAGATATGTTTGTAGAAAGATGATTCCTATCACCTTTACTGTGTTTGGGTTTTAATTTTGTCCTGGGATACAAGAAACTGAGTTTTGAAAAATCCAGTCTAAATTACTGGAGAAATTGAAAAGGTTTCTCTGCTGGGATGCCGGGTTCATGGCTGCTTCATTGAAATGGAGAGATCATATTCGATCGGATATGGGGTTGCATGGATTGCAATTCCCAGCAGCCCTAGCCAGCAGAGCCACTAGTGTGAGTTGTAGCCTGAGAACATCTAGAGAGCTTCATGTTTCCCATTTTTGTTATACTTTCTCAAAATCTACATTGTGTCAATACCTACAATAATGTATACAATATACAACAACAATGTCTTGCCACATAACCATTATGCCTCTGTGATCTATAGTACAGTACAGTACTGTACTATGATTCTGCATTAACTGTGATGGCTGCGCCCAGGGATTTGTGGTTTTGGAGGCTATTTAGAATTCTCAGAGGGCTGTAGCGACATGATGAACTAAAAATCCCAGAATTATATAGGGGGAAGCCATGGTATCAAAGTGCTATAATTGCATAGTGTGAAAAGTGTAACACTTGCCCATTTATTACAGGTTAGGCCAAGGGTGGGGATCATTTGGCCCACCAGATGTTGATGGACTGTCATTCCCATCAGCCTGGTAGCCAGCACAGCCAAAGATGAGGCATGCTGGGAACTCCAACATGTGGAGAGATACAGATGTAGTGGTGTGTGTCTCCTACCCAGCCACCCAGAGCAACAGGGGCCTAGGGTTGCATGCTGAAAATGCACCACCTGCACAAGTACGCCTGCATCCACACTGGAGAAATAACCTGGTTTGACACCACTTGAACTGCCCTGGCTCCATGCGATGGAATTCTGGGCATTGCAATGTCCAGAATTGCATCACATGGAGCCGGAGCAGTTCAAGTGGTGTCAAACCAGATTATTTCTCCCGTGTGGATGCATCCCCACAAATCTGGATCCCAAGAAAGAGAAAAGGCCCCACATCTCCATGACTTACCTTCTTGCCTTTCTTCGCTTCGTACTCCATGCCCAGTCCTTGCTCGGCAACTCCTGTCTCCAGGAAGGCGGCTTTTCCTCTACGCCCTCCATCCTTTGTTTCTCCATCCTGTTGTGTCGGAAACTCCACCAGCGACAACACCACCAGCAGCAACAACCTCTGGCCCTGGTTTCAGAGCGCATGAGAGTGTCTGAACTTTTGCAGAGGAAAAGTGCATGGAGGGGAAGAGTGGGCCAAACTTTGTGGGCTGCATTTATTTACCTCTCTTTGTTCGAGAAGGCCTGGTAGAACTACTAATCCCAGGATTCCATAGGATGGACACTTAAAGTGTCAAACTGCATTATTTCTTCAGTGTAGATGCAGACTGAGCCAACTGGAAAGGGCAATATTCCACATCTCCCTCTCCTTTCCTCCCTGTAAGGTTAATTGAGTACGAACTTTGAATTCAGTTTGCAGCAGTCCTTGTCTGAGGACAAAGAGGGAAAGTAGGAAGAGAAAGAAAATGGGACATTTTCCAAGCAGCTGAGAAAATGGGACAGCAGAGGATTAGACAGGACTATCCCTGCCAAAGCAGCCTAGATGACATGAATTCAGCATTCCCTGGTTTGACCGGCAGTTGCTTTTCACTACATTTACCACCTTGCCTGCATCCACACTGCAGAAATAATCCAGTTTGGCACTGCTTTAAAGGCCATGGCTTAATGCAAGGGCATTCTGTGGGAATTGTAGTTCTGTGAAACACTTAGCCTTCTCTATCAGAGAGCTTGGATGCTACAACAAACTACAGTTCCCAGAAATCCATAACCTTGAGCCGTGACTGTTAAAGTGGTGTCAAACACAATTATTTCTCAAGTATGGATTCAGCCCCAGCAGCAAAATCTCAAGTCCTATTATATACAACGGCATAGTTATATAGTATTTGTTATATTGTTGTTGTTTGCCTTGAAGTCATTTCCGACTTATGGTAAGACAAACGTATCATGGGGTTTTCTTAGTTTGGTTAAATAAATATAATGTACCTTTTTGTATGCTTTCAATTGTACTGCTTAATAAATACTGTAAACCACCCTGAGCCCAGTTTTGGGGAAAGGGTGGGAATAATAATAATAATAATAATAATAATATTCAGAGGAGGTTTGCCACTGCTTCCCCTCAGGCTGAGAGAGTGTGACTTGCCCAGGGTCACCCACTGGGTTTCACGGCTGAGCCGAGAACAGAAACCTGACCTGAGGTCTATTTCAAACCAGCAAAATGGAGCTGGCTGTCCAATGTCCGGCAGACCTTCCCTGAATAAATACCCGGCCACCAAAAGAAAGTCCAACCCTTTTTACCCCGGACTCTGCAGCAGTTACTGTTTGTCTGTCATTATTTTAAGTGATGTTTTAAATTGTCAACTGTTTAATTGTATTTTAAGGGGTGGGGGTGGGATTTGGGATATGGAACGTATATTTTATTGTTGTAAGCCGTCCCTGTTGCATTGCTCAGAGGGACAGGATAAAAATAAATTTTATTATTATATTATGGTTATTATTGCAAAACATATGTTGTCCTCCAGAGAGCTGAGCCTGCCCTTACGCCCGCCTTCCCTCCCCGAGCAGCAGTGTGATGGGGCTGGTGTGTGTGTATGTGTTGGTGTGTTGGTGCAAAGATAGCATCCAGAATCATGCAAAGCCTGCCTTCCCCCACTACCACACATTAGTGCTTCACAAGACTCAGTTTGGTGGAAAAAACCTATCTCTTTCCCCTGACAGATGATCAGATCTTCTGTCAAAAGGAAAAAAAATTGGGACTCAGCCGATCGCTCGCTCTCTCACACACACAACAGATTGGCGTTGTCCCTTTATCCAGAAATTGCCATCAATCTGCTGCAGCTGGTAACTCGCTGTTTTATTGCATGAAATGGCAAGCAGCCTAGGCATTTAAAAAAGAAAACAGGCCAGCTGGCCCAGACTTGGTTGGATGATGATCATTATCATGGCTAGTGGCCGCCTAGAGACCTGGGCAGCTGATCCTTTGATTGATCTGGGATATAAGGCCACAGCCTTATAAGAGACAAGACCATAAGAGTTTATCACACAGGGACCATACATGCCACCATCCCGTTAAAGCATTAAAGCGTCCGCATGGCATCAAAGCGCGCCAATGTACGAATGGTTTTCACACACAGCCGACAATAATGTAATAAAGGTGCATTACCAATGCAGTAAAGAGAATAGAACATGCATTTGGTTTTCACACGGATGTGTGAAGATCCCACTAATGGTTTGGAAATAGCGAATTTTGCACATATGTGCATGAGTGGAAATTGCGTCACTGGGATCCACAGTGGAACCAAATCCCAGCAGATACCAAGGTCTCATTGTACTCATCCTCGTTTTATCTATTCATTTCAATGACCTCCAGCCTATCCCTGCATTTCCTGCCACATGCATAAAGGAACATAACAATACTAAAAAGAAATAATCCAGAGCATGAAACACTGCGACCCTCTCGCCAGCCGGCTATGTCTGTTCGCAAAGCAGAACCAGAGCTAAACTCGCCTTAATAAACCATAGGAAATCTGGCAGCAAACTCAAAATCGATGGTTATCCAGTGAATAAACTGCAATTAGCTTTCACACTATAGCAATTGTGCAAATAAAGTGAATTCATGAATGACACAAAAATGAATTCATATTTTCCTGTGAATGCCTAAATGCTGGATCAGGTCTCTTTCTTATTGGATTAATGGAGGATTGAACATGATGCCATGTGAAAATCAGTTGCGCATGTGTACAATAAACACAGGATATACCCCCTTTAAATGTCCAATTTTCCCTGTGTGATAAACTCCCTAGAGTTGGAAGAGACCACAAGGTATGCCATGCAGGAACTCACAATCAAATCATGCCTGACAGATGGTCATCCAGCCTCTGTTTAAAAACCTCCAAGGAAGGAGATTCCATCACACTTCAAGGGAATGTGTTCCACTGTTGAACAGCTTACTGTCTGGAAGTTCCTCCTAATGTTGAGGTGAAAACCTATAGTTTGCATCCACTGCTCCAGGTCCTATTCTCTGGAGCTGCAGAAAACAAGCTTGCTTCACCCAATACATGATGCCACTTAAAATATTTAAACAGGGCTATCATGTCAACTCTTCACTTTCTCTTCTCTAAGCTAAACATACCAAGCTCCCTAAGTCGCTCCTAACAGGATTTGGTGGTTTCCCGACCCTTCACCATTTTAGTCGCCCTCCTTTGGACATGTTTCAGCCTCTGTTTAGAGACCTCCAAAGAAGGAGACTCCACTCAGGCAGCATGTTCTACTGTCAAACAGCCCTTACTGTCAGGAAGTTCCTCCTAATGTTGAGGTGGAATCTCTTTTCCTGCAATTTATATCCATTGTTCCGTGTTCTAGTCTCTGCAGCAGCAGAAAACAAGCTTGCTCCCTCCTCAATATGACATCCTTTCAAATATTTAAACAGGGCGATCATATCACCTCTTAACCTTCTCTCCAGACTAAACATCCCCAGCTCCCTGAGGCGTTCCTCATAGGGCATGGTTTCCAGACCCTTCACTATCTTAGTTGCCCTCCTTTGGACATGCTCCAGTTTCTCCACCTCCTTTTTGAACTGTGGTGCCCAGAACTGGACACAGTATTCCAGGTGGAGCCTGACCAAAGCAGAATAGAGCGGCACTATTACTTCCCTGGATCTAGACACTATACTTCTATTGATGCAGCCTAAAATTGCATTGGCCTTTTTAGCTGCTGCATCACACTGTTGCCTGATGTTCGACTTGTGGTCTACTAGGACTCCTGGATCCCTTTCTGGTTAGATCTGGTGCTCAGTAGCCAGGCAGAGGTCTCTTGAAAGCCCACAAGAGTCACAAAGGTAACTGAAGTCTCTTGCTATCTGCTTCGTCCACCTGGTGGTCAGAGTTGCCGTTGCTTTGTAACATGTTCCCTCTTAACTTTCCTGGTCCAGAATATGTCTACAGCTTGGAAAAGCTTCTTTGTTAAGCTCTAGACCAGTAGTTCCCAAACTTTAGTCCTCCAGATGTTTTGGACTTCAGCTCCCAGAATTCCTGGCTCTTGGCCAAGCTGGCTTCTGGAAGTTGAAGTCCAAAACACCTGGAGAACCAAAGTTTGGGAATTACTGTTCTAGACAAGTTCTAAATAGACTGTGGCCACCATTACTGTCCTTTATGGTTCCCCGTGTCCTGTGAGAAAAAGTAGCAGTTTCAAAGTCTATTGGTGCATTTTGTGTGTGTGTGTGTGTGTGAGAGAGAGAGAGGAGTTTATCATACGATGGAATTTGGGGGTATAATGCAATGGCAATCTGAATGGAATCATGGGGTTTCCCGTTATTGTGAATGAGTGTATCTCACGCAATTTCAGGCAACGGGAAGTCATTCTGAACGCAATCATGGGGTTTCACGTAATTGCATATTAGAGTATCTCACGCAATTTCGGGCAATAGGGGGTCATTTTCAGGAAATGGGAAGTTATTCTGAACGCGTTCTGAACGCAATCAGATTTCACGTAAATTTGCTAAACTAGTGAATTAACGTAATTGCAAATTGGCTCCATTTGCAATTGAGAGAAATTCCTCCCATGTGATAAACTCCAGAGACAAAGCTGCATCTGCACTGCAGAATTAATCCAGTTTGGCACCACTTTAACTGCCATGGTTCAATGCTATCAAATACTGGGATTTGTAGTGTGTTGTGGAACCAGAGGTAACTAAAACTAAAAATCCCAGGACTCCATAACATTGAGCCATGGCAGTTAGAGTTGTGCCAAACTGGGTTATTTCTGTAGTGCAGCCAGAGGAAGACAAATTGGTTTTATATTGTTTTAATGTGGCGTTTTTAAATTGGTTGTACACTTTTTAATAAACATTTTTTAATGTGTTCTTATGGAAGCCGCCTTGGTTCCCTTCCTGGGACCTATAAATAAAGTAAGCAAATAAATAAATAAGAGAGCGGAAGGAGGAAATGCACAAATCTCATCAAGACAAGTTGTTGTTTTTTAATTGAAATGAATTTAATATCATGTTGCAGCAGAATTAAAAATATACAAAACGTTTGTGGTATACAAAAGAGTCTCGGTACAGAACCTTGGTCCCCTCCTCGCCTCCCGCGCGCGTCTGGATGGGGAGTCCATAGAAGAAGGCGCATTTGATATATGTACAATACATGGTGGATCAGATCACAGATTTCGGGAGTGGGAAACAGGGCGAAGGTGTCCGGAGAAGGGAGAAAGGGACAATGTGTGTCCCTGCCTCAACAGTAGCCAGCTCTGTTTAGTCACTTGCCTCCAGCCCAGCATACATCCACAGTGGCCAGCTCTGAGTTCTAAACACAATCACTTGACAATAGATAATTTTTTTTTGCAATGGATAACCTGGCGATCGATCCATTTTTCTTGCAATAGATCATTTTTCTTGCAATGGATGACTTCTCCATGGCAGCCTCCCTCAGCATGCCAAGGATAGGGTTCAACTCCCAGCATCCCCAGACAGCATGGCTGCTGGCAGGGAATGTGAGGTTGTGTAGTCCAACATCATCTGGAAGGGATTGCTCAGCTCACATTTTTGGACATGATAGCTTCAAATGTCTTTTTATTTCTTTCTCTGGAACATTTCAAACAGGGAGTCCTATTTCTTATCTGTACTTTTGCAAGCCTAACCTGTAGTTCAGCATTTCCAAGGAACTTGCAGCCATGCCTGTCTCTCTCTAAAGAAAGACATTATGTACCTCAAATATACATCTATCTGAATTTTACCCAGCATATCTTCTAGAAGCCAGATTCCTGCCCTCCTAAACCTTACTTATCCAAAAATACAGCACATTTGAATCCAGAACATAGCATACAACATTGAAAGTCAACATGTGGGCTTTAAACCTGGACCAGTATTTTCATTTCTGAACAGAATCTGGGCATCTTTAGTTGGGAAAAGCACTCAGTTTTGTTCTCCTAGGAAAGTATGAATAATTTTACCATGTTTCTTTCCTCTGTTAGAAACTCTTTGAAAACATTCCGTTTGCGGTTTATTCTATTAAAAAAAAATAGAAAACTACACCTGGCAAAAATGTTTTCTGTCCAGAAAAAAACCCCAGGAAACTAGTTTTCTGCACAGCAAATTTTGGTAGAAAACGTGTTTTTTGCACAACAAACAAACAAACAAACAAAGCCATTTTCTGTGCCAAAACTCCACATGCTTTTTTGTTTTTGAGGAGAATTGAATCCCAAACTCCAAAGATTCTCCTCTCTCCAGGATTGTTTCTGTTTGGTGGCATGTGGGCAACCCATTTTTAAAATCTCTTAAAATGTTTTCTGATATTCTTTCCACCTCCAGTCTTGAATTTATCCCAACGCTCGCCTGTCTACAATATGGTTTGCCTTTGGAGTGTGCAAATCCACTTTTGTCTTCCCATAGGGTTACATGGACCTCACTCATTCAGGAACCAAGGAACAGCAAAGTCTTTTGGAAAAAATGCAGTTATTTTATTTGGTTAGTTTTCAGCCCTAATTTCCCAGCTTCAGTGACAGTTTAAAATAAAAATGCAAAGGGGAGGCAGTGGAATAGGGAACAGGAATCTTCTTCAGGGAATCCTTGGCTGTTATCCCCCCAGAATGCTGCCCTGTACCCCCACATTTTGGGCTGGATGCCCCACCGTCCACCTTCTTAATATTGGAGATAAGGGAAAGGAGGCTTTTTTGTACCTTCATTTATTATCTTATCAATCTCTCCCTGCTTTCTACATGCACTTTGCACACCTATGCACACACCTCCCTGCATCTAAATATACACACATCAGGGGTGGAAAAGGGGTGAGAAGATCTGAGCTGCAGAAGCTTCCCATTTCACAGCTGCTCTGAGATTATTGCAAAGGAGATGTGAAGTCTCAGCCTTCCCGAAGGCTGAGAGAAGAAACCGTGGCTAAGAGTGCATAGAGTAGAGCCCCTTCTCCAACTGGCCAGCCATGTCCCCTTCTTCCCTTTTAGGATGCCTCTGGTCTAGATTGATTGCTTTAACAGTTGGCCCTCCACATTTGCAGCTTTGACTTTTGCAGATTTGATTGTTTGCAGATTTAAGTCCTCCAGTGCAATTGTGCTGCAAATTGACCACAGAGTTGTGCTGGACAACCTAGAAGTTCCTAGAGAAAACCCTTTTCTAGGCATCTGTAAGTCCTCCAGCATGATTCCATGATCAACCTCTGCCAGATGTTGACCATAGACTTGCACTGGACAACTAGAGGTGTTCTCTCAGGTAAAAAGAACAGTGTGTTTTTATTTGCAGTTTTCCCACATTCATGGGGTTCTTCATCCTTAGCCCCAGAGAATGTGGAGGGACCACTGTATTTCTCTTTGGTGCAGATCTTTGATCAAAGAGCTTTGAAGCTCCTTTGAAAGAGCTATGAAACAGCATGTTGAGGTCATGGCTAAACTTTCCCTCCAACCCAGGAGTAAAGATGGCACCAAGATCAGGGGACAGTCTAACCCAGGGGTCAGTGACTTTCAGAGGCTGAGGGGTCACATCAGTCCACCAGGAGACCATATCCTTCAACATTTCACAGATGAAAACTAGGACTAGTGTGGCCACCCAACATCAGAATGTGGTCAAGATGAAAAATATGCTGAAATCAGTATGCAGAGAGATCTTGTAGCACCTTTGAGACTGAAAAAAACAGACATTGGCAGCATAAGCTTTCCTAGATGTACATCTACTTCCTACTCATACGCATTTGGTGGAGTGGAAAGCCAGGGTCAGACCTATATATATGCCATTGGTGTGTGAGAAAGTCAATTCAAGTTCAAAATCTTTTGTGTATGAAAATGAAGTGGAAGGTCCAGATTGAAGAATGGTCGTTGGCAAACAAAGGCCAACTGTAGCCTGGAGGTGAGGAGAACAGATGAAACAGAGTTTCAGCTTCCTTTTTGTCCACCAACGGCCACCATTAAAATTGGACTTGCCACTTCATTTCTATACAAAGCTGAAGACAAAGGGGGAAAGTGGTAGGAGAAACAGGGACTTACTAAAAGCAACTTTAAAAAATGGGAGGACACCAATTGCAACATTTTATTCCCACGTTTGAGTGGGTTTCTTTTTCATCCCAAGATATATTGGAACAAAAAAGTATTCCACATTGCTTTCGGATTTCTTTCTCCTTGGAATTGCAGTGCATCAGTGGATCAGTGAAATGTCATTTTCCACTCTAACTTGACACTCGTCTCTGCACATTTGCAGCTTTGACTTTTGCAACTTTGATTATTCACAGATTAGTATGTTCTCACTAGGAATATCTAGGTCCTTCACTGCAACTCTATGGTCAGCTTTAACCAAAAATCGCACCGAAGAATTTAGAGATTCCTAGAGAGAACACTCTACTAGGCATTTGTAGCTCTTCCAGTGCAATTCTATGGTCAATGTCTGGCAGATGTTAACCACAGAGTTGTACTGGAGGACCTAGAGAATCCTAGAGTGGTGTTCTCTCAGGTAAAAACATAATGTTTTTGTTATGTGTGGTGTTTCCACATTCACGGGGGTCCTGTGCGCCTAACTGCAGCAAATGTGGAGGGACAAGTGTACATTTTAAAAAATAAAAGAAAATAACATTTAAATCCCAGGATCACCGTAGCAAATTACACTCTGGTTGCTTTCATCTTAAACGCTGTGGATCCATTCTATGGAATCCTGGGATTTGCAGAACTCAAGGACGTAGCCATATTAGTCTGGAAAATCAGTAATGTGATCTTGCAGCATATTTGAGAATAATTGAAAAATGGAAGGTAGCATGAACATTCATAGACTTGAGCCTACTTCCTCAAATACATTTGGTGGAAATACACTTGTTTTGTGATGTAGGTACCTATCACCTTTCAGTCCTCTGGTACTACCACATCCTCTCAGCCTCAGGGGAAGGCAATAGTAAACCTCCTCTGAACAAATCATGCCAAGAAAACCCCAGGACAGGGCACCCTAAGTTGGAAAGGACTTGAAGATACACAACAATAATATAAAATTACCTTCAGGCTGTGTGTTTATGGAGCGTATGAAACTTAAATGAATTTTGTATTTAGACTTGGGTCCCATCTCCAAGATATCTCATTACGTATGTATATGAAAATGCAGGTATTCCAAAATCCCCCCAAAATCTGAAATCCCAAAATCTTCTGGTCTCAAGTACTTTGGATAAGGGAGACTCGTATCACCAAATGGAAATTCTAGTGAATGGCAATGATTACCATACTCAAGTCTTTTAGGTGTTTTGTATTTCAGCTCCCAGAATCCCTGAGCATTAGCCAAAATTGGCTGAGGCTTTTGGGAGACCAGAGTTTGGAACTCACTGGTAGAGGATAGTTGTGTCAGAAGAGGTCATCCACACAATGTCTTCCATTCATGCTCCAACAGGTAAGGTGTGGTGCTTCCTCTTGAATGTTAATCAAGAATGCACCAGATAGGATCAGTTTCAACATGTCTTTGCATTTATATACAGTCAGCCCTTCATATCCACGGATTCTTTATCCGTGGATTTAAACATCCTCAGCTTGGAAATATTCAAAAAAGGTTATAAATCATAAGGCAAATGTTTCTTTTGCTATTTTATATAAGGGACACCATTTCACTTTGCCATTGTATATAATGGGACTTGAGCATCCAAGCATTTTGGTATCCATGGGAGACATGGAACCAAACCCAGGGGATACCAAAGGCTCACCGTATGTCACAGTGGGTAACATTTTGACTGTTGGCCACATATGTCTTGCAAAGGGCTATATGTGTAGCTCAATGTGGCTGCCCAGACTTCAGTTCACTCCCCCATGCCCCACAGGGCACATAGTTGGAGTAATTCCAGTAATCCTTCAGTCTTGATGCTGGGGGGAAATATAATGGAAGGGGTCCCCCATTTCTTACAAGCTGGAGAAAGCTGCAGCGGTTTGCTTTTGCCTAAATTTGTAGGAATGAACAAGATTCCACGCCTTCCTCTCTTCTCCCCACGGCTCAGTTAAGCACAAACTACTTTTGCATTTTGAAACTCAGAGCCTTATTGCTTTATTAAACAACCCTGGCAAATGAAAATATGACTTTCCTTGTAAAATCAGGAGAGTTGGAGGGTATGCTCCTCAGCTTAAACTACCCTGGGAGGAAGAGTCAAATAACACAGCAAAATTCTCCCCATATATTCTCTGTTTTGTAAAAAAGGTTTTAAAAAAGCTTTTGGGGTCTCTGAAGGCATTAAAAACAACATGAGGCTCACAGGGTTCCGCACTCCTATTTTAAAAGATAGGATATTACAAGAGACCGGAGAGTCGGCTGCATATATTTAATGGCTTTCTACTCCCCAAATGCTCTCCTTGCATCTAGCACCTCTCACAAAATGATGGGCATTTTTCTATTTTGAAATAGGTGTGAGCAGCGCCCTTACCATGTTGGATCACCTATTTTGGAAAGTTAATTTTTTTTTTTACAAGGAGATGTATTAGCACCACGACAACAGGCTTAGGACCCTAGAAAGGTTTCCATCAATTGAGTTTTTATACTAGCACCTGTCCTCCAGATATTCTCACCCGGGCTGCAAGGGAGGCTCCCTGATAGATATGCAAATGGTAGAACAACTTGGATGAAATGCTCCCTTTCCAAAATGCCGCATTTATTGTGGGCCTTCAAGTCATTTCCAACTTTCAGCGACTTCAGAGACTTCTGAGCAAGATTTGTTCAGAAATGGTTTGCCATTGCTTTCCCCTGAGGCTGAGAGTATGTGACTTGCCCAAGTGAGTTTCATGGCTGAGCTGGGAAACGAACTCTGGTCTCCAGAGTCGTAGTCCACCATTCAAACCACTGCGCCAAGCATTTCACAACATTTCACAGATGAAAACTGGGACGTTGTGGCCATCTAAAATCAGAGTTTGGTCAAGATGGCATTAAGTTGTTAAAGGAAGAAAACACAAGCTGGGAATGACAGTTTGCTTTCGCCTGATCCAACTGGGAAGGGCAAGATCTTGTTGCTTTCTCTCCTCTTCTTCCCCCGCTGAGTTAACTGAGCAGAGACTACTTTTGCATTATGATGAACTAAGTTTGCAGCAAATGAAGTAAGCTGAGGACAAAAGGGGGAAAGGTGGGAGGAGAAGAGACAAACTGGGACATTTTGAAAGCAACTCAAAGTGTGGGAAGACGGGAAATTAATTGGGAGTATCCCTGACAAATCAGGGCAGTTGGAGGACATGGCTCTCTGTTGTTCTGGATGCTCTGGCAAGCACAGATGCCATCGCTGTAAAACAGTCCTTTAGTCAAGGAGCATGGGTTCTATTCTGCTGTCACAGAAAATGGGCATGCTTTGCTGATGGCCTCCATTTAGCTTCACTTGGAAGTCAGCAAGACACAGTGGGCTGTTCAGGAAAGGGAATACCAAATCTGTGTATGAGCAGAGGTGTGGAACTGTTCCTTTTGGGGACTACAATTCTCAGAATCTCCCAGCCAACACAGCTGTGTTAATTTTTAATTCATTGCTCTGGGTCCTATTCTCTGGAGCATCAGAAAACAAGCTTGCTCCCTCCTCAATATGACACCCTTTCAAATACTTAAACAGGGCTATCATATCACCTCTTAACTGTCTCTTCTCCAGGCTAAAATCCCCAGCTCCTGAAATCTTTCCTCATAAGGGTTGGTTTCCAGACCTTTCACCATTTTAATTGCCCTCCTTTGGACACACTCCAATTTTTCAACATCCTTTTTGAATTGTGGTGCCTACAACTGGACACAGTATTCCAGGTGGGACCTGACAAAAGTACTATTACCTCCCTTAGACATTATACTTCTATTGATGCAGCCTAGCATCGCATTGGCATTTTTAGCTGCTGCATCACACTGTTGACTTATGTTCAACTTGTGGTCTACTTGGACTCTCTAGATCCCTTTCACACATAGGACCTTATCACATGAGGGGAATTGGAAGTATAACCCGGGGCATTCTGAACGAAATCATGGGGTTTTATGTTATTGCGAGAGAGATTATCTAACGCAGTTTCTAGCTGTCCAAACGCACTCTGAATGCAATCATGGGGTTTCACGCAATTGTGTAAGAGATTATTACATGTGATCAATGGCAGTCTGAATGCACTCGGAACGCACTTGGAATGCAATCCAAAAGTAACCAAATTCAGTGAACTAGCAGATTCAGAAATCCCCTTCACAGGCTATCTTTTCCTGGGTGATCTTTTTTTTCCCCCCAAATTTGGGAAGAATTGAGAGGAATCCCTTCCGTGTGATAGCTTTTCACGTAACTGTGTTTATTTCTGAATTGACCTTGCTATCTTTGCGAAATTGAGGGGAATCCCTCCCGTGTGATAAGGTCCATAGTCCACTTGGTGTCAGGTGTCCCCTATCCTATATCTATGCACCATAGGACTAGTGTAGTGGTCCAAGTTTTGGGGAGAAAATACATAAACCAGGAGGAGAAGATGGTTGGATGGTCAGGGGTGCTTTAATGGTAGAGTCCTGAACAGGGATAGACTAAATGACCCTTGGAGATCCCTTCCAATTCTGTTATTCGGTTTCTATGCCGCCAGCCACCTGCCACATAAACTGGAGGAAACTAACCGAATGCTTTCTGGATAAAACAGTCGCCACACCTTCTTAAGGCATATATACACTAGGCTAGATGGATGTAACCATCATTCCCTCTGCACCAGGAAATTGTGGGAAGTGTAGTTCTGCCAAGGGGGACTTTGGGAATCTGGAACAGAGAATATGCACCTAGGCAGCACTTTCGGCTGACTACAATTCTCAGGAATTTCTGCAGGAAGAGACTGTGGTATAAAACTGAAATAAGGTTGCAAGGTATATATAACAGAGACCCATTCCTTGGCTTAGTATCCTAACAGCCCCAAAAGCCTGCAAATGTTACCTTTGGGGGCACTACAACTCCCAGAATCCCCCAGCCTGCCATGCAGGCTGGGGGATCCTGGGAATTGGAGTCCCCACCCCAACCTCAAGTTCTAAAGTTTAAAATAACCCTTCTCCTGATATGGTTTATGATAAGACCCATTCTTTCTGGAAGCCCTCAGTGTCAATTTTTTTTTACATACACATACTTAAATAAACGAACATATGCAAGTGAGCAATTAACAGTTTTCCTTTTCCGGACTCCAACCACCATCGTTCTGGGAAACATAGATGCCCAAAGCCAGCCAAGAACTGATGTTCAACTGCCTCTATGCACTCTTCCAGAATGTACTATATCCATAGCTGCCTCTGTGCCTTTGAGGTTATAGGGTTTTGATGCAACTTAAAGTACCTTAGCTCCATGGAATCCTGGGATCTGTAGTTCCAAGGAATTCTCTGCCAGAGAGCTCTGGCACTTTCCCGAACTACAAATCCCAAGATTCTATAGAATTCAGTAATGACAATTAAAGGCTGCATCCTCACTGCAGAAATAATTCAGTTTGACATCACTGTCTTGGCTCAATGCTATGAAATTCTGGGAACTGTAGTTTGTTCTAGCAGAAAACCACAGTTCTCAGAATCCCATCACATTGAGCCATGGCAGTTAAAGTTAAATAAAGATTATTTCTGCAATGTGGATACAGCCAAAGTGGGTTCAAAGTGATGTAACTGTGGAGAATGGAGGAGACAAGAGGTATCTCCTGTTGCTCAGGGTGTATCCACACTGCACAACAATAAGATGTTGATACTACGGCTGCATCCTATGGAAACCTGGGATTTGTAGTTCAGTGAGGCACTTAAGAATTCTAAAGCTGCTTGGAGTTCCAATTTTGAAGGGAAAGTGGATATAAATGTATCACTTTTAATGTACCACTTTTCTATGTTTTCAGTTGTACTCTTCTTTTAATATCGTGAGCCGCTCTGGGTCCCAGTTCTGGGAAAAGAGCAGGATGATCAGGATGATGATAGTTGTTGTTGTTATTTTCAGGTGCACTCTTCTGAACTGCAACAGAGGATTCCAAGTTCTTCCTGGAACTACTCATCCCAGGATCCCCCAGGTTGGAGCCGTGGCACTTAAAGCAGTATCATAGTGGTACAATTGCCCAGTGTGAATGGACCCTTTATTTCCAAAACCACATCAGCCCGGATACTGTGGGCAAAGTGGGGAAGGCAGGGAGAGCGAAACAAGAGGGACGGTATGGTTTTGTTTCTTTTTTGGAGCGCTAGATCTGACATTCTGCATGGAAAATGGTCCTTCTCCCCCACCCCCCAAAAACCCCAGCCCTCCCACACAACCCTAATGTGTCTCAAACCTCATACCCCCTTTCTGCCTGATGCCAGCCTGTGTCACGCAGCCATTGACTATTAGTGCCCAGTGCCACAGATCTTGTGATTCCCTGGGTGGACATATTTTTCATCTCACCATTCTTCACCTGGGATCTGGCAATTAACTTTCCACCACTTGCCCTGAAATGAACCTTGAATTGACCCTCCACCACCTGCCTTTAAACAAGCCCCCATCAATCCCCCCACCCCCGTACCAGCCCTTTCCCCCCCGATGACCTTCAGGTAATGGACATCCACCACCTCCAAAAAAGAGGCCTCCACTACCTGGCTCAGGTAACGACAGGTGAGGTATTTGGGGAGAAGCCATTGTGAACCACCACTTTTTCAGGGGAGGACGGGATACGTGGAGAGGGCACCCCTTCTCTCGGGGTCTAAAGGGCAGGACAAGAAACAACCTGGACTACCTGAGGGAGAAAAGGCGGCATTGTTTCCCTAATGATGGCCCATAGCCCATTGGGCAACCTTGGAATAGAGGGAAAGTAGCACCAAAAGTGGCCCATCCGGGAAAGGAGTCTGAGCCAGGATGGGGGGAAGAGGAAAGGAAGGAGGGATGGAGGTCTTCACAGAGGAGGAACAATCAACCAAAATCGCCAACCAGAAACGGGGAGCGGCCTGCTGCTTTAGGGGTCTCCGCGTTCCCCCCTTGCTCCCTGGGGACCGTGGCGGGGAAACAGAACCCGAGACCCATTCGCCATGGCTTCTTAGAAAAGCCAGGCCTGGCCCCTACGCTCAGGAAGGGGACCCCGAAGCACAGGGTCCTTTGTGGCTCGTTCATTGTTCATTTTTTTACACGGTGGTCTCATACTCCAACAGCTCCTGCGAGGCCCCCACGCTGCGGTACTGCAAGCGCGGCGTGGTGGGCGAGCTGTATTCCAGCACCAGGATGGTCTTCCGGAGGCGCCGGTCGATAAAATGGGCATCCCAGGCAGGGTATTTTTTCCGTGGCAAGTCAATACGGATGACGGGGCCCTCTGTCCGTGGGGCACGGGGCACAGGGGTTGGGGGAACACTAGGCCGGACCTGAAAGACCGGCACGCAGCTGTCTCTGTCTCCAGGTACCCCCTCCCTCTCAGCCCCTGTAGTCCTTGGCAAGGAGCGCGGGGGGCTGGTGATGATATCCCCAGGGACCCCTGTGCCACTGGGGACTGCAGTGGTCTCCTCGCTGCAAATGCAGCTTGTGCTCTGAGTCCCAAAAATGGTCCCATTGGGATGCAAGAGGCAGTAGTAGATGAACATGAAGAAGACACCTAAGGCGAAGCTGGACGTGACGACACAGACAATGATTAAGGCGTTGGATTCGGAGATGTTCTTTTCGCTCCGGTACCAGTACCAGAGCCCAGTGAGGGCGGCATTCTCCAACAGGGTGATGGTGTAGTAGATGGACATGCGGCACCGGCTCCGGCCCTCTTTGACATTGAACCAGCAGAAGATGTAGATGATGCCCACCACCATGTTGTAGATGATCTCCTCCCACTTGGACATGCAGAAATCTGTCTCGCCTTGGATGATCCAGAAAGTCATGATGCACCAGTGGGTGACGATGAAAATGCCGAAGTAGAGCTGGAACACGGAGGCAAAGAGGGCAAAGGCGATGGCCCGGGCGGCAATGGTGAAGAGGTGCCAGAGGATCTGCACCACCGCCCCTTTGTAGGACATAGGCAGCTTGTCTTCCCGCGAGTCCCGCAGCACCTTCTGGTATGAGGCGAGGGTCCAAGCCAGGGAGACCAAGGAGGCTGAAGCCGAGAGACCTACCCAGGCAAACAAGAAGAGAGAAGGGGAAGCAGGGGGTTAGGGGGCAGAGAAACGGTGTTACTGAGGAGGAGGGATCACAGTGGAAAATGGGGTGACATGAGAGAAAGTAACACAGCAGGAGATGGGGATGGGAAGAGAAGGAAGGGTAATAAACAGGATGTGTGAGACCGAGGCTCCTTACACACTACCCTACTACAGTGGGCCCTTGGTACCCACTGGAGTTTGGTTCCAGGACCCCCATGGATACCAAAATCTATGGATGCTCAAATCCCATTATATGTAATGGCATAGTAAAATGGTATTGTATATAATAGCAACATCAAGGTTTGCTTTTTGAGATGTATTTATTGTTTAAAATATTCCCAAGCTGTGGATGCTTGGATCTGTAGTTAAGGAATCCATGGATAGGACAGCTGACTGTATAGCACTGTCATCCCGCTTTAAATTTCATGTCTGCATCCTATGGAATCCTGGGGTTTGTAGTTCCATGAAGTACTTAGACTCCTTTGCCAGAGAGCTCTGCTGCCTCCCTGTACTACAGATCCCAGGATTCTATAAAGGTGCATCTACATTGCAGAAACTGCAGCTCGACACCCCTTTAACTGCCATGCCTCCATCCTATGGAATAGTTGGATTTGTAGTTTTGTTAATCAGCAGCATTCCTTAGGAGAGAAGGCTAAGACCTTATAAAGCGATATGTTTCAGGATGCTGTAGGATGGACCTATAGCACTTAAAGTGATGTCAAACTGCATTGTTTCTTCAGTGTTGATGCACCCTAAGATATCCCCATGGCAGTTAAAGTGGAATGGAAATGCTACAATGATGATATAAGTGTGAAAGAAATCTACAAGTGGTGAGAGGTCAAAGTGATGGATGTGGAAATGGAATGAAGATGGATGTAAAAGAACCAGAATGATGGGACTTTGTGTATTGGGGATATGTTAATAGAGATATGAAGGCCCAGGAGGGGGGTAAACCAGAAAAAAATGGAAAAAATGTTTTCCTCCAAACCCACAGTTTTATCTCCGGGGTGGTGGTGGTGGTGGTAAAAATGGGGTTTTCCCCCTTCCCACCAGTTCTTCACATCTCTACATTTTAACGCTGAATCAGGAGGATGAAGGGAGGAAGGAGAATTGAGCAAAATGGTGGTAGGGATAACCAAGAACATGGTGACAGGAAGGAACAGGATGATAACACCACGACATACCTATCAGGCTAGGTCTTCCCACTTCTGGAAAAATACTGTACAGTGAGTGAAGAGTGGAGTGGGGTGAAGAGTATGGAAAGGAAAAGTTTAGTATGTAAAGAGGGCTGGGTTCCTTACAAAACCTTTCAACTTTTGGGGATGGGAGTGAAGGTGAAAAGAAGGAAGACAGCACACAGAATTTTCCAGGAGACAAGAAACGCAGACAAGAGGAAGAAGGGAATGCCACCTGCCTTTTCAGAAAATGCAAAACTCTTGATCAACTACAAAAGGTTTTCAGACCTGTTTAGTTGCTTGTCAATCCTTAGCTGGGGATTTAAAAACCTCCATTGAATATCAGCCCTTTCCACCTTTGTATCTCATAGCACTCTCCAGTTGGCCCTCCATGTTTGCGGCTTTGAATGTTGTGGATTTGATTATTTGCAGATTAATTTGATTAATATGTTCTCTTTAGGAGAGGTGGGGATGGGATTGTTCTATTTTAATTGTTGCTGTTTTACTCTTGTTGTACCCCGCCCTGATTGCCTGTTCAGAGGGGCGTGCTATAAATAATAATAATAATAATAATAATAATAATAATAATAATAAATCTCTAGGTTCTCCAATGCAACTCTGCTGGAAGGTGACCATAGAGCTGCTCTGGAGGACCTAGAGATTATTAGAGAAAATTAGAGAAAACACTTCTCTAACCACTTGTAGGTCCTCCAGTGTGATTCTATGATCAACCTCTGGCAGATGTTGACCACAGAGTTGTGCTGGAAGACCTAGAGATTCCTAGAGATGTTAAAAAAATAGTGCTTCTTTATTTGCAGTTTTTCCATAAACATGGGGATCCTGTGCCCCTAACCCCACCAAATGTGGAGGGCCCACTGTAAACTTCTCTACCCTGCCCAACTGCTTCAGGTTTATTCTCGCCTTCCAAACTCCATTTTCTGATTTTTTTTCCACCGCCCCTAATTCCTGTGATTCGCTCTCAGTTCTGCTCTCTTAGCAGCCTGCCCCATGTCTCTAGAAGTGTCCCCTCCCTAGGGTGGTGTGTGGATGTGGGTGGTACCAGGTGACACCCTAAGTTGGGTGGCACCACTGCCCTCCAAACGTTGAGGTGAGGAGCAGCTCAGGGGGTGGAGAAAGGAGATGTTTGCTTGCAGTCACCATCAGCGAGTGATGTGAGCATCTCCTTTTCCATCCATAAACTCCTCTCCTTCCTCTGCCTCCCTTTCTCATCTGATCAGCAATGCCATTGGGGTGTGCAGGGGTGCAGACCACACTAGGTGACACCCAGAAGAGAGGTTACACCTGGTTGAACATGGCCCTTACTGGCTGCTCTGGCCACAGGCTTCTTCCCAGGGGAGAAAGCCCAGAGCCAGAGGAGCAGGAGGTGTGTACATCATGTTGAAGCCTGGCGGGCCAACATGCCCTTTTAGCCACTGCCGCTTCTACCCCAGGCAGCCACCTCCTCACCAGATGACAACTGGCATGGGGATGCCATTGTTGGCCAGCAGCCCTTCCAGATGCAAAGAGGCTGCCACGTTAACGGGATGTGGAATAAAACTGCAGCAGTAAAAGAGAATCTAAGAATCATGGAGTTGGAAGAGACCACAACGGCCATCCAGTCCAACTGCCTGCCATGCAGGAGCTCTCTATCAAACCATCCCTTGACAGATGGCTATCAAGCCTCTGTTTAAAGACCTCCAAGAAAGGAGACTCCTCCACAATCTCTGAGGGAGTGTCTTCCACTGTCAAACAGCTCTTACTGTCGGGAAGTCCCTCCTAATGTTGAGCTGGAATCTCTTTTCCTGGAGCTTGTATCCATTGTTTCGGGTCCTGTTCTCTGGAGCAGCAGAAAACAAGCTTGCTCCCTCCTCAATGTGACATCCCTTCAAATATTTAAACAGGGCTATCATATCACCTCTTAACCTTCTCTTCTCCAGGCTGAACATCCCCAGTTCCCTAAGGCGTTCCTCATAGGGCATGGTTTCCAGGCCCTTCACCATCTTAGTTGCCCTCCTTTGGAAACGCTCCTGTTTCTCCACACCCTTTTTGAATTGTGGTGCCCAGAACAGGAAATGCCTTGGTGAGCTTTAAAAATGGAAAGATTGAGCTAATTAGGCCAGCTGTGCTGATTTATAGCTGGCTGTAACTTGTTATTGGTTTTGTTGTGTGCCTTTGAGTACCTCTGTCTTATGGCAACCCTATCATGGGGTTATCTGGGGCTGAGAGTGTATCACTTACCCAAGGTCATCTAGTGACTTTCCTTGCCAAGCAGGGAATATAACCCCCATAGCTGTAGTCCAATTCACAAACCACAACACCACACTGGCTGTAAATTCGTACAGTTAAATCTGTCTTTTTGTTGCAAAGCAGCAGCCCCATTGTCTCTATCTGGCCACAGATTACACTCCTGCTCTCTTGTTTCGGCATCTTTGGCTTCTTCCTTGGACTATACTTTTCAGGGACTCCTTGGCTGGCATTAGATTCTGATCAAGACTGCTTTTCATGCTCAGGCCCTCAAGTGCATTCCTGTTACAGACCCTCCATGTCTGACCCTGATCTGCTTCGGTTTATCGATTGTTTGTTCCTTTGAACCTATGTGCACTCTGCGGGGATACTCATCACCCTGAAATAAGACAGATACATGGTATAAATGTAACTCTCTACATGCAAAGTTATGCACTGATTGTCCTACCACAATTGAAGGTGCTGAATGTCAGCATGCTGCAGTTGAACGCATGACCAAATGTGCAACAGAATGTACACATGAATGCACATGTAAATGCACATGTGCATTCAGTTCTGTATTTGGTTGTCCACTCAGTTGTACATCATTGCCATTCACTAGAAGAGTCGTGTAGCATGATCTATGCATATCTCTGTATGCAGAGACGCACATTACAAAACCCTGAGGATTTACCCCGGTGCTTGAGCAATGGCACAGCAGACACAGTTCTTCTACAACCTTGAGCAGGTTACAGGTATTTTCTATCAGAAAAAGAAGGCCAACAACCTCTGTGGGGAAACTTACGGATGTGTAAAATACCAAGAGGATGCTGTCCTTTATCTCTCATGCAGTATCGACACTTCAGAATAAATACAATTTGACACCGCTTTAACTGTTATGGCTCAATGCTATGGAATTCTGGGATTTGCAGTTTTGCAAGAGATCGAGCCTTCTTGGTGCCACGACAATCTATAAATCCCAGAAATGTGAAATTGCATTAATTCTGCATTGTGGCAGCAGTCGCAGTCAGTCTGAAACTGCAGGGCTAATAATAATAGCACTTGGCTAAGTTCATTGCATCCTGCTAGAAACTGGCCTGGCCTATTGGACTGGTCACTTTAAGGGATGCAGAATGGTGAATGAAACATACAGTTGGTAGGTCTGGCCCAGCATGTGGTGGCTCTTAAGATGGAAATGGGAAGTCTGGACAGGAGCTTCAGATGCTGGGAATAATGAAGATTTACAGAGAGGAAAAAAAGAAGAAGGTGGAAACCTGGAAACTGAGAGAGTGAGAGAGAGAGGATGAAGGAGCAGAGATGTAAGAAAGGATGAAAGTTGGAGCAAAAAGCAGCACTACAGAGGAAAGGAAGAAAGGACGAGAAGAGAAGCAACACATCTGAAAATGTTTGAAGGCACGGAGGAGGGAGAGCAGGGTTTTTTCTTTGTTAAAAAATGTGCGTGATGAAAGAAAATGAAACATTTCCTTGATTCTTACTATGAAACTCAATTCCCATATTTGCATTCATGAATAATCTGCCAGGATATTATAAGTGGGTGGGTGGGTGGAGGGGAGTTTTGTTTGTACAAAGCTAAGTGGGAAAATAATAGAGGCTTAATACAAAGAAAGGGAAGGAAAAAAGGGAGGCGAGGGATAAGCCTGCATTACCAGGTATCCCCAGCATGAGAAGTCAAAGGCTTTCATGGCCAGCATCCATAGTGCTCTGAAGATGCCAGCCACAGATGTTGGCAAAAAGTCAGGAATGAACTCTTCTAGAACATGGCCACATAGTCCGAAAAACCCACAAAAATCTATCCCCAGCATGGTAAAAAGAATCATTTTGTAAGTTTGGCCACCCAAACAGAAATCCTAAGAGAACTGGCAGGTGGGGGTGGGGAATTATCCCTGGATGCATTTTGGAAGAAGTTTTCTAGTGCTCTCTCTTTCTCTCTCTCTGTTGTGTACTTTCAAGTCATTCCTGATTTACAGCAACACTAAGGAAAACCTATCATGGGGTTTTCTTGGCAAGATTTGCTCAGAGGAAGTTTGCCATGGCCTTCCCCTAAGACTGAGAGAGTGCGACTTGCCCAAGGTCACTCAGTGGGTTTCATGGTTGAGACAGGAATTGAACCCTGGTCTCCAGGGTCATTGGTGTGATAGTATAAAAATGAGTAAATTATGTACATCCATATCACACAACTATGGAAATAATTAGGAAAGGACAAGCAATCCACCCTTACTAGGGATGCCGGACTTAAAAATGGAAAATACCTCCATACCTTTAATAGTTGTGTAGAAGAGGGAATTTCAGCAGTTGTTGCTTGTTATCAGGTGGAATGACAAGCAACAGTTGCTTAAATCCCCATTTCTATGCAACCATTAGAGGTACAGGAGCCATTTCTAATTTTAATGCTGGCAACCCTAATCCTCCCCCCCCCCCCGCATTATTCAATGAAATCCATTCCCACATTAACATATCATGACAAGCCATAGTATGGCTTGTTGGAATGTGTCTTGTTGTGAGGCATGACCCAGCCTCTGCTTATCAGCCATTTTTTAAACCAGCAAAACCTCCACAATCGTCTGAGCCGATTGCATATTGTTGGCTTGTTTGAGACATGGCTTATTGTGACATCTGAAACCCAAATCATGGCTCGTCTCTGGCTTGTTTTCCTGAAGCTGAAACAGGAGCTGACAAAAGGGGGCAGGAGAAAAACAAACCAGAAACAGGCATAAGGCAAGCCATGGTTTGTATGGTCCTCGGCAGTGCAGTGCTTAAGGAGTAAACCATGGCTAACTACAAATCCTGGTTTATTGCAATGTGAAGCTGTGGCAGCTGAAAGCAGGATGCTGGATTTGACAGGGCTGAATGTCCCCCAGGTGAGAGAATCTTACCCTGCAATGGCTCAATGTAGTTCTGGTGCACCATGATGCTAAGCTGCAGCACCAGCTGAGGGGCGCTTTTAAGGAAGGTCTCCAGGAGACGCAGCATGCTGATGTCAGCACTTTCAAACATCATCCTCCAGTAGAAGTGGCGCCGGCGATGTTCGGACTGCCAACGGCTCTGAAGACCCAGATACAGGGTTCGGAGGTACCTGTACAAGAAGGGAAGAGAGAAAAAGAAGCAGGTGATGAGGGTGGAGGGATGACTTTGTAGCCTTCCCAAGATGTCATCTTGGAGGACAGCAAGTTACCCTGGTGCATGTTGACACCAAAGCCCAGACGCATGGTGGGAAGAAGGAAAAGATGGGAGGCAACAATGATGAGGACATTAATGAGGATCATAATGAAGGAAGCACCATCCGCAATCTGAAAAGAGGAGGAAGGAGGGGTGGTAGAACCATACAGTTGGAAGGAACACCAAAGGCCATCTAATCCAACCTGCTGTCAGTGCAAGTAAACCAAAACCTCATGCCTCATTCACCACAGTTTCCAGAAGGATTCACACAACCTTGGAGTTTATCATACGAAGGAATTTGGAGGTATAATGCAATGGCAATCCAAACGCAATCATGGGGTTTCACGTAATTGCGTATGAGTGTATCTCACGCAATTTTGGGCAAAAGGGAAGTCATTCCAAATGCAATCATAGGTTTTACGTTCATACGTATAAGAGTATCTCACACAATTTTGGGCAATGGGGGGGGGGTAATTTTCCGGAAATGGGAAGTCATTCTGAACGCATTCCAAATGCAATTAGATTTCACGTAAATTCGCTAAACTAGTGAATTTACGTGAATTCGAATTGGCTCAATTCGAAATTGGGAGAAATTCCTCCCATGTGATAAACTCCCTTGTCTTCCCCACCCAATCCTCCTTTGCTTCCCATAATGCTGCTTCTGTCTGTTTTCTTATTGGGAGACTGCATTCAGGAGAAATACAATGAGTTGAAAGTCTGAAGTGGAGACCAAAAAGCCAATGCAACTCTTGGCTGCATCAACAGGAGTGTAGTCTACAAATCAAGCTAAGCAGAAGTGTTGCTCTATTTGGCTTTCATCTGATTTCATCTGGAATCCTGTGTTCAATTTCTGGGCACCACAATTCAAGGAGAATGACAAACTGGAATGTGTCCAGAGAAGGAAAACCAGGATGGTCAAAGGGTTGGAAATCAAGCCTTATGAGGAGCAGTTCAGGGAGCTGGACATGCTTAGCTTGGAGAAGAGAAGATCGAGAGGTGAGATGATGAGAGCCATCTTTAAATATATGGAGGGATGTCAGGTAGAAGATGTATCTTCTGCTACTCCAAATGCTAGAACACAAACCAGTGGATTCAAATTAGAAAAAAAGAGATTCCACCTAAACATTAGGAAGAACTTCTTTACTTGAAGAGCTGTTCAACAGTGGGACTGACTGTCTTGGAGGGTGGTCGATGCTCATTCTTTGGAGATCTTTAAAGAGATGTTGGATGGCCATCTCTCAGGACTGCTGTCTTTGTATTATAGCAATACACGGTCCTTTATTTCCCCTTCGAGCTCCATTGATTCTATGAGAAAATGGAGTAGGTCCAAAATGCATGTGTTACTGCACAATGGAGTAGCGGTACAATGTTATAATAATAATAATGCTTATTTATATTGCTCTTTCTACCAAAGGGCAGAATGTCAAACATATATAATCAAAGATGGAAAATAAAACACAATAATATAAAATTCTTAACAACTAAAATAATATAATAGTAAAACAAGCTCCTTATAAGTCACTATCCATCTTAGAGACCTTAGGTGCACTCAGCAATCTGGCAAAACAAAGAGGAAGGTCTTCAACCCTTTATAAAATTGGATAAGATCCCTCTCCAGCCAGAGGTGCAAAGGAAGACTGTTCCAGAAATGCAGAGCCAGATCTTGAAGTCTCGCAGTCTTGATAGAGTGGTATGCATTGGTGGAACTGCCAATAATCCTTTGCCTGTAGATCTTAAATTTGTAGATGGGACACAGCATGCTGCCTTGGGTCCCTCTGGAGAGAAAGACAGGCTATAACTGAAATAAATAAATAAAATGCTTCCCGAACTGCCAGATAATGGGGGCAGTTAAAACACAGCACCTTCTGTTATTGTAAAGTGCCTTGATAGTAAGAGTTGTTTGACAATGGAATGGGCTCCCTCAGAGGGTGATAATTTCTCCATTGGAGGATTTTAAACAGAGGCTGACTGCACAACCGCCAATCACAGAATCATAGAATTGCAGAGTTGGAAGTGACTCCAAGGGCCACCCAGGCTAACCCCATTCTCTCCATCAAAGCATCCCTAACAGATGGCTATCCAGCCTCTGCTTAAAGACCTCCAAAGGAGGAGACTCCACCACATTCTCAGGCAGCATGCTCCACTATCAGAGCTCTCACTGTCAGGAAGTTCTTCCTAATGTTGAGGTGGAATCTCTTCTCCTGTAGTATGAATCCAGTGCTCTGGGTCCTGTTCTCTGGAGCAGCAGAAAATAAGCTTGTTCCATCTTCAGTACTGTAGTGAACAGGCCGACCAATCAGCCAATCACGGAGCAAGATGAAGATGAGAGAAGCAGGCTGGGTGAGGCCATAAAAGAGCCTTGGTTGGCAGAGAGTGAAAAGGGGGTTAGTTTAGTTTGAGCGTTGAGGAAAAGAGTTACATCAAGGGAGGGTGTGATCTTACGATCTCTGGGGGAACATTTTAGGTTGGTTTGGAGACCAGGAAAGGGTCTGCAGAGTCCAGAGAGGGACTGGATAGGCTTGAGGGAGTCTAGGAGAGAGAGGCTCAGAATAAGCCAGTGGTTCTAAGAAAGATTTTGGCCTTAGTATAGGAGATAGGATTGCCCGAGTGGCTGTATTGTTATTATTAGGTTAAGGAACCTTTTGTAACTAAGCAACAAGACGATTAACAGCTTTAAGTATTCTATATAGTTTATATTTGTATTTTACCAATAAACTCTTGTTCATGTTTTGGAATACAACTTGGCCTCCGTGTGAATATTAAGACACGCTACCAAATATTAGTGCCCCAGTGAAGAATAGGTTGTGGGTGAACTGAGGGACTGGGAGTTCACCACATAGAAATTGGTGGCAGTAGTGCGATCAAAAGGCCCAGGGTGCTGTCATCAAGAAAACGTAGGGGTGAACAAGAAAGTGTTCACCACAGGTATGACAGCCTTTCAAATACTTAAAACAGGGCTATCATGTCACCTCTTGACCTTCTCTTCTCCAGGCTAAACATCCCCAGCTCCCTAAGTCTCTCCTCACAGGACACGTTTTCCAGACCCTTCACCATTCTGGTTGCCCTCCTCTCCACATCCTTCTTGAATCGTGGTGCCCAGAACTGGACAGAGTATTCCAGGTGAAGCCTGACCGAAGCAAAACAGAGTGGCACTATTTACTTCCTTTGATCTTGATGCTATACTTCTATTGATGCAGCCTAGAACTGCATTGGCCTTTTAAGCTGCTGCATTGCACTGCTGACTCATGTTCAACCTGTGGTCTACTAGGACTCCTAGATGCCTTTCACTTGTAGTCTTGTTGTGCCAGGTGTCCCCATCCTTTTTCATTTTTGCATTAGCTGTGAATTTCCTGCACCAGCCGAGTGGTTGAGGTAGATGATCTCTGTGGTTACCTTCCTATGCAAAAGTTCTATGGTTCTCTTGCTTATAGGCCAGCTAACGCCAGACTGAAGCTGCAAGAAGCCCATCAAGACAGTGGGGTGGGGGCAATAGAGCGTTTTCCCCCTTTAAGCAGTGGGTGCTGTTCATTGCTCTGATCAAATGAGCCCTGGAAGAAGGCAGGAACAGCTGGTCTTCCTGAGCCACATGGAGCCCAAGCGCTGAACTCCCAAGGTTGGATGACGAAAGGATGCTTGGCTTTGGCTGCCGGGGACTGTGTCGACCATCTGCCAGTCAATCTGCAGTGAATGTAGGTGTTCAGAGGGAGGCCGTTCTGATTTTGCCAAAGGTGGGGGTGGGACAGGGAGGGGGAAATGAGAAAGATCTATTCTTTTGCTTTCTGCAAATGCTCTTTACCAACAAAGACACCCTTCTCTACCTCCACCTGATTGGTGGTGGTGATGATATGCTCTTCCACCCCAGATCCTAAAGTCTCTTGGCAAGGCACCTTGTAATAGATGCTGTATAGGAAAAGGCAAATCAGCCTTAATATGAAAGGTGTAGAGCAGAAATTTCCTATCTTTAGTTTTTTATGGCTTTTCAGGCTATTTGAATATTCTAGAAGAGTTTATTCCTGACTTTTTGCCAGCATCTTTCTGAAGATGCGAGACACAGATGCTGGTGAAACATCAGGAATAAACACTTCTAGAAAATGGCCACATACCCAGAAAAACCCACAAAAAAACCTATGGATGCCAGCCATGAAAGCCTGTGACTTTCCAGTTTTTGGTCCTCCATTGGTTTTGGACTTTTGAAACCCCAGCCAACTTGGCCAACAGTTAGGAACTATAGAAGCAGAAATCCAAATTGTGTGGAAGACCAAAGATAGAAACCACTGGACTGTTGTGTGGCCCATTCCCAGGGCATTTAAAAATAACAGACCCCACCACTCTCCCAGGCAGCATCTTCCACTGTCAAATAACTCTTACCAGTAAGAAGTTCTTCCTAATGTATAGATAGAATCTCCTTCCCTGTAGCTTCAGTCCATTGTTCTGAGTCCTAGTCTCTGGAGCATCAGAAAACAAGCTTGCTCCTTCTTCCATATGACATCCTTTCACATACTTAAACAGGGCTCTCATGTCCCTTGTTAGGCTAAATATACTCAGCTCCCCAAAGTGCTCCCTCATAGTGTTTGGTGGTTTCCAGACCTTTCACCATTTTGGTTTTCCTCCTCTGGACATGCTTCAGCTTGTGCACATCCTTCTTGAATTGTAGTGTCCAGACCTGGACAGCAGATTCCAGGGATACAAAGATACAGTCCTTCAGATTGCCTGGAAACAGGCTGCGCAGAGTTTTAGAGGAACATAGCCATTACTTTGAATTGTGCCTGGAAACAGACTGGCTTCTCTGAAGATGCCAGCCACAGACGCAAGCTAAACATCAGGAATAAACTCTCCCAGAATGCAACCACAAAACCCAAAAAAAACGCAGAAAAAACTATGGGTGCTGGCTGTGGAAGCCTTCAACTTCACATCAGACTGGCTGCCAATTGAACTTTTGCAACAAGGAGGTACATTTCTAAATGAAACCATTGGGGGTGGGGGACTTTTTTGTTCTAGTGAGAAGTTCACATTTCCTTGTTTTGTTTTGAATTCTCCCCAGCTTTCTGCAGTTGTGGAGTCAATTGGCCACCTTTGCTTTATCAGGTTACACAATCCCCAATGGCATAATCCTTGCCACAAACAGTGAAAATGGGATGGGGATCCTTTCTGTTCATCCCCCTCCTTCCATCTGTTTTCTGTCTTGCTTTCATAGCTATAATGGAAACAGGGAGAGAGCATACTTTGACACAAGGTGACCCCAGGTCCAAGTAATGCTATTTGTAGGGCTACAACAATCTCCATTAAGTCTCTCCAACCTCTTGTAATCCCAGCTAAAGTCTCACACCTGCCTGCTTTCCTCCTTCCTTTCTCTTTATCCCTTTCTCCTGGAGCATTTAGGAAGTCTAATGGTGACAGCTGTTGCACCATTCTCTCAACACTCACATGCTCCGGATTAATTTTAAAAACCCTGTAGAAATATGTACAAGCAAAATCTTGATGTAAACAAAGCTATATTACAGGACAAATAAAGCTGCAGTCCTAGGTATACCTACTTTGGAGCAAACCACATTAGAATAAGTAAGACTTCCTTCTGAGTTGGCAAGCAGAGAGTAGCTACAATATCCTCTAAAGTGTTACAGATGAAAACTGTGTGGCCAAGCAACATTGGAGTGTGGTCAAGATGGCAAAAGGTATGAAGAACAAACAAGCGAGGAGAGGCTTCAGCAGTTTGGGGCATCTTAAAAGCAGCTGAAAAGGGGGATACAGAGGATTAGTTAGAACTTTAGATTGCAGCACTTGAAGTAAGGTGAAAACAAAGCAAGAAAGCAGGAGGAGGAATGAGAACCTGGGACATTTTAAAAGCAGTTGAAAAAGTGGGATGACAGGGGAATAATCAGAACTGTCTCTTTCAGATTGGGACGGATGGTATGAGATATGTGATTCTGGTGCAAAAGCTTGGGAAAGGTTCTTTTTTGAATGCAACTCTCAAAATCCACCAGTTGGTGTGGGGCATAGCAGGAGTCATGTTCAAAAAGGTAATTTTTTCAAATTCTGGTTCGATGTCTGTGGCTGGCAACCTCAGGGAGCTCAATTGACAAGTTCAACTGAGGCACCCCAAAGAAAGTGGAAACCCATTTAGGCCTAAGTAAATACTCTGCTCCCCAAACTTAGCCTTGCCAGACGTCTTGGCAAGTTGGCGGCAATGCTGGCAATGAACCAGTGCATGAAAGTGGCACAAAAGGAGATCTGATTAAACATAAAAAAGAATTTCGAAGGAGGTAGAATTGAGGGGTTTTTCACACTGTGAAAATAATCCAGGATGAATCCAGGTTAACTGTCTGTTGTTCACACGCATCCTGGATGCACCCGATTGAGTTTGTTTGGGGGAGGGGCTGCTAAAAAACCCTACTTAATCTGGGATAATCAATATCAGGGTTTCCTCAATTTTTCTTTAAAAAGATCTGCATCATCGGTAGTGTGAATAACCAATGCGAATAGATCTGAACAGACCTGGGATAAAACGTTGCATGCCAAAAAAGCAGTTCCGAATGTATTCGTATCGACTCCATCTTTATTCGAACAACCAAACTCACTATGGAACATGGTTCCATAGTGTAAATAACACATCCAAAATGTATGAATGAGATGATTTGCATCGTTGTGCTAAAAAAATGACATCCGAATGACACTCAAGAGACATAGCAGTGTTAATCTGAAATATCAATATTCAAAGATATCTTGGAGCACCTTTGGGACTAACTGTGAAAGAATAAGCCTTTGTGGAATGCTACAACTTCTTTCGCACAGTTAGTCTCAGAGGTGCTACAAGATCCCTTTGCATAATGATATTCCAGACTAACTCTGAATTCTATGCCAGGGAGTGGGTGGCTTTGTAGGCATCTTGATAAAGGCTGTTTCTGCACACAGTGTCCCAGTTTAACTCAGGTTGGTCTGTTGTTGTTATTGTTGTTAACTGCCTTCAGGTTGACTCTAGTTCACTGCTACCCTGTGGATGAGACTTCTCCAAAAATCACTATCCTCCACTGCTCTGCTCAGGTCCTGCATATTCATTCCCATGACTTCCCTGACTGAGCCCATCCATCTGGCATGTGGTCTTCCTCTCCTTCTTCTAAGGAGAAGGCACAGTGGTTAAATGCTGGTGCTGCAGCCATTCACAGCCACAAGATTGTGAGTTCAATCCCAGGCAGGGCTCCAGGGTCCACTCAACCTTGCATCGTTCCATAGGTTGCTAAAATGAGTCCCCAGCTTCTTGGGGGCAATTAACTTACACGTTGTAAACCACTTAGGGAGTGCTTAAGTGCACTGGTAAGCGGTGTAGAAATGTACCTGCTTGCTTGCTTCTACTCACTACCTTTCCTAGCGTTATTATCTTTTCATGATGTGGCCAAAGTACGGCAAGCTCAGTTTGGTCATCTTGGCTTCCAGGGAGACTTTTAGTTTGATCTGTTCAAGGACCCATTTATTTATCTTTTTGGCCATCCACAAGATCCTTAGGACTCTTCTCCAGCACCACATCTCAAATGAATGTGTTTTCGTCTGGTCTGATTTCTTGATTGTCCAACTCTTGCATCCATACATAGTAATGGGGAATACAATGGCTTGGGCAATTTTAACTTTAGTGCTCAGTTGTGTATCTTTACTCTCTAGAATCCTGTGTAGCTAGTTGGTCTGACCCATAGTTTATTGTACGAGTGTGTGAGACCCAATTTCCACACAACAATAAAAGTCAAGTCAATCTTCCTTCATGGAGAATGGCTGTAGTTACCTAGTGATAGGGAAATGATGTTACGTATATTCTCAGAACTACTCCTATTTTTATTATTACTCCCCATGCTCCACTTTTGAGCTCAGGAGCCCTCAGATTAAGTCTTGACGATCTCAGGGTGAGAGAGTGCCCTCCTTTTCCTGGACATGTCCTACATATCAGCCTTCTATCCAGGTGAAATATTCCAAAATGTCCTCCATTTTGAACAGGGCTAAGAAGCATGAATTTAGCAATAGCAATAGCAAGTACATTTCGATACCGCTTGTCAGTGCACTTAAGCACTCCCTAAGTGGTTTACAATGTGTAAGCCAATTGCCACCAATAAGCTGGGGACTCATTTTAGCGACCTCCAAAGGATGCCAGGCTGAGCGTCGACCCTGAGCCCCCGGCTGGTATTGAACTCACAACGTTATGGCTTGTGAGTAAGTGGCTGCAGTACAGGCATTTAACCATCGTGCCAGCATTATATGGTGTTTTTAGCTTTTATGTGGTCACATCCTACATTTTTAAAAATGTTCACCATTTTGCAGTGCGCTGTCCTCCTTTGTGGTGAGGATATCTGGTCACTCTGGATGAGCTGTATGGTGGCTGCAGAATTGGGTTTGAGAGATTCGGGTTCAGATCCTGCTTCTGTCATGGCTGCCTCAATGGACACCAAAATGCCTTGTCGTATGGTTTTGGGAGGGCAAATATTAGGGAGGTTTTGGACAAGTCACACTCTCTCAGCCTCAAAGGATGGCAATGGCAAACCTTCTCTGAAGAAACTTGCCAAGAAGCCCCAGTGCCTCATCATAAGTCTGAAACAAACTGAAGGCAAAGGAAGGAAATTGGTACAGCATGTAGATTTTAATGAAGAATGCAATAGGTGAACATCACTTACACACGCCCTTTTAACTTTGTGAAAGAAAGAAAAATCAAAATTCCGAACCTGGTATAACTATGCAAATAAACTATATTTAATTGCACATAGTTATTTTAAGTCTTAAAAACATTTTCCTTCTGTCAAGGAACTCAAGAGTAGAATATAGGATTGTGATATATTTTAGAAATATATCAGTTATTAGAGGCATGTGCAAAATTAAACCAGGGCTAGCGAATTCAGGCTACAATCCTATACAGCACCTGCTTCCACAAAACTAAGCTTTATTAAATCCAATGGGCCTTGCTTCTCTATAGATGTGCACAGGATTTTGCAAATATGTATGCAGTTATATATAGCTTCACATGTCTAGTGTTGTCATACATTGCACACCTCCCTCTCATGCACCACATCTCACAATCTACTGATATTTTGGTCTTGCCCACTCATTGCCAAGCCTGCCTTGTCAACAACAGAGCCTTGTTTTGCAGAAAGGAAAGAAAACAACAACAACAAAATCCCTGAGCTTGCCAAGTGCTGGATCCTTGGACCAATTACTTAGAATCACATAATCATATGGAGCTTGGAAAATTACCTTTAATTAGTTACAGGTAAGTTTCCAAACCTTCTCCCACTGCATCTTGTTTTTGTTGTTGTTATATTTATTTGTATGTCACCTTTCTCCCAAAACCCAAGGTTATGCAAACTGTTGCATTGTAGATTATGAACGGCACCCAAATGCAAGTACAGTTGGCCCTCCTTATCCACTGAATTTTTATACAAGCATCCATAGCTTGAAAATATTCTGAAATAAAAAATTGAAAAATTCCAAACAGAAAATTTTGATTTTGTCATTTTATATAAGGGATACCATTTGACTATGCCATTGTGATCATTGGGACTTGAGCATCCATCGATTTTGGTATCTACGGGGGGTGAGGTGGTGGTGGTGGTCCTGGAACGAAACCCCAGAGGATACCAAGGACTCACTGTAATCGTAATTAGGGTTGCCAAGGCAGAAGTATTCCAGGCCCCAAGATTTCAAGGCCAAAACCCTGAAGTCACAGGAGGAGACACCTGGTGATGTCACTAAACAGGATAGAATCATAGGATCTTAGAGATGGAAGAGACCCCAAGGGCCATCCAGTCCAACCCCATTCTGCCATGCAGGAACTCACAATCAAAGCATCTCCAGCCTCTGTTTGAAGACCTCCAAAGAAGGAGACTCCACCATACTCCGAGGAAGCGTGCTCCACTGGATTATTTCTACAGTATGTTTTGGACCTATGATTGCCTACACTCCTAAGTGCAAATTTGCAAGTACTACTAAAGTTTGCAAGTTTGCAAGTTTGCAATTTTGGCTTACCTGGGGTCAAGATGTGTTTGTAGCAAGATGATTCCTTTGACCTTTACTGTCTTTGGGTTTTACTTTTGTCCTGGGATACAGGAAACTGAGTTTTTAAAAACCCAGTCTAAATTACTGGGGAAATTGAAAGGAATGCTGGGTTCACGGATGCTCCGTTGAAATGGAGAGATCATATTCGATCGGATATGGGGTTGTATCGATTGCAATTCCAGGCAGCCCTAGCCAGCAGAGCCACTAGTGTGAGTTCATAGAATCATACAGTTGGAAGAGACCACAAGGACCATCCAGTCCAACCCCCTTCTGCCATGCAGGAACTCTCCATCAAAGCATCCCCGACAGATGGCCATCCAGCCTCTGCTTAAAAACCTCTAAAGGAGGAGACTCCACCACCCTACGAGGGAGTGTGTTCCTCCTTCGAACAGCCCTTAGTGTCAGGAAGTTCCTCCTAATGTTGAGGTGGAATCTCTTTTCCTGGACCTTGCATCCATTGTTCCGGGTCCTACTTTCTGGAGCAGCAGAAAACAAGCTTGCTCCCTCCTCAATATGACATCCCTTCAAATATTTAAACAGGGCTATCATATCATCTCTTGACCTTCTCTTCTCCAGGCTAAACATCCCCAGCTCTCTAAGGCGTTCCTCATGGCTTCTAGACCTTCTTTGGACACATGGCTCCAGTTTCTCCACATCCTTTTTGAATTGTGGTGCCCAGAACTGGACACAGTATTCCAGGTGAGGCCTGACCAAAACAGAATAGAGTAGAATTATTACTTCCCTTGATCTAGAGACTATACTTCTATTGATGCAGCCTAAAATAGCATTGGTCTTTTTAGTTGCTGGATCACCCTATTGACCCAAATTCAGCTTGTGGTCTACTTGGACTACTAGATCCCTTTCCCATGTGGTCTCGTTCAGCCAAGTGTCCCCCATCCTATATCTGTGAATTTCATTTTTTCTACCTAAGTGCAATACCTTACATTTCTCTGTGTTGAATTTCATTTTGTTAGTTTTAGCTCATTTGCCTATATATCTTTTAAATGCTGAAAACATGGTGTGAATGGGATGAGGTTCAGTGGGGAGGTAGAAAGGAGAGACTTCAGGTTTTTTAAAAACAAAATTTCAAATTTTAATTTTTTATTAAAATTTTTAATTTTTGAAAAAAATCTTTAATAACATCACATGTTGCCCAATTTTCACTTTAATCACACAGAACTACGTACTGTATACGTAAACACAATTATTCTGTGCATATGGTGTTGTAAGTTAAAGGTATAATTTTAATTTAGCCAGTTATTTATGTCACAACTATTACCATTAGATTTCACTTTAATCATGCTAAACTATGTATATGCAAACACAATTATTTTGTGCATATGATATTGTAAGCTAAAAGGTATAATTTTAATTTATGTCACAACTATTACTGTTAGATTCAGTGATAATGTAGAAATTACGATCCATGAGTACACATTAGTACCAAAAAACCCCAAAAAACATTAAGGGGGTGTGTGATGTGACACCATGAGCGCAGCAGGTGACACCGACCATAGAGACGCCAGTGCGCACTACCATCTTTAGGTCTTCCATTTCTTGGAAGGGGCACAGCTGGCGTATCAGCCAAAGCTGATAAGGACTTGAAGGCACACAACAGCAATAAAACACTGCCAGTCGAACGCATTAGCCATCTTCCAGCTCATACATCACCTCTAAAGAGGGATGGAGGAGGGGAAGCCAAAGGCGGACCCCCCAATTGCATATTCCCACTGGACCTTCCTCGCATGCCAGGCCCCTGGTGCCTCGGGCGGCAGTCAGCCAAGTTCCTTTTCTCATCCGCCGCCATCAGTCAAGACCTCCTTAGCAATGGGACCCCAGGGATGGTTTCCCTCTGTACCTGGCGGGCTTGATGGAAGGCTTAAATGGAGACTGAGACATCTTTAGCCCCAAAGGTTCATTGGGGGGAATTACCCGGGGGGGGGCAAATGTGCCACAAGGGAGACGCTAACTGCTAATACCATCTGTCCTTGCTGAACAAAAAGGGGGGCTCTGTAATTTAAACCTCCATAATCTGCTGGACCTGCTATCTCTTCCAGACAAGGATCCTCTGGGTAAGCAACAATTCTTTTCCTGATTGATGCAAACTATTTTTTTTTTATTGCTTCTCTGCCCACTGGGGCTCCTAAAGCGATGTCCAACAGATTAAGCATTCCTTTAAAAAACGGATTTTAAAAATCCATTTTCAAAAGCCACAGTTCTTGAAATAACAGATACCAAAAGCTAACCCTGAAAGGGATTTTTAAGGCCCAAGGCAACGTGGAATAATAGTTTCTCGGCTGCTCCATCCTAAAGGGATGGAGCCAGGTTGGCATCCAGTGGGAGGGAGTTCCACAGTCAAGGGGATGCCACAGATGTAGCCCTTTAAAATTGGTTGTAAACTTTTAAAAACATTTTAAATTTGTTATGGAAGCTGCCTTGGGTCCCAGCTTGGGAGAAAGGCATCATATAAACAAAACAAAACAACAAAAAAAGAGAAGGCCCTATCTCATGTACTTAGAAAACTAGCCTTTTTGAGTGGTTGAGAGGCTGGATGGCCATCCGTTGGGGATGCTTTGATGGAGAGTTCCTGCATGGCAGGGGGTTGGACTGGATGGCCCTTGCGGTCTCTTCCAACTCTATGATTCTATGCAGCAGTGGCTGCATCTGCACTGCAGAAATAATGCAGTTTGACACCTCTTCAACTGCTATGGCCGCTTCATGCTATAGAATTCTGGGATTTGTAGTTTTGTTAGAGATTTAGAGCATGATGATGCCACAACAAACTACAAATCCTAGGACTGCATGGCACTGAGCCATGGCAATTAAACCATTGTAAAACTGCGTTATTTCTCCAGTGCAGATGCAGCCAGGGTCTCTGTTGAGGAGCTCAAACTTGGGGCCCATGGGAGGAAGAGACTATTTAGATATCTTTGTTGCTGTTAGCTGCTCTCAAGTCAGTTCTGACTCATGGAAGCTCGACTCAGGCTTGCATCCTTCCGAGGTCGCTAAAATGAGTACCCAGATTGTTGGGGGGCAAATAGCTTACAGTTGTAAACCGCTTAGACACTCCTTAAGGGTATGAAGCGGGTTTTTTTTTTTTTTTTTTGATCAGATATCTCCAAGAATCCCTCTCCTCCATTGCAATCTTGCCCGGATCCTGCAAGTCTTTGCCCATAACCCTCCAGACTGAGTCTATCCGTCTGGTTTGTGCTCTTCCTTTCTTTCTTCTGCCCTCCACCTTTCCTAGCTTTATTTATTTATTTTTAGTGATCTGTGTCTTTTCATGATGTGGCCAAAGTACGATTGTCTCAACTTGACCATCTTTGCTTCCAAGGAGAGCTTTGGTCTGATCTGTTCAAGAACCTATTTGTTTGCCTTCTTGCTGTCCATGGGATCCTAAGTACTCTTCTCCAGCCCCACATTTCAAAGGAGTTGGTTTTCGTTCTCTCTGCTTCCTTCACTGTCCAGCTTTCGCATCCGTACCTAGGGATGATGGGGAATACAATGTCCTGGACAATTCTGACTTTAGTACTCAGTTGTATGTCTTTGCTCTTCAGTATCTTTTCCAGTTCTTTCATAGCTGAATGAGAATTCTTTAACCATTTCAATTTCCTCGTTGTCTAGATTGAATTTGTGTATTTCTTCTGTGGTCATTATGTTCACCATCAGACCTGCCTTTGCACTTTCGTCTTTGACCTGCCTTATTAACTGTTCCACTTCCTCAAGGTCTTCTGCTAATATTATGGTGTTGGTTGCTAACGTTCTCCTATCTTTGCTACTCATTTTTGTGATTCTAATTCTTCTTTTCTCATTATGTTTTCAGCATATAAATTGGCCAGAGGTTATCTAGTTTTGTGTTGCACTCAGAAGCCAATGTGGTTGTTCCAAGCTTAATGGTGCTCTCAGACAACCGTCTGACTGCTACATTTTGTAGTATCTGAAGTTTCCCAATGGGCCAACATGGTATAGAAGTTTGAGTATTGGACTACGACTCTGGAGACCAGGGTTTGAATCCCAGTTCCATCATGTAAAACCACTGGGTGACCTTGAGCAAGTCACATGCTCTCAGCCTCAGAAGATGGCAATGAAACCTCCTCTGAACCAACCTTCCCAAGACAACCCTATGATAGGTTTGCCATAAGTTGGAAATGACCTGAAGGCACACAACAACACTTCCAAATATTCTGTCAAAGGCACGTTAGTCTATTACTGTACAACTTTCCTTACTTTTCCAATAAGATCAGCTACAACTTTCTCATCCTCCCTTTCCACTTCTCACATCCACCTTCATACTCAGTTCTACGAAACATCCAGCTTAGTATATTTAGTGAGAAACTGGTAAATATAAAAGGTGTGTGTGAAAGAGAGAGACTCATCCATAGTGGTGATCTGTGCCAATTTATGTCACTCCATTTAAGGTTGCTTTTTGACATTTATTGTCACTTCCACATCCAAACATTATCCTGAGTTGTTTTTTTTTAAAAAAAACTTATGTAGAAAGATGGCACATTTCAGTTCAGTTGTAGACATATTGCTTATGATGTGAATTGTGACATTTATATCTAGATGTCCAGGGTGTGGCAGCAAAAGGAGGGCATTGCCTACCTCAAATACAAATTTTGTCCCCCAAAATGAAATTTTCTTTCAATCCCCAAATTTCTAGCATTGCAGAGAGGGAGAAATTGAAAACTGTTCACACTTAGAATGCATTCCCTTGGTATCACTTTGCCTGCCCCTTCTCTTTGAAGGTCTAACCGGTATTTCTATATGCTCAACTCAACATTTAAGCAATTGCAATGTAGGAAATTTGGGGACCGAAGGAAAATCAAAGACAAGGCTCCATTCCTTGTTCTAAATGTCACTAATGGGCTCAAGTCCTGCTATTCACCATCTCTTTCTTTCCTTTACATATGGAGATTATCAGACAGGGACAGGACACAGGGATTGCTCTTCATCCTTATCACATCCGCGACTGTAATGGTGCAAAAGCCTTTCCTAATGTAGCACTGATCCTATCATTATCCTGCCATTAAGTGCCACTTTAATGATGGGACAATGACAGGATCAGCACAACGTCATATGAATGTCTTTTGCATGATTGTGGTCAATCATTCTTCCTGGACGGTGTAATGTCTGGATAAGCATGACGTTGTGTGAAAGTCCTTCCCATGGTGACGTGGGAAGGACGGGACAAGAACGGGAAAAGGACAGGACGATGACGTCCTTTTCCCATCTAATAATCTCCAAAGTGTGTGGCTTGCCCAAGGTCACCCAGTGGGTTTCCACAGATGAGCAGGGAATCAAATTCTGGTCAAAGAATCATAGAATCCTATTCTCTGGAGCTGCAAAAACAAATTTGCTCCATCTTCAGTATGACATCCCTTCAAATATTTAAACAGGGCTATTTGGTCACCTCTTCTCCAGGCTCTCAAGTGGGAGAAATGTAAGGTACTACACTTCAACAGATTGAGAATATGGGGCACCTGGCTAAACAACAGTACATGTGAAAGGGATCTAGGAGTTTTAGTAGACCACAAGTTGAATATGAGTCAACAGTGTGATGTGGACCACTGTCTCTTGCTTGACTTGCTTTCTGACCTCGGGTTCTCCAACTCTGTTCTCAACTGGTTTAAATCTTACTTGTCAGACTGATCTTTTGCAGTGGTCCCAGGTGGTCAGACTTCCTCCTCTGTTCCCTTATCTGTTGGAGTTCCTCAGGGCTCTGTCCTGGGCCCCCTTTTGTCCACATTGTCCCTTGGTAAACTCATCAGTTCTTTTGGTTTCTCCTATCATCTGTATGCCGATGACACTCAGCTTTCAACCCCTGACCTTTCGCCGGGGCTCGAACAGCAAGTCTCCTCTTGTCTGGCTGCCATCTCTCAGTGGATGCGGCATCGGCGCTTGAAGCTCAATATGTCTAAGACAGAGCTTCTCGTCTTCCCACCTAAGCCCACCCTTCAATACTTCTTTTCTGTTTCTGTTGACGGCATTTCTATTCAACCGGTTCAGCAAGCCCGCAGTCTTGGCTTCATTTTTGATTCCTCGCTTTCATTTATTCCCCAGATTCAGGCCACTGCCAAGACCTGCAAATTCTCTGTTTACAACATTGCTAAAATCCGTCCTTTCCTCTCGGCCTCCACCGCCAAGACTCTGGTCCATGCCCTGGTGGTTTCACGACTAGATTATTGTAACCTTCTTCTGACAGGGCTTCCTCTCTCTCACCTCCATCCTTTAATCTCTGTCCAGAACTCAGCTGCACATATTATCACATCTGCTCGCCGCTTTGACCATGTTTCTCCTCTTTTCTCCTCCCTCCATTGGCTCCCCTTCCCCTTCCGCATCCAGTACAAGCTTTTGCTGTTGATTTCAAAGCCCTCCACGGACGGGCCCCTCCTTACTTGTCTGACCTTCTTTCTCCTCACACTCCTCCTCGTACCCTCCGTTCTGGTAGTCTAGGTCTCCTGTCCCAGCCGAGGATTTCCACTGCTCTGTCCCGGATTCGTCCTTTCTCACTTGCTGCCCTTCACTTCTGGAACCTTCTTCCTCTACATGCATGCCTCATCACTTCTCTAACCAGTTTCAAAATTAAGTTATAGACTATATTGTTTAGGGAAGCGTTCCCAGGATTGTGCCATCTGCCCCAGGATGCCTCCTTTTAACTTTGTATTAAGAAGCCAAGCCCTCCCTCCAGTCCATCTGCCTTGGTCCTGGCCCCAGAGGGAGAGAAGAACCACTGGACCTCATCCCCTTCCCACCACCTTCTCCTTTTCCTTTTGTGTTGTCTCTTTTAGATTGTAAGCCTGAGGGCAAGGATCTGTCTAATTATAAGATTGTATGTACAGCACTTTGTAAATTTACAGTGCTATATTGATGATGATGATGATGATGATGTGGCAGCTAAAAAAAGCCAATGAGACTCTAGGCTGCATAAATAAAGGTATAGTGTCTAGATTGAGGGAAGTCATAGTGCCACTCTATTATGCTTTGTTCAGGCCTTGCCTGGAATACTGTGTCCAGTTCTGGGCACCACAATTCAAAAAGGTTTTGGAGAAACTGGAGTGCATCCAAAGGAGAGTGACTAAAATGGTGAAAAGGTCTGGAAATCTAAATCCAGTGAGAAGCTGCTTAGGGAGCTTATGCTTAGCCTTGAGAAGAGAAGGTTAGGGGGTAACATGATAGCCATATTTGAAGCGATGTCATATTGAGGGAAAGCCAGTGTGGTGTAGTGGTTTGAGTGTTGGTCTATGACTCTGGAAACCAGGGTCTGAAGTTCAACTAAGTTCACTGGATGACCTTGAGCAAGCCACACTCTCTCAGCCTCAGGGGGTCGCAAGGGCAAATCCCCTCTTAAAGAAACTTGCTAAGAAAATCCCATGATAGGTTCACCTTAGGGTTGCCATAAGTGGGAAAAGACTTAGAAGGCATGCAACAGCAACAAGAAACATATTGAAGATGGAGCAAGCTTGGTTTTTGCTGCTCTATTGACTAGAATGCACAGCAATTGATTCAACAGCATTTCCATTTCCATATTGCTTCACAGTGAACTCAGCACTCTCCAAGCAGTTTACAACCTGTAAACCAATTGAGTACTCAACAGGCTGGGTAGTCAATTTACCAGCCTACGAAAGGATGGAAGGCTGAGTCAGCCCTGGAGCCCTCTGGGATCAAACTCATAACCTTGTGGCTGCAGGACCGGCATTTAACCACCATGCCACCAAGGCTCCATAGGAACTACAGTGGTGGTTCTTAACTTCTGATCCTCTAGATGTTTTTGACTTCAGCTCCCAGATTCCCTCATCATTGGCCATGCTGGCAAAAGCATCTGGGTGTTGAAGTCCAAAACAGCTGGAGTATCAAAGGTTGAGAACCTCTGAACTACAGAAAAAAAGAGATTCCATCTAAAATTAGGACAAATTTCCTTATAGAAAAATCTGTTCAAGAGTGGAAGACACTCCCTGGGAGTGTAGTGGAGTCTCCTGTTTTGGAGGTTTTTAAGCAGAGACTGGAAGGCCATCTGTCACAGGGAGAGCTTTGACTGTGTCTTCCTGCATGGCAAAATGGGGTTGGATTGGATGGCCCTTGGGGTATCTTTTAACTCTGTGATTCTATTATCCTGAGAGAAAAAAGAGACCAGATTCGAATCCTTCTGCCACCTTTGGGGCAGCAGGCCAGGCAAAGCCACTCTTTTGCCATCACCCGGAGACAGTGGCTCTGGCTGGTTGCCTTAACAAGGGCACCGAGATGTGACAACAGCCACAGCTAATCCCAGTCTTCAAATATTCCGCAGAGAAAGGTGGTGGAGCAGGAGGCAGGGAAAGAGAGATGGATGATTTAATGGGCTTTGGACTACTTCCCAGGCCTTGCAATATGTCCGGAATATGACTGCTGGTGCTAAAGAGACAAAGCCTTGCCTTTGGAGAAAAGACCAAGGGCACGCATGCTCATTGCCTCTTAAAAAGATGGGGAGCTCGATAGCTGCTTTTCAATGTGGGGCAGGTTTATCTTTGGGGTGGGGGGAGAATAGAAATAACAAACTGAGGAGAGGAAAAGAGGCAGCTCAGTTTTGTGCCAGGGAGGGAGCCTGATCTGCAAGCTTTCTCAGCGCTTGGACAACTTTATTATTATTGAAGCAGCAAGATTTTGAAAGCCAGGATGGCCCAGTGGTTGGACTATCACTCTGGAGACCAGGATTCAATTCTCAGCTTGGATATGAGACCCACTGCATAACCATGGGCAATGTCAGGAATAAATCCTGGGAAAATCAGTAATAAACTCTTCTAGAACATGGCCTCATAGCCCCAAAGACCCACAAAAAACTATGGATGCTGGCCATGTAGAAGGCAAAGGCAGACCTCCTCTGAACAAATCTTGCCACGAAAACCCCATGACAGTTTCACCCTAGTGTTTCCCCATGTGAGAAATGACTTGAAGGAACACAACCAACAACATTGTAGTATATGCAAAGACAGAAGAATTCAGTACTACCTATTATGGAGGGGTGGTTGTTGAAATCAACCTTCATTATAGCTACATCCTTAAGAAAAGTCCAAGAAGGAAGCTGTGTTTCTCTCTCTCTCTCTCTCTCTCTCTATATATATATATATATATATTTGCTAAAACTATTCCAGCCATTTTCAGTCCCACCAAGAACAAGTCTTTTATAAAGCTAAACAGCCCTGGTGCTGCAGTGGTTAAATGCCTGTACTGCAGCCACTCACTCAAAACCATAAGGTGGCGAGTTCAAGACCAGCAAAGGGCTGAAGCTCAACTCAGGCTTGCATCCTTCCGAGGTTGCTAAAATGAGTACCCAGATTGTTGGGGGGCAAATAGCTTACAATTGTAAACCGCTTAGACACTCCTTAAGGGTATGAAGCGGTATATAAATGAAGCTGTTTGTTTGTTTGTTTGTCTTGCCCACTCAAAATCCAACCACTGCCTCCTTCCCTTTTTTTATACTCTGCCTTTCTCCCAGACTGGAACTCAGGGCAGCGTCCTAAGGAAGAAAATCACAATTTAAGCACATCAAGTTAAAAATAGAATATTTTAGATCACCCCAGAGATCTGTGTTTCTTAAGCTGTCTGATCCAGGACAAGTCACACTGAAGAAACCTACCAAGAAAACCCCACAATAGATTTCCCTTAGGGTTGCCATAAGTCGGAAATGACTTGAAGGCACACAACAAGGAAGAAGGAACACACAACAAGGAACAAGGACCGGCAGACCCAGAAGGGAGTGGCAGATGATGCCATAGGTTGCATTTGCACTGTAGAAATAATCCAGTTTGACACCACTTTAACTGACATGGCTCAGTGCTATGGAATTCTGGGTTTGTAGTTTTGTGAGACATTTAGCCCTCTCTGTCAGAGAGCTCTAGTGTCAGAACAAACTTCAAACCCCAGAATTCCATAGTATGGAGCCATGGCAGTTAAAGTGGTGTCAAATTGGGTTATGTCTGCAGTGGGGATGAAGCCATAGTCTCTGGCAATAAAAATGGTCTGAGGTTTTGACACTGTGGGCCCTCATTTCACTACAGCGCTGGCTAGCAGGCTTCCCAGAAGCAACTGCCTGGCTCCCAAGTGAGCCAAATGCTGGTCTGGACAGTTCTCTGGTCTGATTCAGAGTGATTTCTCTTATTTTCTTATGACACATCCCCACACAAAGTCACAGGTCTTCTGCCCCTTGTGCATTCACACCCCAAAACTCACTTCTTGTTACATGTCCCCTAGTACATTTTATAAAGATTGTTCCAAAAATGCACAAAGCACCTAATAATCAAATCAAGGCAGTAAATAAAACTCAACAGTGCAAAAATAGCAAGAGAAATGCATCATAACCCTGCAGCAGCAACACTATATATCTGTCTGTCTGTCTCAAAACCAAGGAGCTAACCTCAGCGAAAACTCTTTCTCTGAAAAACAGCCCACATCAGCACTAAGGTAAAATACACCCTCTTTCACACTGCAGAATTATAGCAGTTTGATGCCACTTAAACTACAGTTGCCAGATTTCATGGCCTGGTCCTGCATCTTCAATTTTCATGGGTCATCCTAAGTAGGAGACAAAAGTGCAGAGATTCTCCAGTTTTGGTGGATTCACCTATAGGCAAGTGGCAAGATCTCCATCTTAGGTAATACAGCAGCATTTTATTACAATTAGTAAGCCTTCATTGATTTCTTGCTGCAGTTTGCAAAGACTTTCTGTGCATCTGTATTTACTCAGCTTCTTCTTTCCCTCTCAGTCATTGTGGTGCCAGGGCTCACTCTCTACTCTACTTTGCATTCACCTTCTGGCTGGAAGCAAGTGTGCGTGTGACTTCAATTCACCTGCAGACTTATGGAGACCCTATAAATTTCATAGGGTTTACTTGAGCAAGGAATTTCAAAGGTGGCTTTGCCACTTCTAATATCTAGCCTACCGCACATGATATTTGTTGGCAGTCTCCCACGGTCAGACCCAACTTGGAGTATTGTGCCCAGTTCTGGTCACCATAATTGAAGACGCATGTCCAGAGGGAGGGCAACCAAAATAGTGGAAGACCTGGAAACCACACCTTAGGAAGGATGACTTAAGGAGCTGGGTATGTTTAGCCTAGGGAAAAAGAAGGTTGAGAGGGGACATGATAGCCGTGTTTAAATATTTGAAGGGATGTCAGACTGAGATGGAGCATGCTTGCTTTCTGCTGCTCTAGAGACTGGGACATGGAGCAATGGAAGCAAACTAAAGGAGAAGAGATTCCACCTCAATATTAGGAAGAACTTCCTGATAGTCATTGCTATTCAACAGTGGAAGACACTCCCTTGGAGTGTGGTGGAGTCTCCTTCTTGGGGATTTTGAAATAGAAGCTGGATGGCGATCTGTCACTGGAAGAGCTTTGATGATATTTTCCTGTATGGCAGAATGGGCTTGGATTGGATGGCCCTTGGGGTCTCTTCCAACTCTATCATTCTACGATTCTATTCTACGATTCCAGTACTCACCAGGGCTGTCGCAGCTTAGATTCCAAAATCAGATAGAATCTGGTCCTTTAGAGTATTTAGGCTGCTCAGATTAAATTTTCCTTATCTTGTCTCTCTAGGCTAGGGCCTGAGATCAGACAACCCTAGCTATCATGCTTCAGGCCATGATCAACGACATGGAGAATGATCTTATGCTTACAGAGTTGCATAACTATTGTGCAACACCACCTTATTTGTGAGTTGTGATGTTCTGGAGTTGAATGCACCACCAAATGCACATACACAGTGCATATCTGCAGGTGCAACAGATATGTGTGGTGCACATCTGCATGTACACTGTGCAATGCCACCAAAGCCTAATGCACAACTCCACTCCTACAAGTTTGAACTGAATGCACATGCAAACCACAGAAGCACATTAAATTGCGCATTTGGTTGTGAATTCAGTTGCACTTTACCATTGAACAAAGGAGTTGTATAGTGCAATCAGTGCACAACTCTTCATGCAGAGATTCATGCTATACAATCCCAGAGGTTTACCTAACACATGAACATTTATAGCAGCACCACATGTGCAAGACCATTTCTGCAACCTTGAACTGAATGCAGAAGCTCTACATATCAGACAAAAATGTCCAACCAATTCCTTATGTAAGTTGCCAAGAGGATTCAAGCCGGACATATTCAGATTTAAATCTCTAATGTACATCTCAAAAACGCCGGTTTCACAGAATATTGGACAGTGTGACATTTATTTAGCAAGACTTGGAGTGTGCCTGCTAACCTGTTGGTGCTATAATTCTCACCATGCATCTCTTAATCATATCATTTGGTTATGCTTAGTGCTAATTTCCTTTTGGGGAAAGGTTGTCTGTCGGATTAATTTTGCTTCGCAGCAATCTTTGACTTTTGCAGACTCTTGAACTATTTGCCCACATCTTGGAAATTAACTGTAGATCAGTGGAAAATGGGTCCTTTGTGTCCTTTTAATGGCTAAAACAGCTATCCTTGACCTGGGGTCTGTAGAGTGCTGTGGGGTTATGATGTCCGTACAGAGGGTCTGTGGGGCCCTAGGGGGCTTGCTGGCTGTCCTTGCCTCTTTCTCCAGTGCCCTTATCTCCCTTCTGGTACTGTATGGACAGAGGCATGCACAATCTTTTTCACATTTAAATGCACACCACAGAGATCTTAGCTTTACATGGATACATACTTGGAGATTTGCTTTTCTAGCATCTTATGCATATATGTTTCCTTGTTGGCATAATTCTAAACTATTTTCTTCTTCCAGAGCTATCATGGCGTAGCGGCTTGATTGCTAGACTAGAGATGCCGGCAGTCCAGGGTTTGAATCCCCATTTAGCCATGGAAACCCACTGGCTGACTTTGGGTAAGTCACACTCTCCTGGCTTCAGAAGAAGGCAATGGCAAGCTCCCTTTGCACATATCTTGCCAACAAAACCCCATAATTTCACATAGTCTACCTTAGGGTTGCTATAAGTCAGAAACAACTCGAAGGCATGTCTTCTGCCTTATCCTTCTTTAAAAAAATAATTGGTTTCTTTCTTAAAAAAACAAAAAACCTCTTCCTTTTTTTCTTGTTCTCGCCTCTCCCTTTAGTGTGACACCACTTTAAGAGCTGTAGCTCCATCCTACAGAATCCTGGGATTTGTCGTTTTACAAGGTCTTCAGCCTTCTCTGCCAAAGAGTGCTGGTGCCTCGCACAACTACAAATTGGGTGGCTTTGCTGTTAATCGGTGCCAAATTGGCTTCAACCTATGGCAACCCTATTATGACAGACCTCCAAGGTCATGCTTTGCCCTGCTCAGATCTTGAAAACTCAGGCCAGCCGTGAGTAAACTGCGCAATCCTCTCTGTTGTGCAGTTTCCCTCTTTTCCTTTTGCCTCCTACTTTAACCAAGCACCATCGTCTCTTCTAATAAGTCTCCACATAATAAGGACAGAAATTACTGTAATTATCCATCCTCTCATATGGGGATGAAATAGTTGAGGATTTACGGCCCTTCGGGGCAAAGCTTGGAAAGATTACTTGTGCTTGAAATTATAGGATATATAAATGATAACTTCCTCAAAGTCAAAATGGAGGCAGTATCAGGTCTTCAACCATCTCCCCTAGCCAAGAGGTATCTTTCCTCCATTCCAGATTCTTCTGTACTGTCTCCCAGGGCTACCCCTTGTAGAATAAAGTCTAGGCCTGAGAGGATCACAGAGGGCCGTAGCAATGGTTCAGCGGCAGCCAGTGTCCTAGTCTCTGGAGCAGCAGAAAGCAAGCTTACTCCATGGAGCAAGCTTCTTTTCTGCTATTCCAGAGTATAGTATATGGAGCAATGGATGCACACTACAGGATTAATACCACCATAAATCCACCAAACAGTGACTCCTTTACTGGGCGAACCAAAATGCACAATATACATGTTGCAAGTTTTCAAAGCTCCATTGGCTTCTTCATCAGGCAAGGTGTTAAAAACCACACAGGAAGGGGAAAAAAATTCAGAATACAGGAGCAATAGATACAAACTACACCTAAACATTAAGAAGGGCTTCTGGACAGTAAGACTGTTTGACAGTGGAAAATGCTGGCTTGGAGTGTGGTGGAGTCTCTTCCTTTGGAGGTTTTTTCAACAGAGGCTGGATGGCCATCTGTCGGGGGTGATTTGGTTGATTTGGACATGGCAGAATGGGTTGGATTGGATGGCCCTTGGGGTCTCTCCCAACTCTAGCATTCTATGATTCTGTTCGATGATCCCAGTACTAACCAGGGCTGACCCAGTTTAGCTTCCAAAATCAGATGGGATCTGGTGAATTTAGACTATTTAGGCTGCTCAGATTAAATGTTCCTTATCTTGTCTCCCTAGGCTAGGATCTGAAATCTGATATACTTACTTATCATGGTTCAGGCCAACACCATCAAGGACTTGAAGGATAACTTTATGCTTACAGTGTTACATAACCTTTGTGCAACACCACCTCATTTGTGAACTGTGATGTTCTGCAGTTGAATGCACAACCAAATGCACACACACAGTGCATATCTGCAGGCACAAGAGATATGCATGGTGCCCATCTTCATGTACAATGTGCATTGGCACCAAGGTCAAGCAGCCATTCACTACTTTTACAGCCTTGAACTGAATACACACACACATTCCATTGCACATCTGGTTATGCATTCAGTTGCACATTACCATTCAACACAAGAGTTGCAGAGGACCATGTATAACTCTTCATGCTGAGAGTCACACTATCTAATCCCAGAGGTTTACTAAACACATGAACATGTATAACAGCACCACATGTGCACATCCACTTCTCCAACCTTGAACGGAGTACAGAATTTCAACAAATCAGACAAAAATGTCCAAATAAATCCATGCATCAATCACCAAGACGATTTAGGCCAGAAGAATATGGTTTCAAGTTTCCAACGTACATATCAAAAACACTTGTTTCACAGCATATTGGACAGTGCAACATGGCATCTCTTCATCATATCAGTGCAAATTTCCTTTTGAGGTAAGGTCGTCAGTCAGATTAATTTTGCTTCACAGCAAACCAACCCATTCCATGCATAAACCACTAAGCCGAATGGGTGTCCTCTTCCAACTCTATGATTCTATGAGAGACCTGCATGAGCCTCCAGGGATTTTGGGAGATGTAGTCCGAAATATAAACCGACTTTTCCAAGCACTGGAAAAATCAGTGACAGGTGGCAGCTCCCTTGTAAGCGGGTCAGGGAATTTGCTCAGGGCAAATCTGAACTTTAAAGGTGCTGTAAGTCTGCTGAACTCATCTCCAAGAAGGCTATCACCTTGCAGAGCTCCTTCTCAATTTGGACTAAAACACAGAGCAGATTCATCGACCTTTAAAGTTCAGATGACAGCCCTAAGTGGCTTCTCCCCCCACATTCGCCACCGACATCTGACACACCAGCTGTCCCTGACATGGAGGAAGCCCAGTCTTCTGACACAGGCCACACGACGCCACCAGAAGGGTCCCAGCCAACTGGCACGGCTCCTGGCAACCATCTCCAATTTCTGCCAGCAGCCAGGATTGTGTGAGAGAAAGAATCTGTTTCTGAACCAATTTGCAGGACGGTCTCATAAGCGCGTGTTGCTCAGTGCTGGGGGGATGCTGAAGAACCTCGCTTTTCTCATTCAGCTTCTTTTAGCAAGAGATTTAGGCTGCATCTGCACTGCAGAATTAATGCAGTTTGACACCACTGTAACTGCCATGGCTCCAGGCTTTGGAATTCTGGGATTTCTAGTTTTGTGAGCTTTTCAGCCTTCTCTGTCAGAGTGCTCTGGTGCCACAGCAAACTACACAGCGAAATACAACCACCATGGCACCCCTTTAATGAGTATGTTTTCAATCAAACCACCACTTCTTCCATCACTTACCCCCTTTTTGGGTGATGCAAGATGGTTTCCACTCTTTCCTGCTAAGAATCTGCAAAGGACCCTGGAAATGTTGACAAGTAAAACAGCCTTCCTGTCAGCAGACTAATGCGATTTTAATAGTCGCATTCTAGTGTCATTATGTCCCAATTACTGCCATGCGCTGGTCTGGGACCCGGTGACCAGCTTTTCTGGCTTTAGCAGCTTTATTTGTAGTTAGATTCTTTTTTTTTTTTTAAAGAACTCTCAAGGTTTATTACACAGTTTGGCTCAAGCTGCTATATTTAGCAGCTGGCATCACCTGCAGCTGAATGCAACCTTTCCGTGCCCAAGCAATGCCCCGCAGCATTTGAAATATTAATTGAGCGTCGGGGATCACATAGAGACTGCATTATGTGAACCAAAGAGTAGTGACTTACATTTGTATTTAACCAGAGGAACATCCCTGGCATGTCAAGGTAGTCAACCAGGCAGTGGAAGGCTGGCCAAAAGGAAGACCAGAGTTTAACAGATCTCCAGTTCTTTTTAGTTTGCCTTTCATTCATACTATAACTAAAGCAAGCTGAGGACAAAAGGAGAGGGAAAGAGAAACCGGGACATTACAAAAGCAGCTGAAAAGGTGGGTTGGCAAAGGAGGAATCGGGACTGTCCTTGCCAAACCAAGACAGTTGGAGGGGATGGTGCTCTGAGGATATGGCTCAGAAGCCCTTTACATGTTTCACTTGTTTTTCCTTGAGATTCCTGAAGGCTTAATAACGTTATGACCTTTAAAATTTTCTCTGGTTGAGGAGTCTTACCCCTTCAAATTGGCTCTACCTTACTTTGTCATTAGGATCACTTTCCCCTTTTGTCCTCAGCTTATTTCAATTGCTGCGAACTAAGTTCAAAGTGCGAAAGTACAGTTGACCCTGTACATCTGCAGATTTGACTTTTGCAGATTTGATTATTTGTGGTTTCAATAATAATTATAATTATAATTATAATTATAATTATGTTTATTTATGATGCCCTTTCCACCAAATATACAGTGGGTCCTTGTTATCCACTGGGGTTTGGTTCCAGTATCCCCAGTGGATAACAAAATCCATGGACGCTTGAGTCCCATTAAATACAATGGCACAGCAAAATGGTGTCCCTTACCTAAAATGGAAAATCAAGGTTTGCTATTTGGAATTTATACTTTTTTGGAACATTTTAAAGCCATGGAAGCTTGACTCCGTGGATAAAAAATCCATGGATAAGGAGGGCCAACTGTATTCTCTCTAGGAATCTTTAGGTCCTCAGGTGCAACTCTGCCAGATGTTGACCATAGAGTTGTGCTGGAGAACCTAGAAGTTCCTAGAGAAAATACTTCTCTAGGTATTTGTACATCCTCCAGCATAATTCTACGATCAGCTTCTGGCAGATGTTGGCCATGGAGTTGCACTGGAAGACCTGGAGATTCCTAGAGAGGTGTTATCTTAGGTAAAAAGAACAGTGTTTTTTTATTTGTGTTTTTCCCCACATTCTTGGGGGTCCTTCACCTCTAACCCCAGCGAATGTGGAAGGACCACTGTAGTTTCCTCTCCATTATCTCAGCAGTGGGGAGAGGAAAGGTGTGGGAATCCTGCCCTTCCCAATGGGTTCAGGCAAAAGCAAACTGCTGCAGCCTTTTTTAGCCAGTGTGCTCTTCCTCGCTAACAACTTTTGCCATCTTGACCACACTCTGATGTTGCTGCCCTGGTTTTCATCTGGGAGATGTTGGTGGGTATGCCACAGGTAGCGTTCTCTCTCTTTGCCTTCCTTCTCTTTTCATTGCAGAGAGAAAATCTTCTCGCATCTGCCTGTCCGACACCCAACTTTTATTAAATCGAGATTTCATCTTCCATCAAGCTCGCCAGAAAGGGAAGCCGATATTCATTTGTTATGCATTTGATCATACAGCTTGCGTTTCAGCCCTGAATAATATTTTCTCCTTCCGAGCCACAAGCTGACGGGGCACTACGAGAGCGTGCGGGATGAAGGCCACACCAGCTGCATGAACAATAAGGACTCCAAAGCTCTCCCTTCTTCCTCCTCGTCTTCTCTCTTTTCTCTTTCTTTCAAAAGCATTTAATTCTGCAAAGCTGATGATTAGGCAGAATCCCACAGAGAAGACCCTTGCCACTAATTACTCCCTCCATATTCAGGAAGGTGGCTGGGGTAGAGGAAGTTAATGAGTTTCATTATGGCAATTAACGCAAAGGTGGAAGATATCAACTAGATAATGCAATGGATTTCTCTCTGGATTCAACTGTGTTGGTAGAAGTCACTCATTTCTCAGTATTCCAGTAACTGCAATAACCATTCTACTTGCTTATGGGCAACCATAGTTTCTTAGTTACACCCATTGTGTTGTGCAATGCCCCCAAAGATCTCTCATATCTGGCAACCATCCAATGTGCTGGGCTACAGAAATAATTTGGGTTGACACCACTTTAACTGTCATGGCTCACTGCTATGGAATTCTGGGAGTTGCAGTTAGTTGAGGACCCAGAGCTCTCAGACAGAGAAAGCTAAATGTTTCATGAAACTACAGTTTCCAGAATTCCATAGTATTGAGTCATGGCAGTTAAAGTGGTGTCAACCTGGATTATTTCTGTAGTGTGGATGCAGCCTCTGACTACAACTCCCACCATCGCAATGTGCGTTGTGTGGCCTCAAGTTGTTTCTGATGTATTGCAACCCTAAAGTGACCCTATCATGGGGTTTTCTTGGCATGATTTATTCAGAGGAGGTTCGCCATGGCCTTCCCTGGCGGCTGAGAGAGTGTGACCTGTTCAAGGTCACCCAGTGGATTTCATGGCTGAGCTGGGAATTGAACCCTGGTCTCCAGAGTCATAGTTCAACACTTAAACCGCTACACCACGCTGGCTCTGAGCTACAATTCCTATCATGCTGTACCTCATAGTCTGTCTAGCCATGCTGGCTGAGGATGGTGGGAGTTGCAGTAAAGCACATCTGGAGAGTGCCAGGTTGGGAGAGACTGGCCAGGCAGTAGGCACAACCTTTGAGATGGGTAGGTGTTTGAAGTGTGCACTATTGCTTTTTCTCTCACTGCTACACACTTTTGAGATTATATTGAATCTGAACCTGAACCGGAATCTGAAAAGAGACTTGCTTCTTCATCAAGTCAGGGAAACTACAACAATAGAAACACTCATCCCTTTAGCATTTTTTTGGTAGTCTTGGTGTTGTGTACAAAACACAAAGGTATTTCAAGCATTTAGTCTTTTATTTCTGAGTACCTAAGCCACTCCAAACAAAGTCTTTCTACACATTAAAATCTTCGAATCAATTTTTGTGTCTGTTTCACTGGCTTTCTGCAAACTTTTCTAACTGCAAGAACTGTGTCCAGATTCAAAGTTACAGATAAGGAAATAAGAACCATTTTGAAACTGTCCTACCCTGAGAACATTTGATCATTATCTCTTTAGAGATAAGAAATGACACACATGCAATACAGGAGTGAAACTTTAGCTTTCCTCATGTACCTGTTTGTGTTCTTCTGAAAGCTCTATAAAATGGAACCGCTGTGAAATAAAGTTTGTCCATCAGAGGTGTTGCTGTACATTGGACTGAAAGCAGTGTTATTTTTCTGTGGATCCTTTGTGTTGTACCTTCTTATCCAGGTTCTTAGTTCAACCCAACATTGGGACCACCTGAAAGTGCCAGTGGTGGTCCATGGACCAGATTTTAAGATCCCAGCTGGGTACGAATGTGTACCCTTTGAAAATAAACAGAGCTCCTTCTTGTGCAGGAGAAGCCTGTATAATAAAATAAACCATCAAACTGGGTGATCAGAGGGATTGGCTTATTTCCCTCTAACATAACTCAAAACTTTAAGGTATCTTCAGTGTTGTTGTTTTTTAAATCTGTTTTCAAAAGTATAAAACTGTTTTATTGCACTTATTTCAATGCAGCTCCAGCAGTTAAAAATAATCAATGTCATGTCCCTTACAGTGAAAGAGGCTACTGGCAGGGATCAGCAATTGACTATTAGAATGTAGAAAGATGCTTTATAGAATCATAAAGTTGGAAGAGACCCCAAGGGCCATTCAACCCCATTCTGCCATGCAAGAACACAGAATCAAAGCACCCCTGACAGATGGCCATCCAGCCTCTGTTTAAAAACCTCCAAAGGAGGAGACTCTACCACCACCTGAGGCAGTGTCTTTCACTGTCCAACAGCTCTTACCATCAGGAAGGTCTTCCTAATGTTTTGGTCGAATGTCTTTTACCTGGAGTTTGAATCCATTGCTCCATGTACTAGTCTCTGGAGCAGCAGAAAACTAGCTTGCTCCATCCACAATATGACATCCCTTCAAATGTTTAATCAGGGCTATCATGTCACCTCTTAACCTCCTCTTCTCCAGGTAATAATAATAAATGTATTTACAGTATATTCCACCCCATCTGAACTCAGAGCTGGTTCCTTGGTCCATCAGTACAGTCAATTGTGACTGGCATCAGCACATTCAAGAGCCAGGCAGGGAGCTGGGTATGTTCAACCTGACAGTTAAGAGGTGATATGATAGCCCTATTTAAGTATTTGAAGGGATGTCATATTGGGGATGGAGCAAGCTTGTTTTCTGCTACTCCAGATAATAAGATTTGGAACAATGGCAGAACTTTCTGACAGTAAGGGCTGTTTGACAATGGAATGCACTCCCTCGGAGGTGTCTCCTTCTTTGGAGGTCTTTAAACAGAAGCTGGATGGTCATCTGTTGGGGATGCTTTGATGGAGAGTTCCTGCATGGCAGAATGGGGTTGGACTGGATGGCCCTTGATGTCTCTTCCAACTCTGTGTTTCTATGATTCTACTTAGAGCCTGGGACTTCCTATCTGGGACACTGTTGGTGTTTTCCACACATGTAAATTCCTCTTCAGAAGCTGCTGGACTTTTTTGTCCAATATGGAACATCCGCATTCAATTCATGATTATGGAAAAGGGGTTGTGCACAAGGTGCCATTGCTCAGGGTGCAACTCTACATTGCACTTGGATTTGCAATTCATGTGGATGTGCTTTGTGCATGGGTGCAAACACACTGGGTTGTGGGTTTGCTTGCACTTTGGGCAACCTGTTGCACAACACTGCCATTTGACACAAGGGTATCACAGCACTGTTAACTTCACATACGGAGAACCAGGGTGGCGTAGCTGGACTATGACTCTGGAAACCACAGTTTGATTCTCCGCTCAGCCATGAAACCCACTGGGTGACCTTTGGCAAGTCATATGCTCTCAGCCTCAGGGGAAGGCAATGGCAAACCACCTCTGAACAAATCATGCCTAGAAAACCCTGTGATAGGGTTGCCATAAGTTAGAAATGATTTGAAGGCACATCACCACCACCACCATCACCACCACCACCACATATGGACATTCATGCTATGAACCCCCAAGGTAAATATATCAGCCTTAGACCTGTGGATATACTATGTCAATAATTTTAAATGAACCATTCAGCAGGAAAATTATCAATCAAGTTATTTCTTTGTTCAAGTGCTGATCACTTCTGATAAGTAAAGGGAGAGCTGGCATGGTGTAGTGGTTTGAGCGTGGATTAGGATTCTGGGAGATCAGGGTTTGAATCCTTGCTCAGCCATGGAAACTCACTGGGTTACCCTTGGCAAGCCACACTCTCTCAGCCTCAGAGGAAGGCAATGTTGCCACACACACCCTCCAAGAAATCTGGACAGGAAAATCCTATTTTTAGGCCCCATATGGTCTAGTATTTGAAACTAGATTAGGATTCTGGGAGACCAGGACTTGAATTCCCCATTCAGCCATGGACACCCATTAGATTTTAGTATTTTATAATGTGGTCTTTTATTGTAAGCTTTTTATTGTATATGTTCTGATTTGCTGCCCTTTGGTGGAAAGGCTATTATAAATAAATGTTGTTGTTGTTGTTGTTGTTGTTGTGCTATGACAAACCTCCTCTAATGAAATCTGGTCCAGAAAACCCCAGGACAGAGTCAGAGTTCAAGACACATCACACCAAGAATTAAGTGTCTCCATTGTTTCCTAAAATGCCTTGATGTTTTCTTTGTCCCACAAGGGAGATGACGCAAGGGGTGTGTGTTTTGTATGTGTGTGTTTTCTGGTCTGCCACAAGCGCCATTCACTCAGCAGAAGTGCCACTTTAAACGTTGCATTCCGGAACAGACCTGCTGAAAAATGCGTTTTCATATTCCAGTCATCGCCTGGAGACATGCCTCATGCAGCAAGCGACCAGCTAAAGACCCTCATTATTAACCTTCTTCAGAGCGATATAAATAATCCAAACCAATCGAGGCGTCTCCCTGCCTGTGATTCTTCCACCAAGCGGGCAGACAAAGCTCTTAACTTGTTCCAATTACTACCTCCAATTTTTAAATGTCGAGGGATATATATATATATATATTTACACACACACACACACACGTACATAGGCGCACACATCTATATTTTGTAAGGCAACTAGCCCTTGTTGCAATCAAATTCATTCATAATACATTTGTTCCTCTTTTTTAAAGCTACATTAAAAAATTTAAAAAGGACAGAGAAAATGCAAAAGGAAAGAGAAAACCACTGATCTCAACCTAGTACAATTCTCCTAAAAGATAAACAGGTGATCTAAGGCCACAATCCTTTATTTAAAAGGTAAATCTAAGGCCTTTGTGTATATTTTGCAAGGCAACCAGCCCGTGTTGCAACCAAGGATCTGATCTGTTGCAAACCAAATTCATTCAGCACACATTTCCCTCTTTTTAAAAAATTTACATTGAAAAATAAAGACAGGACAGAGAAAACGCAGAAGGAAATAGAAAGCCACTGATCTCCACCTTGTAGAATTTTCCTAAAAGGTAGTCAGGCGATCTAAGGACACAATCCTTTATTTAAACAAGGAGAGCATTTTCTTTGGGGAATGGAAGAGAGGAGGCGGGGGCTGCAGCCATTTAAATCCATTATGCCTCTCAGAAAGTCAGATCCTTAGACAGACTGCTGGGTGGCAAAGCAGCCTGAAAATGATGTCACTGCAAAGCTTTGCGGCCGCCCAACCTCTCCAAGCGCACAACTCCATTGCCACTCTCAGCATCACAAGAAAGCCAGCAAGCGCAGGTGTGATAACCGCATCTTGAGACTTTGTTGGAATACCAAGAAGGCTTGTAACTGGGAGGAACTGGGATGGCCCAACAAGCAGAGGTCATCATGGCAAGAAAGCAAAAAAAGGAAAGGCTTCAAAGAGAGCTTCTAGTCTTGACAGCTTTTCACTACTGAGCCTTTTGACTTCCATGTCATTGTTCTCTGGATGTCAAGCTACAAGCTGAATTGCAAGTGATTTCCCATGCTTGGGGAGCAGGGGGGCATAGTACATGTGTTGTATATGTATCTCTGTGTGTGTATGAGGGACAAATGACAATACATCCAATTATGTTGAATTTTGGCATTTTAAAAAACAATTTTAATTGTTTTTTTAAAACCCATACCAATGCATGGGTCTCCACCTTTAACATTTTTAAAAACTAGTTTTTAAAATATCTGATGAAATGCTACCACATCAAAGCAATACTTATTGCAGCAGTGTTAAAACAACAACAACAAGCCATAAGCCATTTGTTGCAAATTAAAATATTGGATACACAAAGGCAAGAGAACCAGCATAATGGTTTGAGTGTTGGACTACAATTATGAAGAACAAGGTTTGAATCTCAACTAAGCAATGAAACCCACTGGGTGATCTTGAGCAAGTCACACACTCTCAGCCTCAGAGGATGGCTATGACAACTGCCCTCTAAAAAACTGGCCAGGAAAATCCTATGATAGGTTCACTTTAGGGTTGTCATAATAATAATAATAATAATAATAATAATAAGTTTTATTTTTATACCGCCCTTCCCAAGATCAGGGCGGTGTACAGTTAAACAGTTAAAACATATGTTAAAACATTCAAAACACGGTAAAAATACACAGTAAAAATACAATGACAGCCAGGGGTTCATGGAACATCAAATCTAATCATAATGAGGGGATAATAGGGGGACATAAGAGAGGAAGTCATAGTCAGTGGTAGGCTTGCTCAAACAAAAATGTCTTTAGCCCTTTTTTAAACAAATTAAGCGAGGCAGCTAAACGAAGCTCCGTGGGCAGTGAGTTCCAGAGGCTAGGGGCCGAAACAGAGAACGCCCTTTTTGCTGTTGACAATAATCTAGCCTCTGGAACTCTTAGGAGTTGTTGCCCAGTCGATCGAAGTGTGCGGGGCGGATTGTGTGAGGAGAGACGGTCCTTCAGGTGCTCTGGGCCCAAACCATTTAGGGCTTTATAGGTGATAACCAGCACTTTGTACTGAGCCCGGAAGCGAACAGGCAGCCAATGTAGATCTTTCAAAATTGGTGTTATATGGGCGGTCCTGGGGGCGCCAGTGACCACCCGTGCTGCCATATTTTGCACTAGTTGAAGCTTCCGAGTGTGATACAAAGGCTGCCCCATGTAGAGCGCATTGCAAAAATCCAATCGAGAGGTTACCAGGGCATGTACTACTGTTTCAAGGTCCCTCCGGTCCAGGTAGGGACGCAGCTGGCGTATCAGCCGAAGCTGAAAACAGGTGCTCCTGACTGTCGCATCCACCTGAGAAGTCAGGTGGAGCGACGAGTCAAGGAACACCCCCAGACTGCGTACATTGTCCTTCACGGGGAGCGTGACCCCGTTCAGGACTGGTGGAACCACCTCCATCCCTGGGCCAGGGGAACCTATCACGAGTACTTCCGTTTTCTCTGGATTCAGGCTGAGTCTGTTTTCCCTCATCCAGTCCATTACCGATTCCAGACAGGCCACGAGAGGAGCGACGCCATCCCTGGTCACTGCATCAGTCGGAGACATAGAGAAGACTATTTGGGTGTCATCAGCGTACTGATAACACCGCGCCCCATGTCTCCGGATGACCTCGCCCAGCGGTTTCGTGTAAATGTTAAAGAGCATGGTGGACAGAATGGCTCCTTGAGGGACCCCAGAAGTGAGGGCCCTCTTCTCGGAGCACACGTCCCCCAGCTGCACCATCTGGAACCTCCCAGAGAGGTAGGACCGGAACCACTGGAGCGCAGTGCCCCCGATTCCCACCTCCACCGGGCGCTCCAGAAGGATACCATGGTCGATGGTATCGAAAGCCGCTGAGATGTCCAAGAGCACCAACAGGGACACGCTACCCCTGTCGATGCCCAGACGGAGATCATCGACCAGGGCGACCATGGCAGTCTCAACCCCATGGCCCGCCCGGAAACCAGTTTGAAATGGATCTAGAAAATCCGTTTCCTCCAAGATCGATTGGAGCTGGAATGCGACCGCCCTCTCGATCACCTTCCCCAAAAATGGCAGTAGCGAGACTGGCCAATAATTATTATGAACCAGGGGGTCGAGGGAGGGCTTTTTTAACAATGGTCTTACTATGGCCAATTTGAGATGGTCAGGGAATTGACCCTCCCTCAGAGATGTATTAATAATTTGGCGTAACAGCGAGCATAACTTGGAAATGACTTGAAGGAACACAACAACAACAATGGCAACCAAATGGCAACGTGTTTAATGAGGCTCTCTTAGCATTTTAAAAACCATTCATTTTTTAAAACCCAACAAAATTGCTTTTCATTTTTAACCCAGTTTTTAATATATTGCTTCACAAAGGCTCTATGAAACATCTATTACTTCTCAGTAAAATAAGTGAGAAGCATTTCTGTGAAAATTGAAACATGGAATAAACACTAAAATTAACACATGGCTAAAATGGGACTGAAGAGGGAAAGGTAACAGCAGAACTGTGTCAAACCACAGACCTATGGCGATATGCTCCACAGCTCACAACATTGCTGCACACATCGACACAAAAGCAGCATGCGAAGATAGCTTCCTTTATCTTGGGCTGTGTTCACACTGGAGAAATAAACCGGTTTAATTGCCATGGCTCAATGCTGTGAAATTCTGGGAATTGTAGTTTGTTGTGGGGTCCTCCGCTCCGCTCTGGGCCCCACAACAAACTACAATTCCCAGAATTTCACAGCATTGAGCCATGGCAATTAAACCGGTTTATTTCTCCAGTGTGAACACAGCCTTGGTACCCTTGGACTCCAACTCCCATTGTCCTCAGAAATTGCAGAAAATTTGTAACTTGGCTACAGCTTGGAAATTGGTGTCCAGGATATCTAGAAGGCAACAGGCTGGGAAAAGCAGTGCTATGGCGACAGACGTTTTTTGACGCTCATTTCTGTGAGAAAGGGGAAAATTCAATCACTCCCTATCAGCCTTCAACTGCCAGTCAAACACCTTCTCCTTCAGGCAAACCTTCAAAATCGGACTGCCTTGTTCAGAGTTTTTCATAGAATCATAGCGTTGGAAGAGACCCAAGAGCCCTCCAGTCCAACCCCTTGCCATGCAGGAACTCTCCATCAAAGCATTTTAAAATGAAAGTGCTGTACTTCTGAATATTGTACAGATTATATATGATCGATCTAGTTGGCTGGATTATTTTATTGTGTTGTGTTATTGTTTTATGTGCTATTCAACATTTTTATCAATGACTTGGATGACAGAATTGGGGGCATCCTTATCAAATTTGCAGATGACACCAAATTAGGAGGAGTAGCTGACACCTCAGAAGACAGGAACAACATTCAAAATGACCAGAATAAACTGGAAAGCTGGGCTAAAGCTAACAAAATAATGTTCAACACAGAGAAATGTATGGAACTACATTTAGGGTGGGAAAATGACAGTAAGAGTTGTTTGACATGGAAGATGCTGCTTGGGAAGGTAGTGGACTCTCCTTCTTTGGAGGTTTTAAAGCAGAGGCTGGATGGCCATCTGTCGGGGAAGCTTTGATTGAGAGTTCCTGCATGGCAGAATGGGGTTGGACTGGATGGCCCTTGGGGTCTCTTCCATCTCTTCCCCTCCCCTCCTGTTCCCTATCCGGCCGCCTACACTGGACTTTGAAAGATCATGTATTTTAGACCCTGACTGTTTTAACTATGAATAGTTTAATTCTGTTTTAAGGGGAGGGACGTGGGTATGTCTGGAAGATTTTAACTGTATATGTTTTTAACATGTTGTACCCCGCCCCGATTGCTTGCTCAGAGGGGCGGGTAAGAAATAAATATTATTATTATTATTATTATTACTACTACTACTACTATTATTATTAACTCTATGATTATTATTTAAAATGGCTTCTTCAGTTTTCATATGTCAATACAGCAGGCCCTTGTACATCGAGATTAGTGTTCAGGACCTTGGACAGCTCCTGTAAAACTTAGTTGCAGCCTGGAGTTGATTCCTGGTCTTGCTAACAATGAAGCCAACCCAGAGAAGGGACATCTTGTTGTTCTCTGACTCTGACTCAGGCAGCAAAATATCATGGGCCACCTTGAAGACATGCCAAGAGAAAGAGAGTTTGCAGAAGTTTGCTAAGCCGCACGCACACCAGAAGCACTTCCGTTCTGACATCTTACAGTTTCGACACTCAGAAACATGCGATCAGGTCCCCGTCCGATTACAATAGTTGGCCTTTGAGCCCCATTGTTAAGAACACATTCAGTCCTCTCCAGCTTCTTGTCCCCACAGAGAGGAAAATAGGCACTTGAGCTCTTTAGTAGATGCAACATGTGTAGTCAGAGGGAGTAAAAACGCCTTCCTCCTTCCCACCTAGAAAATGCATTTTGAAGCACATTGTTTTCTCGAATCTGTGTCTTTTTCAGCCTAGGATATGGAGCTGTCTTCTAAACACTGTAATTTCCAGACTTTTCAAAAGGCAGTAAGTTGCTGAAGAAAACCAAGGGATGGGAGAGAGGAGAGGGTTAATGAAGCTGACATAAAGTCCCACAATGGACAAGACAAAGGTGTTGGGTTGTTGTTATTATTGTTGTTTACTGCTGTCAAGTTGACTTTGACTTATGATGATGCAAGGAATGAGAGACCTCCAGGTGACCCTGTCATCATCAAGAGCCCTACTCAGGTCTTGCAAACTCAGGGCCACGGACTCCTTGATGGTCTTCTTCTTTTCCTACTGCTTTCTACCTTACTAAGTATTATTCTCTTTTCTAGCAAGTCATGCATTCTCATGTTATGTACGATAGTCTCCGTTTTGTCATCTTGGCTTCCACGGAGAGTTCAGGCTTGATTTGCTCTTTCTTCTTGTTGTTATTGTGTGCCTTCAAGTCATTTCTGACTTATGGCGACCCTAAGCCAGCGTGGCATAGTGGTTTGAGTGTTGGACTGCGACCCTGGAGAGCAGGGTTTGATTCCTACCTTGGCCATAGAAACCCACTGGGTGATCTTGGGCAAGTCACACTCTCTCAGCCTTGAGGGAAGGCAATGGCAAACCTCCTCTGACCACATGTCGACAAGAACACCCCATGATAGGGTCGCCATAAATCTGAAGCAAATTGAAGCCATACAACAACAAAAAGGCAGACCTATCTTGGGGGGTTTTGTGGCAAGATTTATTCAAAAGAGGTTTGCCGTTGCCTTCCCCCTGAGGCTGAGGACCTATTTACCTGTCTTTTTAGCAGTCCACAGTATCTGTAGCACTCTTCTCCAGACCACATCTCAAGGGAGTTGATTTTCTTCCTGTCATCTTTCCTTACTATCCAGCATTCACAACTACGCTTAGAAATGAGAAATATGGTGGCAGGGACAATCCTAACTTCAGTTTCTGATGGTGGATCTTGACACTTCAGAATCTTGTCTAGTTCCTTCATGCATTAATATCTCAGTCGTCTCCCACTGAGTAATAATAATAATAATAATAATAATAATAACAACAGATGCCCTGTCCCAGTCTTCTGATTTCTTGACTGCAGTCTCCGTTCTGATTAATGCTGGAGCCAGTTAATGAGTGGCCAGGGACATTTGGCTAAAGAGCCAGTGGATCTGTTCTAAATGGCTGGGAAATACCTGGAATGGCCGAATAAATGTCTCTCTTCCCCAACTCCCTTAAGGATGACGTAATCTAGGTCAGCAGCAGAGACTGCCATATTTTGGCATTTCATGAGAAGACAAGACTCGCTAGAAAAGGGAATAATGTTTGGTAGGGTGAGAGTCAGCGTGGCGTAGAGGTCAGGGGAAGCAATGGCAAACCTCCTCTGAACAAATCTTGCCAAGAAAACCCCATCATAGTTTTGCCTTAGGGTCACCATAAGTCAGAAATGACGTAAAAGCACACAACAACAACAACAACAACAACAACGGTGGAAAGCAATTGGAAAAGAGGAAGAGTACATTCCAGATGAATAGACTCAGTCAAATCTTTCATGCTCATCACTCAAAATCAACTTGATGGCAGCTAACAACCATAAATTGGGGCCAAATGAAGGCATTACACTCAAATATTCTGCTCCTTCACTCCCCAAACTACTAACAAACCTTTTACTGGACTAGGGCTGCTTCCACACTGCAGAATTAATGCCGTTTGACACCACTTTAACTGTCACAAGTCCATCCTATGGAATCTTGGGATTTGTAGTTTGTTGTGGCACCAAAGCTCACTGATAGAGCAGGCTAAATATCTCACCAAACTAAAAATCCCAGAATTCCATAGTATTGAGCCATGGCAGCTAAAACAGTGCCAAACTGTGTTATTTCTGCAGTGTAGATGCAGCCCAGGGTTTGAATCCCCCTCAGACCTGGAAACCACTGGGTGACCCTGGGCAAGTTACACTCTCTCAGCCTCAGAGGAAGGCCAAGGCAGACCCCTCTGTGGAAATCTTGCCAAGAAAATCTTGTGATAGGTTCACCTTAGGGGCAACCGAAATGGGAAAGGACTTGAAGCCACACAACAAGAAGACATCAGATGTCAGAAATATTTAGGTATATGATTCTATGATTCCATCTCAAGAAAAGGGACAAAATCACCAAGGAAATGCAAACCCAGCAAATAAGGGTTGCTTATCTGAATACTCTAAAGAAACAGAACCCTTTTCATGGGTGGCTGAGATAGTGACACCTTTCCTTTCTGATGGTTCAATGTATTCAAACTTTGCTCCTTGCACAGCATTATTTAAAATATGGTATAAAATTATCTTTAGGCCCTGTCTACAAGGTGTATGAGAAACATAAGTGAATTCTGTGTTTAGACTTGGGTCCCATCTCCAAGATCTATCATTATGTACGTTTTTGCAAATACAGGTATTCCAGAGAGGTGTTCCAAAATCCAAAAAACTCCCAGATCCAAAACACTTCTGTAGAAGACTTCTAGGTGCAATTGATTTTCAATGTCTCACTTTCTGCAATGCTAGGAAAAAACCGTAGAATTGGAAGCTACACCAAGGATCATATAGTCTAACCCTCCAATATTCAAGAATGCACAATGGACACAAACATGATAATCTGTATTGAAACACCTCCAAGAAAAAAAGATTCCAGCACCTTCTGAGAAAGTCTAATCCTCAGTCAAACCGCTTTTACTGTCAAAAGTCCTTCCTAATATTGGTTTGACCGTCTCTGTTTGCATTTGTGTGGTTTAAGCTTCCTTCCCCACCTATGTTCGCCTTAAATATTGATAAATAAATTCAAATATTATAGAAGAGCACCAGCCACAACTGATCTATTACCAAACGATTTCAAAACTAAGTAAGTGTTGCACCCAGATATTTCTTATCACTCAGAAAACATAGGAGAAGCATAACAATAGACCAACAATGCATAAAGTCTTCCAGCAAAAAAGAAGCTAATGGCAAAATATTAGGCACTTTCAGATGTTGATAGCAGGAGGCCTTAATCTGCATCAGCCGCTTGCCAGGAATTATGTTATCACTTATTTCTGGGCTGGTTCTTAGCCTTCCCCAGGAAGGATGACAAACAGACAAAATCCAAAAAGAAGGAAAAATTGCAAGTTTCAGTGGAGCAATTATCTCAGTAACATCTTTAAAAGAAAAAACTTGAAGGCAAGGCCACTCTTTTCTGCGCCTAAAACTAGAAAAAAAGTACAGCTGGGAGGAGGAGGAAGAATTACAAGCGAAGAGATCCCACCTAAACATTAGGAGGAACTTCTTCTTTTATTGAATTTTAACATAAAATAAACAAACAATAAACATTCTTTCTTTATACATTCCGCATCATCTCCTCTGTTATATATTCAATTAAATTGCAAATAAATTCTTACATTCTCATATTCTTATATTTTTCCTTCTCTATCTACATTGTTAATACCAAACTCATCTAATCATCTCATCACCCTTTACATTCTTATTCTTCTTATTATTATACATTCTTATAATTTTTACACTTCTTTCTATTTCTCTTCATATTGTTGAATTGTCTTTGTATTTATAGACATTGATAAACTATCTAATGCAGCTAAGTCGTTTAATTTTATTATTCATTTGTCCATTGCGGGTATCATATTTGATTTCCAGTACTTCGAATGTATCATATGGGTGGCAGTTATCGTATAAAGTAAATATCTGTTATATTTAACAAGAAGAATTTTGGTCTTAATGGAATATTTTTTGTAGTGATTCTTTAATAATATTAAATATTATTATTAATATAATTAATAAGAATATTATTAATTTAATAATGTATGTTAGTTTAATTGTTATGAAAATTGTAATTGTAATTTGTTTAATTCTTTTTAAGGGGGGTATTTATATATATTGTTGTATCATTTTAAATTCTGTAAGCCGCTTTGATTGCTACGGCAAAAAGCGGGGTATAAATAAAAGTTTTATTTATTTTATTTTTTTATTATGTACGTCTTCCCAGAATTTTTTTTAACCTTATGACACTGCCACCATGTATAATATAATGTGCCCATCTTAGGAAGAACTTTTTGTTGGCAAGGGCTGTTCAGGAGTGGAATGGACTGCCTTGGAGGGATGCTTGCATATTCCTGCATGGCAGTTTAGACTAGATGGACCCTTGAGGCCCCTTTCAGTTCAAATATTTTATTGTGCTGAGAAGCTACAACAGTTTTATTTATGCCACGCCTTTCCCCCCAAAACTCATGTGAAATATCAAAAGAGAGCTCCAGTCCTAAGAACACAACAGAAACCCCACTGGATCAGACCCAAAGGCCTCTCTAGTCTGGCCAACTAGTAAGGAAAACCCACGAGCAGGTTGGGATTGCAACTGCATTCGTGTTACTTGCTCCCAACTGATGCACAATAGACCAGTGCCTCTGACACCGGAGAGGATATTTAGCCATTTCGAGAAGCAGGCATTGTGGTGGAGCCATCCTCCTCCATGAATTTCTTTACAAATTCCATCCAAAAATGGGCAGCCATCACTGCATCTTGTGGCACAGTTTAACTATACTCTGTGTGAAGAAGTACAGTCGGCCCTCCACGTTGCAATTTAGACTTTTGTGGATTTCATTATTCATATATTTAATTAATACATTCTTTCTAAGTCCTCCAGTGCACCTTTGCCAGAGGTTGACCATAGAGTCACTCTGGAGGACCTAGAAATTCCTGGAGAAAACACTTCTCCAGGTATTTTTAGGTCCTCCAGCACAATTCTATGGTCAGCTTCCAGCAGATGCTCACCATAGATTTGCACTGAGAAGTGTTCCCATGGGTAAAAAAATAGTGGTTTCTTATTCATGGTTTTTCCACTTTCACAGCGATCCTCAGCAAATGTGGAGGACCCACTGTAGCTCCTTATTTGTCCTGAAAATTCTCACCATTCATCCTTGACTCCAGATTTTAGTCCTGAAAGTGGCGGTGTGTTTGTAGGGGAACCTTCTCCTTCGTCCACATCATGCAACTCTTCATGTCCCTCCTAACTTGCCTCCCCCCACAAGTTAAACAGCCCCAAGCCTTTCCATATTTCCTCCCTCCCTTGATTTTTTTTTTTACCTGTCACTTTTTGCACATTTCCCAGCTCTATGATATAATATCTCTTTTCCAAAGCAGTGACCAGAACTGTATGCAGTATTCCAGAAGTGGTTACACAATAGATTTCTACAAAAAGACAATACAGATTGAGGATCCTTTATCTGGAATTCTGAAATCTAAAATACTCCAAAATCGTCCGCACGGGTGACTGAGACAGTGACCCCTTTGCTTTCTAATGGTTCAGGGTACACAAACTTATTTCATGCACAAAATTATTTTAATAAGTTATGTCCAAAATGACCTTCAGGCTATGTTTATAAGTTGTATATGAAACATAAATGAATTTCATGCTTAGACTTGGATCCCATCTCCAAGATACCCATGTATATGCAAATATTTCAAAAATTAAAAATAAATCTGAAATCCCAAACACTTCTGGTCCCAAGCATTTTGGATAAAGGAGACTCAACCTGTACAATAGTGGCTGTTTTATTGTTTATTCTTATTACCTGCAACACACACACACACACGCAACTTATGTTTTTGCAACGGCGGTACAGATTTTCATTGCATTATCCACCATAAACCCAAGATCATGTTTCCCGTTGGCAGCTGTCAGGTTAGATCCTATCACTTCACTGTATACACGAAGTTACCCCCCAGACTCACAGCTACCGTGGTCCTAAATGCAAAGTCCTCAGCATGTCAATGCCTACCAACATTAGGGCTGGACTGAGGTCAAATATCCAGGACAAGAACTCTCCCGAACACAGAAGAGCGAGATGCCGCTTCCCAATACCACAGAGTTGGTTGACCATGTTTCGAAAAAGGTTGCAGCTGAATATTAAGAGAACAAAAATAATGACCACAGATGATTTACATCAGTGGATCTCAAAGTTTGGTGCCCCAGGTGTTTGGGACTTCAGTTCCCCTAATTCCTGAGCGCTGACCAAACTGGCAAAAACTTCCTGAAATCCAAAACAAATGAGAGGTGATAGATGGATAGATTTTTTTAAATTTCTTATTTGTTGTTTTCTGTATTTTATTATTTAATGTTAATATGTATTAATATGTATTATATTTAATTATTTTAGTAGAATGTATGTCTTAGGCAGGTCTATTCTATTCTATTCTTTTCTATTGTATTCTATTGGTTGTATGTACAGCGCTGTGTAAATTTACAGCATTCTATAAATAAAGCTTAATAATATTGATAAGATAAATACATAGCCACAAATGTGCTCTAGGGAGCTTGCAGGGCAATTTCACCTGGGTTTGCAGCCAGCAATTTTAGGGCCAGGTCATAAGCCTGTTTTATAAGGGGGAAATTGTCTCCCACATCCCAAGAGAGCAAATTTTGTAAACCCATACCTTCCAACTCTTTTGATTTGGCGGAGAAAATCTTGATTAATCCCCCACCTTCCCAGTTTTCAGCTGCTTTTAAAACGCCCCAGTTTCTCCCACCTCCTCCCACTTTCCCTCTGTGTCCTCATCACTCCAGGTGCTGTAAGTGAAGTTCTTAGTGCAAAAGTAGTTTGCACTCAATTAACTTAAGTGGAGGGAACCCTGACCTTCCCAGTAAGCTCAGGCAAATGCAAACTGCTGCAGCCTCTCTTGGTTTGTGTGTTCCTCCTCCTTAATAACTTTTACCATCTTGACTACACTCTGAAGTTACTTGCCCAGACATCAGGGTTTCGGGGTTGGGAAATGTTGGAGGACATGAAAGAAATGTCTAACTGAGGAGTCACAAAAATGGCCCTGGGGTATGTGCCACATTGTGCCCAGCCCTGTTTTAAATGCACGGGATCGGGCTGTGTTTACTGAGCTTCTGCCTTGTTCCATCAGTGTTCTTCGCACCCACCCACGTCCACACCTGCTGTAGCAAGGGATCTGTGGTTTCGCCCCACAGCAGGTGTGGGGGATGCACACAATGGCAGGCAAAGCACACTGGCTCCATCCCTCCCGACTCTCTTATACGTTGGCGCTCCTCCGACTCCAGCCCCGCTCATGTGAAAGACAGGAGCCGCCCATGAAGGATTATTATGAATCCCCGATTAATTATGCAACGATTCAGTATGGCACAAAAGTGCCGTGTTTCTTTCCAAAATCTGTTTGGAGTGCAATATTTATCTCAAGGCTTTTGCAATGTTCTGGAGAGGGTGCGAGGAGCAGGGACTCAAAGAAAAGCAAGGAAGCTGGGAAGAGGAAACGGCAGGGCTCCCGGCAAAAGACAGATATGCTTCACTTGGCGAAGGGTGCGTCTACATGGTAGAAATAATGATATTTTACACCAATTTAAGTGCTGTAGGTCCAGCCTATAGGACCCTGGGACTGGTAGTTTTACAAAGTCTTTTGCCTTCTCTGCCAAAGAGTGCTGGTGTTACAAATCCCAGGGTTCTGTAGGATGGAGCCAAAGCAGTTTAAGGGATATCAAACTGCATTGTTTCTACAGTTTAGATGTTCCCTGGGTGTCTAAAAGCCAGGACTCGGTGCCCATTTGGACCCAACCATTACTTTAAAAATGCCTTGCTATAGATCAGAATCAACTTGCTGGCCTGGAGCAAACAGTTTAGCCATACAGTTGGCCCTTCCTATCCAATATGATTCTCGTATTCAAGCGTCTATGGCTTGAAAATATTCAAAAGTATATACGTTGCACAAGGCAAGTCTAGATTTTACCATTTTATATAAATATCCACTGTATTTAATGGGACTTGAATATCGATGAATTTTGGGGTCCTGGAACCAAAAACGTGCAAATACCAAGGGTCACTGTATGAGTTTTCCAGGGTGCTGAACCATATTCTAGCTGGGTGCAAGTATATTCCAGTTAATGAACTAAAAATGCACATCCCTGCACATTCTTTCTTTAACAGAAAATTTGGTACCAAAGGCAGAAAAAACATGGAAGGAACTAGGGATACATTTTTGTACTGCAAAAAAGAATAGCAGTTCAATATGTCTCAGCAAGCTTTTCGCCAAAACTAACAGTGTATATACACGTAATGAAAAAGCCAGGTAAGTAGAGCCTTGCATAAGAAAACAATAACATGCTCAGCATCTTCTACAGCATCTTCCAAATTTTATCCAGGGATGATTTTTTTTCTCTTTTACTAGTTCTCTTATGATTTCCACTTTTCTTATTTCCATTTTGGTGCCTCAACTTCTAGATCTACACATTTTAAAGTAAGTTGAGGGTAGTGGTTAAAAAGGCTTATCTGTTCTTCCGTTATTGCCCTGATTTACAAGTGCAGTAGGATCAGCTGGAGTAGGATCCCACTCTTTTCCAGCTCAAGCTTTATTGGACATGTTGTGCATTGAGACACACGGCACAACAGCCACACTGCTGGCTTCATTTGTGCAATGAGTCTAGTGACACCACTATGTCTCCGTTTCTCCACCTGAGAATACAAATTCTGCATAATGGTGCAATTCATCTCTGTTGGTGGTGGGTGCCTTCAAGTCATTTCTGACTTATGGGAACCTTAAGGAGAATGTATAACAGGGTTTTCTTGGGATGACTTGTACAAAAGGGCATTGCCTTTGCCTTCCTCTGAGGCTAAGAGAGTGTGACTTATCCAAGTCAGTAATAATATGAAGTCAAAGGCTTTCATGGCTGGCATCCATAGTTTTTGTGGGTTTTTCGGGCTATGTGGCCATGTTCTGGAAGAGTTTATTCCTGACATTTTGCCAAAATCTTTGGCTGGCATCTTCAGAGAAGATCTGAAAATGCCAGCCATAGATGCTGGCGAAATGTCATGAACAAACTCTTCTAGAACATGGCCACATAGCCCAAAAAACCCACAAAACCCATTAATAATAATTTACTTACACACCTGGTTCCTGCAAAAAAAAAAAATATCCTGTGGTCAGACAATAGGGACTGAACCTCAGTTTATTTTTCCAGCATTCAGAGAATGTCTTCCATCAGAGGGCTTTGCCCCTCAAACCTTCTGCATATAATAGGCAACATCTCCAGAATTATGCTAAAAAGGAGCTTATGTGATGCAGGAGGTTTGGGTGTGTGTGTGCGATAAGAGAGAGACAGAGGCACGGAAACACAAAGACAACACTTGGTGCACTTCTCTTCCCAAGCATACTTCCTCCAGTAATAATTCATCACTTCTTCGAAAGAGCCGTCCCCTTTCCGTACCAAATCCAGCCTCGCTAATGGGTTTAGCAAACTGCATTTAACTGGTCAGTGGAGCAAGTGCCACAAATCCCAAGATTAAGGCTGAGGCTGATACAGGGCTCAAGGAGCCACTGTGACCGGAGGGCTTTGCAAAGAGGGACAGCTTTAATTGGCTTAAAGCCTTGCCAAGCAGAGCTGAGCAGGGAAGGAAGAGGGCCAAGCCCAGGGACAGAACGGGAGCCTTCACTCCAATTGCCCTCCTGGTTTCATAATCCAGCTATTCACCAGGTACATGGAATCCAGGTTGAGGGAGATGGGGGTGTTTAGAAGAAAAGAATGAAAGGTAACATGATTTGTTCTTGTTATCTGCCTCAAATCGAGTTTGGCTTATGACGACCCAAGGAATGAAAGACATAGCAGAACCATAGAATGCTAGATTTGGAAGAGACTCCAAGGGTCATCCAGTCCAATCCCATTCTGCCATGCAGGAATACACAACCAAAGCCCTACCTGAGACAGATGGCCCTCCAGCCTCTGTTTGAAAACTTCCAAAGAAGGAGACTCCACCACACTTTGACGCAGCGTCTTCTACTATCAAACAACTCTTACTTCCAGGAAATTCTTCATAATCTTTAGGTAGAATCTCTTTTCCTGGTGTTTGCATCCGTTGCTCCATGTCCAGTCTCTAGCCTTCTCTTCTCCAAGCTAAACCTACTCAGCTCCCTAAACTGCTCCTCACAGGACATGGTGATTTCCAGACCCTTCGCCATTTTGGTCTCCCTCCTCTAGACACATTCTAGCTTCTCAACATCTTTCTTGATTTGTGGTTCCTAGAACTAGACACAGTATTCCAGGTGAGCTCTGACCAAAATAGAATATTATTACTTCCTACTTCCATCAATTTAGACACTTCCTCCAAGAGATCATTGTTACAGTTGACACTCTCTGTCCATGGATTTTAAGCATCCATGGCTTTATATATATATATATATTCCCAAAAAGTAAACTTTGATTTTGCCATTTTATATAAAGGACACTATTTTATTATCCATTGTATTTACTGGGACATGAGCATCCTCAAATTCTTATATCCATGGGGAGTCCTAGAACCAAACCCAACTGCTTCCATGGGGGAACTTACTCAGGTTGAAGATGGACCAGGGGAAAGTGCCAAGGCAGGCTTGATGCTAAACATTAAGAAAACAAAAATAATGACTATGGAAGAGCTACAAGAGTTCATCCTAGATGATGAGACAATTGAAATAGTCAAAGAGCGCCCATATCTTGGTTCCAACATTAATCAGAATGAAGACTGCAGTCAAGAAATTAGAAGAAGGCTAGGACTGGGAAGGACAGCAATGAAATGATGATGATGATGATGATGATGATGATGATATTTATTTCTCCCCATGGATCAAAATAAATGAAATGGACAAGATCTTAAAGAGCAAAGGTATAACTCTGAAAACTAAAGTGAGGATAGTCCATGCCACTGTATCCCCCATCACCATGTACAGGTGTGAGAACTGGACAGTGAAGAAAGCCGACAGAAAGCAAATAAACTTTTCTCAGATGTGGTGCTGGAGAAGAGTGCTGAAGATACCGTGGATGGCCAAAAGGACAAACAAATGGGTCCTTCAACAGATCAAGCCTGAACTATCCCTGGAAGCTAGGATGACTAAACTGAGGCTGCCATATTTTGTCTACATCATGAGAAGGCATGATTCACTGGGGGGAAAACAACAACACACCATAATGCTAGGTAAGAGAGAAGGAAGCAGAAACAGAGGGAGACCACATGGATGAGAGGCGTGAATGTGCAGAAACTAAGCAGAGGAATGGAGGATGGGGGGCTTGGAGAAGTCTCATCCATAGGGTCACCATGAGTCGGGGTCGACTCAAGGGCAGTCAATAATAATAATAAAACACCAACAGGGTCTCAACCATTGGGGGGTGGGGGGGTTCTTTCTTCCCAACCCTGCTGGGAGTTTGCGGTGTCTACTGTCTCTTTTCTCGCAGCAGTGGCAACTGATGATTTCTGGGTCAGTGCACAATGAATCTGCTCTGGGCTACTGGAAAATAAAAGGAGTGATCTAAGCTGCTGAATCCCATCCACCAAATAGGCTCACTGGGGGACAGGGTTAGGAACTAGAGGAAAACCCAGAGGGAATTCACCATCCCACTGACTTGGAAGCCAACAGCTATAATTTTCTCACTTGTTGGTGGTGGTTTTGTCAACTGCACTCAGTAGAATCATAGAATTATAGAATCATAGAGTTGGAAGAGACCACAAGGGCCATCCAGTCCAACCCCCTGCCATGCAGGAACTCCAAGTCAAAGCATCCCTGACAGATGGCCATCCAGCCTCTGCTTGAAGACCTCCAAGGAAGGAGACTCCACTTCACTCCGAGGGAGTGTGTTCCACCATCGAACAGCCCTTACTGTCAGGAAGTTCCTCCTAATGTTGAGGTGGAATCTCTTTTCCTGCAGCTTGCATCCATTGTTCCGCGTTCTAGTCTCTGCAGCAGCAGAAAACAAGCTTGCTCCCTCCTCAATATGACATCCCTTCAAATATTTGAACAGGGCTAAGGTTGGCGTCACCTGGAATAGTAACTCATGGTGTCGCACACTCCCATCAACCTTCACTCATACCACACCATACAGAATTTGTAGTCATGTTTTTGTACTAATGTTGCTCATAAATTGTAATTCCTGCACATTGCCGAATGCAACGACAATAGTTGAGGCATAAACAATTAAAATAATACTTTGGAATTACAATATCATACGGACAGCCTAAATGTATTTACATATACATAGCTTCATGTGGTTAAAGTGAAAATTTGGTAAGGTGTGATGTTTTTAAAGAAAATATTAAAAGAATACAATTTTTTTTTTAAATGTGGCATCTCCTTTCTAAGAGCCAGCGTGGTGCAGTGGTTTGAGAGTTGGACTATAACTAGACTCAGGGAGACCAGAGTTCAAATCCCTGCGTAAGCACAACAAAACCCACTGGGTGACCTTGGGCAAGTCACAATCTCTCAGCCTCAGAGGAGGGCAAGGGCAAGCCCCCTCTGAAGAAAGTTACCAAGAAAGCTTTATGATAGCTTCGCGTTAGGGTGACTATAAGTCAAAAATAGGCACACAACATGGATGAACTTCAGCAAATGTGCTTTGCCTGTGATGGCAACTCATCACTTGAATGGAAAATTCTTAACTTAAAATGTAAGCTGCCATAGAAAACTGGAACTGAACTGCTCTTCTAATAGAACCTTGCCCCACTCACACCGTCTCTTCCACTGAGGTCTAGCATTTGAATGGGATGCAGACAGCCCATTGCTGCCCAAAGACAGATATTTGGGGTGCAGTTGGATCACCCCCTCTTAGTGTATTACCTGGTACAGCTCACACTCCCTGCACACCTTTGTGACACCCCTGTCTGCCTTCAAGCTGACTTCAACCTCTGGCAATCGGTCCTTGCTAGGAAATCTTTAGCTCCTGGGCTTAAACCCAACTCGCAGTAGACTCATGGGGCACTGACTGTGCATGTGCAAATGAAATTTTCCTTTCTTTTCAAAATGTTTCTTTTGCTTTCTGGGACTCTGAATCGGACCCCTCCGCCCATCCTTTTCACTTCTCCAATCCTGCCAGCCTCAGCTCAAAAAGCAAGCCCTCCGTCTTCATTCATGCCCAGGTTTGAATCCGCATGCTTTCAGAAGCTTCAACAATTTTCCTCAAGCTGGCAATTAGCGATCCAATTTCCTCCATTCACCGCTGGCAAGCTGCTCTCCACCCATCTGCAACTGTTGAGCCCTCCGCGCTGTGGCTAAGTAGCTGCGAGCTCCTCGGTGTCCAAACAGCACAGCACAAAACCACACACGCAGGGAAAAAAGAGAGAGACGCAAACGCACACTTGCACACAAACTTCAATGGTGAACAGCACAAAAGGAAATCTGCCAGCCCTCTTCTGCAAGCTTTGCACGCAGCCTCTCCCCTTCCCCCTTCTAAAGGAAATTCAGATGTACATGATGCTGCGAACAGCTGAAATCCACTGAGGTTGCATTTCTCTATGAAAGAAAGCGAGACTGTTGCACGCTCCTTGTCAATTTCCCTTGTCTGCAGCTGTGATAAGAATGGGCTGGAATCATGAATGGGAAAGGATCCAAACTCCTATACTTTACAAACAGGGATGGAAAACACCACGGGGAATGAATGCCTTAGTCCTGAGCAATCCATGTTCCGTCCCCAAAGCATTTGGCCCACCTGAATGGAGCTGTGACAATAGAGAACACACCCAACTCAATCCTGCAGGCTTTTACAGTTCAAAAAAGGCTTTATACAACAATGTTGGGAAGATAAACATTCAACACCCACCAACCAACAACAATCAGAAGCTCCCAAAGCATTAGCTACATGGCAACATTAGACACTAACTTCAATGTGTGTGTATGGAAATACAGTCACCTTTTTTCCAGCAACCCAGTGGTAACCCAATGGTACCCAAACTTTACTCTTGGGACCCCCCCCTTTACAATCTACACACACTTGTGCCCCCACATTCAATGTAGTATATCAATACAAATATTTTGTTTATGTTGTGTGTGCATTTTCCTTTGCGCATTCATGTGTACTCATATTTCAACATTTTATAAGAAAATAATATTGTTCAAATTGCAAGTTTGTTGAAGTAAATCCAGTATTTAACTTAATGCATGTCAACATTTTACATGTTAAAAAGTTTGGAAAGAGGAGAGAGAAGAGGAGGGATCAGGGACTCCAAGCGTCACACACCCCTTGAGCATGTCTCACACCCCACTGTTTGAGAACCACTGCCCTAACCCTAATTCATGCTCTACCTCTAACCCTTATTCATGCTCTACCTCTAACCCTTATTCATACTCCATCTCTAACCCTTATTCATACTTCACCTCTAACCCTTATTCATACCCTCTCTATTTTTTCTGTCTGATCTTTTTCTTTTTCTCTCACGTTCCTTTCCATTTCTTTTCTTCGATATCATACTATTAAAAATATATTCAATAAAATACAAGCACACACATACACACAACATGGAATCCCTGGCTGGGAGAGGACAAGGCCTCACGCCCGGACTCAAGAACACAGAGAGAAAGATTGCTTCTGTCGCTCAGACGCCCCGATCAATGAATAGCTGGCAAGGCTGCCTTTCAGGAATTCACCATTGTCTCCTGCACCAGCTCCAGCTCTTCTCATCAGGAGATCCATTACACAGATCGGGGAGACTGGGTGGTTATGGGGAGTGGTGCTGGTGGTGGGGAAAACAGGAGGTAAGGGGGAGCTCAGAGGCTGGAGACCCCTCGGGTGCAGAAAGCCAAAGGGCAGCTCGATAATCCGACCTGAGGAAAGAGGCCTGCCGGGAAAGGATCGCCTGCCCAAGTGCCCTGGGATTGGAAGCAGATGCTGGAAAGTGGTGTGAGTCCCCCTCCCTTCTCTGCTTCTGTCTCTTTACCTGACTCTGCTTTATCTCCCTGCTCCCAGAAAACCTCTTTAGGGTTGCCATTGTCCTGGAAAACCAAAAAGAATCACAGATGGAAGTGTTGGAAAAAGGCCCTGGCCTCTTGAAGCAGCATATATTTTATTGTTCCCTCCTTTCCTCTCTGATGGTCTGTGCGTTTTGGGGGTTTATTTGGGGTGGCAGTGTCAATTAGACGTCCAGTCCAGTTCTGTATACCTTTTTTGTCCTGGTTTTGCGGAAAAGAATTATGGCAACACTACGACTGAGTCTGACTATGTCCCCTTTAAGCCCACTATTATCTGTCCTAAATGGTAAAAGCAACCCTCTAGGGTTTCAGGCAGGTCCAAGTCTCTACTCAGCTATGAAACTGACACAGATGGGAATCTTGACCCAGACCCTTGGTTCATTTAGCCCAGTATTGTCCATTCTGATTGAGAGAAGCAGTTTGCCAGGGGCTCAGATAGGCTTCTTTCATAGCCCTACCTGGAAATCCTTGTGAGTATTCCTGAACAACCTCCCATTCAAGCCCAACACTGCTTAGCTTCTAAAATCATACAGGATTAAGTGCTGTGCATTGATAAGGATAGGGTGCTACCCATACAAAATGTCAAGAACACAGGAAACGGTCTTATATCATGGGACCTTTTCTTAGCCCTATCTGCAGATCACTGTACTAGAATCACAGAATAACAGAGTTGGAAGGGACCCCAAGGGCCATCCAGTCCAACCCCACTCTGCCATGTAGGAACACAAGCATTCCCAAGAGATGGCCTCCCAGCCTCTGCTTAAAAACCTCCAAGGAAGGAGACACCACCACACTCCAAGGGAATGTGTTTCACTGTCAAACAGCCCTTACTGTCAGGAAGTTCCTCCTAATGTTGAGGCGAAATCTCTTTTTCTTGTACAGTAGTTTGCATCCATTGCTCCAGGTCCTAGTCTCTGGAGCAGCAGAAAACAAGCTTGCTCCATCCTCAATATGACATCCCTTCAAATATTTAAACATGACTATCATGTCCGGTCTTATTCTTCTCTTCTCCAGGCTAAACATTCCCAGGATTGTGCCATCTGCCCCAGGATGCCTCCTTTTAACTATGTATTAAGAAGCCGTGCCCTCCCTCCAGTCCATCTATCTGCCTTGGTCCAGGCCCCAGAGGGAGAGAAGAACCACTGGACCTCATGCCCTTCCCACCACCTTCCCCTTCTCCTTTTGTGTTGGCTCTTTTAGACTGTAAGCCTGAGGGCAGGGAACCGTCTAAATATAAGATTGTATGTACAGCACTGTGTAAATTTACAGCGCTATATAAATAAAGGTTAATAATAATAAAAATATCCAGCTCCCTAAGTCTCTCCTCATAGGGTTGATGGTTTCCAGACCTCCCACCATTTTGGTTGTCCTCCTCTGGACACATTCCATCTTCTCCTATCCTCCTTGAACTGCGATGCCCAGAGCTGGACACAGTATTCCTGGTGAGGTCTGACCAAAGCAGAAAAGAGGGGCACTATTACATCCCTCAGTCTAGACACTATACTCTTATGGATGCAGCCTAGGATCATATTGGCTTTGTTAGCTGCTGTGTCACACTTTTGACTCATGATTTACTTGTGGCCTACTAAGACTGAAGTCACAGGCTCTTTGCTTGAGGGGAAGGCAATGGCAAACCTCCTCTGAACAAATCTTGCCAAGAAAGCCCCATGATAGGTTTGCCTTAGGTTTGCCATAAGTCGGAAATGACTTGAAGCCACACAGTGAATCAACAACTGTACTAAGTTTCCTAGATCCCTTTTGCATGTACTGTTGTTAAGCATCCTATCTTAAAGTATCCTATCCTCTTGCTGCTGTCTTATCAAAGGACGAACTTTGTTGTCGCCATGTGCCGTCATGTCCTTTCCAAGTTACGGTGACACGAACGCAAACCTTGGCAAGATTTGCTCAGAGGGCGTTCCCCTTTGCTTTCCTAGGGCTCGAGAAAAGTCTCCGGCCCAAGGAAAAGACAAGGCTATACATATATCTAGTATTGATCACGATAACCAAAGCACGACTCTGTAAAGATTTCCCTAGCTGTTGTGTCTGTCTCTGTGTGTCTCTCTGTGTGTAACATAAAGCTTACACCTCTCTTTTCCATCACTGAAGGAAGTCAGCCATCGATTAGATGCTGAGAGAGTGCAATAAAGGGGCATGCTCAGCGCATGGGGAATTCTTCAAAAGCCATGAGGAACAGAGGCTGCGTTCACACTAGAGAAATAACCCGGTTTGGCACTGCTTTAATTGCCCTGGCTCAAGGCTATGGAATTCTGGGAGTTGGAGTTTGTTGTGGGCCCAGAGCGGAGCAGAGCTCCGCTCTGGGCCCCACAACAAACTCCAACTCCCAGAATTCCATAGCCTTGAGCCAGGGCAGTTAAAGCAGTGCCAAACCGGGTTATTTCTCTAGTGTGAACGCAGCCAGAGTGTGTCTGTGGAGGACGGGGGGACAGGGATTGCATCTCAGTCCCGATTTTGGAGAAAAGGTGGAGTATAAACAAAAATGACTCTAATTAACATTGCTTTTATAGCCACTAGAGGTGACTGATGACTACCAATTCTCGACCATCAATTGACCATCAATAATTGACCATCAATTATTTGAGTCCTGTCCAAAAATTCTTTGAGGTCTTGTGGGATAATCTGCCACGTTCCAAAAAATATCACTTTCTGTAAGTATGCTACACTGGCCCTACCTATGGTGATTTCATTCAGATGTTTTTCTGTTTGCTGGAATTGCTCCACCATCACCACCACCACTATCATCATCATCATCATCATCATCATCATCAAATCATAGAATTGAAGAAACCTCAAGGGCCATCCTGTTCAGCCCCATTCTACAATCCAGGAACTCACAACCAAAGCATCCCCGATAGATGGCCATCCAGTCTCTGCTTAAAAACCTCCAAGGAAGGAGACTCCACCAAAATCCCCAAGGGAGTGTCTTCCACTATCCAACAGCTCTTCCCATCAGGAAGTTCCTCCTAATATTCAGGTGGAATCTCTTTTCCTGAATCCATTGTTCTGGGTCCTAGTCTCTGCAGCAGCAGAAAACAAGCTTGCTCCCTCCTCAATATGACATCCCTTCAAGTATTTAAACAGGGCGATCATATCACCTCTTAACCTTCTCTTCTCGAGGCTAAACATCCCCAGCTCCCTAAATCGCTCCTCATAAGGCATGGTTTCCAGGCCCTTCACCATCTTAGTTGCCCTCCTTTGGACACGCTCCAGTTTCTCCACATCTTTTTTGAATTGTGGTGCCCAGAACTGGACACAGTATTCCAGGTGGGGCCTGACCAAAGCAGAATAGAGTGACACTATTATTAATAATAATAAAAATTGAATAATTGATTGGCACTATTACTTCCCTTGATCTAGACACTATACTTCTATTGTTGCAGCCTAGAATAGAATTGGCCTCTTTTAGCTGCTGCATCACACCCATCATCATCATCATCCTCCCCATCATCATTATTCGCATTTGCCTTGGGAAGCCACATGGTGCAGTCGCCATGGAGAGGCCTGTCTTTCCCTGGGCCTTACCTTTCAAGCAATTAAATTGCCTTCCTTCCTTCCTTCCGTCCCTCCAAGCCTGGCTGACCTAGCAAGACGGCCATCACACTGTGGACTCCTCATAGCCTTTCTCTCCGAATGGGCAAAGGTAGCAAGAAAGCTAAGGAATGTCCACCCAGCCACACATGGGCACCCATGGAGAGGCCACAATAGCCCTCTGACCTTTCATTCAGTGCACAGCGGGAGGCCTACAAACACACAGAGAGCCCACCCTGGGCCTTGAAAGGAGACCCTTTTCTAACTCCTTTCTGCCTTGACCTCTTCCCTCTCTTCTCCTCCTCACATTGCAGTGCCTTAGATAAATCATATTTAGCAGAGTGTTTTAAGACATTGCCCCACAGAAAGAGAAAGAGGTGGACGGCCAGGTGAGGAGGGCCCTGCTTGGCAAGCCTTTGGACTGCACATTATAACAACAACAACAACAACCATAACACCTGAGGAAGTAGACTGAAGCCTAGGAAAGCTCCTGCTGCCAACTTTTTGTTTTCAGTGAGTGTCAAAGATGCTAGAAGATCTCTCTACATACATTTGGACATTACATTACATTACATAAATGCATCTGAGGAAGTAGACTGAAGCCTCGGAAAGCTCCTGCTGCCAACCTCTTGCTTTGAGTGAGTCTCAAAGGTGCTACAAGATCTTTCTCTGTAGTGATTCTACAGACTGACATGGCTATATCTCTGAAGGCAACCATAATAATATCCCAAGGCCCCATCCAGTGTGATGGCCAGGTCTCTCCCCAAAGCCCAAGAGGAAGGGGGCGGTGTCTCCACCCAAGAAAGCAATGGGGGGCTGTGGATCTGTCCTCCGAGGACTAAGAGGGATCCAAGAGGGACTGCAACCTGGGCCCCCTCTTGGTCTGGAGCGAGGGCCAAGGGGAGCTGCCTTCCCAGGAGCTGGAGGAAGGAATGCAAGTGGGCCTTGGTGGGAAGGAAGCCAGGGCAAGGAAGGAAGGAAGGAAGGAAGGAAGGGGGCTCCGAGGGGATCAGGGGGGTGGCCTTTCCCTGCCCCCAAACAGACAGACAGGCAGACAGACAGAAGGGGCGGGGGAGGCCCAAGAGAGACCACCCAACCCTCGGTCCCACAAGGCCCCCCAAAAGAGAGGGACCCAGAAGGCCAACAATCCTCCCTCCCTCCCTCCTGAGGCCAGCACGCCCTTCCCTTCCCATCTTTCCCTCCCTCCCTTCCTTTCCATTTATTTCCTCTCTTTTCTTCCCTGGTCTTCCCTTCAAATCCTCTTCCTGCTTTCCTTTCTCTCCTCTCCTTCTCCCCTTCCTTCCTTCCTTCCTTTCCTTTCTTACCCTCCTTCTTTTCTCTCTCTCCTTCCTTCACTCTTTCTTTCTTTCTTTCTTCCCTTCCTTTTCCTCCTCTTCCCTTCTTTCCTCTTTCTCTCCCTCCTTCTTTCTCCTTCTCCTTCCTCCCTTCCCTTCCCTTCCCTTCCCCTCTCTCCTTCCTTCCCTTTCCTTCTTCCTTCCTCCCTTCCCTTCCCTCTCTTCCTCCTTCCCTTCCCTTCTTCCCTTCCTTTTCCTTCCTTCCTTCCTTCCTTCCTTCCTTCCTTCCCTCCCTCCCTTCCCTTCCGCTGGGCCCTTCCTCCGCTTACCTCCAGACCTGTCCGAGTTGGAGGAGGTGGATGAGGGACTGGAGGAGCCAGACGCAGAGCCGGCAGCACCCTCCTCCTCCTCCTCCTCCTCCTCCTCCTCCTGCTGCTGCTGCTGCTGCTGCTGCTGTTGTCCCTTGTGGCGGCGGCGGGGCTGCGGAGTGCCTCGGGGCTCCCCCTGGCGGCCGGGCGGGGGAGGCTCCGGGGCTGGCGCTGCCGCTGTCCTTGGTGCTGAAGGCTCTGGGCGCTGCGGGGGCCGGGCTCGGGGCGGCGGCGGCGGCGGCGAAGTCGTAGACGACCCATCGGAAGCTGAGGGCCTGGACGACGAGGGAGGGCAGCAGGACGAAGAGGAGGGTGAGGGCGAACCACCAGAGCTGCCCGGACAGGTAGTAGTGGGCCGCCAGCCAGAGGTCGCTGGCCCCGTCCGAGAAGAAGACCAGCAGCGCCCCCAGCACCCAGCAGCAGTCCCCCGCGCTGTACCGGACCCGGACCCCGGCCGGCCCCCCGGGAACCTCGCCCTCCGGAGGCCCCGCAGCAGACGCCCCCGGAGGAGCAGGAGCCCCCAGCAGCACCAGCACCGGAGCCCCCCCGCAGGACCCCGGAGCCCGGCTGGGGCTCTTCGGCGAGGAGCAGGAGGAGGAGGGCGGGAGAGCCGGGCCCGGGCGGGAGGACCCCCGGCTCAGGCTCCCGGCCTCCCTCCGGAGGGAAGACGACGAAGAAGGCGCCGGAGACGAAGAAGAGGCTGGAGGGGGAGGAGGAGAGGGGCCCGAGGCACCGTCCGACTTGGCCGCCATCATTCAGGAGGAAGGAAGGAAGGAAGGAGGGAGGGAAGGGAGGAGGGCTTCCGGAGGGAGAGAAGGAGGAAAAGAGGGGAAGAAGGGAGGGATGGGGAGGAAGGGGAGTGGAGGGAGAGAGAGAGAGAGAGAGAAAAGGAAGGAAGGGAGGAAGGAAGGGAGTGGAGGGAGAGCAGGAAAAGGAGGGAGGGAAAGAGAGAGGGATGGAGAGAAGGAAGGGGAGTGGAGGGAGAGCCGGAGGAGGAGAGAAGACCCGGAGAGGGATGGGAGGATGGAGAGCAGGAGGAGGCCGAGGCAGGGAGGGGAGAAGGGAGGGATGGAGAGAAAGGCAGAGGAAGGAGAGCAAGAGAAGAAGGATGGAAGGGAGGGAGGGAGAAGAAGAGGGGAAGGATGGAGTGGAGAGACTGAGAGAGGGATGGAGGGATGGAGAGCAGAAGGAGGGAGGGACTGAAAGAGGGATGGGAGGAAGGACAGGGAAGGAGGAGGGCGGCCAGAGTGGAGAAAGAAGGAAGGAAGGAAGAAAGGGAAAGGGAGGGAGGAGGAGAGGAAGAGGGAGGGGAGATGGGGAGCCAGGCGGGCGGCGCCCTCCCTCCTCCTCCTCCTCCTCCTCCTCCTCCTCTTCCTCCCTTCTTCCTCTTCTTCTTCTTCTCCTTCCTCAGTCCCCTCCCTGGTCCGAGGCAGAGGGAGGCCCTCCCCTCCCCTTCCCCTCCCTGGCTGCCTCCTTCCTTCCTTCCTTCCTTCCTTCCTTCCTTCTCTGCTGGAGCTGCCCTTCCTGGAGGCTCCTCTGGGTGGCGCTCTTGGGACCTCTCTGGCTCAGCCCTGGAGGCCACGCCCACCGCCACGCCCCTCCGCCACGCCCCCCAGCCACAAGCTACTTATGCAATCCCTCCCTCCCTCCCTTAAAGGCTGTAACAGGGGCTGTGTTCACACTGGAGAAATAAACCGGTTTAATTGCCGTGGCTCAATGCTGTGAAATTCTGGGAATTGTAGTTTGTTGTGGGGCCTTCCTTCCTTAAGCTCTGCTCCGCTCTGGGCCCCACAACAAACTACAATTCCCAGAATTTCACAGCATTGAGCCATGGCAATTAAACCGGTTTATTTCTCCAGTGTGAACACAGCCCCCGACTTTCTTATGCTTTCTCATGCCTTAAATGAGCATCAAGTCTCTCTTTAATGCTGAAAGTAGCCCCCGTGTGATAAACTCCCCTTTAATCACACAGGAGGCTACTTTCAGCATTAAAGAGAGACTTGAAGCGCATTTAAAGCATCCCGCAAATAAAGCGGAAATGGTGCGTGATTGCGCCAATGATGATCACAGGCAGGTGTGCAAATAAAGTGATATCAGAAGTGCATTGTTGCTGAAATCCCAAAAGTAAAAAAAATGTGCGCCAATTCTTCTTCTTCTAATCAGAAGAGCACATTAATGCTTCTTTGTGACCACTTTAATGACAGGTTTTGCGCAACAGCATGTGGAACCGTTACATGAAATTACATGTTTTGCTCCGCTCTGGGCTCCACAACAAACTCCAACTCCCAGAATTCCACAGCCTTGAGCCAGGGCAGTTAAAGCGGTGCCAAACCAGGTTATTCCTCCAGTGTGGATGCAGCCCTGGTCACCCAGCAACTGAACAAGAGCATCACCCAGACTTTCAGATGCTGTTGGATTGCAACTCCCCTCAACCTGAGAGCAATGGGACTTACGGTCCAGCAACATCCTGAGGGATGCATGATTCTCACCCTTGGCTTAGATACTGCTGCCTGAGTGCGCATAAATCTCCCCAGGGCAAGGAGTGTGAAGGATATCACATGAACTGGTTGACTCCTCAAAAGGAGCGTCTTCCACATCTGGCAGCTTTGCTGGCCGGGCAGGAAAGCAAGCAGCTCTGCCAGATCCAGAAAAGGCTGAGGAAAGGAGGAAGGGTGTTTTAAAATGATCCGGCTCCGGGTGTCCAATATACTCGGTACACCGCAGCCCAGGGCTCCATGCCACTAAGTATGACTTCTCTGGATCCTGTCTGAGCACTGGTTGCTCCTCTTGCTGGGACCCTTGCCAGCATCGCCTTCTGTTCCCAAAATGGCTTTGCAGAAGGGATTGTCTTACTCCACCTGCTGCCTCAAATCCGGCTGTGTCCCTCTTGTTCTCCCCGGTATTCGGTCTTCCCGCCCACCCCTCCTCCAAAGAGATAAAATGCATTCTGTTGTTGTTTTGAAAAGCAAACTGGTATGCACGGGTTTTCGCTCCTCTTGTGTTTTAGTCAAAGCTGAAGGAAAGGAGCAAAGCAAGATATCAAATGGCAATAGCTGTGGTGGTGGTGGGTGCCATCAAGTCATTTCTGACCTATGGCGACCCTAAAGCAAACCTAGCGTGAGATTTTCTTGGCAAGATTTGTTCTTTCCTTCTCCTGAGGCCGGGAGCATGTGATTTGCCCAGTGTCACTCAGTGGGTTTCATGGCTGAGCCAGGATTCGAACCTTGGTCTCCAGAATCATAGTGCAATGTTCTAACCATTACCCCATGCTGGCTCCATATATATATATATATATATATATATACTTTAACATTCAGAATATAGAATGAACAGTGCAGAAAGGAAAAGGCTAACTGCATGCCACACTTGGAACACTTGCCATTGTTCAGGAATAAGAAAATATTTGTGTTTGTCTGTCTGAATGGAAAGGATCCACGACAAATGTCCATTTTCATAGAATAAAGGGAGAACACAGCCAGAATAAAGGGGCACAGGGTGGTGGAATGGTTTGCATATTGGGCAAGGGATCTGGGAAATCCCTAGCATGGTCTGGTCTAGTGATATAAACCTTGGACTGTGATTCTGGAGAACAGAGACCCCACTCGGTCTTGGAAACCCCACTGGATGTGCTTGGGCAGCTCACAGGGGAGCAAAGACAAACCCTCTCCGAACAAATTCTGCCAAGAATATCCTGTGATATTTGTGCAATAAGAGAAATAGATAAGAGAAATAAGAGAACAATAAGAGACGTAGCAAAATAATAAGAGAAATAGAAATAGGGGCTACAGTCAGGAAACGGGAAGAAGATTAAGAATGGGGAGGGTGGCTTGGAAAGAACTAGAGAAGATCCTAAAAATGCAAAGATATACAACTGAGCACAAAAGTTAGAATCGTACAAGCCATCGTATTCCCCATTACCACATATGGATGCGAGAGCTGGACAGTTAAGAAAGATGATAGGAAGAAAATCCATTCATTGGCGATGTGGGGGTGGAGGAGAGTGCTGAGGATCCCATGGAGAGCCAAAAGGACAAACCAATGGGTCCTAGAGCAGATCAACCCAGAAACCTCCCTGGAAGAAGCCAAGAGGACCAAACTGAGGGGGTTGTTCTTTGGACACATCATGAGAAGGAAGGACTCATTGGAAAAGATAATAATCTTGGGAAAGGTGGAGGGAAGGAGAACAGAGGAATGCCACATACCAGATGGAGGTTGGACTCGATGAAGGAGGTCACTATGGGTTTTATGGGGTTGCAGGAATTAAGCAGAGCAGTGGAGGACAGAGGGTCTGGGAGATGGCTCATCCATAGGGTCGCCATGACGGAATCGACTCGAGGGCAGTTAACAACAACCACAACAAATGTGTGCCTTAGGGATGCCATAAGATGGAAACAACTTGAAGGCAGATCACAATATTCATGGTGTCAAAGAAGCCCAGATGTGCATGTGTGGAAGATACAGGTTTGTGTGTGTGTATGCCTTCATGTCTTCATATCACCTATTGATTTATAGCAACCCCATGAATTTCATAGGGTTTTTCTTAGGCAAGGAATCCTCAGAGATCGTTTCGCCAGTTTCTTCATACCTGCCTCTATTTTATTTCAAATTTTCGTGGTCCTTTTTTTGCAAACGAGAGAAAACCCTGGAAGAGGGCAGACCTTGAAGCTTGCAAACAGAAGAGATAAAGCTTGAATGGAAGCAGCTTGAATGAGCCCAACTCTTTGATTATCTATCTATCATTCTTGCTTGAAAGCAAAAACTAGGTTTGGAGAAAACCACGTCTCCTCTAGCAGAAGGATGGAGAGGTGGCTGAGTGGAACCAATGGGAAGTTTTTCCTAATATTTAGGTGGATTCTCTTTTCCCGTAGTTTGCATCCATTGCTCCGTGTCCCAGTCCCTGGAACTGCAGAAAACATTCCCCAGTATGACACCCCTTCAAATATTTAAGCACAGCTATCATGTTTCTCTTCTCCAAGATACACATACCAAGCTCCCTAAGTCTCTACTCAGAGGGCTTTATGGTTTCCACCACGTTGGTCACTCTCCTCTGAACACATTCCAGCTTGTCCACATCCCTCTTCAATTTTGGTGCCCGGAACTGGACACGGTACTCTAGGGAATATATCCTCCAGATCACAATTCAGAAGCCTCTGAAGCTCACAGCCAGTCATTCAGATCCCCATTTAAAAACAACTGTATGATTTGTGTCCATTTTTGATGAAGACCACACAGAACCCTCCATGTGCAAAAACATCCATCAACAACCTCACTGTGCTCCATTCACACAACCACCTCCACTAACCCCCAACTCCTGAATTTCATTCCAGTCCTTTTCCAAATGTAAGTGATACAGTCACATCTGGCCACCATTTTGAGATGGGCTAGGAAAACGGAGGTATATGGATGTGCTGAGAATGACCGCTGCAAGTGGGCAGGAGTGAGGATGAATTTGGGCACTGAGCCTCATGCCATTGCCCACTCCTGTTTTAAAAGTAACTGTTGTTGTGGTTGTGTGTCTTCAAGTTGTCTCCTTCTTAGGTGACCATAAGGTGATAAGATTTGTCCAGAGGTGGTTTGCCATTGTGACTTGTCCAAGATCACCCAGCGGGTTTCATGGCTCAGCTGGCAATCGAACCCAAGTCTCCAGAGTTGTATCCCAACACTCAAACTACTATGCCACACTAGCTCTCATTAGAGTTAAAATAGTTAAAAGTAACTAGAAATCACTAATTGCTACATCAACAATGTTAATGTTTCTGGGACTGAGAATGCCCAGGGCTGCCTGAATGGTTCAAACCTCGCCATAAATAGTATGTTTTCATCCAAATGTGTTAATGCTGCTATTAAGTGGACATACATCTGGAGATATTAGAATCGGGCAGTTCCATAATGTCCATGTCCTGTAAGGGGCTGCTGTTATGCTACTATGTAAAAGAGCTGGCAAAGTGACCAAAGAGCATCAGCCTCATTGTGGACTGGGACACTAGCTAGAGAGTGCCAATGTATATCGGTATAACTCAATGCAGATCGGGGCATTCAAAGAATCATAGAATTAAAGAGTTGGAAGACACCACAAGGACCGTCCAGTCCAACCCCTGCCATGCAGGAACTCTCAATCAAAGCATCCCCAACAGATGGCCATCCAGCCTCTGTTTAAAAATCTCCAAGAAGAAGACTCCTCCACCCCTTGATGGTGGAATAGCTCTTACTGTCAGGACCTGCTTGCCAATGTTGAGCTGGAATCTCTTTTCCTGTAGCTTTAATCTGGGTCCTATTCTTTGGAGCAGCAGAAAACAAACTTGCTCCATGCTCAATATGGCACCGCTTCACATACTTAAGCAGGGCTATCATATCACTTCTTAACCTTCTCTTCCCCGGGCTAAAAATACCCAGGTCCTTAAGTCTTTCCTTATAAGGTATGGTTTACAGACCCTTTACCATTTTAGTCACCCTCTTTTGGATACAATCTAGATTCTTGACATCCTTTTTGAATTGTGGTGCCCAAAACTGGACACAGGATTATTCCAAGTGAGGCCTGACCAAAGCAGAATAGAGTGGCACTATTACTTCCCTCAATCTAGACACTATACTCCTATTGATGCAGGCTGGGGTCATATTGGCTTTTTTAGCTGCAGCATCACACTGTTGACTCACTGTTGCCACTTCCTACTAGTTCCTAGCAATTCACTAACAAGATTTCTTAGCCTCTCGGCTACATAGCTAAATATACGTAACGTTATGTAACATAACCCATGACAGAGGATTCCAACTGCCAAGTTTATTTTTGCTTGGGCTTCTGAACAGTATTATTTTCAATAAACATATTAGCTGTCTCAACTTGATCGATGTTTGTCATTTATGTTCATTCAGTTTCCGGCTATGTGAAATCTAAGGTCCAAAACAACCTGCAGAAATAATTCAGTTTGAGACCCCTTTAACTGCTCTGTCTCAGCATTAGGAAATTCTGGGCACTGTAGTTTTGTGAGACCTTTAGCCTTCTCTGTCAGAGACCTCTGGGGCCACAGCAAACGACACATCCCAGGATTCTCTAGCACTGAGGCAGAGCAGTTAAAGCGGTCTCAAACTGGATTATTTCTGCAGTGTGTTTTGGACCATAGTCACGTAAAATTTTGTCTAAAGAAAATGTTGTTGTTGTTGTTGTCATCAACTGTTGTTAATGTCAAGTTGATTTTAACTTATGTGCAAGCCCTAGTTGGGTCTTGTAGATTTAGGGCCATGGCTTCCTTGGGATGCAATGTTCCTTTTTTCCTACTATCTTCTGCCTTGCCAAGCATTATTGGCTGCATCCACACTGCAGAAAGAATCCACCTCGACAATGCTTTAACTCCCATGGCTTAATGTTGTGAAATTCTGGGATTTGTAGCTTGTTGCGGCACCAGAGCTCTCTGAAAGGGAAAGCTAAATATCTCACAAAACTAGAAACCCCAGAATTCAACAGTGCTGAGCCACGGCAGTTAAACCAGTGTCAAACTGCATTAACGTTGCTGTGTAGATGCTGCCATTGTCTTTTCTAGTGGCTTGTGTCTCCTCAAGTTGGTCTGTGGCAGCAATGATCCATCTTGAATCTTAGGCTGCATCCACACTGGAGTGTTTTAAAGAACTTTAAGAAGCACTTTGATATAAATTTTTCACATTTACTGCATATATTTTTTATCAGTTCTAAGTGTTTTTTGTGGGGCTTTCGGGCTATGTGGCCATGTTCTAGAAGAGTTCCTTTCTGATCAGAAAGGAACTCTTCTAGAACATGGCCACAGAGCCCAAAAGCCCCACAAAAAACTATGGATGCCGGCCATGAAAGCCTTCGACTCCACAGTTCTAAGTGTCTTTTTTAAGGGGAAGAAAGCAGGTAGGGAGGGGAGAAATGAGCAAGTCATTCAGCCTTTTAGCTAATGAAAATGAGTTCCTTTCCAAACCCTGAAATGAGTGTATTGTTCACTGCCATCAAGTACAATTCCGTTCATGGTGACCCGTGAATGAGAGACCGCCAAGGTCTTGTAGATTCAGGGCATCTTTGGGGACTTCCCTGGTTGAGTCCATCCAGCTGTAATGTGCTTTTCCTCTTCTCTTATTGTCATCAACCTGACCAAGAATTATTGTCTTTTCTAGGGAGTCCTATCTTTCCATGATTTGGCAAAAATAGAACGGCCTCAGTTTAGTCATCATGGCTCCAAGGGAGAGTTCAGGCTTGATTTGATCAGTTATTTTTTGTTGTGTTGCCTTAACGTTATTTGCGACTTATGACCACCCTAAGGGAACCATATCACAGGGTTTTCTTGGCATGATTTGTTCAGAGGAGGTTTGCCATTGCCTTCCACTGGGGCTGAGAGAATGTGACTTGCCCAAGGTCATCCAGAGGGTTTCCGTGGCTGAGCCAGGAACCGGGCCTTAATCTCCAGAGTCTTAATCCAACACTCCAACCACGATGCCGTCCACGGTATCTGAAGAACTCTCTCATCCAGCACAATGAGAACAATAGTAAAAGTAACTTCCCTGTTCTTTAAAAAGCAACTTTCTACACTCACTGAAAAGTAACTCTCCATAGTACCCCAACCATTGAGCCTGGGGGTATGGGGAGTTCTAGGTGAGCAGTGAGACGGACGCGAGGCAATCAGTTTCCAAATCTATATTTAGGCTTTTGGCTCTTGATGGATGTTTCTGCCACTGGTTCTTTCCTGCCTTTTGCAAAAATCCTTCACTGATGTCGTGGATGCCCTTTTGTTAGAAACGGTCTGCTCAGATGCCTAGAGGCAGGGAAATGCTTGCCTGATGCACGATGAGCTGTTTTCTGGGCTAATGCCCAGCCAGGGTGACAGTGCCAAGCTTAGGAGATGGTGCCAGGAGGAGCTGGTAAAAGAGGAGGGCAGACAGACTGCAGGGGCAGGCAAAGGAGAGGGAGGAAAGGCCAACATGGTCATCCCAGAAGAAGGAGAGAGTGCTTGCTGTTTTTAATTGCTGTCAAGTCCACTTTGACTCATGGTGACCCTCTTAGTGAGAGATCTCCAGGAGCCCCGGTCATCAACAGTCCAGCTCAGGCCTCACAGACTCCAGCCAGCTGCCGTTTCTTTGATTCGGTCTATTCACTTCTAACGGAGCACTGCATCCAGTTCTGGGCACCACAGTTCAGAAAGGATGCAGACAAGCTGGAGAGTGTCCAGAGGAGGGCAACCAAAATGGTGAAGGGTCTGGAAAACCTAAAGTCCTACGAAGAGAGACAGTGAACTGGGTATGTTTAGCCTGGAGGAGAGAAAGTTAAGGGGTGATATGATAGATGTGTTTAAAGTTCATGGGAGGATGGAGCAAGCTTGTTTTCTGCTGCTCCAGAGAATAGGATCCAGAGCAGTGGATACAAACTCCAGGAAACGAGATTCTACCTCAACATTAGGAAGAATATCCTGACAATAAGAACTGTTTGACAATGGAACACATTCCTTCAAACAGTGACTGAGTCTCCTTCTTTGGAGGTTGTTTTTAAACAGAGGCTGGATGGCCATCTGTTAAGGGTACTTTGACTATGTATTCCTGCATGGCAGAGGACTGGACCTAGAATCATAGAATCATAGAGTTGGAAGAGACCCCAAAGTCCATCCAGTCCAGCCCCCTTCTGCCATGTAGGAAATCACAATCAAAGCATCCCCATTGACAAATGGCCATCCTGCCTCTGTCAAACAGCTCTTACTGTCAGAAAGTTCCTCCTAATGTTGAGATGCAATATCTGTTCCTGGAGCTTGCATCCATTGTTCTGTGTTCTAGTCTCTGATGCCCCTTAAGGACTCTTCCAAATTTATGATTCCATGATTCAATCATTCTTCTTTTCCAACCATCTTCCACCTTACCAGGCAATACTGCCTTTCCTAACATGCCATGTCCTCTCATGATATGGCTAACGGTGTCATCACTAGGGTTGGTATAACCTTGTGCACCTGCGCAGAAAAGACTGGAGAATGGATGTTGTGGACAGCACTGCCATCTCTCCCTCTTGTTGCTTCATTCATCTGCCCCTGGTTGGCTGGCCACCCATCACCCAGACAGGGAGCTGATAGGTACTGGTATTGCAGCCAACAGTTCATTCCAGGTCTGGTATAGCTGCTTAACCAGAAGCCATACTATTGAATGGAAGGCACTGAACACACACATGCTTATAAGTGGTCGGTGATGTAGGTAGTGCTGTGGCCCAACAACAGCCCATCCCAGGGCTCATGCGATTACTGGGCAAGCAACAAGGTGAGGTGTTTTCTCATCTGCCCAGCAGCCATGCCAATTCCACTGGGGGTACCACTTTCCAGGTGTAAACCTCCCATATGGAGTGTCACCTGATGTCGTCTGCTACTCCTGCACCCCCCTTTTCATGCCTCTGATGTCCAAAGCACGACAGTCTCAGTCTAGTCATCTTGGCTTTTAGGGACAGTTCAGGTCTGATTTTCTCATTTACTGGTCTGACAGATGGCCATCCAGCCTCTGCTTAAAGACCTCCAATGAAGGATACTCTGAGGGAGTGTGTTCCACTGTCGGACAGCCCTTACTGTCACGAAGTTCCTCCTAATGTTGAGGTGGAATCTCTTTTCCTGGAGCTTGCATCCATTGTTCCGGGTCCTAGTCTCTGGAGCAGCAGAAAACAAGCTTGCTCCCTCCTCAATGTGACATCCCTTCAAGTATCATATTACCTCTTAACCTTCTCTTCTCCAGGCTGAACATACCCAGCTCCCCAAGTCATTCCTCATAGGGCATGGTTTCTAGACCCTTCACCATTTTGGTGGCCCTCCTCTGGACCTGCTCCAGTTTCTCCACATCTTTTTTGAATTGTGGTGCCCAGAACTGGACAAAGTATTCCAGGTGGGGCCTGACCAAAGCAGAATAGAGTGGCACTATAACTTCCCGTGATCTAGACACTATACTTCTATTGATACAGCCTAAAATTGCATTGGCCTTTTTAGCTGCCGCATCACACTGTTGACTCATGTTCAACTTGTGGTCTACTTGGACTCCTAGATCCCTTTCACATGTGGTCTCATTCAGCCAGGTGTCTCCATCCTCCTCTGAACATATCTTACTATAGAAACCCCATGAAAGATTTGCCTTAGGGTCGCCATAAGTTGGAAATTACTCGAAGGCACACAACAACAACAACAACAACAACAACAACAACATAGCCAAGCAATGTCAGATTGTGGTCAAGATGGCAAATGTTTCCAATGAGGAAGCTAGGAAAAGCTTGCTTTCACCCAAGTCTACTGGGAAAGACCAAATTCTGCCCCTTCCTCTGCCTGATTCAATGGAGGGCAACTAGTTTTGCATTTTGAACTCTGTGAAGATGCCAGCCACAGATGCTGGTGAAATGTCAGGAATAAATTCTTCTAGAACATGGCCACATATGTCAAAAAACCCACAAAAACCCATTTTGAACTCTGTTTGCAACAATTGATTTGAGTCGAGGACAGAGAGGGAAAGGAGGTGGAAGAGGAGGAAGAGAGATAAACTGGGACATTTAGAAAGCAGTTGAAAAAATTAGTTACCCTCCTTTGGAGGAATAATTTGGACTCTTCCCGCCAAACCGGAGCCGTTGAAAGGTATGTATTTGTGTGGCATTTTGGAGCCCTTGAAAGAAATGCATTCTGTGTTTCCATATGAAGTGGCAGAGAATTCTGCACCGTGAGAGTATTATAATGGATGCAGGCAGGGGAAGGGAAGGAGAGGCTAAGTGCCAAACTGATTCTGGAGGCCCCAGATGCAAGATGCTGGTTTGGTGCCCCGTTTCCCTGACCCTCGAAAAGGGTTAATCGGCTTCTGAGAATCCATGGTGCATAATCACCTCTCTTGCTTTTGTGAGAAAGGGCCGGGTTGCATCCCTGCTGGGAAAGAAGAACCCCTCCTCCAGTCCAAATCCCCAGAGAGCCACTGGCAGCCATGAAACAATCTCCAAAAAGACAGCTGTGTTAGTAGTCCCTTGCAACAGGACCAGAGAGAGCCATCTGACAAAACCCTTCCATTATTCCAGCATGGGCTCATTGGGAATAAATTTCTTTGGCTGGAATCCTGTTGTTGACCAAGGCTGGCATCCATCAATCAATCAATCCACCAACTCATTGCTTTATTTGTACCTTGTTTTCTACCAAGGCTGAGAATCAGCTGGAGCTGCTTACAGTTTACAAGAATTGCTACTAAAACCACACGCAGCTAAAAACATTTTATTAAAATCAAGATTGAAATAGTATTAAATTGCCTGTAAAACTAAAACCATTTCAAATATGAACCAAACAGGATGAAATGAGCACAGTAGGCCCTTGGTATCAACCAAGGTTTGGTTCCAGGACCCCCTGTAGATATCAAAATCCATGGATGCTGGAAATCCCATTCAATACAATGGCACAATAAAATGATGTTTCTTAGGAGATTATCAGATGACAGAAATTGGAAGCATAATCCAATGGCAGTCCGAACACAATCATAGGGTTTCACATTATTGCGTGAGAGACTACCACATGCATTTTCAGGCAATGGGAAGTCCTTCCGAACGCAATCGTGGGGTTTCACATTATTGCGTGACAAACTATCACACACAATTTTAGGCAATGGGAAGTCATTCTGAACGCGATGCAGCATCAATACGCAATCATGTAAATTCAGTGAATTAGCAAATTCACTCATTTCCGAACTGGCCCCACTTTCATTTCTTTTGAAATTGAGAGAAATTCCTCCTGTATGATAAACTCCTTACATAAAATGCCAAAATCAAGGTTTGCGTTTTTGGAATTATTTTTTTAAAAAATAAATATTTTCAAGCCACGGATGGTTGAATCCGTGGATTCAGAATCTATGGATACTGAGGGCCAACTGTATAGCATGCTTAAACAGAACGTTTCTTACCTGTAAAACCATCAGTGCCTAAATGTCTGCTAGAATAGAAAGGGCTTCAACTGCTAAGATAAAGGAGGAGTCAGACTGGCCTCACTGGGAAGGGGGATTCAAAGTCTGGGAGCAACCACCAAGAAGGCCTTCCCCAACATTTCTATTAAACATGCCTGTCAACGTGGTGGGATTGAGAGTACAGCTTTCCCCAAAGGTTTTAGATATGAAAATATATAAATATAAAAAAGTGAAGATATACTGTAATTCAGAAATCCTGGACCCTAAACATATATGCTGGCGTAAATGCCATTACACAGTCGGTTGTATAGTGGACCCTCCATGTTCTCTGGGGTTACTGGAGGGGCAGGACCTCTGTGAAAGTGGAAAAACCACAAATACAAAAAATCAAATGAAACCAACACAATTTATTTTGCCTGAGAGGATCTCTAGGAATCTCTATGACTTCCAGCATCACTCTTATGGTCAGCACCTGCCAGACCTTGACCATAAAATTGTGCCGGATGATGCACAAATGCCTAGAGAAGTGTTCTCTCTAGGAATCTCTAGGTCCTCCCACTCAACTTTTGGTGGACACTGACCACAGAGTCACACATCCAGAGATTTCTAGAGAGAACATATTGACAACCCAAAGGATGCTCAACAATGGCTCCTTTTCATCCTGGAGAGAAGTGACCAGTGGGGTCCCACAGGGCTCTGTCCTGGGCCCAGTGCTATTCAACATCTTTATTAATGACTTGGATGAAATTATTGAGGGCCTAGTTATCAAATTTGCAGATGACACTAAACTAGGAGGAGTAGCTAATACCCCAGAGGACAGGATCAACATTCAAAATGACCTGAATAGACTAGAAAGCTGGGCCAAAGCTAACAAAATGAAAATCAACACAGAGAAATGTAAGGTACTGCACTTAGGGAGGAAAAATGAAATGCACAGATATAAGATGGGGGATAGCTGGCTGAATGAAACTACATGTGAAAGGGATCAAAGTAGACCCCAAGTTAAACATGAGCCAACAGTGTGATGAGGCAGCTAAAAAGGCCACTGCGATTTTGGGCTGCATCAATAGAAGTATAGTGTCTAGATCAAGGGAAGTAATAGTGTCACTCTACACTGCTTTGGTCAGGCCCCACCTGGAATATTGTGTTCAGTTCTGGGCACCACAATTCAAAAAGGATCCTGAGAAACTGGAGCGTGTCCAGAGGATGGTGAAGGGTCTGGAAAGTATGCCTTATGAGGAACGACTTAGGGAACTGGGGATGTTTAGCCTGGAGAAGAGAAGGTTAAGAGGTGATATGATCGCCCTGTTTAAATATCTGAAGGGATGTCATATTGAGGAGGGAGCAAGCTTGTTTTCTGCTGCTCCAGAGAACAGGACCCGGAACAATGGATGCAAGCTCCAGGAAAAGAGATTCCACCTCAACATTAGGAGGAAGTTCCTGAGAGTATGGGCTGTTCCACAGTGGAACACACTGCCTTATCAAACTACAAATCCCAGGATTCCATAGGAAGGGAGCCATGGCAGTTCAAGAGGTGTCAACCTGCATTATTTCTGCAGTGTAAGATACATCCATTGTAATGTTATAAATTTGAGGACTGAAGGTAAAATTCACGGGGGTGGGATTCCTATCTGGGAGGACAATGTTGCCCCTCCGTTGCAAGACACCTTGCAAAGGCACAGCCATTCAAGGGGAAGTGTAGTGTGCCAGGAGTCCCAAGACACAAAGAGCCCAAGATCAATTTGTCTGTGTCTGTGGCACAATTGCAAGTGAAGTGAAGAATCTTTTGAAGAAGACATATCCAGAGGTAGCAATGTTGGCCATGTGGCAAAGTACAATAACATCCAAAATCCACAAAATAGTGCTACCTTTATCGGACCGACCAAAATGCACAAAATACATGTTGCAAGCTTTCTTCTGGAGAAGAGTTAAAGATGTTCCTCCCTCCCTCCGTCCCTCCCTTCCAGCCATTGCTTTTCAGCTGCAAATCACACCTTTCAGAGATGCCTACTTTGCAGGAAAGCAGCAGCCAGATCTGAAATTCAATACAGAAAACAAGTTTGCTACATAACAAGCCCAGTCAGGACTGTTGTGAGATTGGAGCCAAAGACTGCTGGCCTCCAGCCCAATCTGCATCTTGATGGGTTCCATTTCTTGATTATAGCAGAGAGCGATTAAAAGTTTGCAACTGAATCAAGATCCAGCTTGAGAGGAAGCAAAGAATTAGAATCCTAGAGTTGGAGGAGACCACAAGGGCCATCCTCTCGAACCCTCTTCTGCCATGCAGGAACATACAATCCGAGCCCTCACTAGGACAGATGGCCATTCAGCCATTGTTTAAAAACCTCCAAAGAAGGAGACTCCAGTACTCTTCGAGGGAGCGTCTTCCACTGTTGAACAGCTCTTACTGTCTGGAAGTTTATCCTAATGTTGAGATGGAATCTCTTTTCCTGTAGATTGAATCCATTGCTCTGGATCCTGTTCTCTGGAGCAGCAGAAAACAAGCTTGCTCCCACCTCAATATGACCTCCCTTCTAATACTTAAACAGGGCTGTCATATCACCTCTTAACCATCTCTTCTCCAGGCTAGACATCCCCAGCTCCCTAAACCGCTCCTCATAGGTTTCCAAACCTTCCACCATTTCAGTTGTTCTTGGCAAGGGCAAATCCTTTCTCAATAAAATCCCAGCAAGAAACCCTACAATGGGGTCATCATAAGTTGGAACCAACTTGAAGGCACATGGGAACCACAACAGCAAGCGCCTTCAAGGTGATGTGGGGTAACCTTGGGCTGGTCCCACTTCTTCAGCCTAAGTCTATCTCACAGGAGTGTTGTGAGGGCAATGTGGGAAAGGAGGAATGTCCTGCAGTGGTTAAAGGGTTGGAATGGAGCAGAGGTGTGCAAAATGTTGGTCCAAGGACTGCACTTGACCCCCAAGAGCTGTTTTTATGGGCCCTCCCGGGCCCTCCTTTGTGGCCGTTGTGTGCCTTCACGCCATTTCCGAGTTATGGTGACCCCAAGGTGAGCCAATCCTGGGGTTTTCTGGACTCTCTTTCTTTGGAGGTCTTTAAACTGAAGGCAAATGGGCATCTTTCAGGAGTGCTTTGGTTGTGCCTTCTTGCAGTGTAGGGGGTTGCATGGCTGCATCCACACTGGAGAAATAACCTGGTTTGGAATTCTGGGAGTTGGAGCTCCACTCTGAACCCCACAACATACTCCAACTCTGAGAATTCCATAGCCTTGAGCCAGGGCAGTTAAAGCAGTGCCAAACCAGGTTATTTCTCCAGTGTGGATGTAGCCTCTGATTCTAAGTAATCAGGTTTGATTGATAGATACATCGTGGCAGCAGACATTTCCACTGAGATTAATCAATTCTGATTAAAGATGAAACAGGACTAACCCTGCTACAAACATCCAAGAGAATGGCGGACTGCAAGGCTATGGACCTGAATGCGAGTCCTACCCCTGCCTGCACTCAGCCCTGCCTCCCAAGTTGCACAGAGATCTGGGTTGCATTTCCTTTCTTCTGCAAAGCTGCAGACAGCTGCGGTGATTTTTGGACCCATTGTGAATAAGCATCCTCATTTCCTATTCATGACTTCCCAATGCATCTGCTGAAATATTTACATGATCACCGATAATACCGTAACCCTTGCTGAAAAGCTGACTCACCCTCATCCTGAAAATGTCCACTTTTTAAAAAGAAAATAAATACATAAAACAGTGTTGCAGATGATGAGATAAAGCAGATTTTGCCAACCTAGTGCCCTCCAGATATGTTGGACTACCACTCTTATTGACCCATGGCACAGGACTTCATGGTGGCAAAGGCGGCGGTGCCACTTGGAAGCTTGGAAATTCACACTGGGAAATGTAAGGTACAAGACTTAGGGCAGAAAAATGAAATGCACAGGTATAGGATGAGAGTCACTGGCTGAACGAGAACTACATGTGAAAGGGATCTAGGAATACAAGTAGATCATAAGTTGAACATGAGTCAACAGTGCGATGCGGCAGCTAAAAAGGCCAATGCAATTTTGGGCTGCATCAATAGAAGTATAGTGTCTAGATCAAGGGAAGTAACAGTGCCACTCTATTCTGCTTTAGTCAGGCTTCACCTGAAATACTGTGTCCAGTTCTGGGCACCACAATCCAAAAAGGATATTGAGAAACTGGAGTGTGTCCAAAGGAGGGCAGCTAAAACAGTGAAGTGAAACACATTCTTTCCAACTCCCTCGAAGAGTAATTTCTCACCAGCCACCACACTCCTTCCCAAATAAATTCTCTCTCTGCTCACCTTCACCCTTTTTCATGCCCATCACTTGTTAAGTGACCCCAATCCCTTTTGCCAGCCAAGCCTCATCCTCGAAAACACCCCTGCTCCTGCCAGCTGTGAAGGTTCCCCATGACATTCTTGCAAAGAAGCTTGTAAAATGTGGGCTAGACAAGTTAACTGTTACATGGATTTGTAATTGGTTGACCGACCGAACCCAAAGGGTGCTCAATAATGGGTTCTTTTCAACCTGGAAAGTGACCAGTGGGGTCCCACAGGGCTCTGTCCTGGTCCTGGTCCTATTCAACATCTTTATTAATGACTTGGATGACAGAATTGGGGGCATACTTATCAAATTTGCAGATGACACCAAATTAGGAGTAGCTAATACCCCAGAGGACAGGATCAAAATTCAAGAAGACTTTAATAGATTAGAAAGCTGGGTCAACGCTAACAAAATGAAATTCAACACTTAGGGCAGAAAAATGAAATGCACAGATCTAGGATGGGGGACACCTGGCTGAATGAAACTACGTGTGAAAGGGATCTAGGAGTCCAAGTAGACCATAAGTTGAACATGAGTCAACAGTGCGATGCAGCAGCTAAAAAGGCCAATGGTATTTTAGGCTGCATCAACAGAAGTATAGTTTCTAGATCAAGGGAAGTAATAGTGCCACTCTATTCTGCTTTGGTCAGGCCCCACCTGGAATACTGTGTCCAGTTCTGGGCACCACAATTCAAAAAGGATGTGTAGAAAGTGGAGCGTGTCCAAAGGAGGGCAACTAAGATGGTGAAGGGTCTGGAAACCATGCCCTATGAGGAATGACTTAGGGAGCTGGGGCTGTTTAGCCTGGAGAAGAGAAGGTTAAGAGGTGATATGATAGCCCTGTTCAAATATTTGAAGGGATGTCATATTGAGGAGGGAGCAAGCTTGTTTTCTGCTGCTCCAGAGACTAGAACGTGGGGAAATGGATGCAAACTGCAGGAAAGGAAATTCCACCTAAACATTAGGAGGAACTTCCTGACAGTAAGGGCTGTTCGACAGTGGAACACACTCCTTCCTCGGAGTGTAGTGGAGTCTCCTTCCTTAGAGGTCTTTAAGCAGAGGCTGGGAGGCCATCTGTCAGGGATGCTTTGATTGGGAGTTCCTGTATGGCAGAATGGGGCTGGACTGGATGGCCCTAGTGGTCTCTTCCAACTCTATGATTCTATGATTCTAAGGAACAAGAGAAGCAATGGGGTGGAGGGAGAAGCCCCTTGAGGTGGGCAGGGGGCATCGAGGGGCCAGGTGGAGCCCTTGTCTCTGCAGGGTAACTTGTGCCACGGGATCCGGTGGACATCTTGGCCGGCCAGTTCTTCCATGCCCCTGTCATAATGGAAGAGGGAAGGATTAAACTGAGCCTTTGGAGATGGCGGTGGGTGAGAATCCTGGGTCCTTAGTCAGGCAGGTGCCTGGACTGATGGAAAATATATATATTTGACTTCCCTTCATGTGGACACTATACTTCTATTGATGCAGCCTAGTATCACATTGGCCTTTTTAGCTGCCACATTGCACTGTTGACTCATGTTCAACTTGTGGTCTACTTGGACTCCTAGATCCCTTTAACGCCTATAAGTCTCCTTAAGCCAGATGTACCCCATCCTATATCTGTGCATTTTATTTTTTCTACCTTACATTTCGTAGATTCTATGGGGCCCTGATCCAGTCCAACCCCCTTCTGCCATGCAGGAACTCTCCATCAACGCATCCCCATTGACAGATGGCCATCCAGACTCTGTTTAAAGGCCTACTATAGCCTGCTGTGATAGGAGATATCCAGCAACTCCATGAACAATGTTATACTGGATCAATTCTGAGTCTGTGAGTACCAAGGACGTGGACAAACTCCTTGGTAGTGTGAAAAAGACACCTTGCTCTCTCGATCCTTGTACCTCATGGCTGGCTGCCCAGGGAGGCGATGCAATAAAAATGCTGTTAAGACTTATAATCCATGCATCCTTCAGGGAAGGCCATTTTCCAGGTAGCTTCAAAGAAGGAGTGGTTAAACTGCTGTTGAAAAAGCCTTCCCTTGATCCCCTGGACAAAAACAACTCTAGGCCGGTCTCCCTTCTTCAGTTCTTGGGCAAAGTGATAGAGAGAGGAGTTGCCATTCAACTCTAAGCAGGAAACCAATTATCTAGATCCATTTCAAACTGGCTTTAGGACAGGATACGGAGTGGAGACTGCCATGGTCGCCATAGTCGATGATCTCCGTCTGGGCATCATTGACAGGGGAAGGGTGGCCCTGTTGGTTCTGCTGGACCTCCCAGTGGCCTTCGATACCATCGACCACGGTATCCTTCTGGAAGGTTTAGGAGAATTGGGAATCGGGGGCACTGCATTGCTCTGTTCCTATCTCTCAGGCAGATTCCGATGGTGACGCTTGGGGACAGCTGTTCTTCTAAAAGAGAGCTTAAATCTGGTGTCCCCCAAGACGCCATTCTATTGAACATTTATATGAAGCCACTGGGTGAGATCATCTGGAGACATGGAGCAGGGAGTTGTCAGCAGGGAAGGAAGGAAGGAAGGAAGGAAGGAAGGAAGGAAAAAGAGAAGGAAGGAGGGATAATTAGAGGTTTTTTGTGGAGCTTTCGGGCTATGTGGCCATGTTCTGGAAGAGTTTGTTTCTGACGTTTCGCCAGCATCTGTGGCTGGCATCTTCAGAGAATGAGAGCCTGGAAAAAGGATTGGCGATATATATCCTGTGTAACCCTGGGAAGGAAGGAGTAATGTGCTAATGTATTGTTCTGTTGCTAATGGAAGTCCTCAGGGTGGGAGGATATGCAAACAAGGATTAATGTCTGCTAACTGGTGCTCATTGTCTGCTGGGAATCCCCTGGCCTTAGGCTGTTTCTCATTTGCAAAGGTTGAGTCTTGACCTTGCTGTCCTTCAAGACTGGGAACCAAGCCTTGTTTACTCTCAGGGTTTCCTCTTTCCTGTTGAAATTGTCCAGGTGTTTATGGATTTCAATGGCCTCCCTGTGCATTTTGACATGGTTGTTGTTGGCATGGTCCAGAATTCCAGTGCTTTCAAACAGCATTTTATGCCCAGGATGGTTTATAGCACGTTCTGCTACTGCTGATTTTTCCGGCTGACCCAGTCTGCAGTCTCTCATGTTCCTTGATTCTTGTCTGCACACTGCGTTTGGTGGTCCCTAGGGAGACCTGTCCGCAGCTGCATGGAATGCAGTAGACTCCTGCGGCTGTGAGAGGGTCTCTCTTGTCCTTGGCTGAGGCCAATCAACTCCCAGGGAGGGGCGTGGCAAGGGGTGAGCAGGGACCAATCAGCTTTGGGTGGGTGTGTTTCTAGCAGAGGCTATATAAGGTGGAGTCGCCCCGAGGCCCGGCATGGACAACTGGACATTGGACAGAGGCTGGATGGCCATCTGTCAGTGATGCTTTGATGGAGAGTTCCTGCATGGCAGAAGGTGGGATGGACTGGATCAGGGCTCTTTTTGGGGTCTCTTCCAACTCTCGGATTCTATGATTCCCTTTGTATAAGCAGCCTTGGAGGGTACTGATGCCTTTACAAGAGGTCTTTTCTTAATATGCCGTGCTCTTTCATTCTTCGCTTTTAAGTCAATGGTTTTATTTCTTTGGACACTGATACTGGTTGAGATCCCACATCTGGAGACACGCATACATCCTATTGCTACATCGCCCGACGCTGCTCTCCAAACCACCCTGCAGGCGGCACAGCCATCTCCATCTTGTTGGAAAACAGGCAGCAGAGAGAGATGCAGCCCACAAACTCCCCTGTAGCTGGACATTCTGCATCAGGCATTGGCTGAGATCTCCGGGGTCCCGCTGCAGATGGTGTCCTTGCAGCACATCCAGATACAGGAAAAGATCAGGATGCATCTCTGCTCTCCTCCCTTTTTTTCCAGCAACACTGGAATGACCATAATATCAGCTTACTTGATTTTCAAGGTCCTTGCATTTTGGCACTTGCATTTACAGGTGATTTTACCTGTCATTCTTTCTGTTTCGTAATCCACCTTGAGGAGTTCCAACTTGGGGGAGCAGGTGAGGTATAATCAAAGTGGGGAGGAGATGTCATGTGCCCACATTGCTTCCATTTGTGGATTCACAAGTGATGGGGAGACTCAGAAGATGTGACCCCAGGAGCCAACCACAGTGGTTCTTTCCTTTTGGTTTGGTCTTGGAGCCATCTCCCTTCCCGGGTTCTAGGTTGGTGGTGCACAGAACCCAATGGCACCTGGACGGAGTGCATGTTGTCACTCAGGGTGCCACGACTAAGTTTGCCTTTCCACCCTCCCTCCCCTGGTGCCCACTGCAAACCACCCTCTTCCAGCTCTCCCCCCGTCCCTCCAACTTCAAGCCAGTTTCCAGTCCTTTGCTCTTTATTGAGATGTCAGTCTTATAAATAGAATTTCAGGGGTTCGGAGGAAGGGGAGAGTTGAGCAAAAAGGAGTCTCGGAGCTGTGTGGAACAGGCTGGAACAGGAGCAGAAAAGTGTGTGAGTGTGGCATGGCAAGGTGTCCGGAGCTGGAGCAAGGGGTGGCCATCTGAGCTGCTCGCGACGGCCACCAGACTTGCAGGAATGTCTCCGAAGGCACTTTACTGCACACCCTCCATCATCTTGAGGAACTCTGTGGGAAGAGAAAGGAAGATCCATCAGCCCTAAAGATGGAGTTGGGCAGCGATGCAAAGGATCGCTTGGTGCCCTGGTGCAAGGACTGAACCAGAGACCTGCGGAGTGGTCCCTTGTGCCCAGCCACCCACAGGCTCAGCCAGACATGGCACCTGGAACTGGCACTGTGCCCTGGCAGAGGGATTCCTCTGGCTACAGACATGGCCTCCCTTGACATCTAGAATCTCAAACCACCAAGTCCCAAGGGGTAAAGCTTTGATGGTGTCTTCCTGCATGGCAGAATGGGGTGGACTTTATGGTCCTTGATTCTATGAAGCCTCCAAAGAAGGAGACTCCACCACCTCCAAGGCAGGAGTGCCTTCCACTATTGAACAGCTCTCACCGTCAGGAAGTTCTTCCTAATGCTTAGGTGGAATCTCTTTCCCTGTAGTTTGAGCAATGGATCCAAATGGCATCAGTACTTACAAGATCGAACTGATCCAGTTTAATCTCATAAATGGTTTTTCTGGACACCTCATCCGTCGATTTTGCTATAATGCGTCCAAATAGGCTCTTATCTGAGAGATTTTATCTGTAAAGTAGCTGTTAAATGCGTCACAGCAGGCTGTTGTTGGGTTAAGTAGAGGGTTCTGGGTAGGTGGCATCACTGTCAGTTCCCTCACCACCCCAAACAGCTCTGCTGGACAAGACTCTGAAGATGCAATATGTGCAGAAGTGGAAGATCTCCCTGCTGCACATATCGCTTCTGTATAAAAATAAAGAAAATTCTTATGATGAGTTCTGTCAGATAAGAGTCCAGTTGAGCGCCTTTTGTGCTCCAGTTATTGTCCCATCTGCTTCATGTTCTTCAGATCTCCAGTATACCAATGTTTCCAGTTAGAAGCAGGTAGGGAAGGATGCTTGGGAGCGATTGCATCGATAGCCTTAGTGAGATTGGTGTTCCATGTGTTCACCAAAGCTTCGACACCAAACCCTCCAAGGCTTTCTGGAATCCAAGTGGTTCCATTAGCCTTCAAGGGTGGACCATTCTAACCCGACGAGACAGACAGTGGCTTTAAGTTGTGCCCTGACCAGGAAATGATCCGTCCATGACAATGCGGAGGTATTTACTACCTCCTCCCATAGATATTCCTGTTCCATACTAAAGACCACATCGAGGGTATGACCCACACAATGTGTGGGCCCATTGACAAGATGGGATAGGCCCATGGCTGTCATGGATTCCATGAACTCCCAAGCCACACCTGTTAAACTGGTCTCTAGTGGAATGTTGAAGTCGCCCAGAACAAGGAGTCTGGGAAACTCCAACAACTCTGAGAAGCAGCAACAGAATACCAACAGAATCCCTATACTATCCCTCATCTTCAGGCTTAGGTACATACATTCGAAGCAGCCTATTTTCCAGACAGGTTTCCTGGTCAAGGTAAGATTGTCTCCATAAACCAGAGCCACTCCGCCCCCTCGCCCACTTTCCCTTATCTGCTCAAGGACGGAGTACCCAGCCAGGAGAACCTGGTTCCAAGTAATGGCACTATCCTCTCCCAGCCAGGTCTCTGTTAGGCAAGCCAGGTCAGCTTTTTCATCCAAAAGAAGGTCATAAATAATGTAGGACTTGTTTTTGATTGACCTGGCATTGCAGAGGAGCAGAGTAAGGTTTTGTGCCATGGCTGATAGGCTCCCCATCCTATTTTGGGTAATAGAATGAAATGAAGGCTGGATCACTTTCAGACATCGATCTAGCCTTCTTTTGAAACAAAATTCCATTCATATCTTCCTTTGCCCTGTACAACTTCAATTACCACTCCCATATTTCCCTCGGCCAACTCGCCCCTTCCACATCCCATTTGTATTACCATGTTGTTAAAGCAATTATTCACAGGGATGTGATGGAACAATATCTAGGACTGATTCTCTCCTGTTCTAATCTACTATTAATTTCTGCCCTCTCCTGCCCTTCAACCCAATAAAATGGGGAGAATGGAGGGCAGACTTCTGGGGTTTAGGGGCTGCCACTGAGAAGGCTCTTTTTCATGTCCTCAACAACAGTACCTGGGAAGATGGTGGGATCTCTAAAGCATCCTGGAGGGATGGCCACCTAACCTCCTTTTAAAACTTTCCACAAAGAGGTATCCATCACCTCCCCAGCCAGTCCCTCCTATTGTGGAACACCGCTTACCACCATCCGGATGTTCTTCTCAAGGTTTAGTCAAACCATCCAAGAAATGGGTCTGCTGCCATCCAGTTATGCAGGACCAAGCCCCAGTTTCACTCATCAGTCTCTCCTCCAAGGAAATGTTACCCCAGTTTGAAAAGATCCCCATTTTAGAGGGTTTGGGACTTCAAATGCTCTCAGCTGCACAAGCAGCTGGGGAGAGTGACTGGCGGCTGAGATATTTCTTTTTTCGGCTCTCCAATTATTTCTCGTGTTTCCTGTGCTGATCATCCTGATGAGGAGATGAGCAAGAGCCGGACTGAGCCTTCTCGAAAGACACCTGCTTCTCCTTCCCTCCTTCCTCGCTCCCTCCTTCTCGTTGCTCTTGCTCCTTGACCCCCAGAAATCGGTGGTTGACGTGGAATGGTATGATTTTAATCAGGAGGAACAGAGGAGGAATTGCAAGGGAAGCAAGCAAAAGCATGGGGGGGGGTCATAATGACTGTTTCCTTTATGCGCCAGGAAAAAAACCAAGGCTCATGCGGAGTCACTTCTGGAATGCTAAATTGCCTCCGACAAATTGCACAGCAGTCAACAGCTGCTCGGAAGGGACAATGAAGGGGACAATATGGCTCGTGGGACCAGGAATCGAAAGCCGCTGGGGGCTTCTCATGCAAAACAGTTTTTAAAAAACATCTTTTTCTTTTTTTTGGGAAAAAAATTCAAATGTGTGCAATGATATAAAAAGGGTTTGCATCAAAGCACATGCAGGCAAGTTTGTAACGCAAAGACTGTAAGCATTGCAAGCCTTAATATATGTTGTTGTCTTCTTGTCTTGTCTTTCTCCTCTGACATTTTTGTTACCGGAACAGCACTTTGGAGTGTCTTGTTTGGCTCCAGTCAATATTCTTGACAACTGTCAGTTTGTTCAAGTGGTTTCTCCTGAACATTGACTGGCTTCATGGCAAATGCCATGGAGGTGATTCCTCCTAAGCAAAACCAATAAATTTATACCACACTGAAACAAAGTGGTCACGTTGGTCCACTCATGCTTTCTTTCCCACTGAATGCCAGGGTTTTAAAGGGATGCAGATGAACACCATAGCCCACTTCTGCCAAAAGGCAGATATTTTGGGAGCAGTAGTGTCACCTGCTACCTTAAAGATTTGGGGCTAGTAGAGCCTCCACTGACAGCAGCAGTCTGTCTTTAATTGGTATGGGGAACACTTGGCCTGGCTATGTGAAAGAGAAGGGGGGAACAAAATTTGAAGGATTCAGCACCAGCTATACCAGTAATAGCCGATAGAGACCCCAGGCATGTGAATATACAGTAGGCCCTTGGTATCTGCTGGAATTTGGTTCCAGGACCCCTGTGGATACCAAAATCTGTGGATGTTCAAGTCCCTTTAAATACAAAGGCATGGTAAAATGGTTTCTCTTATATAAACTTGCAAAATCAAAGTTTGCTTTTGGGGGCTGTTCGACGGTGGAACACACTCCCTCGGAGTGTGGTAGAGTCTCCATCCTTGGAGGTCTTTAAGCAGAGGCTGGATAGCCATCTGTCGGGGATGCTTTGACTGGGAGTTCCTGCATGGCAGGGGGTTGGACTGGATGGCCCTTGTGGTCTCTTCCAACTCTATGATTCTATGATTCTATGATTCTATACTTGAATTCATGGATAAAGAATCTGTGGATACAGAGGGCCAAGTTTATATGACCTTTTATTGGAGTGAATATAAAGGGCATACACATCCAGATAACTCATCCAAACAACCAATGTACAGAGCTAACCAAAAGGAGGAGTGAAATAGGATAGCAGGCTTAAGGAATCGGGAAACTTCCAGGGAGGTTTCCGGCTTGATCTGCTCTAGGGCCCATTGGTTTGTCCTTTTGGCTGTCCATGGGATCCTCAGCACTCTTCCCCAGCACCACGTCTCAAATGAATGGATTTTCTTCCTATCACCTTTCTTAACTGTCTAGTTCTCACATCCATCCATGGTAACAGGGAATATGATGGCTTGTATGAATCTAACTTTTGTGCTTAGTTGTATATCTTTGCATATTAGAATCTTTTCTAGTTCTTTCATAGCCACCCTCCCCATTCTTAATCTTCTTCTGGTTTCCTGACTGCAGTCCCCATTTCTATCAATGTTTGATCCCAGGTACGAGAAATCTTTTACTGTTTCCATTTCTTCATTGTCTAGGTTGAACTCTTAAAAACCTCCAAAGAAGGAGACTCCACCACACCCCGAGGGATTGTGTGCCACTGGCAGACAGCTCTCCCTGTCAGAAAGTGCTTTCTAATGTTTAGATGGAATCTCTTTTCTGTTGTTTTTTTGTGGGGTTTTCGGGCTATCTGGCCATGTTCTAGAAGAGTTTCTTCCTGATGTTTCACCAGCATCTGTGGATGGCAACTTCAGAGAATGCTTGCCTGGAAAAGGGCTGGGTGTATATATATATATATATATATATATATATCCTGTGCAACGCTGGGAAGGGAGGAGTGAGTTGCATGTGAATTGTTCTGTTGCTAATGCCAGGCTTTGCTTGTGCTAAGTGAGAACAATACTTGCATCTCTATAGAATTGTGTTCTCTTTGGAATTGGGTTCAAGGACTTTCCTCCAGAAAAACAAGGGACTCTTTCACACTGGAGGAATTTCTCCCAACTTCGAATGAAGCCAATGCGAATTCACATGAATTCGCTTGTTTAGCGAATTTACGTGAATCCCCATTGCATTCGGAAGGCGTTCGGAATGACTTCCTATTACCCGAAAATGACCCCTTCTTGCCCGAAATTGTGTGAGAAGCTCTAATTCACAATAACGTGAAACCCCATGATTGCGTTTGGATTGCCCTTGGATTAAACTTCCAATTTCCCACGTCTGAAAGAGTCCAAGGTCAAGGATAGCAAAAGTTATCTCCTCCCAGACAGGTAAGAGTTAAGGGGTTTCTGATAGTAAAGCACTGGGACCAAGTTGTTTACATGGATGGAAGCATCGGAATCAGAAAAAAATGGCTGCCAAAGCAACTTACGGATCCCAAATTCAACACTGGATGGAACAGGAAGCCATTTTAAGGAAAATGTCCATGCAATCAGCGTAACTTTTGAATTTGAGCCCAACTTGGAAGAGGTAAGTCAGGCACTGGAGGCGGTGCGATAATGTCCAAAGTATCTTTTTGTGTTGCTAATGGATGTTAAATTTCCTGGACTTTGAGAATCTCCCAGTAGCCATATGGCCAGAAGGAGGAGGTACCAGCCTGCAAGAAATAGCCCTCCATACCATCTGAACCAAGAACAAAAACAGCAAAATGCAGGCCTGTGACTACCTTCTTCCATTGTTTTCTCCTGTATGGTTTTTAACATCAAGCCAGTGGAGCTTCATAAGCTTGCAAAATGTACCGTATATAGTGCATTTTGGTTGGCCCAATAACGGTAATCACTGTTTGGTGGGGTTTTGATGTTGCTGAATTAGTACAAAAACCATTCCTAACGGTTCTGTATAGTGTACAGAATATAGGAGGAGGTCAGTGGGGGGATGTGACACCATGGGTTACTGGCACCGGGTGACGCCAACCCTAGTGACACCAGTGCTCTTGAAGTTCTCCACCTCTTCCCTAGCTCAGTAAGAAAGAGATCTCATTATGTTTCCATGTCACGCCATGGGCAGGAATATGGGGGAAGAGGTACCCGAAGAGAAAATGTCACTTTCCGGGGACAGAGGTCTGCAAAAAGGTCCAAGCATCCAATTAAAAGATGTATGTGAACCTGCAAAGAGAAGGTGAGGGTATGTATGGCAAACCCCCACTAAGTTCCTGCAAAAGGACTGGAAGCAAGCATTTTGAAGAAGAGAATGAGAACTGGGAAACAAAGAAGGTGGGAGGTGGGATCGATTCGGCCTTCAAGGCATCCCCTGAGAGGGCAAGTAATGAATTCCCACACGCCGGGAAATCACAGCCGACACACTTTGAGGTGGAGGAGAAATTGGTTTGATGGACATTTGTGCTAGGACTGGAAGGAGATGTGTTTGCATTAAGTTTGCATTAAGGGGACACGTTTGTACTAAGTATGGCAAAGGGGTATCTATTCAGACAGGGTCTTGGCACCCAAAAGGCCATTGCATTGGTGCTAAAAATGATCTTGGATCAGGCCAGGTCCCTGGTACATCCTATTAACTAGCCTAATTAATAATAATAATAATAATGATAATTTCCCCTGCCTCTCCAATGAGATCAAGGAGGCAAACAACATTAAAAACATTAAAATACAGGAAAATACAATATCCCAGAACCCCACCCACCCACCATAACTAATAAATCATAACAGTTTTAGTACTAAAATCGAAGGCTTTTATGGCCAGCATCCATAAATTTCTGTGGGTTTTTTAGGCTGTGTGGCCACATTCTAGAGGATTTTATTCCTGACATTTTGCCTGCAATTGTGGCTGGTATCTTCAGAGGATGGTGGTATGGAAGTGTGTTGGTCCCACAGAGATATATATATATACACACACACACACACATTATACCCGTGGGACCCACCCTCCCTGCCACACACACATATACATACTCCACACACCTCTATGCCACCAACCTCTGAAGGTGCCAGCCGCAGTTGCAGGCGAAACATCAGGAATAAATTACTCCAAAACGCAGCTACACAGCCTGAAAGACCCACAGAAAACTACAGCCCAGAACTGTCCTGCACAAACCCTCCCTGGCTGTTTTTGCATCCCTCCAGTCTCCCAAATCCCTTGGATTGTCTTTTTCTTTAAATGGCCAGAATAAGTGCAGGGGTGTCTTGGTATATGCTTTGTTCCAAAACCCCCCACAAATAGCAAAAGCCGTGGATGCTCAAGTCCCATTATATATAATGGTATAGTAATACAGCATTCCTTACACTTTTGTGTGCCTTCAAGTCATTTCTGATTTATGGCAGCCCTAGAGTGAACCTTTCCCAGGGTTTTGTTGGCAAGATTTCTTGCAAGACTGAGACCGAGAAAGTGTGATTTGCCCAATGGCACCCAGGCTGCAACAAACCAAATGGCCATCTAGGCTGATGTGTGAACCTGTTCCTGGTTTTGGGGCATTACAGAAAAGAACCTGTTCCTGGTTCTTTCAACAATGTGAAGGACACACACACTCAATCTGTATGTTTCTGTACATTTGTTTGTTTGTCTGTGATATCTTTATTGGCCAACCAAAATGCACAATATACTTGTTGCAAGCTTTCGAAGCTCCATGGGCTTCTTTAACAGGGAAGATGTTACAAACCAAACAGGAGAAAGGGGGGAAAATGGAGATGTTAGTCAGATGCCTGTTTCTTAGTAAAAATGTTATGATGGGGAGGATTTCTTTTGCAGGCAGGCACCTCCTCCTGTAAAAGATATCCTCCCCATCATCATAATATCTTAAGGACTGAAACAACATGCAAGCATCTGACTAACATCTCCAATTGTTTTTTGCCCCTCCTGTTTGGTTTATAGCATCTTGCCTGATGAAGAAGCCCATGGGGCTTCAGAAGCTTGCAACAAGTACATTGTGCATTTCGGTTGGCCAATAAAAGGTATCACTGATAGATTTTTGTTTGTATTTGTTAAATGGCCAACACAACTACCCCTGAATGTTATCTGTCTGTCATGGTGACTATGTGAATTTAATAGGGTTTTCTTAGAGGTCCCTTTTGACACATCTGAACTATGACTCTTTAAAACAAAAGTTAAAAATCAGGGAAAAGAAACGTTTGCCTTTCATAGGACCTCCTCAGCAGCCCATGCCCTGGTTTTAAAAAAACCTTTGGAAGAGTCATAGAATTGCTACAAACAGATCCCCAAAAGAATGGATGGAATGGACACAGACGCAACAAAAGCCAACAAAACCTGGCAAAACCTGATGAGTTTTATCACCCGAACTCACTGGAAGATCCCAGGGGAGCCACGTTTGATTCATTTGTCTGTGGCATGTTACAAAGAACTATGCTAATATAATGGACCCACCAAAAGAAATGGATGGCAACCAGAACACTTACTCATGTTAGCGATCGCATGGCTAGGAGATAAGAAAAGAAGAAGACCAAAAGTTAATGCTGATGAGATTTTGTGATAGATTAAGGTCAACACTGTCAAGGAAGACAACTGGTTGCCTTTGCAAGCCACAGCTGACAGCTTTAGAAATTGTCAGGGGGTCTTTGGGGCTGCTCTCGAAAAGGAGGAGACCTTGTTTCAATAACTTTAGGATGGTCTGACAGCAGGTCACAAATAATATCAGACAGACACCAACAGGCATTTTCTCTTCAATGATCTACTAAGAAACGTGTTGTGGTATCACTGGAAGGCGGAATGTATCCACATGGCATAATTAAAGCAGTTTGACACCACTTTAACTGTCATTGCGCCATCCTACAGTATCTTGGGATTTGTAGTCTGGTGAAGCACCAGACCTCTCTGATTGATCAAGCTGAATACCTCACCAACAGAATTCCACAGGATGGAGCCATGATAGTTAAAGTGGTATCAAACTACTTAATTTCTGCAGTGTGGAAGAGATGAGGACAGATTGATGATTTTTTCTAGATCGGTGAGCTCTAGTGTCTTCCCAAACTACAATAAACTATTTGATTCCAGAGGACACAACCATGGCACTAAAAGTGGTATCATAGCACTATAGTTGCGCAGTCTGAAAGAGGGCCAAGTTCCTATTTTATGAAGGTGAGGGATCTTTTCCCTATCCACTTTGTCCTCTGCCATCCATAATTGTGTTCTTCTCTACCCTGCATTCCCAAACCCTTATTTTTTCCAAGCTAAACTGCTCCAAATGCAACCATGATCACTGGAGTTGCCCTTTTCTGCATATTTCCTAGGTCAACAATATCTTCCCTGGAAAACAATCATACAATTACACACTATGCAGTTATGCAAGGTGTCCAAAAATTATCTTTACAACTTCAATGGCATACAGAATTGATGTTATAAAGATAATTTTCAGGCATCCTGTATAGTATTTTGATCCCACTTCAATTGTTATGGCCACATGCAATGAGATTCCAAGATTTGTAGTTTGTGGAGGGTTTTAGATGTCTTTCCTGTCATTCGGAGGATTGTACTAGGAGTATACTGTATGTCTACAACATATCCTTCAACCTTTCACTGATGAAAACCAGGACATAGGTGGCACTGGCCAGGCAACCTCAGCATGTGGTCAAGATGGCCAAAGTTGTTAATGAGATGGGAGCAGAAAAACTAGGAGAGGCTGCAGCACTTTGCTTTTGCCTGAGCCTATTGAGAAGAACAAGGCTCAGACCTCTCTTCCCCCAATGAATTAATTGACGGCAACCTCTTTTTACAGTTTGAAATTGCTCCTGCTGCTGCCACACCGCAGAATTAATGCAGTTTGACACTGCTTTTACTATCATGGCTCCATCCAACAGAATCTTGAGATTTGTAGTTTGTTGTGGCACCAGAGCTCTCTAACAAAGAAGGCTAAATATTCTATCTCACAAAACTACAAATCTCAGAAGTCCATAGCATTGAGCCATGGCTGTTAAAGTGGTGTTGAACTGCCTTAATTCTGCAGTGTAGATGCAGCCTCAGTTTACAGCAATTTAAGTAAGGGGAGGATGAAAGGGGAAAATGGGAGGAAGAGAGAGAAACTGGGACATTTTAAAATCAGATGAAAAAGCGGGACAGCAGAGGATTGATCAGAGCTGTCCTTGCCAAATCGGGATAACTGGAAGGTGTGCTACATGGCACAATTGACAGCAGATTAAATGCCAAGGCTGCATAGGGATCCTGGTGTTTGCAGTACAGCTAAAGTACTATTAATGCTATAACTATGCAATCAGTGTAAAAGAGTATCCAAGGTGCAGTCACCCCATCAATTTGGGTAAAGGAATCATTATATTGGCAGGTTTATTTTTGATTCCTTTCTTCAGGATCTCCAACATGGCATTTGAATTTTTCCCAGCTGCAACTCATAGGGCTAATGTTGCCATCAAACTAATCCAGTACAATCCCAAGACATCTTACTTGCTTTGTCACTGGACTCTTTCAAACGGGAGGAATTTCTCCCAATTCCGAATGGAGCCAATGCGGATTCATGTAAATTCGCTTGTTTAGTGAATTTACCTGAACCCCTGCTCCGTTCGGAAGGCATTCGGAATCACTTCCCATTACCCGAAAATAACCCCCCCTTGCCCAAAATCGCGTGAGAAGCTTAAATTCGCAATAACATTAAACCCATTATTGCATTCGGAGTGAGTTCCCTTTTGCCCGAATTTGTGTGAGAAGAATTAATTCGCAATAACGTGAAACCCCAGGATTGCATTTGGATTGCCCTTGGATTATACTTCCAATTTCCCACGTCTGAAAGAGTCCACTGCCACCAGCATAAATGCAAAATTGGGATATTTCCTCCTGCAGTGGGCAGTGCTTTACGCAGTCGGACCTTTACATCCATGGATTTTTTTTATCCATGGATTCAAACATCTACAGTTTGAAAATGTTATATAAATATATAAATTCCAAAAAAGCAAACCTTTTGTGATTTTATAAGGGACATCATTTTAATATGTCATTATGGGAATTGAGCATCCATAGATTTTGGGAGAGTCCTGGAACCAAGCATCAGTAGTTATTAAGGGCCCACTGTATGCAAAACTTAAAAATTACATATATACACAAACACACACACACACACACTTGCTATTTTGTTGTTAATTTCTTCAGTTTGGAGAGCTCTTCTATGGTTCTTTTTTAAACTAACCTGTATATTTTGTTGTTGCCCACCGAATTACATCACTGCTCATCACCAAGATCATTAATAAGCTAAAAGAAAAGAAAAGGTCATGCTAAAAAGAAAGAAAGAAGGGGAAAAAAAGGATGGCCTGGGCCAAGGAATGAAATCTGATCTCATCAGTCATGCTGGGCTCTCTAATGCTCTCTTGATGACATGTTGCGAGACCAAAACTCAAGGAAACAGCCTCCATCTCTTGTAATGAGCCCATCTGTCTCAGGCGGGTGGAAGGTTAGCAAGAGCAACCATCAGTTCGCATGGCCCAGGAGACAGAGGTGAAGCAGCAGGAATTGCATATGACAAACCATAAATTATTTACAGAAGCAGAGATGTGTTGACTGGCTTTGGCCCCTCTGTGTGCAAAAGGACAACTTTCAGGTTGGAATCCTGATCCTGCGTACGTTTAACAAGGAGTTTTGTTGTTGTTGTTAACTGCCCTTGAGTCGATCTCAACTCATGGTGACCCTTTGGATGAAACATCTCCAAGAAAGACTCCCTGTCCTCCATTGCTCTGCTTAATTCTTGCAACCCCTTAAAACTCTTGGTGACCTCCTTGATAGAATCCATCATCCATCTGGCATGTGCTTTTCCTCCTTCCCTCCACCTTTCCCAGCATTATTGTGTTTTCCAATGAGTCCTTCCTTCTCAAGATGTATCCAAAGTACGACACTGCAGTTTGGTCATCTTGGGGCTGGCACAGACGTGTTGCCAAAAAGAAGCTGCCTAGAGCCCACCTGCCTAGGTGTTGCAATAGGAAGGGGTGCCGTGCTGGCACGACGCCACTTCCTGCCACTGACGTCCCTATGCTGCACAGCATCCTCGTCATGGAGGCCCCTGTGTGGACGGAAGGCCGCCATAATTATGACGTCTGTATGGACTAGGGTTCCCCAGTGTGCGGTCCCAGTATGTACTGGGCCCTTGGCTTCCAGGGAGAGTTCTGCTGCAGACCCATTTGTTTGTCTTTTTGGCTTTCCATGGGATCCTTAGCGCTCTTCTCCGGCCCCACATAATCTCACATGAATGGATTTACCTCCTATCTTCTTTCTTAACTGTCCAGCTCTCGCATCCATCCATGGTAATAGGGAATATGATGGCTTGTATGATTCTAACTTTTGTGCTCAGTTGTATATTTTTGCATTTTATAATATTTTCTAGTTATTTCATGGCCACCCTCCCCATTCCTCATCTTCTTCTGATTTAAGGCTTCACAAATTCATACCCTCTCATTGTCCCAATTTGACTGGGACAGCTCCAGTTAATCCTCTGCCTTCCCACTTTCTCAGTTGCTTTTAAAAAGTCCCAGTTTTCCTCTCCTCCTTCCACTTTCCCTTGCTGCCCTCAGCTTAACTGTATATGCTCAAGTATAAGTCTAGAAATTTAGGTTAAAAAATTGACCCCCCCCCCAAACCTGTAAGTATTTTACTTTGCAAAACCCTCCCCTGGTGACAGCACTGACCACTTTACTCTCATCCACCCAGCCTTTAGTATGATTACAAATAGTTATTCCTGCTAGAATTTTGTAAGCTTGTTGGAATTGTTTTCCTTTGCTCTGCCCTTTACATCCTTCATTACATGCCCCTATGTTTTACCCCCAACTTATCCAAGCGGCAAATCAAAATCCATTATTTTGGCCCCAAAACCTGCCCTTGACTTATACATGAGGTTGACTTATAGTCGAGTATATACAGTACTTCAGTTGCTGCAAACTGAGTTCAAAGTACAAAAGTTATTTGTCTTCGTCTTATTTCAATTGCTGAACAAATAGTTTACATTCAGTTAGCTCAGAGTAATAATAATATTTATTTCTATTCCGCCCCTCTGAACAAGCAATCGGGGCGGAGTACAACAGAGGTTAAAACAATATCAAGTTAAAATACCTCTTCCTTACCCTTACCACCCTCCCTTAAAAAAGAATTAAATCACAATAGAGTTAAAAAACATAATAGATTAAAATAGCAATGCACAATAGCAGGGAGCGGACCCAGCTTAGGTTGTATGGAGAAAAATGCAGGAAAAGATTTTAAAAGCCCTTAAAACCTAGGTATGGAGCTGGGGATATTCACATTCTCTGGGAAGGCTTGCTGGAAGAGATGCGTCTTTAGGGCTCTTTTAAAGCCTTCTAAAGATGGAATGAGACGCATCTCGTTCGGCAGGTCATTCCACAACTTTGGGGGCGACAGCCGAAAAAGCCCTCTGGGAGGTCTGTACCAGCTTGGTCTTCATGGGTTGAAGCAGGTTCCTCCCAGAGGACCGGAGTGTGCGGGGGGGTTCATATGGGAGGAGGCGGTTCCTTAGATAAGATGGGCCCAAGCCATGATGGGCTTTAAAGGTTAAAACCAACACCTTGTACTGTGCCCAGAAACTGATCGGCAGCCAGTGGAGGGCTTTTAGCACAGGAGTGATATGCTCTCTCCTGGATGTTCCAGCCAGAAGTCTGGCTGCCATATTTTGGACCATTTGTAGTTTCCGGGTTAGGCACAAGGGTAGCCCCATGTAGAGTGCATTGCAGTAGTCCAAACGTGAGGTTACCAGCGCATGTATCACAGTTTCCAGATCCCTCCTCTCCAGGAAAGGGCACAGCTGGTGTATCAGCCGAAGCTGGTAACAAGCACTCCTGACCGTCGCATTCACCTGACTTGTCATGTGAAGCGACGGATCAAGGAGTACCCAGACTGCGAACAGAGTCCTTCGAGGAGAGTGTGACTCCATCGAGGACTGGAAGTTGTATTCCCAAACCTGGTTTCGGGCCTGTGACTGTGAGCACCTCCGTTTTGTCTGGATTAAGCTTCAATCGGTTTTTCCTCATCCAATCCATTACCGCCGCAAGGCAGTCATTGAGAGGGGAGACGCCATCTGAGGTCTGAGCAGACGATCTGGTCACGGAGAAATAGATCTGAGTGTCATCAGCGTACTGATGACACTGAGCTCCGTGCCTCCGAATGATCTCACCCAATGGCTTCATATAAATATTGAATAACATCGGGGACAGAATAGCGCCCTGTGGAACGCCACAGCTAAGCTCGATTTTAGAAGAGCAGCTGTCCCCGAGTCTCACCCTTTGAGATCTGCCGGAGAGGAAGGAACGGAACCACCGGAGTGCAGTGCCGCCGATCCCCAACTCTCTCAGCCGATCTAAAAGGATGGAATGATCGATTGTATCAAAAGCCGCGGAGAGATCCAAGAGCACTAACAGGGTCACACTACCCCTGTCGATGCTCAGGCGGAGATCGTCAGTCAGAGCAACCATGGCTGTCTCCACTCCATAACCTGCCCTGAAGCCGGTTTGAAATGGATCGAGATAATCGGTTTCATCCAAGACAGCTTGGAGTTGGGAGGCAACCGCTTTCTCGACCACCTTGCTTAGGAAAGGCAGCAAGGAAACTGGTCTGTAGTTGTTCCTGTCCAGGGGATCAAGGGAAGGCTTCTTCAGGAGGGGCTTAACAGCCGCCTCCTTCAGACTAGATGGAACATTGCCTTCCCTGAGAGACGCATTGATCACATCCCGAAGGAATGTTCTCAATGCATCCCCTCCCTGGACAACCAGCCAGGATGGACCTGGGTCGAGAGAGCAGGTTGTCTTCCTCACGCTTCCAAGGAGCTTGTCCACGTCATCGGTACTCACCGATTGGAACTCATCCAGTAAACTGACAGCAACGGAGTTGCTGGATACCTCACTCATGGACTCTGAACGAAGGTTGGCGTCCAAGTCGGCTCTTATCTGAGAGATTTTATCTGCAAAGTGGATATTAAATGCCTCACAGCAGGCTGTTGTAGGATCCAGCAAGGGGTTTGGCGCAGGGGGGACCTGCGTCAACTCCCTCACCACCTTAAACAGCTCTGCCGGGCGGGACTCTGCAGACGCAATGCGTGCAGAGCAGCGAGATCTCCGCGCTGCACGCAAAGCCTCTCCATAGATGCGAAGATGCAATCTATAGAGAGTTCTGTCGGATGAGAGCCGAGTCCTTCGCCATTCACACTCTAGTCGTTGTCCAGCCCGCTTCATTTCCCTGAGCTCTTTCGTATACCAGGGCTTCCTGTTGGGGGCAGGCTGGAAAGGACGCTCGGGAGTGATTGTGTTGATGGCCCTGGCGACATCGGTATTCCAAGTGTCTACCAGGGTCTCAACAGAATCGCCGGCATTCCCAACCAATAAACCCTCTAGGGCTTTCTGGAAACCAATTGGTTCCATGAGCCTTCGAGGGCGGACCATTTGAATGGGTCCGCCACCCCCGGGGGGAGGGAACGTGGTCTTTAGCTCCAACTTGATCAGGAAGTGGTCCGTCCATGACAGTGCGGAGGACTTGGTTACCTCTGCCCACGGATACTCCTGTTCCGTACTGAAAACCCCATCGAGTGCATGGCCCACACAATGAGTGGACCCGTTGACCAATTGGGATAGGTTCATGCCTGTCATGGATTCCATGAACTCCCGAGCTGCTCCAGGTAAATCCGAAAAGCTGGCCTCAAGAGGGATGTTGAAGTCACCTAAGACAAGAAGTCTAGGGGACTCCAACAATAGCTCAGAGACCAGCTGGGTCAGCTCAGCTAGGGAGTCTGTTAGACAACGGGGTGGCCTGTATACTAACAGAATCCCCAGACTATCCCTGGTTTTCAGGGTGAGGTACATACACTCGATGTGGGCTGTTTTCCGGACAGGTCTCCTGATCAAGGTCAGGTTGGTTCTATGAACTATAGCCACGCCGCCCCCCCATCCACTCTCCCTTATCTGCTCACTAACCGTGTACCCAGCTGGAAAGGACAGAATCTTGCCTTCCCATTAGGCTCAGACAAAAGCAAACAGCTGCAGCTTCTTCTAGCCTATCTCTTTTTTCTCATTAATAACTTTTGACATCTTGACGGTGTCCTGGTATACGTGAACCAGTTTTAATCTGTGACATGTTGAAAGGTGTGCAAACTCAGTGAAATGTGCATCTGTGGAGGAATAAGAGGGCAAGACGAGGAAGGCAGACTCAGGGCAGGTGCAGGGGGCAGAGGAAAAGGAGGGACAACAGGCAAGGGCAAGATGAAGAGGAGGGAGGAGGAAGAGAAAGACCAGCGGTAGTTGGGAGTGGGGGGGAGGGAGGAGGAGAAGAAAGAAGAGGAAGAGCGGAGGTGGTGGGATGCTCCCAATGGGATCGACTTGTAAGTTCTCATTGGAGGCTCCTGCACACTGGTTCTTTTGAAAAGAACCTCTGAAATCCCCATCTCAAAAAAAGCTGGGTTAAGGGGGATTTGCACTGGGGCCCCCCCCCGAATTCGGGTCAGGAAAACCCGGGCAAGTGTGAATGACCCCAATTGGAAAAAGGTTTAAAATATAGTGTGAATGGGCTTGAAGGCACATTTCTGCTACTCTGCTGAATTAAAGCTAGAACCTAACAGGCTTGGCTTTGATATTTTTGACATTTAAATACTTTTGTTTCCTTGACAAAGGCTGAAGCCTTGGGAAACATTACCTTACACCTAACAATAGGACTTGGGACATTGTCTCAAGCCCCAAGCACGCCCAATTCTTTTCCAGCCAGAGAATTTGGGCAGGAGCTGAAAAGCCTACACCACGCTAAGAGGAGCCAGTGCAATCTCCTAATGGCAATTGGCTCTTTGGCAAGGACCGGTCTCCGAGAAGCCAACGTTTTTCACTTTTATTGCCTTTGTTCATTTAGCAGATGCCTCTCATGAACTGAGTGCCTCCTGTTTAATTACATTAACGTAATTTAGGGCTTCATGCAGCAGAGTTGCCAGTTCATCAAAAGTTCTGCTGACTTGTCCTCTTCCTCATCCTCAGTCTTCCTGTTCAGGACTGCCAAAATATTCAGAGTCCACTTCTTCTGCAGCAAAGGATAATCTGGTTAGAGGAGGCTGTTGATGCAAAGCCAAGGAGAAGGGGATAAATTGTGCATGTACGTATGTGTGTGATAAAGAAGAACCTTACTTAGCAATATTGTCTCTTTTTTTTTACACGTTTACAGATTGGAAATGAATGAAAAAGTAACATGTGAAGGACTGGGGAAACAAAACATGGGGATTGCATGCTCTTCGCCACAATGCAAATAAAAAGGACAATGAATTACCCATTGCCTTTGTCGTGCACACAGTGGCAGACAAAGAGCTGGCTTTGAATGCTGGAAGTCCAGATTCCAATCCCAGCTCTGCCACAAGGCAGATGGATAGCATCAGATTTGCAAGCAAAGGGATATTGTGGCATCTTTGAGAGTAACCAAGAGGAAGAGGTTTGTAGCAAAAGCTTTTGTTGATTCCAGTCCACTTCATCAGAAGCATAGATGCTGTGCCATTATATTTAATGGGATGAGCATCCACAATTTTGTTATCCACGGAGGGTCCTGGAACCAAACCCCAGCGGATAACAAGGGCCCACTGTATTGCAGGTTTTTTTATAGTTTTGTGAGGCATCAGCACTCTTTTGTGATGTATCAGCGCTCTAGGATGTGTAGTTTTGTGAGACATCAGTGCTCTTTGGCAGATGGCTAAAGACTTTGTAAAACTACGAATCCCATGATTCCGTTGGATGTAGCTACAGCACTTAAAGTTGTGTCAAACTTCATTATTTCTTTAGTATAGATGCACCCTTATTTAGTCTCAAGGGCGCTACAATTCCTTTGCATACTGATCCAGCCTAACACTGCTATGTCTTTGAATAATATTAAAGGACTGAAAGGACTGGAAACTGCAAAAGGTTGCAGATAAGAGCTCCCTTATCTGAAATGCTCAGGACCAGCATTTGTGTTTTGCATTTCCAAGTGTTTTTGTGTTTTGGAATACATCTGCACTGATACAATTTGGTAGGGCCAGTGTGATGTAGTGGTCTGAGCTCTGGACTACAACTCTGGAAGTCAGGGTTCAAATCCCCACTTCAGCATAAAACCCCATTGGGTGACTTTGGGCAGGTTACACTCTCAGAGGATGGCAATGGCAGCCCCCCCACTGAAAAAATGTGCCAAAAAACCCCTGGGATAGGTTTGCTGTAAGTAAAAAATGACTTGGAAGCACACAGCACCACCAACAACGAGGTATCTTGGAGATGGGACTCAAGTCTAAACATAAAATTCATGTATGTTTCATATACACCTTATACAGTCGGCCCTCCTTATCCACGGATTTTTTTTATCCACAGATTCAAGATCCAGGCTTGAAAATATTCCCCAAAAGTATAAATTCCAAATAGCAAACCTTGATTTTTTCCATTTTATACAAGGGACACCGTTTTACTAAGGCTTTGTATTTAATAGGACTCAAGCATCCACAGATTTCGTTATCCATAGAGGGTCCTGGAACCAAACCCTGGCAGATAACAAGGGCCCACTATATACATAGCCTGAGGATAATTTCATACACATTATTTTAAATAATTTTGGGCATGAAACCAAATTTATGTACACTGAACGAGCGGAAAGTAAAGATGTCACTCTCTCAGCCGCCAGTATAGCTAACTCTCTCAGTCGCCCATATAATAATATTTATTTATTTATACTCCGCTCTTTGCTCTTGTCTCAATGTTCTGCGAACCGTTATGCAGGATGAGAGGACTGGGTTTGATGCTATAGCCCATAAACTTGGATTTGGATATATTGCATGGTTTTTGTTTTGTTTTGTTTTTACTGTTGCTGTTTTAACCCTGTGCTAGTTTAATTCTATTTTAAGGGGTGGGAGGGCTTGGGATGTAACATTTTAATTGCACTTGTTTTTAAATGTTGTATTCCACCCCGATTGCTCGCTCAGAGGGACAGGTTATAAATAAATATTTTTTATTATTATTATTATTATTATTATTATTATTATTATTATTATATTACAGTCGGCTCCATGTTTCTCTTACTCAGAGCGGCTTGGACAATTTTGGAATATTTTGGATTTCAGAATTTCAGGTAAAGGAGATTCAAGCTGTCCTGAAAGAAGGACTGAGAGAAAAGTTGAAAATGAGATCTCAGTCAATGCTCCATGGCCACAGAATACCAGCTGTTATCCAGGACAAAAGTTACTGCTGTCAGAGAGATCGCGAACATACTGCCATGGTACAAGATGTGCAAAGAGGAACAGTGGACTGAAGTGACCAAGCCCTAGAGAGAAAGACCAGAAGGAAAACTGAAAGGTCACCATCTGTCCATAAGACTTGGAGGAAATGTTCTTCCTACACTACCTCCAAGCATTAGCAGCTAACTCATCCACTCAGTCCCTAACAGGCAGCTAATGCTTTTGAACTGGGGCCATATGACCACAAATGATCCAAAATTTCACATATGACAGCCAAGGCATGTGACCAAGCAGCATCAGTATGTGGTCAAGATAGCAAAAACTATTAGGCTGCAGCAATTTGCTTTTGCCTAAGTCTACTGGGAAGGACAAGATTCCACCTTTGCATCTTGTCTCCTCTCCATTTCTTGAGGGGAAATTACTATTAAACTTCGAAATCAGTTTGCAGCAAGTGAAGTAAGGGAGGACAAATGGAAAAATTGAAAGGAAGAGAGAGAAACTGGGACATTTTAAAAGCAATTGAAAAACTTTTGTCTTATGTCTTTTTAGACTGTTGAAAAAATCAGTTTGCAGCAAGTGAAGTAAGGTGAGAACAAATAGAAAAATCAAAAGGAGGAAACTGGGACACCATAAAAGCAGCTGAAAAACGTTTGTGTTGTGTCATTTCAGATAGTTGAAAAATCATTTTGCAGCAAGGGAAGTAAGGTTGAGGACAAATGAAGAAAGTGAAAGGAGGAGAGAGAAACTGGGACATATTAAAAGCAGTTGAAAAACTTTTGTGTCATGTCTTTTTAGTTTGTAAGCCAGAAGGCAGGGAACTGTATAACAAGGGACAACATTGCAAACATACGATGGCTAACGGATAGCACCAGGGAATTCCAGAAGAATCTGTAAACTGCTCTGATAGCCTTCATGGCTGAAAAGCGTGGTATAAATACTCTAAATATATAAATAAATAAATAGGATGACATAGGATGAACCAGGATTGTCTCTGCTAGATTAGGACAGTTGGAGGGTGTACCCCATTTTAGAATCTGTCCCCAGAAAATTATGATCTCTATTTATATATATATTTAATTTTATATTTGTTTACCTGTTTTTGGGATATCATTGGGTCACATTCTCCTTTATTCCCCATGGTTCTGCTCTCATCCTGGGAACCTTGAAACCCTAAATCTTAGGGTGGGAGTAAAGGCATCTTGTTTCCAGTTAGTACACAATTGCAAACACACATGCACAAACATTAAAATGCGCCACATGCAGCACATGTAGAACACAGCCTGGCATTCCATATGCTGGTGAGAAATTCATTTTCAGCTTTTGATCACAGATGGTGAGGCAGTTCTGTTTCCCCAGCATATCTGACCTAAAGAACAAACACCCTCCTTGGCTGCTAAGTTACCTTAAAGATGAGTGGGGGTTAATTTACTGCGGGATGCACAAATACAACTGGTGAAGCAATGGCGAGTTAGGTTAGGAATCCTTGATAATGCGAAGGCAAGTCTTACAAGCTTGATACTCTTTGTGAAATGTTGAAGGATACAAACTTTGGCACCGGTCCTTTCTTTCTGCGCTTCGGTCTCAAGCAAGAGACAGGCTAGCAAAGAGAAGTGCATGGCTAAGTTACATAACTCCACAATGGTGCCAGACTCTCTGGGAGGAGGATGCTTTGGCTGCATCCAGACTGGAGAAATAACCCGGTTTGGCACCGCTGTAACAGCGGTGCCAAACCGGGTTATTTCTCCAGTCTGGATGCAGCCTTAATGTCACAGATCCTGAATCACAGAGGTGAAAAGAAAAAGTAAGAACAAAAGCCCCTCTCAGGACCATTGCCATTGCTCAGGGACTTTGCAAAGCCTTGCATCGAAACAGCAAAGAGATCCGTAGTACCTCAAAGGCTAACACATTTATTACAGCATGAGTTTTCCTAGGGATGTAAAACCTCACCTATTTCATCCTTGCATGAAAAGGCTAATAATTATGGGTGCTTTCATTTGTTTTTTTTTTCATTTGTTTGATTGTTGATATTCCTTCTTCCTATTTTCACTCTTGCTTCTTCTGTGTCCATGTAAGTTGAACAGGCAGGTGATGGGATGCAGCTTTGTCTGACTCATTTGCCCATTGGAAACCATTTGGTTTGTCATAACCTGGTTTAAAGTGTCTAGATCAAGGGAAGCAATAGTGCCACTCTATTCTGCTTTGGTTAGGCCTCACCTGGATGACAGCATCCAATTCTGGGCACTAAACTTCAAAAAGGATGTTGAGAAGATGGAGCATGTCCAGAGGAGGGCAACCAAAATGGTGAAGAGTCTGGAAACCCTGAAGCCCTATGTGAAGAGACCTAGGGAGCTGGGGATGTTTAAAACAGATGGTTAAGATTAATAGGGTCTATCTATCTAGCATGTGGTCTTTGTCTCGTTTTCCACCATTAATTGTTTTTTTTCTAATATATATACAGAAAGAGAGGAAGACCTATAAATCGGATGGATAAACTCAGATCCAAAACACACTGCAGAAATAATCCAGATTGAGAGTGCTTTAACTGCCCTGGCTCACTGCTAGGGAATCCTGGGAATTGTAGTTTATTGTGGCACCAGAGCTCTCTGATAGAGGAGAGCTAAATGCCTTACAAAACTACAGTTCACAGTATCCCCAAGCATTGAGCCAGGGCAGTTAAAGTGGTCCCAAACTGGATTATTTCTGCAGTGTGTTTGGAACTATTATAGTTGTTACTTGGCTTCAGTGTGGATTGCTTAGCTTCAGCATGGTTCCTTTTAGTGCTTTTGAATGGATTTTCATTATTATTATTATTATTATTATTATTATTAAAAATAGTTAGTGTGCTGTGGTATGATTTTAGCAGTGGACCAGATTATTTGTTATGACTTTTTAAATGTGATTATATAAAAACATAATTTATAATAAAATATAATTTATAATAAATAATTTATAATATAATTTATAAGAAAAATATAATTTATAACAAAATAATAAATATAATTTATTTATATCCCGCCTTTCCCCAAAGGAATCAAAGCGAGTTACAAGATAATTTGTCGTTATATTTTATAACAATTTTAATTGATTTTTTAATAATAATTTTAATGGATTTTATTTCTGTAAGCCACCTTGGGGTCCCTTCGGGGAGGAAGGGGAGGCATAAATGAAATAAATTATTATTATTATTTCTAATTATTATTATTTCTGCAGTGTGTTTCTTGACAAGAACTCTGTGTGATACATCTGGGCTACATCCACACTGGAGAAATATATAACCCGGTTTGGGCCCGCTTTAACTCTTTGTCTGACTCACTTGCTATGGAATTCTGGGAGTTGGAGTTTGTTGTGGGGCCCTGAGCTTTGACTCTTTGTTTGGCTCAAGGCTATGGAATTCTGGGAGTTGGAGTTTGTTGTGGGGCCCAGAGCTTTGACTGTCTGGCTCAAGGCTATGGAATTCTGGGAGTTGGAGTTTGTTGTGGGGCCCAGAGCTTTGACTCTTTGTTTGGCTCAAGGCTATGGAATTCTGGGAGTTGGAGTTTGTTGTGGGGCCGAGAGCTTTGACTGTCTGGCTCAAGGCTATGGAATTCTGGGAGTTGGAGTTTGTTGTGGGGCCCAGAGCTTTGACTCTTTGTCTGGCTCAAGGCTATGGAATTCTGGGAGTTGGAGTTTGTTGTGGGACCTAGAGCTTTGACTCTTTGTCTGGCTCAAGGCTATGGAATTCTGGGAGTTGGAGTATGTTGTGGGGCCCAGAGCTTTGACTCTTTGTCTGGCTCAAGGCTATGGAATTGTGGGAGTTCGAGTATGTTGTGGGGCCCAGAGCTTTGACTCTTTGTCTGGCTCAAGGCTATGGAATTCTGGGAGTTGGAGTTTGTTGTGGGGCCGAGAGCTTTGACTCTTTGTCTGGCTCAAGGCTATGGAATTCTGGGAGTTGGAGTTTGTTGTGGGGCCGAGAGCTTTGACTCTTTGTCTGGCTCAAGGCTATGGAATTCTGGGAGTTGGAGTTTGTTGTGGGACCTAGAGCTTTGACTCTTTGTCTGGCTCAAGGCTATGGAATTCTGGGAGTTGGAGTTTGTTGTGGGGCCCAGAGCTTTGACTCTTTGTCTGGCTCAAGGCTATGGAATTCTGGGAGTTGGAGTATGTTGTGGGGCCCAGAGCTTTGACTCTTTGTCTGGCTCAAGGCTATGGAATTCTGGGAGTTGGAGTTTGTTGTGGGGCCGAGAGCTTTGACTCTTTGTCTGGCTCAAGGCTATGGAATTCTGGGAGTTGGAGTTTGTTGTGGGGCCCAGAGCTTTGACTCTTTGTCTGGCTCAAGGCTATGGAATTCTGGGAGTTGGAGTATGTTGTGGGGCCCAGAGCTTTGACTGTCTGGCTCAAGGCTATGGAATTCTGGGAGTTGGAGTTCGTTGTGGGGCCCAGAGCTTTGACTCTTTGTCTGGCTCAAGGCTATGGAATTCTGGGAGTTCGAGTATGTTGTGGGGCCCAGAGCTTTGACTCTGTCTGGCTCAAGGCTATGGAATTCTGGGAGTTGGAGTATGTTGTGGGGCCCAGAGCTTTGTCTCTGTCTGGCTCAAGGCTATGGAATTCTGGGAGTTGGAGTATGTTGTGGGGCCCAGACTTTGACTCTTTGTCTGGCTCAAGGCTATGGAATTCTGGGAGTTCGAGTATGTTGTGGGGCCCAGAGCTTTGACTCTGTCTGGCTCAAGGCTATGGAATTCTGGGAGTTGGAGTATGTTGTGGGGCCCAGAGCTTTGTCTCTGTCTGGCTCAAGGCTATGGAATTCTGGGAGTTGGAGTATGTTGTGGGGCCCACCAACTCCCAGAATTCCATAGCAGTGAGTCAGACAAAGAGTTAAAGCGGTCCCAAACCGGGTTATATATATTTCTCCAGTGTGGATGAAGCCTTATTTAATGCCCCCCCCCCCCCCCCCGAATTTAGCATCAATACATTTTAAAAATAGCAGGCGACCGCGTTGCGGCCTAGTCGGGCCCTGAGGCGCCGAGTGCGGCCTAGTCCGTTGCCACGGCAACCGCGCTCCCTTAGGAGTTTATGAGGCGCCGCTGCGTCGACTACGACTAGGCCTCAGTCGCCGCTTTCCATAATCTTTTCCCTTCAGCTCCTCTGCGGCTCCTTCCTTCTCCCTTTTCCCGTCCGCGATGGGCAGCGAGCGAGACCCGGCCTTCGTCCTCAGCTACCTGGCCGAAGTGGAGGCCCTGGCCGAGGAGGTGATGGCCGGGAGGCAGCAGGTAGGCCGCGCTCCCCCCCCGCCTTCGTCCTTATTATGCAGTCAGGGAGAATGGAATAGTAAAGTGTTTTATTATTTCCATCCAACATAAACTCCACACTAGGCCTTATCCCTCTCCCTCCAGAGGACCCCCATCTTTGAGTCCCAACAACAAAGTTGTTGTTGATATATATATATATATGCCTGGCTTCCACTCCACCAAATGCATCTGAGGAAGTAGGCTGAAGCCTAGGAAGGCTCATGCTGCCAACTTCTTGCTCTCAGTGAGTCTCAAAGGTGCCACAAGATCTTTCTACATATTATAATTTACTACTACTATTATTATTATTATTATTATTATTGCTGCATCTAAATGCATCTGAGGAAATAGACTGAAGCCTAGGAAGGCTCCTGCTGGCAACTTCTTTCGTTCAGGGAGTCTCAAAAGGTGCCACAATCTCTCTTTAAATGTTGTTGTTGTTGTTGCATCTAAATGCATCTGATGAAGTAGACCTAGGAAAGCTCATGCTGGCAATTTCTTGCTTTGTGAGTCTCAAAGGTGCTAAAAGATCTCATTATTATTACTGTATTATTGGATCTAAATGCATCTGAGGAAGTAGACTGAAGCCTAGGAAAGCTCATGCTGCCAATTTCTTGCTTTCAGTGAGTCTCAAAGGTGCTACAAAAAGACCTCTTTACAGACTACAGTATTACAACCTTTGAATAATAGTAGTAGTAGTAGTAGTAGTATGCATCATATATATATACCTGGCTTCCACTCCACCAAACGCATCTGAGGAAGTAGGCTGAAGCCTAAGAAAGCTCCTGCTGCCAACTTCTTTCTTTCAGTGAGTCTCAGAGCTGCTAAAAGATCTCTCTTTACGTATTATTATTAATTATTATTATTATTTCATCTAAATGCATCTGAGGAAGTAGGCTGAAGCCTAGGAAAGCTCCTGCTGCCAACTTCTTTCTTTCAGTGAGTCTCAAAGGGCTACAAGATCTCTCTACATAAGTCAGAGCCGCAAATGTGGAGGTATAAGTATATTTGCAGTTTTGCCTTTTTATTTGCGGTTTTCCCACATTCACGGGGGTCCTTCACCCTAAACCCCAGCAAATGCGGAGGGACCACTGTACATGTAGTTAGCATAACTGTAAAACCTACAGTCACAAACTGAAAATAGAAATGCATCTGAAAAAAATGAACTGAAGTCTACAAAATGCACACTGAAAAAAAATGGTGTGCAATGTGGGATGCGAACTGGATGCTCCTTGATACCTGGCCCCAAAGTTAGTATGCAGGGAATCTTGTAGCACTTTTGAAAGAAAGACCCTGGGAACATGAGCTTTCGTAGACTTCCGAGTCTACTTCCTCAGATGCATGCCATGTATCTGAGGAAGTAGGCTCAAGTCTATGAAAGCTCAAGTCCAAAACACTCTAGAGGAAATCATCCAGTTTGAGACCACTTTCAACTGCCCTGGCTCAGTGCTAGGGGATTCTGGGAACTGTAGTATTGTGAGACATTTAGCCTTCTCTGTCAGAGAGCTCTGGTGCCACAATAATCTCCTGAATATTAAAAGGACATGCACATTTGTCCAACTTAAAATAGGAGACTGACTTTGCCTGCCTCAATTTCATCATATTTGGGGTGGGAGAGAGGTTTTCTGAATTGTAAGCAGAGATTTTCAGCTTTTAGGAGAGCGCTTGTAAATTGGTTTCTTTGATAATACTGTAAACACAACCTAAAGATTTCCCCACTTCTCTTTCAGATTGTAGATCTGGATCATAAGCGAAATCAGAACCGGGAGGCACTGAGGGCTTTAAGCAAGGAGCTAGACTCCTCAGGTGAGGTGTTTACTTGAACCCATAAACCAGATTTTCATTTTGTTTGTCAAATTCAGTGCAATCTACTCTTAACTGGCATCTGCTTGCTAGTGTCTTAGAGGTCTTTCCCAGGACTGCTAATGGGGATTTCTTAACTGGCAATGTAAGATTCCTGCATGTGAAACATGCATTCTGTTACTGAGCTCATGGCCTCCTCTTGCCTTTAATCTTTGCTTTTAATCTTTGTTGGAGACTTTAGAAACCCGTTGCTTCCCCAAAGTGTTGTACCTGGTAGTTTGAGAGCACTGATTCATCTCCCACTTTCCCTTTGGTTCAGAAGGGAGGACTTTTTTCTGGGAATGTAGCAAATCTAATAATAAACATTCTGACTGATGTGCTGATGCAGCCTGTTGTTGTGCTGTGTAGCCTATTTTGTAGATTATTTGTTAGGACAGAACATAAATATAACTTTCTGCAAGGAACCCAGGGTTGTATTTCTATCTTGTACATTTTGCTAGGTTGGAAGTGAAGGACTTTCCCAAGACCGCCTGGACTAGACAATTTGATCTTAGTACTTCAGCCACTGCACCATACAGACCTGTTTATTTTATGTGAAGTTCATGGTTAACTACATGTACTGTGCTGAGTCTAGGTGCTCACATTGTTCCTGTGATTCCTCTGTCCCACCACTGTAGAGCTGAGAAACTTAGTATAGAGGTTAATGTATCTACTCCAGTCAGTGAAGTAGATGAGGTCCTGGGCATGACTTCTTTAACAGAAACTTTGGTACCAGAGGCAGAAATAATATAGAACAAATAGGGATAGGCTGGTATGCTACAAAAAAAGAAGAGCGGCTCAATATATTCTGGCAAACCTTTTATTCTAAACCAACAGTGTGCGCATGTGAAAGGTTAGGTAGGTCAGCAGAAACATTTTGAACCTTCAACAGACTACTTAAATGCCCCCAAAATACATCCAGAGATATTATTTCTTTCTTTCACTAGCCTTCAGTCTCCTCATGCTTTTCATTTTGGTGGCCATGCTTACGGATTTATGCGTTTAACATTCTGGGCATAGCTGGTGAGGCTTATCTGCTCTCCCCTTTTTTTCTCACTTTTGCTGCTCATACATGCTCTGAAAAGGATTCTGAACAACTGCTGTGTACCCTGCCTGTTTTAGGGAGGCACACATAGATACAGTAGAATGGGGTCTGGACAGACATAAAAAGACTTTGTAAAAAGTAGCTTGTTTGTCAGAGGCTTTGTTAACTAAGGTATGCCTGTACTGAACAGGAAGAGTGGAATGCACTATCCACACAGTTGTATCCTCTCCTTGGCACAGCAAGGCCTCTGTATCTGCTTCCCAGTGGAAAGAGGATGGAGGCAGGAGGCACTTCAGATGATGAAGAAGCAACAAGTCTCAGTTCAAAAGGGAGAAATAATGAGGGTGTGCTCACTGATAAGTAAGTGCTCCTTTTCATTCTCTTTGGAGCCCAGGTCTGCCTTGTCTTCATCATCTCAATTGCCTCCAGTAAGTGGCAGTAGCAGTGAAACATCAGGGGGGAAGCTCTGGATGAGATACAAAGTGGTAGAACATGTATAGGCAACTCCAACCCCCTCCCAGGCCAAATATCCCCAAAAGCGCTCCAAAATATAGTCAACCCTCCATATCCACAGATTTCTTTTATCCACAAATTCAAGCATCCACAGTTTGAAAATATTTTAAAAATATATAAATTTCAAAAAGCAAACCTTGACTTTGCCTTTTTACACAAGGAACACCATCTTACTGTGCCATTGTATTTAATGGGACTTGAGTGTCCACAGATTTTGTTATTCACAGGGGTTCTTGAACCAAACCCCAGTGGATACCAAGGGCCACCTGTACCTCTTTCTTCACATAATGGCAACCAGAAGTGGTGTCTTGTCACTTCCTTTTGCCATTTTGAGAAGGACTTAGAATCTTAGATGAAAATATAGGTACAATTGCCCCTCCAAGTCAAGCAGATTTGAAATCTGCTCCCTTGAAAATCTGTGGAGGGGCTATATCCATTCATCTCAATGGGGCACTTTCCCTGCATGCACGGGCCCCTCAAGCCTATGGGGCTTGAATATGCGCACGTTTTGGAATTCACGGGGGTCCAGAGCGGATCCCACACGAGTTCCAAGGGGCAACTGTATCTGAGGATTCAGGGTGACTTTCTCTTGTCAGGCTGGGGATGTTTTTGCTTGCTATGGTGGCCCTTAGTTTTTGGATGACCCCTCCATCTCAATGAAATTGGGCTGAGCTTGGGGGGCTCAGAGATGGCAAACGTGGGGCCCATGGGCCAGTTTGCCACCTTGATCTAGAGAATAACTCTTGCACCCCATCCAGAAAGAGAGATATGCATGCGTAAGCCTCACTAACAGAAGGCTGCATATTATAATGCATGATTGGAGCTATAGCCATGTGGTGTATTCAAATGTCACATCAAACCAGAACTCTCAAGATGTCTGGCTTGTCATGGCCAATTGCTGGAGCAGCTGAAAACAAACCATGGACTGTCTGAAACTGTCAGAGGGAAAAATAAGCCAGGGCACCCCAGCTCCTGCTGGCTTTGGATGTGTTGCAAAATAAGGTACGAGTGGACGTAATTGGGAGGAATACACTAGAGCAGTGATTCCCAAACTTTGGTCTTCCAGATGTTTTGGACTTCAACACCCAGAATTCCTGACTGTTGGTCAAGCTGGCTGGGGCTTCTGGGAGTTAAAGTCCAAAATATCTGGAGGACCAAAGTTGCTGTCTTTCCCAGGATCACTCCTGGCTGCCCCCCTCCACCAGCCAGGGACTGTCCATTGGCTGTGGCCACTGGTGAGAGTGCGGTGCAGCAGTAGCAGCAGACTCCTTCCCTTCCACAAAAGGAAAAGTATCCATGGCCATACCTGCCACCATTGCCTCCCTTCCCTGCTGGGCCAGCAGCCCCACCAGACCCAGAAGGGGCTGCCAAGTGGCAGCAGCACCCCACTCTCATCATGGCAGAGGCAGCCCTACTGTTAGAGGGGATGGCTGGGGTTTGTGCCAGGCAGCCAGGGGGTGACAGCATGACTTACTACACTGCGGGGACACAAACCCTATTGACACCACCAGGGAGCCCTGGTGCTGCAGTGGTTAAATGCCTGTACTGCAGCCACTCACTCAAAACCATAAGGTGGCGAGTTCAAAACCAGCAAAAGGGCTCATGCTCAACTCAGGCTTGCATCCTTCCGAGGTCGCTAAAATGAGAACCCAGATTTTGGGGGGAAGTAGCTTACAGTTGTAAACCGCTTAGACACTCCTTAGGCAGTATGAAACGGTATATAAATGAAGCTGTTTGTTTGTTTGTTTGAGTTCCATATTTGTGAGCTTTTGTATAAATTGGCTGTATGTGTTTGAGCTATTATCGGCATGGAGGCATTCAGGTAGAATGAATTTGGGGGAAGGAAACACCTAACCGTGTAAAAAAAAAATTAATGCTGAGTCTTAAGAAATGTTAAATATTTGTTCAGCTCTTTGCTGGACTGTCTCCTAATAATTTAAAAGTATTTTTCTTTTCAGACCTGTCAAACTCAATCACCTAGAAGGCCAGCAAAAAACAGGAAATTCTCTTCTGTTCAGCTGGAGAGCAGACAGCAAAGCTTTTCTTGCAGAATTTTGATTGGTAGCTGGAGAGGGAACTAGTCTGATCCCAGGGTTGACATGGCCTGTTTTTGCCCAGTTTTTGGTAACTACAAAGCACTTCCCAAAAGCTGGAGACACAGAGGATTAGCAAAGGAAATGGTTCTGTGATTTCTGCCAGGCAGTGATAACTCTTAAAAGTTACTGTTATCAAAACTGTTCTGGTTTCTCCATCCCTCTTGTCTTATGCACGCCCCTCATAGCAGAGTGTTTCCTGATGGCACGTAAAGGCGAGTGACTAATGTCTGCTGCAAGTGTCAGCCATCTCTCTGGGGGAAGATTACGCACAGCAAATTGTCTGGCTTCCTTTGTGCACAACAAGGCTTTTGCATTAATGAGGGCAAGGTGGAATACATGTCTGCAGCCTCTGGTGGCATTTTGGGCCCTTTCAAGGCTTGTACCAAGCCTTCGCAAATGCTCTTTGTCTAGCAGAAGACTAACAGTGTCTGTTTCACGTCTCCTTCCCCTGGGGCCTGGAGTTGTGGATGAGGTCTTGTCCCATGGCAGCTGTTGATTCCTCTGTGCCCAGATATGAGCAATGTGCACACGAGTTCTACTCATCTGGTTGAAAACAAATGTGGAATATGCAAAGTATATCATAATCCTTGTTGTTGGCAGTCGACTTCATCTTCTAGCGACCCTATGAATGAGAGACCTCCAAGAGCCCCAGTCAATAATGGCTCTGCTCAAGTATTGCAGACTCAGGGCATGCCCTCCTTGATCCACCTCAACTGCAGTCTATTTTCCTACTGTCTTCCAACTTACCAAGCATTATGGTCTTTTCTAATGAATCCTACCCTTTTAGGATACATCCAAAATATGACAGTCTCAGTTTAGTCACCTTGGTTTCTAGCTTCTTGATTGCTCCAAAACCCATTAATATGTCTTTCTGTCAGTCCGTGGTATCCATAGAAGTCCCCTCCAGCATTTCAAATGAGTTTATTTTCTTTCTGTAAGATGTCTTCACTTTCCAGTTTTCACAACCATCCATAGGAACTAGAAATACTATGGCCTGTATATCACAATGAAGGGATTTAGAAATGAGCCTGCTCTTTGCCATGATGCTTTAAGTAAGGCTTGTTTTGTCATTTTCAGATCAGGTCATGGTTTGCTTTGGGACCACGTTCGTGCAGCTTCCAAAAACAAAGACCAAGGACATGTTGCAGAGAGGTGAGGTCCAAATGTATATGTAGTGTGTCTGCAAAGTCTAATGTGTCAAGGGGAAAACATCTAGATTCAGAATAGAGAGGAAGATAGTTAAATATCATTGAGGAATGAGGGATGGTTTGGTCTCAAGCAGCTTAAATATTAGATCATATTCGGCAGTCCTCCTCTGTATTCTAAAACACAGTTTGGCGCAATCTTCATCTTGCCATTTTTGGCAGTTCTGTAGTGAAGCCATCAGTGTTGGATGAGGATGAGTGCATGCTAAATACCCCTTGGCTTGCAGGGTTTTGTCAGATCCTGCCATTTCACCCCCACCCCCAAATTACAAGTGCTTTCCACAAGCTTTTTCTGATATAAAATGAAAGCTGAGATTTTCAGGGTGCCAGCTTAGTGGAGAATTGTCCCTGGGCTGAGAAGGGAAGAAGGAGTCACAATTGTCTGCTAAGAGAAAGATAAGAGAATTAGGAGATAAGCCAACAAAGGTGGCCAGTGATTCTCAGTGGGTCTGCTTCCATTCACTTCCAGCATTCTCTCTGTCTCCAAGGGAGCCTCAGAATCCTCCAGCCAGAGTGTAGCTTACAGACAGTTCTTTTATGTAACGCGCGTAGCTTCTAGCCTGAATGTTAGAAAACCGGCACCTGTCCCCAAAGATCCAGTCATTGCATACATTCCTGTTGGCCATCTGTGGTTTCACAGAGAGTGCCTCTTTTTTAAAAAAAGCATTCCTGAGCTGCTTTCAAAGACACATTTATGACCATAATATATAATGTGTACGCAAAGAAGTGCTTGCTGAGTAGATGATTTCCAAGGCCTAAAATGGAAGAAGGCACATCAGTCAAGATGGGGCCACACAAAGCTCCTAGGTGTGTTACCCAGCTGCATTGAAGGAAGATTCTCTTCTGCCCTCTTAATCCAAGAGGGGAAGCTTCGGGTTAGAGTTAAGAGGAGTAAATGGAGTTGAAAGAGAGCTGGCATTTTTAATATAACGGTAGGGTTTGGAATATACAATCATTGCTAAAAACCAACGTGGGAAATAATCTGAATTGAGACAGCAAGTCTTGACTTAAACAGTATTCTAAATTCTGTGGATGATTCATCATGCCCTGTGATTTTTCTCCAGATCAGGAACGCCTAGATGAAGAAATAGCCAAAGAGCGGAAGGAGCTAAAAGTAAAAGTTAGCCGTCTCTTGGAAGCACAAGGTAATTGATTGCTGTACCAGCGTGGAATCTGCTTCCTATCCATGCCATGAGTCGAGATCCTCATATTAAGTAATAGTAGTTTGGGAAGAGCAAGGTAAAGTACTGCTATACTACGCTGGGTTCATGGCCAATAAAGATCTGCCCTCTGGAGCATACCCCTCCAAAGGCTAAAGAGGCACAACAGGAAGTCTACCAACTACAGAACTACTTAATGGGGTCTTAACTAGAGAAGGCATAATGTACATGTCAGTGAGCATTAAAGAGTCAGTAGTAGATGAGGGAAGGCAATTGATCCCAACACTTGGATGGTAGTTTTTGGGCAAGGGGTGCTCTAACCCCTGCCCAACTGAAATGGTCAATAGATGCAGCTGCCTTTGCTTAGGTTCCTCCTTGTAATGGGTTTCTTCTTCACTATCTAGTCCTAGAGCCAAGGATTTGTCCTTTGTTAATTCTGTGAAATACCCCCACACACATATATGTAGTTCCAGGCAGTTCTGTGGCCCTTTCACACTACAGTGGTATGATTCCATCTTAACTGCCATGACAAACTACTGCAGATTCCTGAGATTTGCAGTTTAGGGAGGGGCATTTAGAATTTCTCACTCAAAGAGCTGTAGGGCCTCCCCGGATTGCTAGCCTCAGGATGAAGCCATGGCAGTTAAAAGTGGAATTGTAGCACTTTAATCTGGAGTGTAACAGGGCCCCAGGTGAGGTAGTAAAGCCACATGTTTCAAGGGTAGGCATCAATTCTCTGGCTAGTGCTTCCTTGGAGTCTTTTAGGACATCTTAATATTTCCTAACTTTTTCTTTAAGGTAAGCCAGAACTGAAAGGCTACAACCTGAAACCATTAAGTGCTGAAGAAATGTGTTTTATGAGAAAGGTGGTGGATGGCTGAAGCAGTCTCACTTTATGGACATGGCAGCTTTTCCTTCCACAGAAAACTCAAGAAAAAGAGAGCTGCTAAGAGTGCAAAACAGAGTTTCGCTCCCAGACATGTGCTCCTGAGGCAGACTGTTGAGCATATTGCTTATGGGCATCTTTTACGGAGGAGGCAAGCACATCTAGTGAGAGGACTTCAACGTTCGACAGAGAAACTGGCCACAGCTTTCTACAGTTTGGACAGTCTGTCTGGAGTGCAAGCATCCCACCCTGAGAAGCAGGACAGCTGAAGCTCTGTTGTCTCTGCAAGAAGTGCTAGGAACAGAACTGTAATGCCACTGTCTTCCAGGATATGACTGCCTTGCTAAAATGTATGTGAGTTTTGTGATAATAAATTAAAATGTCCACTCAAACCCAGAATGTGTATGACTATGTGATGAGTGATGGAAAGTGTTCTTCTGTTCATCTTACTTGCCTTATAATGCTTTGCCTGAAGTCAGCAATTCTCAACTGTTAAAACTCTGGGCAGAAAGCCCAGAAAGCCATAACTGCCCTTTTGGACAGCAGTCTGTCTTGCTCTGCTGTGTGAAGAGTGTTGTGGGCCAGGTGGATCAAAACACCACAAAAAACACAACTGGGAACATTTGTCTCATCTTTCAGCTGCAGCCAAACATCTGCTGGTAGTTCAGTACAGCTACTTCCATTGTAAAAGTGGGCATGCCATGTGAGATTAAGAATGCTGGTAATTGATTTTTAAGGTGAGATAATCAACATCTCTAGGAATTCTAGTTTTGGAGACTCCACCAAACAATGCTTGTTTACATTAAATATGGGGAGGAAGGAAAGAAGAAATCCTAAAATCCCAGCTCAAAAAATTAGAGGTTGCAAGCTCTGATTAATCCTTTCTACCTGGTGTTTTGTGCATCCTTTTTTGCCACCACTGGGTGGTGTGTTTCTCCATTGCCAGCTTTCCAGTATAATCTGTAGCCAGTATGTTAAATGATCACACCAACAAGCATTAACAGGTTTGTTAGTTACATGCTGTCAAGTTGGCTTGACTTTGCAGCAACAAGAGACCTTGTTATTAGCAGCCTTGCTCAGACCTTGCAAACTCAGGGCAGCTGTGGCTTTCTTAATTGAATCATCCATCTGTTCCTCTTTTCCTGCTGCTTTCAACTACAGAATATTATCATTGTTTTTAGTGTGTTATGTCGTCTTGTGATATATCCAAAGTAGGATAGCCTCGGTTTAATCCCTTTGGCTTCAGGGGAGAGTTCTGGCTCAATTGGCTCTTGAAACCATTTATCTTGTTGATGTTCCGTGGTATCTGTACTCTTCTCCAGCACCACATTTCAACAGTGCAATGCAGCAGCTAAAAAGGCCAATGCAGTTTTAGGCTGCATCAATAGAAGTATAGTGTCTAGATCCTTGATGGCAAACCTATGACACGCGTGTCAGCACTGACACGCGTAGCCATTTCTGATGACATGCGGCCACTGAGGTGGCCGCATACTGAGAAGGATGTTTCATCCTTGGCTCCTGCACAGCTAAGTGCAGTGGCTGAAGATGAATAAGACTCTAATCACAAATGTTTCATCCTCACCTACTGCACTTCCTGTGCTGCGTTCCACTGCTCCCTGCTCTGCCGGCGGAAGTGAGATCCCAACTTAACCAGAAGTCCCAGAACTAGACGCTCTGTGATGGACTTCTGTAGTTTTGGCCTACAGACCTCCGGCACAGAGTGTATAATAAGGGAGGATGAAACATTTGCTGCTCCTGAGGAAACAAGTCGCAAATGTTTCACCCTCCCCTATTAGACACTCTGTACCAGAGGTCTGTAGGCCAAAACAACAAGTCCATCACACAGCGTCTAGTTCTGGGACTTCCGGTTAAGCTGGGATCTTTGCCCTCACTTTCAGCGGCAGAGCAGGGAGCAGCAGAACGCAGCAGGGGACACATCTCTGAGGGCCCTGCCATTACCAGTAACCAAATAACAGTTAACCACAGCAACCATTATCTACTGTTCTGGGGTGTCATGGATTTCTAATCCATCATTATTGAGATAAGTGATTTAAACTATAAATATATAAACTATAAAAATAAGTGATTTAAGCTATAAATATTGTGAAATAATGTTTTTTTCCTCAAAGTGACACACCACCGGACTTATGCTCAGTTTTTTAGCAAAGTTTGACACACCAAGCTCAAAAGGTTGCCCATCAAGGGAAGTAATAGTGCCACTGTATTCTGCTTTGGTCAGGCCCCACCTGGAATACTGTGTCCAGTTCTGGGCACCACAATTCAAAAAAGATGTGGAGAAACTGGAGCCATGTGTCCAAAGGAGGGCGACTAAAATGGTGAAGGGTCTGGAAACCATGAAGCCCTATGAGGAATGACTTAGGAAGCTGGGGATGTTTCGCCTGGAGAAGAGAAGGTTAAGAGGTGATATGATAGCCTTGTTTAAATATTTGAAGGGATGTCATATTGAGGAGGGAGCAAGCTTGTTTTCTGCTGCTCCAGAGACTAGGCCCTGGAACAATGGATGCAAGCTGCAGGAAAAGAGATTCCACCTCAACATTAGGAGAAACTTCCTGACAGTAAGGGCTGTTCGACGGTGGAACACACTCCCTCGGAGAGTGGTGGAGTCTCCTCCTTTGGAGGTTTTTAAGCAGAGGCTGGGTGGCCATCTGTCGGGGATGCTTTGATTGGGAGTTCCTGCATGGCAGGGGGTTGGACTGGATGGCCCTTGTGGTCTCTTCCAACTCTATGATTCTATTTCCAGGCATAATTCAACGTGCTAGTCATAGGTATGACTCTGAATCCGCAAGTTATCCTACGTGACATCTCAATTGCTTTAATACAATTTTAACATTACAAGTACTATATACTGACCTCTTGGTATGTTATGCTGCATGATATAAACTTTTACTATACCTTAGATAGATCCTCAAAAAACCCTTTCCAGAGCAAGGAAAATTCCAGCAGCTGTTTGCTGAGGCAGCCAAGCCAGCAAGGGATCTGCAACAGGAAAGAACCTGTCTGCTTGCTTTTGTCTTTGGATTGTTTTTTTCCCCTGTCCTGCTATGTGCTGCTGAGGGTTAAATTTTCTGCTGCATCTGAAAAGGCTTGAAAAGTTGCTTCAGCTGTTTCTTCCTGTCATTGTTGCAGCCTAGAATGAAAGTGATAACAAGGCATTTACGATAACAAGGCATTTACGTGTGACTTGTCTCTTCGGACAAGTAAGAAGATAATCGTACCCTCTGACTGAGCGGTGCTTCACTCTGTCAGTATGAAAGTACAGCCGGAGGAAGCGCTGGAGGCGCCTCTCACCTCCTCAGTAGTACCTGACAGCCTGTGATAGCCACAGACCCCAATGGAAGCGGAGGAGGGAAGAGAGAGCCCAGCTTCTTCAGTTCAGCAACAAGCCAAGGATGGCCCACAAAACCCAGGTGTCTCATGGGCCTTTTAAGAGGTGTTTTCAAAGGGAAAAGAGGGGAGAGGTTGAACAAGATGCAAGGGGTTCCAAACAGTAAGCTGAAAACAGTTTTTCTTTAGAAGGATCGCTGTATCTGCATCGTACTGCTGACTGAATCATAGGCAGATGTTTAATTCAGAAACAGGTTCCCTGAATAATGGCCACAGCCCTACTTCATTGAGAAGGAACATAATTTTATGCTCATGGAGTTATGCAGCAGTTGTGCAATACTGCCTAGTTAGATAATGCCGATTATTTGCTCTTCCAGAATTACCCTTAGGGAAAGGTAAACCTGTGGGGAAGCATTTAGGAATAAGCAATATATACCGTATAAAATCAACTATAAGTCGAGAAATTTTTGCCTCTAAATGGCCTCCAAAATCCTGGATAGACTTATCCATGGGGCAATCGGTCCTTCGACCAAGCGTCTCTCCAGCCATGCTGCCTCTGCAAGGGACACCCAGCTGGGGAGATGCTGGGAAGGGTGACTGATAGCCTTGCAGCCTCTCCCTGGCTGGGCTTCCTCTGAAGAGAAAACCTCCCTCTGAAGGGAGATGCTGAAGAGGGCGATCGTACGCCTAAAAACCTCTCCTTGCTGGGCCCCTTATCTAAGGAAAGAGCCTGGCTAAGGAGAGGCTTTTGGGCGCATGATCGCCCTCCTCAGCGTCTCCTCAGCCAGGGTCCTTCTCTGGGGAAAGAGCCCGGTTAAGGAGAGGCTTTTGGGTGCGCAATCGCCCTCCTTAGCGTCTCCCTCGCTGGGCCCCTTCTGTGGGGAAAGAGCCCGACCAAGGATAGGCTGCAGGGTGATTGCACACCCTCCTCAGCGTCTCCTCAGCCGGGCTCTTTCCCCACAGAAGCCACAGAAGCAGCCTGGCTGAGAAGACACTGAAGAGAGCATGCCTAAAAGCCTCTCCCTGGTTGGGCTCCCTCTGAAGGGAAGGGTGCATGATCGCCCCTCTTAGTGTCTCCTCAGCCAGGCTCCTTCTCTGGGGAAACAAGGGAGACACTGAGGAGGGCGTGCAATCACCCTGCAGCCTCTCCCTAGCTGGGCTGCCCCCTCAAGTTTGACCCTTGATGTATCCACAGGTCATATAAAAAATCCACGTTTTTGGCCCCAAAAGTTAACCTTGACTTATCCACGACGTCGACTTATACACAAGTATATACGATATGTATATAAAATGGGAACTGTTCTGTGGAAGAAGTGAGGCCCACTAGCTCTGAATCAGGGACAGATTATCAATGGCTCATCTGGAGCAAGTTGTGCAACACTGCAGTGATCCACAACCCCATGCATGCTGTGAACTGCTGTGAAATGCATGACCATGCAGAATGGCACCACACGGGCAACTCTATTTTTGCAACCTTGAACTGAATATGGCTGTTTCGCATTGGACAAAACTGTCCAGCTGCTTATAAGGGAGCATGTGTGTGCATATGCGCCCTGGCCTCTGAGGGGAGTGAAAAGCTAGGCCCAGCCCCATCCGGCCTTTCCTGAAGAGGCTGAGCCCTCCTCATCATGGCATCTGTCTTGGTCCTGGCCTCAGAAGGAGAAAGAACTGCTGGACCTGATTCCTTTCCCCTTTACCATTCCCTTCTCCTTCTGTGTCCTGTATTTTTTATAAGAAGATGGGAGGGAATAGGATCAAGAGAACAAGTTGTAGGTTTGGAAGAATTTAGCAGTGTAGATAGTTCATCCAGAGAAACAGGTGGAAACACAGAGAGTTTATTAGTAGAAGGTACCAGGAAAGTAGTGGTAGGGGGCAAGTGGTAGTAGAAGGTACCAGGAAAGTAGTGGTAGGGGGCAAGTCAGGAGGAACAATTTCAGATCAAATAGTACTGACTTTTGTGAGGAAGTAGTTGGCAAAGTCAGTGGGGGAAAATGATGAAAAGACAGGGGGAGAAGAAGGTTTTAGCAGTGAATTGAAGCAGGAGAACAAGCGCTGCGGGCGCCTCTCGTTGGCAGAGATCAATGATTTATAGTAATTCTGTTTTGCCATAGACAAGGCACATGAGAAGGATGAAAGAACAAATTTATAATGAATAAAATCGGCCCAGTCCCTGGACTTTTTCCAAAGGCGTTCGGCTGCTCGAGAGCAGGACCGGAGAAACCTAACAACAGGAGAGAGCCAGGGCTGAGGCCTAGACACAGAGGAGGACGTGCGAACAGATACAGGGGCAAAGCTGTCAAGGGTGGAAGAGAGAGTGGAGTTGAATAAAGACATTGCTGAGTCAGCGGAGTCCCCAAGATTTAGAGAAGAGAGAGAAGAACCCAGGGTCTGACTGAGATGATCAGAATTAACAGATTGAAGATTACGAAAAGTGCGTTGAACAACATTACGAGGAGGTGGGATGTAAGTAAGAGTAAAAGAAATTAGATGATGATCTATTCCCTCCCATCTTCTAATCTTTATAACCCCTTCTTTTCTCCCCTCGCTCCTCTATATCTTTAATCTCTCTCTCTCTTCGGGATCCTTCCCTTCGGATTTCAAACATGCTCTCGTTTCCCCAATTCTGAAGAAACCCTCTCTCGACCCCTCTTCTCTGTCTAGCTACCGCCCGATCTCTCTTCTTCCTTTTCTCTCTAAGGTTCTGGAACGGATAGTTTATTCTCGCTGTCTTGAGTTTCTTGAAGCCAATTCCATCCTGGACCCGTTTCAGTCTGGTTTCCGCCCACGGCACTCTACAGAAACAGCCCTCACCAAAATCTCAACTGATCTCTTGCAGGCCAAGGCAAATGGCCTCTACTCTATTCTCATTCTTCTAGATCTGTCTGCGGCCTTTGACACCGTGGACCACTGTCTCTTGCTTGACTTACTTTCTGACCTCGGGTTCTCCGACTCTGTTCTCAACTGGTTCAAATCTTACTTGTCAGACCGATCCTTTGCCGTGATCACAGGTGGTCAGACTTCCTCCTCTGTCCCCTTATCTGTTGGAGTTCCTCAGGGCTCTGTCTTAGGTCCCCTTCTGTTCTCTCTTTACACACTGTCCCTTGGTAAACTCATCAGTTCTTTTGGCTTCTCCTATCATCTGTATGCCGATGACACTCAGCTGTATCTTTCAACCCCTGACCTTTCGCCGGGGCTCGAACAGCAAGTCTCCTCTTGTCTGGCTGCCATCTCTCAGTGGATGCGGCATCGGCGCTTGAAGCTCAACATGTCTAAGACAGAGCTTCTCATCTTCCCACCTAAGCCCACCCTTCAATACTCCTTTTCTGTTTCTGTTGACGGCATTTCTATTCAGCCGGTTCAGCAAGCCCGCAGTCTTGGCTTCATTTTTGATTCCTCGCTGTCATTTACTCCCCAGATTCAGGCCACCGCCAAGACCTGTAGATTCTTTCTTTACAACATTGCTAAAATCCGTCCTTTCCTCTCAGCCTCCACCGCCAAGACTCTGGTCCATGCCCTAGTGGTATCACGACTAGATTATTGTAACCTCCTTCTGACAGGGCTTCCTCTCTCTCATCTCCATCCTTTAATCTGTGTCCAGAACTCAGCTGCACGTATTATCACATCTGCTCGCCGCTTTGACCATGTTTCTCCTCTTTTATCCTCCCTTCACTGGCTCCCCTTCCCCTTCCGCATCCAGTACAAGCTTTTGCTGTTGACTTTCAAAGCCCTCCACGGACTGGCCCCTCCTTACTTGTCTGAACTTCTTTCTCCTCACACTCCTTCTCGTACCCTCCGTTCTGGTAGTCTAGGTCTCCTGTCCCAGCCGAGGATTTCCACTGCCCCATCCCGGATTCGTCCCTTCTCACTTGCTGCCCCTCACTCCTGGAACCTTCTTCCCCCACATGCACGCCTCATCACTTCCCTAACCAGGTTCAAAACTGAGTTAAAGACTATATTATTTAGGGAAGCTTTCCCAGGACTGTGCCATCCGCCCCAGGATGCCTCCTTTTAACTTTGTATTAAGAAGCCATGCCCTCCCTCCTGTCCATCTGCCTTGGTCCTGGCCCCAGAGGGAGAGAAGAACCACTGGACCTCACCCCCTTTCCCATCACCTTCCCCTCTTCCTTTTGTGTTGTCTCTTTTAGACTGTAAGCCTGAGGGCAGGGATCCGTCTAATTTATGATTGTATGTACAGCACTGTGTAAATTTACAGCGCTATATAAATAAAGGATAATAATAATAATAATAATTTTAGTTTGTAAGCCTGAGGACAGGAAACTTTCTAATCCAAAAGACTGTGTGTATAGCGCTGTGTAAATTTACAGCTCTAAATAAATTAAGCTTAACAACAACAACAACAACGACAATAATAATAATAATAATAATATTAATAATAATAATAATGGTGCCAGCAGGGTACCAGCCCACCAAGTACTACATGCACAAGCCTAGCCCACCACTATCTAGAGGTAAGGAGTTTGCATGCCTCACTGGGGTAACATGTCTAGGGGAAGAAAAGAACAAACCCTGCAGCCTTTTGTAACTCCCCACCCTCAGATAACCTCCCGGCCAATAGCACCAATTGCCAACCAGGGGAATACCTAGGTGTGAGTTTGGCACAAAGCCAATCATGGGCCTATCCAGATGTTCATCTGCTCGGCTGACTGGGCCATCGTTCCATATCAGGTCAAAGCCTCCAACACGCTTCTCCTGCCCTGTCAACCTGCAGTGAAAAAGTCCAAACTTTCTTTCATTTTTGTGCCACCTTTCTCCTAGAAAGGGAACCAAGGTGGCTCACAAATAGAAGCATTAAAAAACAACAACACTTTACAATAAACATTTTAAAACAATTAGAAACATAAAAATAAAAACAGTATAAATTACATGTTAAAAGCAAAACATAACTACAACACATATTCCATATAAAACACACACCATAAAAAAGCCATCCCATGATTATGTATTAAAAGCCTGCCTGAATAACAATGCTTTTGTTTGCCAGTGAAAGAAAAGCAGGAAGGGGGGCAGCTAGTCTCCCGTGGAAAAGCACGTACTCAAAAGTGGATCTGCTACAAGTTTTTTTTTGTGTGTGAGGGGGTCAAGGATCGAGAATAGGCTCTTCCAAATTCTCCCACTGAACATGAAAATAGTGTATTCCCTATGAGGCAGAGGCTGAGGCCCGTGCCACTAAGCAACCAAGAGTGTTCCAAAGCGAAATATGCCTTCTCTTGCTGTGCCTTGTTTGAGCCTTTTTTGACACAGCTCCCTTCTTGGTCTGTTCTTTCCAGTCTGTGACCTGGATATCTTTCCAGAGCAAGGTGGCTTGGGAGGATGGCTGGAAAAAGCCCCATATTGCAAGGTCTGGAGAGCCAAAGGATCAGGATGGAATCCAGGTGATGTGGTCAGAAAAGTGAAACATTTGCCAATACCTCCCTTCGGGTCTGAGGGTGCTGTTTTGCAAGCTCCCTTCATTTTCTGTTGAGTGCACTGGTGTACCAACTGAGAATACAGAAAATTGGGTGTGCGGTTCACTGATATCCTGCCTGTAGGGGAATCAGGGCCCTGAAACGATGACACTGCCTTCCTGGAATGTTCAATGTCATGAGCCCCTTGATGGGAGTGGAAGAGAGAGACAAATAATGTTTGCCTCAGGAGAAGGCTGGGAGGAACATGATGTCCGTGCAGAATAAGAGGATGGCCAACCCCTGCCCCGTGTGCACAAAAGCAGCCGAACCCATCCTTCTTGCTCTGGAGAACAGGGAGGTCTTCCCCAGGGGGAAAAGAGGATAGAGCAGAATGGTGCTCTGGGCCTAATTGATTGTCTTAAGGTCAGATCCTGGAGGGGCTGGAGGACACCAGTACATGGGAGCCATAAGCAGAACTTTCTTAACAAGCTTCATGCATCTCATTTACACAAAACAGAGTCCTATTGTGCCGTCATCTGAACAAAGGGAAAGGCAAGCTGACAGGACTACGTGAATGTGTCTCCAAGTAAAATAAAAGGCATGTATTGTATTCTCCAAGCATGCAACCCAGGCCTTCCGCTTAACTCACATCTATCCTAATGTGCCTTTCACTTTACTTAAATTTATTTCAACATGAAGAGATCTAAGCAAGACAAGGCTCGCATTGTAAACATTCCCGCTCCCTCTGGCTCCACTCACCTGCCTTCCATGTCCACTATATTCAGCGTGTCCTCCAGAAGGCTGGTCTTGAGTTCGTAATCCTCCGGGCTGCTGGCAGTGAGGGACGGGGAAGCATTCACCTCTAGAAGCCACCTGCACAGCAGAATGGAAAGACTTATCAGGATCAGGAGGGAAGTATGTCCTCCATTTGCTTTTACAAGCCTGAAGATTACAGAGAAGTTGGGTGTGGAGTTGTTTTGGTCTTTGCAGTAATGCAACCAAACAGAACTTTTTCCGGGGGGGGGGGGGGGGTGAGACACACTGCTGAATTCATATCCTCTTCTTGCCATGTAGGCAAAAATGCACTGGGCGACCTTTGGCAAGTCCCCCTCTCTGAGCCTCAGTGAGGGTGACTTGCCGAAGGTCGCTCAGTGAATTTTCATGGCTGAGAGGAAATTCAGGACTTCCAGAGTCCTAGTCTGACACTTAAACTGCTACAGCACACACTCTATATTGCTATGTGCCTTCAAGTCAACTCCAGTGTACACATTTTTCTTGGTAAAATTTAGGCTGCATTTGCACTGAAGAAATAATCCAAGTTAGCACCACTTTAACTGCTATTGCTCAATGCGATGAGATTCTGGGGATTATAGTTTTGTGAGACATTTAGCCTTCTCTGTAAGGGAGCTCTGGTGCCACAACAAACTGCAAATCCCAGAATTCCACAACATGTGTGTTGTAGCAATTAAAGTGGTGTCAAATTAGATTAATTCTGCAGTGCCAAAGCAGCCTTAATCAGAGATAGTTTTACCACTGCTTTCTTTCAAAGTTGAGGGAAGTTATACTTGTCCATTCCATGGTTGAATGGGAACACTTAGGGAGCTGGGTATGTTTAGCCTGATAAGAGAAGGTTAAGAAGTGACATGAGAGCCCTGTTTAAATATTTGAAGGGATGTCATATTGAGGATGGAGCAAGCCTGTTTCCTGTTGCTCCAGAGAATGGGAACCAGAGCAATGGATTTAAACTACAGGAAAAGAGATTAAAGCTCAGTTTTTGGAAGAACTTTTTGACAGTAAGAGCTGTTTTGACAGTGTAAGATGCTGCCTTGGAGGGTGGTGGAGTCTCCTCCTTTGGAGGTTTTTAAACAGAGGTAGGGGATGGTCATCTGTTGGGGGTGCTTTGTGTATTCCTACATGCCAAGAAAACCCTGTAACAGGGTTGCCAGAAGTTGGAAACTACTTCAAGGCACACATAGTATATTATTTTAGTATATTGTAGTGAGGTGTTCTATTGTTTCACTGGGTGGCCCTTGAGGTCTCTTCCAGCTCTATGATTCTGTGATTCCCTACGCTATAGTGGCACTTTTTATACTGAAACAGATTAAAACAGCCATCTTTTTGATCGCTTTTAAATCTACAGCTATGGATTTCCTCTCCCCAGAGGTGTTCTGGGAAACAACCAAGAAACAAGCCAGACAGTTGTACTGCAAAGTGCCTGTTTTGAAGCCTCAGATTCTATACGGTGACAAGGCATGTGCCAGTGGCTCTAGGCACAGCAGACAAGAGGGCAGAACTCAGGCCCCGCTGCTCCAGACAGTGGCTGCTTGGCGTCTGGCTCATCAGCTCCTTTCAAATAAAGTGGTCCCCAGAGCAATGGCGGAGGCACAAGAGCCATGCTGACAAGCCACCAAGGGCGCTAATTGAACCAGCAACTACAAGAGGGAGAAAGCCCAGAAGAGTGAGCAAGACCAAGAAGGCTGAAGGAGCGCAGCAGGTCTCATTTCTATCATGTCAGCTTTTTTTGTCATGAAACAAGATGAGCACAAGCACGAGGCAAGAAAAGTATGTTTCTAACTTGATGATCATTTCTCTCCTCCATTTTTTCTTGCTGGGGATAATTCAAGTCACTTTTTCAGAAGCAAGTAATACTCCAATTTCTTCCTACTCCAGGGGTGGGCAAATGGTAGCTGTGGGGCCACATGTGGCCCCAAGGCTGCTTCTGTGGCCCTAGATCCTCTCAGAACTTCATGGTCCCCTTTTTTCTGGCAAGAAAAAAACAAAGGAAGAAAAGGTAAATGCTACTTTCAGAAGCTCCCAAGAGTGCCAAATCAGACCACCTCTGCACAGTTGTGCATGTGTAGCCACACTGAATGATTATTTATTATTTCAAGGATTTATATCCTGCCATTCTCCTACAATGGGATTATAGAAGTTTGACACTGCCATGGCTCCATGTAGGGGTAGTTCAGACTATGTTATATACCGGTTAGCAAACCTGTTTAAAATCAAGAAGTTCAGACTGAAACCGGTTTTAACACTACTGAATCCGGATCTTGCACACGCGTAGTGGGGCAAATCCCCCATAACCCGGTTTCTCCCAAAGCGGTATATTTACTGTTTCTTTTGGGAGAAACCAGTTTGCAGGGAATGTGAACTTGGGGCCCTTTAAACATTGAAAGGAAACCCCAGTCCATATATGGACTGGGGTTTCCCCTCTGGTTTAAAGTGCTCCATTCATAAAAGCGGAGGGGAAAAGAGCCTCGTAGAATGTGCATGAGCTGTCAAATTGAAATAATAATTATATATATATATATATATATATATATATAATAAAATAATATAAAAATACTAATATAAAATACAATAAAATACAATAAAATTACTAATAAATAAAATACAATAAAAACAATAAAATTACTAATAAATAAAATAATACAAAAAATAATTAATAAAAATACAATAAAATATAATAAAATATTTAATAAAATATTTTATTTAATAAAATATATATAAAATAAAATAAAATAAAAATACAATAAAATAATAAATGAAATAAAACACAATAAAATAAAATAAAATAAATAATAAAATATTAAAACATATAATAAATAATAATTTAAAATGGACTGGAAGGAGGAGGAGGAGGAGGGGACAGGATCTCCTCAATCCGCACCGCTCCCAGCCCTATGCTCCATGCGCATAAGCTGTCCAATATTAAAAAGTATAAAAACAACAACAAGCATCTCGCGCGGCCAATGGCTGCATCAGACGTCACCATGACATCATTTGACTGACAACCAAGAGGCTCCATCTTTAATCGTTACTTTTTCATGTATGAACTTTGTTGGGGTGAAATGCACTGGAAAGCACCAATGGGGTCAAAAGGTAGTATGAACTTCTTTCCGGAGAGATTCGGTAATGCCATGCACGATCTCATCCGGATCTAACCAGGGTAAATGGGCTAGTATGGATGGGGCCGTAGTTTCATGCAGCATTTAAATTCTCTGTCAGAGGCATCTAGTGCTCTGGTTCAGGGGAGCAGACTCAAGGATTCTAGGGGCCCCACATGCTACAAACTCCGATTCCATTGAAGCAATGGTAATTAAAGTGGGATCAAACTGCTATCATTGTACAATGTGGGTGGTAAAGCTGAGTGCCTCCAATCCCAGTCTACTCCAGTTATCAAAAAGACAAGCACCAATGCAATCTCTACTTCCAATACGCGTCACCTCTGGCATGGCAACCCTCTTTTAGGATTTTTTTTCAGGTGATAGATTTATTCAGAGGTTTGCCCCGTTCTCCTTTCAGGCAGAGACAATGTGACTTGCCCAAGATAACAGAATCATAGAGTTGGAAGAGACTCCAATGGTCATCCAGTCCAACCCCCTGCCATGCAAGACAGAGTCAAAGCTCCCCTGACACATGGCCATTGAGCTTCTGTTTTAAAAAAAATCCTGCAAAGAAGGCAACTCCACCACACTCCAATGGAGCAGCGTCATCCAGGGTCAAACAGCTGCTGCTGTCGGGAAGTTCTTCCTTAGACTGAGGTGGAATCTCTTTTCCTGTAGTTTGAATCCAGTGCTCTATGTCCTATTCTCTAGAATAGCAGAAAACAAGCTTGCTCCATAGGGCTATCATATCACCCCTTAACCTTTTTTTCGCCAGGTTAAACATAACCAGCTCCCTAAGTCTCTCCTTGGCTTGGTTTCTAGACCTTTCACTATATGGGTCACCCTCCTCTGAACACGCTCCAGAGGAGCTTCCTTTAGGTAGTCTCTTCCCTTTGGCAGTCTATGAGCCCCCAAAAGCATCTCAGGCCATGGAATTGGCCTCTGGACCCATTGCAGCAGCCCACACTAGTTCTAAGCTACATTTACTCCTACAAACAAAAGGAAGATTTCAAGCTGTTTCATTATCAAGGCACATCCCCAAAGATTCCTGGTGAGACTGTACACAAAGTTCTAGTACCTACAGCTTCTCAATTGATGCTTGCTTGGAGAGGCAGGACAGTTCAACAGGTTTAAAAAGCCTAAGGCTGCAATCCTATCCCCATTTACTTGGAAAGAAGCTCCACTGAATTCAGTGAGACTTACTTCTGAGCAGATGTATACAGGCTTGCACTGTTAAATCTGCAGCAAAGATGTAAACAAAATGTACCTTCCACCATACAATTCTTCTTTAGTTTTCTGAGTTCACCACATATCAGTACAAAGACCATTCCTTTTTATCTCTGCTTTGAAGTTAAGATGCTTGCCATTCTTCTCTTTCATGATGGCCCCTTTCATTTCTGGTATCCTTTGAGACTGATGATGGGAATAAATATTTGGGTAAAGCAAGGACTCCTGTGGCAGCTTAAAAACTAGCAAACTTTGTTGGACCTGAACATTTGTGTATAGTAGCTCACTTCTTGTTGGCTTCCTGAGATGCTATAGACAATGTATGCCTTTAAGAAATGTGCTACCCATATAAGAAGGTCTATGTTTTCTATTTTAAAAGCTGGACCTGGGACATGGTATTTTCTCTCTCTAAAGCATTTCAGGTAATCTCTGGTTTGGGCTTTGGCTAATTCCCAAATTCAGAAGAAATGTATCTTCCTGCTGCTGCAGAGGTGGGAACCATGCAACCTTCCAGAGGTTGGTGGATTGCAAGTCCCAGACGCCCTAGCCAGCATAGCCCATAGTGAGGAACACTGGGAGTTACAGTCCAACAACACGTGGAGAGACATCTGATTCCCATCCCTGCAATTACTGAATGGAAAGCTTGGTAGACTGCAGCATGCTCTGTGCCTGGAAGAAGTTTACATGGCACTTTAAATTGGAAATACATTGAATGGAGCCACTGTCTGAATGGTGCACCCCTTGTTTTGCCTGCAGAAGGTCTCAGTTCAGTCCCTGACATCTCTTAAGCAAGGATCTTGATAGCAAGGCCGGAAAAGAAGTCAAACTCTGGAGTTTGCACCAGGCAAAGCATAGAACAGTGGATTAAATAGATCACTGGTCTGCTGAGAGGTATAGCTACGGTGAGGTGGGGACAAAAGGAGGCAATTGCCCCCCTTCAAATAAGAATTCTTGCCCCTCCAAGTGAAATGTTTCTTCAGCTACCACATTTCTAGCACTGCTGTAACTTACAACTTCAGCTTAGCATTTAGAGAGGCAGTTTAGGCCTCCAGGTGAAGTTCCCGAGGGAAGGTGAACACAGCAAATGGAAGAGCTCCAGGTGGGAATGATTTTCAGTGTTCCGGTCTCTGCAATGCTTTTTTTTTTTTTTCTGGTTCATCACCCTCATTTCTTCCCTGCACTTCTTACCGAGCTGAGAGTAGCTGCTTCTGACTTTACAGTCTAAATTGTTTTCCCTCCCTTCCCTGGTAAGGGACAATAGGAGGGCTTGAAAACTGCCAGGTGGTGGGAGAACGTGAACTGGTGCATGCAGAGATATGCACACATGCAGGATCTTGGCGATGGTTGTAACAGGAAAAACTGTATTTTGTGTAGTGCTGGTAAACAGACAAACCAATGCATACTGCACAAATGCTAGTTCAGCCTTTCCCAACTTGACACCCTCCAAACGTGTTGGATTACAACCCCTATTATTCTCAGGCAACATTGGCTGCTGCCCATGCTTATTAGGGATGATGTGGTTTGTCATCCAACATATCTCAAGGACCCTGGGTTGGCAACTGCTGCACTAGAAACAGCCTACTGGCAGGTTTGCCCTCCTGTTCCCTGATCCTCTGGGTTTTAATTCAGAACAGTGCTGTTTGGGTTATTTTACATCTACTTAAATACTCGCATGTCTCTGCCCCTCATAGATTCTTTCACTGACTACCAGTTTGGGCCAGGGCTCATTATAAGCTTTTGGCCCTGGTAGATAAGGCCCTGCACTTTAACCTCTCCCAATATCTGGCTAGCATGGTATGTCCCATCTAGGAATTTAAAATCTACATACAAAGGATTATCGGTGGATCCATCAATGCATATGGCTCCATCAAGGCTGTGAGCCTTACAGGAACTGGTTCCACATTTGTGGAACAGTCTTTCTTTGCACCTCCAGCTGGAGAAGGATCTTACACAATTTCCTAAAAGGCTGAAGACCCTCCTCTTTGATTCAATAGATTAAGCTGATAAGTATATCTAGGGTGGCTTAGGTGGGTAGCAACTGATGAGGATTTTGTTTTTAGTATATTATTAGAAGCCTTTGTGGTGTAGTTGTTTCAGTGCTGGACTACAACTCTGAACACCAGGATTCAAACCCCCGATGTGTCATGGAAACCGGGCAACCACGGGCAAGTCACACTCTCTTAGCCTCAAAGGATGGCAACGGCAAACCTCCTCTGTAGAAACATGCCAAGAAAACCCTGTAATAGGGCCACCAGAAGTTGGAAATGACTTGAAGGCACACAACTACAAATATTAGTATATTATTTTAGTATATTGTAGTGAGGTGTTCTATTTTTTCATTCTTTAATTATATATGTCTGATGTTCTGCCCTTTGGTGAAAAGGGCATTAGAAATAAACATTGTCATTGTCATTGCATTGCAATTACTATTGTTGTTCTTATCTATTATTCCTTTCTTCCAAAGCTCTTCTACCCATTTACTCTGGCAATCTTTCTCCTATTTCCCTGCTGCAACCCCAATTCCTTCCAAGCTTGCCCCCCTCCACCCAGTTCACACAGGCTCTCCAATTCCCTCCTCCTTACGGCTTCAGGTCCTGGTCAATCAGGATGTCATAACCGTAGAGCTCAAAGCAGTGCTTGTCGCTGATGATCATTTTCTGGACACTCTGAAGGCTCTTGATAAAAATGTTGTCCATCTCGGAAAAGAGGATCTCCACAGTTTCTGCGCCGTGCTTGGCTGTAAGGAAGAGGCGGAACTTCTGGATCATCCACTTGCAGCCCTGCCCTCCAAAAAGAAAGAGCCACAGTGTTGCAGTGTAGTGAGCAGAGTGCTTGACTTGGTCCTGGGTTCAAATCCCACACTTATTCAAGCATCTCCCTGGACTGCTGTGAGACACAACTGGAATCAAAAAGGTAAAAGGTAAAGGTTTAAGTTTTCCCTTGAGATGAATGTCTAGTCGTAACTGATTGTAGGAGGCAGTGCTCATAGCCGTTAGTAAGCCAAAGAGCCAGCATTGTCCAAAAACTACTCTGGTGGTCACGTGACCATCATGACTACACTGAATGCTGTTACCTTCCCACTGAAGTGATACCTATTTATTAATTGTATATAAAAGGCGCTTTATAAATAAAGCTAATAGTAATAATAATACTTGCATTTGCATGCTTTTGAACTGCTAGATTGGCAGAAGCTGGGACTAGTGACAGGAGCTCACCCTGTCATGCGGGCCTTGGGCCTTGAACTATCAGCCTTCCGACCTTACGATTGTCAGAGCTGGCATCTTAACCACTAAGCCACTGCATCCGCCAAACCCATGTACATCAAACCCATGTACATTTTCCTGTCCTAGCTGAAATGCTCTGAAGAACTGTGATGCTCAGAACTGGACACAGGATTCCAGGTGAGGCCTGTTCAAAGCTGAATAAAGTGACACTATTAGTTCTGGAATCACATTGGCCTGGTTAGCACTTGGATGAAAGTCTTCCAATTAATACCAGGTGCTGTACACTGCATTTCAGAGAAAGGAGCTGGCAAAACCACCTCTGAGTATTCCTTACCTAAGAAAACCACATGGAATTAATGAGATCACCAGAAATTGGCAAGCAACTTGAAAGCATGTGCACGTGCACACACACACACACACACACACATTAAAGGGTAATGTCTGCCTTTGAGTCCTTGCCCTTGTTGCAGCCACTTGATAAGCAATGATCCAATCTATGCACTTTCACTTTATAACACAAAAAGAGATCTGGCATTTCAGAGATGTCATTCCTGAGCCACCTCGCCGTTTTCAAATGTACATTTTAATTTCTGTGAGCTGGATTTCTGTGTTGACACTGCTTTGATATTAATTTGTTGTTAATTTGTTTTTATGTTTAACTTGCTTCATGTTTGCTTACAGTATAAACTGCCCAGGGAACAGGATGTGATGGGGTGGCATTTACATAAAATTAAACCATTGCTCACCTTCTCAGGATCATAGTCAGGGGCCGTTTTCTGCACAGCTACATTTGTCAAATGAACATCTGGCATGAAGAGAAAGGTAAGGATTGTACAGACACTGAAATGGAAGCTTTAAGTGCAGTAGATGGTCTTGGCTCCACAAACAGTCTCCCTGCGGGCTCCAGTTGCCAATTCATTTTCCTCCTCCCCACCTAATTACTGTATATACTCATGTATAAGTCTAGAAATTTAGGTCAAAAAATTGACTCAAAACACCTGAGTCGACTTATCCGCGGGTCAATGTAAGTACTGCATCTTTACTCTTATTTAAAAGAAGGAACTGTCTCCTGATGAAAAGCAAGAGTATAATCTCTCCTGGAAGCACTGACCCCCTTTACTCTCTCATCCACCCAGTCTTAAGAATAAGCACAAAGAGTTATGTCTGATGGACTTTTGGAAGTTATTTGACATTGTTTTGCTTTGCTTCATCCTTTAGATCCTTTCCTATATGCCCCTAAATTTTACCCTCGACTTATCCACAGGCCATAGCAAAATCCATAATTTTGGCCCCAAAACTTGCCCTCAACTTATACATGAGGTCAACTTATAGTCGAGTATATACGGTAGTTACAGACCTTCAGCTACCAGATCAATGGTCCCCAAACTGTGCCCTTTAGGAGATTTTGGAGTTTAGCTCCCAGAAGCCTCAGCCATGTGGGCCAATAGTCTGGGTTTGTGGGAGGTGAAGTCCAAAATCCCTTAAAGAACACAGTTTGAGGACCACTGTACTAGATGGAGAATAGAGAGAAGAAGAAAAGGTTGCCTTCTATGTGCATGGAAAAATATAATCCCCATAGTAGAGAGGCATGTTTTTGGGTATATATGTAGAAAAAGTGAAACTAAGATCAAGGTGTGGTCATGGAGTCCACTGAGATGGACTTTTCTCTACTCAAGACTTCCCACCCAAGTTTAGGAGCTGCAGGGCAGAGGTGGCATTAATTCACACCTTCGGTCATTTCAGGTATAACCTCAGATGTACCGGTATTTAATCATACCCTTGACAGCGCCAAGTCCAAACAACAAATGGGGAAAAACAGGTGGAGCTGACATTTAGAAAAATAAGGAAGCCAAGACTAGTGGTAGCTTCCTGTGGAGGGTCTTTGTGGAGCCGGGGAATCTGGGCTTATTCTACCTAATATGTTTGGAGAGCCCTTGGGGCAAAAATATACTTAATGAAGGGCTGTCAGCCCTTGAATATTTTATTCTCTAATGCAAGGATGAATGATTATTGTAGTTTTCATCCCACTGCAGAAGTAAATGAGCATTTGTGTGTAATAGAATTCTAAGATACAGCTGTATTAGTCTGGAAAATCAGTATGCAAAGGCTTTGAGACTAACTCAAAGAAGCTGGTAGTATGAGCTTTCGTAGATTTCAGCCTACTTTCTCAAACATCTGAGGAGGTGTACAAAAAACATCTGAAGTCTACAAAAGCTCATGCTACCAACTTCTTTCTTTCAGATAGTCTAAAGATACTACAAGAACTCTTTGCATACTGATTTTTGAGCAGTGTTTCCTCTGCATTCAAGCATCCTGTACCGATCTGGACAATTTTTTCCTACACAGAAAAATGTGGATATTTTTAGTACAATCCACCAAAATATGTTCCTGTACAGGTAACATATTTTCTGCAGACAAACTGTTTTTTGTGCAAAAATAAATCCTCAAGTTTCCTTGAACATTAAAATCCTCCAGAATACTTTGGGACATTTGAATTCTAGGGGAAAACTGTGGGAAAATCATAGGAAGATTTTTGCACATTTCCCATTAGAATCCAAATTATTCTTTCCATCAGTTTCCCAAATGCTTCTTGTGGTGTGACTTTGACTTGTTTCCATCTTATAGCAACTCTAAGGCAAAACCATCACAGGGTTTTCTGGGGCTGAGAGTGTGTGACTTCCATGTCAGAGCAGGGAATCAAACCCTGAATTGTGGTCTAATGCTCAAACCACTACACCACTGTCTTCCCAAATGTAGGGGAAGTGATTTTTCAACCAGGAAATAATATCAGAAAAATATTTCCATCCCTAAAATAATAATTACAAGGGTCACTGAGAGTTGTGGGTCTCTTTTTAACATTCTGAATGGGAAGGCAGGTCAAGACTGGGAGGCAACCAGGACTGGAAGTACCATGTACAAAAAACAGACTTTTCCTTCACCCTTTCATCCCTGCTCATCATGGCTCCAACAAAATTTGCTGCTTGCTAGAGAAGATGCTCCTATTGCAGCCATAGGCACTCTCCTCTTGATGGAAGTGGCTGCTTGGTGGGGGTGGGTGGGTTCAGGACAGTTCTCCATGGGATTCAACTGCCCTCCCTGCACTTGATGTCTTCCTCCCTCCTCAGCAAACCTAGATTTTTTAAAATCAGTCACACAGCTTTTATGGGCAAAGGGCATGTTAGTTCAGTGGCAGAGCAACAGGCTCCATGCTTTGCATCCAATAGGTGTGGCACAAAAGACTGGGAATGATCCATGTCTGAAACCTTGGAGAGATGCTACACTCACTATAGACACTATGATTCCAGTTTAACTGCCTTGGATGCATGGCTAGCTTGGGTCCCATTCTGATAAAAAGATGGGCTATCTATTCTGTCCAGAATTCTGAAATCCAAAATATTCCAACATCCAAACCTTTTCTGATGGGTGATGGAGATAGTGGCACCTTTGCTTTTTGATGGTTCAGTGTACACAAATCTTGTTTCATTTAAACAAAATTATTTAAATTATTGTATAAAATTACCTTCAAGCTATGTATATAAGGGGTATATGAAACATAAATGAATTTCATATTTAGATTTGGGTTCCATCTCTAAGGCATCTCGTAATGTATATGCAAATATTCCAGAATCTGAAAAAATCCAAAATACCTTTGATCCCAAGTATTTTGGATAAGGGAGACTCAACCTATAAATAAATAAATTCTATGGAATCCTGAGATTTGCCATTTATGGAGAAATATTTGGAATCCTCAGCCAGACAGCTCCAGTGCTTCAAATGGAACCAAAGTGCTATAGCTGTTTAGTGAAAAGCTGCTTGAGACAGACCTGTGGCCAAACTCTGTATGCAGTCATACATTAAGTATAATGTTCACTGTGTTCTTCAGTGGCCCTAAAAGGACAAAAGGGGTTAGGACAGGCTATTTTAGTGGTGCCATACTGTAGCTTAGATTTCCCAACTTCAAATGCTCCTGTTGCCATTGACCAACCAGCTCATCACTGAGCAGTTGTTGCATTTGGTACCCTGTATTAAATAGAGGGACATCTTGTGACAAAATATCCCTGCCTTCTTCCAGCCACTGACATTCTCTGTTTTAAGTAGCCCATACAAAAAGAAGACAGGTCAGGATACAATGGTCATCAATGGTATTCAGAGTGAAGCGTGTATTTGAGAAGCGAGCAAAGCCATCCCGGTATAGCCAAGCTTTTAGAGGGAGATACTGGAAGAAAAAGAAAATGGTGGTGGTAAAAGGTACCTTCACCAATCACTTCGACTGGCCAGGTTGAGGGAGTGGGGTTAGAAGGACTAGGTTTCCTCACTCACCGACATTACTAGGACATACACCCTCAAGTCAAACTTCCGACCTGTGAACCACAAAAGAAATTATTTTATAGAATACAAAATCTCTGCACCATATAATACACTGATTGCTTCATGATGATGATACAAGGAAATAAAACCTGGTGATTCAAAGCCTGCTGGAAAACAGCTGCAACAGAAGAAATCACCATCATCATAATTATGGTAATCTGTTTTTCCGTTTGCCACTTTCCCATAAAAGCTTCTCCAGCAGCTCACAACATATCATGTGAACAGTGATAAAAAGGATGATTAAAAAAATTATAATACTGTCAATAGCAAATACAGAAGAAGCATACACATCTAATATCGAATCAGACAATACATACAAACTGATTTGACTCAACAACTCAGCACTACACTGGAGATTGAATCAAGACAGAAATGCAATATACACTGCCTACCAGGATAAACTCAGGGCCCATTCCCACTGAGGGAATAATGCGCGTCCTCGATCGTGTCTGCTCCGCCACTTCAATCGATTCCAAAAGGCCCCTTGTTGCCACTATGAAAAAGGGGCCTGTTTGGAATCAATTTTGGGGGAGGGCACACTTGACGTTCCTATTGGAGCTGGGAAAGACAAACAGCCCTCCTCCCTTTCACCCGGTGCCCCAGGACCCCTTTTGAAGGTCCCCAGCGGTCCTTTTCTTTCCCTCACTTCCCCTCTATTCCTTCCTTACTCTTCATTCCTCTTTCCTTCTTTCCTTCCCCTTCCTTCCTTCCTTCCTTCCTTCTCCCTCCCTCCCTTCTCTTCCTTCCTTCGTACCGTGTTCCTTCTTCTCTCAGGGCCAGCGAGGCCTCCGTAGCTTCAATCAGGCCTCTGCCGCTTCTCCTGGGGCCAAGGGTCCTCCAGAGCTGCCGCTGCTCCGGTTGGAATGGGGCGAGTGGCAGCAGCGCAACGCCAGAAGTGCCAGAAGCGCCACCGGCCTCGGGGAACAGTGCCGGAGGCCTCCCCAGCCCCGGGAAAGCTTCACCGAGGCCTCTGCTGCTTCCCTGAGGCCAGTGGCGCTTCTGGCACTGCGCTGCCACCACTCGCCCCATTCCAACCGGAGCAGCAGCAGCGCCGGAGGACCCTTGGCCCCAGGAGAAGCGGTGGAGGCCTGGCTGAAGCTACGGAGGCCCCGCCGGCCCTGGGAGAAGAAGGAACAAGGTATGAAGGAAGGAGGAGGAGGAGGAGGGAGGGAGGGAGGGAGAAGGAAGGAAGGAAGGAAGGAAGGAAGGAAGGAAGGCAGGCAGGCAGGCAGGCAGGACCAGGAGGAGATTTGTGTGTGCGTGCTTCAAATTGATCGCAAATGCACTCTTTTACTTTTCCAAAAGATTGCATTTGCGATCAATACCCCCATCCAACCCCCCCCCCCCAAACACGATTCTGACCAGCGTACCCACTTACTGGAAACGCTTCAGAATTGTGTTATCTGAAAAACACCACTTTAAAACTAGTGTCAGGAAAGCCCGGGCTATCTGCGTTTAACCCGGTTCTTTCCTCCACTGATGACTGAATGAGGATTGGAAGTTGATTCAAGTGTGAACGGGGGTCATATAGCCCACCTCACACTTCCAATCAGAATGTAGTGGCAATGGGGCCTCAGTCAAGGAAACCAAAGGCCTGAGTTTGTAAGATCTGAGCAGGGCAGATGGTCACTGGGGACCCTGGAGAGCTCTCATTCAGAGGATTGTTATAAATTGAAGTCTTGATGTCAATGAACAGCAACAAAACCAGGAGAAATGTTGTTGTTGTTGTTGTTGTTATCCATCTCTTCCTATGGATCGAGGCAGGGAACAACAAATTAACCAATACACACTCATCAGTTAAAAACACACATCAATTTAAAAGGACAAATAAGACACATACATATTAAAACAACCACATTTAAAATTCACCATTAAAATTCATCATCTGGACAGGCCTGCCTGAAGAGACTAGTCTTTAATGATCTTTTAAATTCAGACAGCATATCTAGCTGTCAAATCTCTTCCAGCAGATCGTTCCACAAATTAGTGGCAGCTGAACAAAAAGTTGCCAGCTTAGTCCTTGTGGAATGAAGTAAATATCCCCCAGTGTATGGGTGTATGAGGCAGATAATACAGGAGGAAGTGATCCCATAGGTAACTTGGACCTAAACCATGTAGGGCTTTAAAGGTAACAACCAACACTTTGTACCTGCATGCTCCAAAGATAACATGGGGCTCTCCTCGGTTAACTTACAACCAGCGATAGGCAACCAGTTACACCTTTCAAGAGTTAAAGGGCTTAGCACAGATTAACTGTAAGTTCTAGTGTTGCTGCTCATTGCTACAAATAGTTGTCAGAAAACATTATACAATTGAAACCACAGATACAAGGGAAGAAAAGTGAAAGATAATCAGAAATAAGAGAACTGTAATAGCTTGCTGCCTGGTTCTCTCTTCTCCAACACAGAGTTGTTTGCTTGTCATATGATCTGTAATAATCATGGCCCTCCATTAGGTTGTGTGCTTTCATCTAGGGTTGCCGTACGTCCTCATTTCCCCATACATGTCCTCTTTATAATAGCAACAATTTATTCAATAGATTTATTTAAAGTGATAATCGTCGCAGCAATCAGTAGTTTGAAGTAGTCACCCGGCAAATGTGTCCCCTTTTTGTTTTTCAAAATATGATAGCTGAGGCACCAGGTTTCATCTGATCTAGGAAGCTAAGCAGGGTCAACTCTGGTTTCTACTTGGATGGGAGACCACCAATGAATACTAGATGATGTAGGCTGTATTTCAGAGATAGGAACTGACAAAGTTATACCTGAGAATTCCTTGCCTAGGAAACCCCTTTGAAATTCATGGGGTCATGGTAAGTCAACAAGCAACTTGAAGGTACGCACACATATATATTAACTGTAGACAGTTGCTACTAGAAGTCTCTCTTTGACTTTTCAAAGAGGAGTGATCTGCTTATCGCCATACTAAGGACAAACACAGGCATTCCCCTGCCACACTTAAAAACTATCTGTTTGCTTACCACCTATTAAATACGGGTTCTCAATATAGCGCTGCGCCACATAGTTCTCTACTGGGATTTCATCCTTCTGGTCATCCTGACGGGCGCTATCCTGTGAGAGAAAAGAGATGACTTGCTTATATCAAAAAGAAGAGAACACAAAAGAAGTATATAAAAGGTCTTGTTAAATTCTTCTCTAGCTCTGATCCATTGCTCTTGAGTGGAGAAGGACCCTTTCTTGATTCAGTGGAAGGATCCAGTAATACACAGACACACCTTCCTATCTGTCAGAATATCAAATATTCTTTCATTGCTTTTAGAACAATTGGGGATTTTGGAGAGTATAGGGCACTCTGAATGACCATACTCAACCTGAATTCTTTAGTTCAGGTTTTTCCATCTGCTCTTCTATCTCTTGCAATGTATGGTCAGAAATACTTTGTGTAGCTAAGAAACCAGACCATGTGGCCCCCAAAATATCTATGGTTGGTTATCATATAAAAACTCCCCCTTTTCTTTCTACTTCCTTTTTTAAATCTCCTTTCTTTGTTCTCAACTTTGAGATGGTGAGTTAAAATTTTACGCTCCCTGGAACTCTTCCTTTTACCTAATCTTTTCATTATTTAGTTATGATGTAGGTACTTCAAGTGATGTACATTCTAAAAACAATTGGCAAAGTTCTTTAGTTCGCTACCTCATAGTGCCTTCTTGTTTTATTTTATTTTTACTTAAAGTCAGTCTCAGCCAGGGAGGTATGAAAGACTGAGGCACCTTACTTCTGTTAAGCTCTGCTGAGGGAGAGATAGATCCAGTCTTCATATTTTCCCCAAAGCACAAACAGCCTGGGATATACTTCTTTTTCTCACAACATCAGTGTACCTATTCCTCTATAGCTGATCAAGTTCAGAAGGAACTGAATTTCTCTACTCACTCAAGCCCAAACTGAAACAGGCTATAGTCCTCAAAAGAACATGCTATAACATAGTTATAGAGGCTTCAGGACAGGACATGGAGCTGAGATTGCCATGGTCACTCTGACCGACGACCTCCACTTGAGTATTGACAGGGGGAGAGTGACCCTGCTGGTGCGCTTGGATCTCTCAGCGGCTTTTGATACCATAGATCATTCCATCCTTTTGGACTGGCTGAGGGAGTTGGGAATTGGAGGCACGGCATTGCAGTGGTTCCATTCCTTCCTCTCTGGCAGATCCCAAAGAGTGAGGCTCAGGGACCGTCGCTCCTCCAAAATCGAGCTTAATTGTGGCGTCCCTCAGGGCGCCATTCTGTTCTCGATGCTATTTAACATTTATATGAAGCCACTAGGTGAGATCATTTGGAGGCATCGAGCTCAGTGTCTTCAGTACGCTGATGACACTCAGATATACCAGATTGTCTGCTCAGATCTCAGATGGCATCTCTCCTCTCAATGACTGTCTTTGAGTGGTAATGGATTGGATGAGGGAAAACAAATTGAAACTAAATCCAGACAAAGCAGAGGTACTGACAGTTACAGGCCCAAAACCAGGCTTGGGAATATAACTCCCGGTCCTAGATGGAGTCACACTGTCCTCGAAGGATTCTATTTGCAGTCTGGGGGTACTTCTTGATCTGTCGCTTCACATGACTAGTCAGGTGAGTGCGACTGTCTGGAGTGCCTGTTATCAGCTTCGGCTTTAACCTTTAAAGCCCTACATGGCTTGGGTCCATCTTATCTTAGGGATTGCCTCTCCCCGTATGACCCTTCCCGCACGCTTCAGTCCTCTGGGAGGAACCTGCTGCAGCCTATGAAAAGTAGGCTGTCGCAGATCTCCCAATGGATATTTTCTGCTACCGCTCCCAAGCTATGGAATGGCTTGCCGGACGAGATCCGTCTCATCATGTCTCTTGACTGCTTCAAAAAAGCCACAAAGATGCATCTCTTCCGGCAGGCCTTCCCAGAAATATTTTAATCTCTGGGATCCGAAGCTAAAGTTCTATGACCCCCCAGCTAGCTCCTGCACTATGACCCCCGGTGTTATAGCCTATGCTGCTCAAAGAACTATTAGTTTTTATGTTGTTAAATTATGTTTTTATTTTGCTTTTTTGCTTTTAACTCTTGCTGGTTTAATTCCGTTTTAAGGGATGGGAGGTTAGGGATTGGTTTGTAGGAATTTTTTTTACTTGTGATTGTTTTAACTTGTTGTACCCCGCTCCGATTGCTTAGACAAGAGGGGCGGGTTATAAATAACATTTATTTATTTTATTTATTTTATTTTTTTAGCATGCAATAACATATTAACCGAGAGCCAGTGTGGTGTGGTGGTTTGAGTGTTGGACGAAGACTCTGGAGAACAAGGTTCAAATTCTCACTTGGCCACAGAAACCCCTCTGGGTGACCTTGGACAAGTCATGCTCTCACAGCCTTAAAGGAGGGCAACAGTAAACCTCCTCTGAACAAATCTTGCAAAGAAAACACTGTGATAGGTTTACCTTAGGTGTGCCATAAGTCAAAAACAACTTGAGGGCACACAAGAACAACACAACATATTAACAAGTAATAAATATTGGTTTTGCTGTAGTAGGCTAAGAGGGCTGTGGCCACCACCTCCCTTAAATTTATTGTGCTGATCTTTTAAATGGATGAGCTCTACAACAAAGCAGGCCTGAACTTTTCCTAGAAGCCAAGATGACTAAATTAAGGCTGATGTACTTTGGACATACCATGAGACGATATGACTGGAATACCATGCTTAGTCAAGTGGAAGGCAGTCAGAAAAGAGGGAGATGGTACTATTGATGGATTGACTGAATCAAGTAAACCATAGCCCTGAGTTTCCAAGACCTGAATAGGGTATTGATGACAAGGGCTCCTGGGGGGTCTCTCAGTATTAGGGTCACTATAAGCCAAAGTCAATTTCATGGCAAATAGCATCATGAAATTAGGGTGCACCACAGAATTTCATGGGGATGGAAGTGACCCAAAGCTCTCAGTTCCATTGGCTCACTCAAGGTGAGATGGCCTACACAGGAGCCCTATACATAGATGTAACCGATAAGTAAAGAAGACCAGGGGGCACAGCCTTTAGCAGCTGATACCAAGATGCTGCTCACCGAACAAAGTTTTAAGGTGGGCTGTTCCCAACTAATCTCTTTCTGAGAGGTGAGAAGAAGAAGGCATCTCACCTTCCTCCAGTCAATCACATCCTTGAGTTTCCGGAAGAGAAAAATCCCTCTTCCTTGAGACCGTGCAACCTGGCAAGGGGAAGAGAAAACAGTTTTAAGTCATCTTACACTTACTCACTCATTCCTCTCAGCTGGCTAAAAGGAATGAAGATAAATTTATCAAGAAAACTATTTCAGACCCCTTAATCAGTAAATGTAACTTGCACCACCCTTCATGTTATTTAGAATTTCAGTGTGGCACACAGCGAAATGGATTTATGATTTAGACACAATAATGAAACAGCAGATAGCCAGAGAATTAAAATTAGAACTAGATAAAATACCTGATTAAATAAGAAGACAGAGAAAAAGTCTTCTCAAACACCTACCACCTGATCTTTTTCATTAAAATTAAACTGGAGATGCCAAGAATTTAACCTGGGATGCTTATTATACAAAACATGAAGCTACTGCTGAGCTACAATCTCAACTTATTCAGAAATACCAACAAAAGGTCAAGGTTCTCAGCTGTATACTTGCAGCAGGTCATTTTTATGTGGATAGATGAATTATTGGTTGTGGAAAATTTTTTTAAAAATATAGTTTTAAAGGTTTTATCTGTGAGCTGCCTTGGTTCCCTCTGGGGAGAAAGGCGAGATATAAATGAAATAAATAAATACATACATACATACATACATACATACAGTTCAGAGAAACCCTACACATCTCTTCCCCAGAGCTTGGGGAAACCTACTTTTTCAAACTCACTCCCTGAATCATCTTTCAACTACGGTAAGGATTGTTGACTGGAAGCACTTTCCTCAGCCGCCTTAATTAAGATCTTACAAAAAATCTTGACCTCTTGGGAAGAAATGGATCAAGAGAGGGACCTGACTTGTCTCAAATGCAGCCATCCAAAAACTTTCCAGCTGCAGCTATCGGTGGAACAGCCGATGCTGACCGCTGTCCTCCCTCCCCCCCACTGCTCCTAAAGCTGACGATGCTGTTTTATTTAGCAATATAAAAAAGGAATGCTTGATGGTGTGCCATGATATAAAGGTTTTATGGCCACAGGTTTGGGATAGCGGCATTACTCATGAGTGGCAGTGCCAAGGGTGAGTTATGCTGGCCATCCCAGAGGAGAGCCAGTAAAATCTTTACAGCACTGCCTGTTACTATACAGTTTGTCACTTCCACATTTCAGGCAGAAGTTTTCCTTGCACTTGCAAATGTTTGGGAAGTTTTCACCCACACACACACACACACGCATAGTTGTTCGGTTTGTAAAGCTGTATCTGCTGGAATTACCCTGGCAGAACCTGCAGACCTGAACATGATTTACAAAGGAACAATGGATTTATTCATCTGTCAACTGGTTTTCAGCAACCACAGGGCCATCAATAATAACACTAGCAATAGTAATAATGATGTTTGTTTATAATACTCTTTTCGCCAAAGGGTGTTGAACATCAGATATATACAATCAAAAACAAAACAATAAAACACACTGCTATAATATACTAAAATACTAAAATAATATTTGTTATTGTTGTTGTGTGTCTTCAAATGATTTCTCTCTTATGGCAACACTAAGGCAAACCTATTGTAGGGCTTTCTTGGCATGTTTAATCAGAGGGGGGCTGCCATTGCCATCCTCTAAGGCTGAGAGAGTGTGTGACTTGCCCAAGGTCACCCAGTGGGTTTCCATGTTCACACCCTGATCTCTCAGTGTCCTATTCCAATGTTCAAACCACTGCACCATGCTATTATGTTAATGTATAATATAATACATATTGATATATATTTATATTGTGTTTGTGTGTGTGTGAAATAATATATAACCACTGCACCACACTGGCTATTATATTAATATATAACATATTAATATATATTTATTGTGGTTTGTAGGTGAGTGGCTGCAGTACTGCCATTTAAACACTGCGCCACCAGGGCTCATATTTTTCAAACATTTTCAAGCTGTGGATACTTGAATCCGTGGCTAAAAAATCTGTGGACAAGGAGGGCTGACTGTATAGCACTGTGGTTCCACTCCTCACTGCCATGGCTGCATTATACAGAATCCTGAGATATGTAGTTTGGTGAGGCACTAGAGATCTCTGGCTAAGGTGGCTAAATGCCTCTCCCTATGCTTGGAAACCTGGGGTGTACAGTTAAGGGAGGGGGATTTAGTATTCTCAGCCAGATTGCTCAAGTGCCTCACCAAACTACATATCCCAGGATTCCACACCATTCAACTATGCTGGTTAAAGTGGAATCATAGGCTGCTGCCACACTGCGGAACTAATGCAGATTGGCACAGCTTTAAGAGTTGTGGCTGGAGCCTATGGAATCCTGTGATGTGTAGTTTGTAATGGTGCAGGGCTTTATGACCAAGAAGGTTAAATAGCTCACAAAACTACCAATCCCAGAATTCTGTAGCACTGAGCCATAGCAGTCGAAGTGGTGTCAAACTGCATTTATTCTGCAGTGTAGAATCATAGAATCATAGAATCATAGAGTTGGAAGAGACCACAAGGGCCATCCAGTCCAACCCCCTGCCATGCAGGACCTCCACATCAAAGCATCCCTGACAGATGACCATCCAGCCTCTGTTTAAAGGCCTCCAAGGAAGGAGACTCCACTACGCTCCGAGGGAGTGTGTTCCACTGTCGAACAGCCCTTACTGTCAGGAAGTTCCTCCTAATGTTGAGGTGGAATCTCTTTTCCTGCAATTTATATCCATTATTCCGCGTCCTAGTCTCTGCAGCAGCAGAAAACAAGCTTGCTCCCTCCTCAATATGACATCCCTTCAAATATTTAAACAGGGCTATCATATCACCTCTTAACCTTCTCTTCTCCAGGCTGAACATCCCCAGTTCCCTAAGGCGTTCCTCATAGGGCATGGTTTCCAGTCCCTTCACCATCTTAGTTGCCCTCCTTTGGACCTGCTCCAGTTTCTCCACATCCTTTTTGAATTGTGGTGCCCAGAACTGGACACAGTATTCCAGGTGGGGCCTGACCAAAGCAGAATAGAGTGGCACTATTACTTCCCTTGATCTAGACACTATACTTCTATTGATGCAGCCTAAAATTGCATTGGCCTTTTTAGGTGCCGCATCGCACTGTTGACTCATGTTCAGCTTATGGTCTACTTGGACTCCTAGATCCCTTTCACATGTGGTCTCATTCAGCCAGGTGTCCCCCATTTTATATCTGTGCATTTCATTTTTCCTCCCTAAGTGCAGAACCTTACATTTCTCTGTGTTGAATTTCATCTTGTTAGCATTGGCCCACCTTTCTAGTCTATTCAGGTCATTTTGAATTTTGATCCTGTCCTCTGGGGCATTAGCTACTCCTCCTAGTTTAGTGTCATCTGCAAATTTGATAAGTATGCTCCCAATTCTGTCATCCAAATCATTAATAAAGATGTTGAACAGCATTGGGCCCAGGACAGAACCCTGTGGGACCCCACTGGTCACTTCTCTCCAGGATGAAAAGGAGCCATTGTTGAGCACCCTTTGAGTTCGGCCACTCAACCAATTACAAATCCATGTAACAGTTAACTTGTCTATCCCACATTTTGCAAGCTTATTTGCAAGAATGTCATGGGGAACCTTGTCAAAGGCCTTACTGAAATCGAGGTAAACTATATCCACAGCATTCCCTTCAACTACCAAGCTGGTAATTTTATCAAAAAAAGAGATCAGGTTCGTTTGGCATGACCTGTTTCTCTGAAACCCATGTTGGCTTTTTGTGATTATGGCATTGGCTTCTAAATGTTCACAGACTCTCTGCTTAATGATCTGCTCTAGAATCTTTCCTGGTATTGATGTCAGACTAACTGGACGATAATTGTTGGGATCCTCTTTTTTCCCTTTTTGAAGATGGGGACAACGTTTGCCCTCCTACAGTCTTCTGGGACTTCTCCTGTTCTCCAGGAGTTCTCAAAGATTATTGCCAATGGCTCCGATATCACCTTTGCCAGTTCTTTTAATACCCTTGGATGTAGTTCATCTGGTCCTGGAGATTTGTATTCATTTAGAGTAACCAGGTATTCCTGTACTGTCTCTTTACTTATTCTGTGCTGAAATTCCCCCACTCTGTCCCCTTCTTCACTGTCCTCAGGTTGAGCACCTTTTGCCTTTTCTGAGAAGACTGAAGCAAAGAAGGTGTTGAGTAATTCTGCCTTTTCTCTGTCCCCTGTTAGTATTTTGCCATCTTCTGCACGCAGTGGTCCTACCATTTCCTTCTTCTTCCTTTTGCTGCGGACATGCGGCCACAGTGCTATAACTGTGATGCGGCCACAGTGCTATAACTGTGTAATGTAAAAGGTCCCTTAGAAAATAATAAACCCAAGGCAAAGCCAGTAGGGAAGACTGGCTGGGAGTGGCACTTGCCCTGTGCTGTCTTTCACCTACAGCCTACCTTTATGGCCCCACTGGCGCGCACATGCCCACCACTTGATGATGGACATGTTTAACAAGGTACTGTTATCAGCAGCACCCGGGATCACACAGGCTGAGCAGTGGGCTCCTGACTGCCTGTGTGTGTTAGCAGCCCACCACGCATCAGGGTGGCCTGCCATCTCACACTGATTCAATGCCGAGGCCCTGGTGCCCTATCAGTCTGTCAAAAGTCCTGCATAAACCCTTCCTGAAAGCGCCTCTGAAATCCTGGAATCCCAGTTCCCCCAAGCGATAAAAAGCAAGCTTTCCTAGACTTGCGGGAAGTGAGATATTGGGCTGTTAAAATGTCCCTGGCTCAGGCTCATATATTACCTTCCCAGTTTTAAGACCCATGTATTTTTCCCCAGCAGAACATTTTGTAAGGCAAAGAAAGAAATATTTTTATTGCAGGCCCTTTCATGAGATTTCCCCTTACTCATTTAAGCAGCAGCTGTCTGGAAGGAGTAGAGAACTCAGCATTGCACAGACGCATCCATACTGAGCATGGATTGCCTGCCATACAGGGCCTGGGAGAGGAGCAAGAGGCACTGCCACATGAAGGAGGACCATGCAAAGGTGAGTGCACTTCTAACTGTTGTACAGTTAGTTAGGGGAAGCTTTCATAGCATTTATATCCGGTCCCATTACCCACTCATATTTAAGGTTGCTCAGATTTCAAAGCCTGCTCCTCTAACATGGACTTCACAGCGAGAAAAGACATCTTAGGGAGAGAACACTGATTTGGAAAACTTTCTTTTTTTCTTGGAAAAGTATTTTGGTTGGACTACAAACCTCATGTTAAAAGAAGTGCTTGGAAAGGTGTTAAAAACACTGCTTGGAAAATTTAGGTTTTGTTGTTGCTGCTGCTGAGCTTGAAAAGCTTAATTTGTCATAGCATCACAAGAGTTGGAAAGGACCACAAGGCCAATCTAGTCCATCCCCATTTTGCCATGTAGTGCCGTATGATAAATTACACAATTACAGCTATGCTATGATAAATTACACAACTACAGAACTCCTAAGAGGTGGCCATCCATCCAACTTCTGTTTAAAGACCACCAAAGGAGAGTCCACTACACTTCAAGGCAGTCTATTCCACCACTGTTCTCCCCTGCCCCCAGTATTTTCTCATTTGTCAGCCTTTTTTATTTGACTGATATGATTTGAGGGGCTGTGTTCATGCTTGAAGGTATCACCAAGGATTGTTCTCTGTACTGCTAGTAGGGCTGATCCCATCTGACATCACCAAGGGCTGTCCCTAGATTTCAGGTTTTAAACTGAAAATCTCAGGGACTAACAGAGAATTGGCTCTGCATACTTTCATTGTTATGAAACAATTAAAGGCAAAAGAATGCAGTGATGAGAGCTCTGTTCTTCCATCTTACAGCTGGTCTTGTGATGGGTGCAGATGAAGGATTAAGAGGCATGGTATGCAACGTGCTGCCCTTGGAGCCCCAGCAATTTTTGGATCAGCTGGGAATATGCAAAGTAAGCAAAAACTGCCACCATCCATGGACCCCTTTCAGCCCTGCCAGTCAGTGTAACAGGCACAAGCAGCCAAGCAACAAGTTGCATCTTCTAAATTACTTTGGGTGGAATTACTAATTTTGTTGGAACAACGACTTAAAACTAGCTGATGACTGAACCCAAGACATTATTTGTTTTACATGTGGTCACCACACCACCACCCTTCCACTGAGATTTGACTCTTTCCTCCCTGTCTGAAAAAGACCTCTGTGCAACTTTGAAGCCTGCTGCCTCCTGCACTCAGACTGCAATGCATTATTTTCCTGGTCATTTCAAATCAATGTGCTCTGACCTCAGCCTGATTCACCTCTGCAGCCTGTGGCTATGTGCTTTTCTCCACTGTGCCCGGGAGGCCAGGCTACATGTGACATTAAAACATGTCATCGGAAAACATCAAAGCAATTTTTACTGGAAGGATCCTGAACAAAATGGCCCCCTCCCTCCCCATGTAGCAGTATGCCTTTGGTGGGGGGAAAAATGCCACAGGTCACACGTTTCCTCCCTATTTTAAGTCCTCCACTGCCATCTTCCTCACCTTGGCAACTACAAGAGGACAACTACAAGTAGCAGTGTGGTTCATGACACGACTGGACTCAAGCCAAAAGGATGTTCAATTGTTAACATGCTCAGAGGTGAAAAAAATTTCCAAAGCTGCACAATGCATATTATAGGAACAAACTGTGTGAGAAGCATGAATCAGGGGAAGCTAGACATAGCAAAACAAGAAATAGAACATATAAACATTGCAATACTTGAGGTAAATGAGTGGACAGGAATCATTTTGAGTCAGATAATTAACACAGTGTTTTACTCAGGAAATGAAAAACTAAGAAGAAAGTGCATGGCATTAATAGTGAGGAGAGATGTAGCAAAAACATTCAAAGGATTTAATGCAAAGTGTGGCCTAATAATATCAAGGAAATAAACTTTAAATTCCATTAGCAAGACAAAAAGCTACTGGTTTGAGATCAAGTTGAATCCTTTGTGAGGCTACAAGCCTCTTTCTTGGGCTGAGAACACAGAAATTCTCAGGAAGCCTCCACACTTTTGCATCAGGAGAACTTGTGGATATTGTTAAGGTAAAATATGCCAATGAAGTCCTCATTCTAAAAAAAAAATGCATAATTTTACCTTTGTTGGAAGTAGATATCAAAGGCGGTAGCTTTGTGTCTTGCTAAAGGAATTTAAAGTTTATTTCCAGGGCTTTAAGAATCTCCCAATAAGCACATGGCCAGAAGGAGGGGCCTGTCCATACCATCTGAACTGAGGACAACAACCATAACACCTTGACAGAACGCAGGCCTATGACCAACATCACCATTTTTCTATCTTTCTCATGTATGATTTTATAAACACCTTTGTCTGATGAAGAAGCCAGTGGAGCTTTGAAAGCTTGTAACATGTTTACTGTGCATTTTGGTTAGCTCAATAAATGTATCACTACTTTTTGGATTTTGGATGTTACTATATGTTGCTATACAGCCAACATGGATATCCTTGGATAAACTTTTGTACCTTCTCCTATTGGGATGACACAGAAGCAGAGATTATATTTTAGCTTAATATATTAGAGCCATAAAATGTAGGTTTTCCACTTGCAGAATTTACAATTCCCTGCCATTTAAATGCTGCCTATTCCTGACTGTAAAAGTATCAACTGTATCTATTACCGCAAGGCCTTCCTATAGTATACAGTGTGAAGATATTTAACCAAGAATTTCATATTCATTTTAACTCATTTTTATGTACCCCCTTCTTAAGCCCTTAGGAAAGGGCGGTCTATATAAATGCAAATCAATTAACTGGAATACAAGACAAATTCAATTCCTGCCACCACCTCCTGAGCCTCCTGCAACCTGCATCTTTCCACTTGTCGGCACAACATTGATAATTGTAACCTATTTAATACAGTCTCATTTAGCGGATCCCCATTTTCTCCCAATGTTAATTGAGGATGTGGGCCCAAATCGGCTTAATGTAAGGTTTCTTGCTGGCAATTAACACAAATTATCATTTGTAGACTTAGATAATCGCTGGCTGTTATCCTCCTGGCAGTAATTCAGAGGCTCGTTTGCATAATTAACTCCCACTCCCCTACTCAGAAATCCTCCCCTTATTTGTGGGCAGGAGGCAAAAAGCGGATGATGCCAGCTTTTATCTGCCCAGCAAAGGACTTATCCTGCTGTGAGCTTCACAGATGGGTGTGGAGGTAATTATGCGCTGTGGTGCAGTATTCATGATGTTAAATGTCTCTCATCATCTGGCAAGAGCCAAGTCTTTCCTGGGCTCTGACCAGCATCCTGCCAGCCACCAAAAAAGACAGTTTTCTTGGCCAACATGGGGAAATGACTGAGTGGAATCAATTATAACATTCAAGAAAATCCTTATTCTCTTCACAAGAGGCATACAAAGCACCAGGCAACAGAAGGAGTGAGGGACCAAATATTGAAAAGGCTTGGTTGTGTTTTTAATTGTATTTGCAGCATCTCAAATGTGTTACAAGGTCCTTTTGTAGACTTCTTCAAAAACTGAGTTCAAACCACCTTCCATACATGCACTGTTTCTCAATATCACATTCAGTACCTCTTTATGACATCCCTTCAAATACTTAAACAGGGCTATCATATCACCTCTTAATCTTCACTTCTCCAGGCTAAATATACCTAGCTCCCTAAGTCCTTCTTCATGGTTTCCAGACCCTTCACCATTTTGGTTGCCCTCCTCTGGACATGCTCCAGCTTCTCAACATCCTTTTTGAATTGTGGTGCCTTCGTGGAGTCCAAGGTTTTCATGGCCAGTATCCATCGTTTTTTGTGGAGCTTTCGGGCTAAGTGGCCATGTTCTGGAAGAGTTCCTTTCTGACATTTTGCCAGCATCTGTGGCTGGCATCTTCTGGCAAAACATCAGAAAGGAACTCTTCCAGAACATGGCCACTTAGCCCAAAAGCTCCACAAAAAACTGTGGTGCCTTCCCTCAGTCTCAACACTGTACTTCTATAGATGCAGCCTAGAATCACTTTGGCTCTTTTAACGTCCGCATTACACTGTTGACTTGCATTCAACATGTGGTCTATTAGGACTACTATATCCCTTTCACACGTACTGTTGTTAAGCCAGGTGTCCCCTATCCTATATCTATGCATTTCATTCCCCCCCCCCCCCCCCCAGTGCAATGCCTTACATTTCTCCCTGTTGAAGTTCATTTTCTTAGTTTCAGTCCAGGTTTCTAATCTATTAAGTCTGTTTTGAATTTTGATTCTGTCCTCAGAAGTATTAGCTATTTCTCCTAATTTGGGACCATTTGCAAATTTTATGAACATAAGCCTCTATTCCTTCACTCATGTTATTGATAAAGATGTTGAATAGCACTGGGCCCAGGACAGAACCCTGTGGCATCCCAATGATCACCTCTCTCGAGGATTAAGGGGAACCATTGCTGAGCATTTGTTGGGTTCAATTGTTCAACCAATTACAAATCTACCTAACAGCTGCAGCTGGAGCAATAACGCTGATGTTTTCCTTCAATTAGCCATTCTCTTACCGGTTTCATAATCCAGGTGATGCCAGGGTTCTTGCGAAACTCTTCCACAAACAAGTGGTATTCTGAGGGCATCTCAAAGGTCTTGGGGAAGAAGTCACACTTCATCGCCTCCAGCTTCCCAGACTCTCGCTGCAATTGCTTCCGAAACCGCTTCAGGTTTTTCACAATGTAGTTCTTCCGAGTCAGCTGAATGCCAGCACAAAGAAGAGCAAGAGTCACCTCACTAAATGTTTGTTTAACATCATTTCTTATATCAGTGGTTCTCAACCTTCCTAATGCCACGACCCTTTAATACAGTTCCTCATGTTGTGGTGGCCCCCACCACTTGTGGAGCGGTGTCTCAGTTCCTAAGACCATTGGAAATATGTGTTTTCTGATGGTGCGACCCTCAAAGGGGTTGCGACCTACAGGTTGAGAACCAGCCTCCAGCTGCCTCTTTTATAGCCAGATTGGGGCTGCGGCAACCACATGCCATGGCCCCAATCTGGCCTTTCCAGGGCGTGAAAAGAAGCCACATGAAGTAGCTCCTTTTTGCGCCCTGGAAAGAGCATGACAGTTGTAGCGCCATGGCTTTATTGCACTCCTTCATGCAGATGCAGCACCACAGTAGCATTGTGATGCCATACGGCGCATGGTGAGGCGTGCTGTGTCACATTGCTCTGGGGGCACAGCTGGGGCATACATCATATGGACACTAACTTCTGTAAACAAGATTTTACCTGAATTGTTGTTATAAGCTACAGGTATAACTCATTTAACAAATGCAGGGGTAGTCATGTTGGCCATTCAGCAAAGTACTATAACATCCAAAATCCACAAAACAGTGGTACCTATATTGGGCCAACTAAAATGCATAAAAGACACATTGAAAGCTTCCTAAGTCCCACTGGCAACTTCATTAGGCAAAGGTGTTAAAAAATCATACAGGAGAAAAATAAATAAATAAAAACTAACAATGTCAGTCACAGGCCCACATTTTGTTAAGTTGTATTGGTGTTGCTCGGAGCTGAGCTGGTACAGAGGGATATCTATGCAGACAGGCCCCTTATCCTTCTGACCATGTGGCACAGGGAACAAAGCCTTCCAAAGTCCAGGAGATAAAATTTAAATCCCTCCATCGCATCTACCAGTTATCATATTACCATCAAACATGCATCTGAGGAACTAGGGTCAAGTCTACAAATGCTCATGCTACCAATTGCTTTCTTTCAGCTAGTCTCAGTCATGCAAAAATCCCTTTGTATACTTATTTTGAAAGGATGACAAATATTTATTATAATCATTTTCATTCCTTCTTGGTGCTCACAGAGCAACTTTGAAAGAGTTAAATCAGACACTCTAAAACTGCATTTAAAAACCAACAACATTTTTAACAGAATCACAGTATATATTAAAGATAACAAACTCAGGAGAAAAAGGGGAAAGCCACTGGATGTTACTTGTCCTCTCTCAAAAACTGTTTTCCTTTGCAAAAAAACAATTTTAATTTGGTTTTGGGCCATCATCAACAATATTTGTTTCTGATGTACCTTGAAGAATCTACATACTGTACCTAGAAAAATATTTCATCTGGTCTTTTAATCTATTTAATAAATTTAACAAATGAACATGCTATAGAAATATCAGGTGTTAATGAGATGGACAATTCATATATAGAATGTTATTGCATTAGAAACCTACTGCCACCTCTATAACCATTTGTCCTCATGGTCCCTGCCCCTGGGGGGTTGGCCCCATAAGTATACCTTCCATGTCTCTTAAGAATAGACCAGACTCTCCTAATGCAGATAAGTAACTTTAATAAACTTCCAAACAACAAAGAACAACTCGCAGGTATAGGCCAAGGAAAGATGTTACGCCACACTTTACACTTGTCCTCCCGTTACAGCTTTTGGTTCAAGTCCACAAACACCATCTCTCTTCAGTCCTTCAAGGAGAAGCCTCAGTCTAGCTCCTTTTCAGCACTTACACAGCTGCTTTGATTGTGTGTTCCTGCATTGCAGGGAGTTGGACTTGATGGCCCTTGTGGTCTGTTCCAACTGTATGATTCTGTGATTCTATGAAAAGACTCTGATTCATAGAATTATAGAATCGCAAAACCATACAGTTGGAAGGGGCTCAATGGCTATCAAGCTGAAATTCGCCCCCCACCCCCACTCTACCTGGGAACTCTAGCATTCCCAACAAGTAGCTGCCCAGTCTCTCTTTGAAGACATCCAGAGAAGGAGACCTCTTCATCTCTTTGAACCATTGGTTCTATTGCCAGACTGCTCTCACTGTCAAGAAGTTCCTTCTTATGTTCAATCAAAATCTACCCTCCTATAATGTCAAATCATTAGATGTGATTCTATCATCTGGGATGGCAGAGAATAAACCCGCCCTTCCTCTCTGTGACAGCTCTTTAAACATTTAAAGAATGCAATCATGTCATCCTGAGACTTCTCTTCACCAAGCTGACCATGCCCAACTCCCACAACCTTTCCTTATCTTATCATCCTGGTTGCCATTCTCTGAACCAGCTCTAAATTGTCTATATCCTTCTTAAAATAAGCTGCCTATAACTGAATGTAAGACTTCAGATGAGACCAGAGTAGCACAGACTATAGTGGGAATTCTCAGAAGGATGATAAGCTTTGAGGTTGTGCAAAAATCTCCAAAAGTGGTAATTCCATGGAATGCAATATTATACAAGTTGCTTTCAAACACAAACATACCTAGTGAAAATTTACTGAGAGTTTCAAACCCCACTTTGACCAAGCCAGTGCCGCAAACCCTCTCACCAGATCTCTCTCACCTCATAGTGATTCCGAAAGTGGCTGATGCGCACATGCTCATCCATGTAGGTGTGGTCAAAGTTCTCTTGGAGCCAGCGAATGTCACACCAGTAAAAGTCCCACTCACCGTCACTGTTGAGAAAAGTCAAGTAGTACCCAGTCACTCATGAAACATAGTTAATGGACATCTATTTACTTTATTATTGCACTGTTTTTATGGGCATGTTAAGTGGTTGACTTAAAGTGTCATAAATATAAAGTGCCTTTTAATTTTAAGAGAATTATGTTGTTTCCTGGCCTGCTTCGATCTACAATTATTAGTTTCTGGAACTACAAAGGGCAGTTATTTTATGACAGTGCATTTACCGGAAATGACAAAATAATCAAAAGCCTTGAATTTCAGTTACTCTAATTTTTTTTTTGAATTGTTTGATTTAAAATGAATCAATGCAAAACGTGATTATTAACAAAGAACATTAATTTTAAAAAAATCAGTTACTCTAAAAGGTGAAACCAGCCACTTTCAAAAAGCATTTTTAAGTTAAGACTAATGTGGTGTCTCCTTGTGTAAATCTTAAAGGAGATAATTATAAGAAAACATACTTTTCAAAGGTTGTTAGAACCAAGACATTACAGACTCAGGGGGGCTTTTTACATTGGCAAGAAAGTGTGATCTGAACTCGCCTTTATGTTAATGCTTAGCAGCTACATAGCAAGCCTCAGGTTTGCATTAAAAAAGTGCAGAGCTGCTACATTGAGGGGTGTGGGAACGACTTATCTGAGTGGTCTTTTTTGTGGCTCAGCAGTTACATGGGAAGCTGTCAGAACGCTACAAACACAGGCGGAGCTGATACATGGGCAGCAAGAAACGCAGCTTTAAACTGCGATTTTAAATTTTTTTTTCCTTGCCGGCTGCGAACTGCGCTGTTGCGCGGTTCGTACCGCCGCGAACAGCGCTATTGCGATGGTCGAGTCTTGAACTGCGCTATTGCGAGGGTTGAGGCTTGAACTGCGCTATTGATAGGGTCGAGGCTTGAACTGCGCTATTGCGAGGGTCGAGGCTTGAACTGCGCTATTGATAGGGTCGAGGCTACGAATTGCGCAGTTTTAAATGATTTAAAGGGGGCTCCTAATTGATTTTGACAGCAGCCACAGACCGAGCATCTGCAAGAAGACAAAGGAGGAGGAGTGCTGGCCATTGACCCAGTGACGTTGGCATTCGTCAGCACAGGGTCACTGTGGGCATCATCACCAACATGGATGCCTCCTCTCCTTTGTGGTCGGCACTTGTCGTCAATGTTCAAAGCACAGCCAAAGCTGCCGCCTTTGCCTCCGCTAGTGCTGCCAGGATCGTCAAAGTGACCACTGAAATGACTGCTGTGACCACTGAAATGACTGCTGTGACCACTGAAATGATAGCTGATGATGACAGTGATGATACAGAAGAGAGAACAGCTGCAGTTGGTGTCTCACTGCTTGAGCAGTGTGAATTAGCCGGTGGCATTGCTATGTCCGATTGGGCCTTGACCAGATGGAAATGAGGTCTGAGGTCTCTGCATGAGACCAAGACATCCCTCTCCCCCTTTTTGGGCCACTTGTAGAAGTCTCTGCCATTGTGCAAAGTGCCACAGCAAAGCCTCGGCAAGAGTGTCCCTAGGAGCGGCTGACTTGGACAAATGCAAGTGGGAAATGGCGCTGGAATGTGTGTGGGGGTTCGTGTGAAAATTGAAAGTTTCCTCTTATCACTGCAACTGTAAAAACATCCGCCACCAAAACTGTCAATATCCCAAAGGCGCTACTGCGCATGTCTAGGGTTAGGATTAAGGGCGGAGCTAGGGTTTGGGAGCTTTAAAAAACTGCGCAGTTAAACCCCAGCTTTTACACCTGGAGGGCATAGAACGTTTTAATTAGGAGTGGAGTCCACACCACGCATGCTCCCAACTACGATCCATTCTGATCCGCACCAACAGCGCAGCCTTTAAATGGGCGCCTTAAGGAAACGGAGCCCCATTTAACTGCGCAAGTACACCTTAGCCTTTACATGCACTAGCGCTGTAACGCACTTATTAAAAAAGTAGTGGGTCAACCGAACTACTTTTTTAAAGCGCGTTTTTTCCCTTAAAACGCCAAAATGGCGTTTTCATGTCACACTTTCCCATTTTATAATGTAAAAGCTGGGTTTTCACCCAGCCTTCAAAACACCTTTTTTTGCCAATGTAAAACGCACCAGGGAAGCTGGACAGACATCACCTCCCACACTCCCTTTGCTAAGACTGGAAACTGTAGTTTGAGCAGCGGGGAGGAATAAGGAATAGTAACCAAACAGCTCTAAAAGAGAGTTCTCAACACCCTCAATAAACTATACCCTTGAAGAATTTTTCCCCTTGAGGAAGCCATGAAAAATTAAAGGGGCATAAAACTAATATAAGTTTGAGCTGTAGATACCCTTTAAGACAGGGTCTGCATGCGCCAAAATACTCCAGGAGCAGCCCAGAATATTCTGGCCCCAGAGCTGCCTTGATGTCCCCCCATTTGCTGAGCATTCTGTTGAAACACTGTGCAGCTGTTGCCACCACAATAAAACTTCACCCAAAGTATTTTATATCTTATTTGAAGCTACTTGTATACTATTCTACATCGACACTTGCTTATTCTTTATCCCAGTAATGGCAGCGAACATATGGAATCCCCAAAACCTTTCTTCATCTTTCTATTCTTAGGCAAGCAGCTCTGCTAATGTCACTTTCTGCTTCTTCTCTTGGCAGTAATATGATTGTACATTATTTAATGGCACTCTGAAGATTGTTCTTGAGGGACTTCATGCTGGCAGTAACAATTTAAGTTAGCAAAAGCTTGCCAACTTGAATTTCATTTTCAACCACTCTATGCAGAATGTGGGATTAACAAGAATGGTGTTAGAATTTGTCAAAAACGGACTCAAATCAAATTAAAGGGGAGAACTGCAGAGTGGATCATGGAATGCAGCCTTCAGTCTCAAACTACATTGGTGTTGTTTTTACTCTCTTGTGTAAGCAACAGGAAAAGGTCCTATTCAAACAGAGATCCTCCAGTCTGGGCAGCTGTGAATTGAAAGGAAGGTGGCTTGGAAACCCATTACTACCCTAGAATTCAAATGCCTGGACCAGTAAGGCCACAACTAGGGTTGTTCAATGAGGAAAGGTTAATGAAATGAAACACTGGAGCCCTCTCCTTGGGTGGGGACTGAAGCTGGAGAAAGCGTTGCTCAGTGCACTGGAGAACTTCAATGAGCCCTGACACTCTTTAACACATTAAATAAAGAAAAAAAGCTAGCTTATTTTTTTCCCAGAAAAATAGGTAGTGCTTCAATTACGCCTTGATTTGAAACAGAAGCCTTTACTGGTAGGCAACGTGTGGCCCTCCAGATGTTGCTCGGCTGAAATATCCATCATCCCTTACTAAAGACTATGCTGGCCATGACTGATGGAAGCTGCAGTCCAACACATCTGGAGGGCCACAAGTTACCTACTCTTGTTCTACTGAAATGAAAAATGGGATTTTGACTTGTTACACCAGAAACCAAATAGCATGATAAAATTTAAGAGAATAATACCTACGCCTGGACCCCTAAATGTGTCACACCCATAAGAAGACAAGCCTTACTCTTTTACTTCAGTCCATCCTGGCCGTTGACGAAGGACATCCAAAATGGTATTTGTGAGGGCACATTTAAATCGGATGGAAGCTCGAGGTTCGCTGTAAAATAAGAAATATTAATGGGAGCTGTGAATGTACACTGCAGACAATACATTCATTCTTTTTCACAGTAATGTTGCAAACTAGTTAATTTGTTTTATTCAATTTTTGCTTTAAAAAGATATGTATATAAAAAAATAAGCCCTGGTGGCGCAGGAGGTTAAATGCCGGTACTGCAGCCACAGGTTGTGAGCTGGATCCCAGGGCTCCAAGGTTGACTCAGCCTTCCATCCTTTTGTAGGTCGGTTAAATGAGTAGCCAGTTTGTTTGGGGCAATTGGCTAACACATTGTAAACTGTGGAGTCAAGGCTTTCATGGCCAGCATCCATAGTTTTTTGTGGGTTTTTCGGGCTACGTGGCCATATTCTAGAAGAGTTTATTCCTGACGTTTGTGGCTGGCATCTTTGGTGAAACGTCAGGAATAAACTCTTCTAGAACATGGCCACATAGCCTGAAAAAGCAAAACAAAACAAAACAAAAACAAAAAAAACAAAACAAAACAAAACAAAAAACAAAAAACCACTGTAAACTGCTTAGAGAGTGCTGAGTACACTATAAAGTAGTATAGAAATGTCAAATTTCAAATCAAATTTCTGCTTTTTGCAGTTCCTACATTTCCAGAAGGGCAAGTGTAAAGATGTACTTATGCTAGTAAAAACCTACTGAAGTTTTATTGCTGTTGAACTGTCATGACTCTCCCCAAGGATTCTGAGATAGCACCAAAGTCCACTACTTATTACTGATAAAGCACTTCTATTTTGTAAAACATTTTACAATTTCTTAAAACCCATCTTTTGCTCACAAGAGCACACTGAGGTCCAGAAAGAACCCAGGAGAAGGAGGAAAATAATTTCATTTTTCATAAGGACTGAATTAGGCCCAAATTACTTAGACCAAGCATCCCAAGGGGCAGCGAAACATCTCCTCCTTCACTTTACCTGATTTTGGAATGCCTCTGAGGGTGCATTACAGAAGTAATGCAGTTCGACACCACTTTAACAGCCATGGCTCTATTCTATGGAATCCTGTGACTTGTAGTTTTGTGAGGCACCAGCACTCTTCAACAGAAAAGGCTAAAGACCCTGCAAAACTACAAATCCTAGGATTCCACAGGATGGAGCTATAGAACTTAATGTGGTGCCAAACTGTCTTATTTCTACAATGTAGATGCATCCTCAGTTTCAAAAGAGGCTGACATCTAGCGAGATAAAGCAAGTTCAAAATTCCCATGGGATGTACAGAAGTAACTGCACAGTGCTTTGGCTCTGGGCAATTATCCCAATTACTGTACAGTACAAGGCCTCCCCTTTCATTTTGAACATGGCAAATCATACTTGGAGGAGAGACTTTCTGTTTTCAAAACCCCAGGCACTGACAGAGGCTCATCATATGAGGAAAGCTTACAGGGGCCCAGCTGAAATTCTATTCCCCTCACCTGGAAAAATATTGCAGCTCAGATTACAACTACCTGTACTCTGTTTTTGGAGAATGAATTAATAGTCCTGGTCCAGACAGCAGTTGGAGCCAGTCTATAAATACATGGCTCAGCAAAGTGATGTTGCCTGAGCCAGTGTGGCATGGTGATTTGAGCGTTGGACTATGACTCTGGAAACCAGGGTTTGATTCCCTGATCAACAATGAAACACTCTCTCAGCCTCAGGGAGACTTCCTCTGAACAAACCTTGCCTTGAAAATCCCATAACAGGTTCACTTTAGGGTTGTTATGAGTCAGTCGTGACTTGAAGGGACACAACAACAGCAAAGTCCCTCCTTAGTTCTCTAAATATTTCCCAGTGTTTTTCAGAAACTTATTTTAAATAAATACTGCAGCAAATCACTAAATGCACTATAATCAATGGCATAATAAGACATATCAGCAAGTGTGGTATAGTGATTTGACTGTATGAGTAGGATGCCAGGAGACCATGGTTTGGATCCCCACTTGGCTGCAGAAACCCTCTGGGTGACCTCTGGCAAGTCCCGCAATGACAAACCACATCTGAATAAATATTGCCAAGAAAACCCTATGTTATGTTTGAGAGAGCCAGTATGGTAGTAGCCTGAGTGTTGGATTAGGAATCTAGAAGACTAGGGTTCAAATCCCTTCTCAGCCATGGAAAGACAATGGGTGGCCTTGAGTCACACTCTCTCAACCTCAAGAGGGAGGCAATGGCCAACCTCTGCAGAAGAAATCTCCCCCCCCCCACCTCTATCCCCACTAAAAAACTGTGTTAGGTTTACCTTGGAGTCACCACAAGCTGGAGATGAACTGAAAAACACAGCATTATTTTACTGATTTAGTACTAAAAAAATAATAATTATACAGTTCAAAGTATAAGGCTTCCACGGCTGGCATCCATAGGTTTTTGTGGGTTTTTGGGGGGCTATGTGGCCGTGCTCTGGAAGAGTTTATTCCTGATGTTTTGCTGGCATCAGTGGCTGGCATCTTCAGAGAAGATGCCACCCACCGATGCCGGTGAAACATCAGGAATAAACTCTTCCAGAACACGGCTGCATAGCCTGAAAATCCCACAAAAATCTAATTATACAGTTGTCCCTCTGTATCCCTGTTAAATTTATGTTAAATTCCAAAGAGCAAACCTTGATTTTGCCATTTCAAATAAAGGACACCATTTCACTACCCTACTGTATCTAATGGGACTTGAGAATCCAGGCATTTTGGTGTCCACAGGAAGTCCTGGAACCAAATCCCAGGGTCCATTGTACAATTACATGTTAGTGGATTTGGGACTAATTTTATTTTGAATACAGTACTGAGAAATAACAAACTTAATAGATTTACTAATATTTAATGAAATAAAAATAAATAGATTAAGTGTGAGTTGTGTCGTACTATGGCACAGCAGTAACGTAAGTTTTAAAACGTTAGATGTAAATATTTCTGCTGTTCTTAGATTTGTTCAGTGATGCCTCCTGCAAGGATCAGCCAAAAAATGTGTGGCTCTCAAGCACACTACCAAACTTAAAAATAGCTCTCAGCCCCATAGCAGTTTCCCCACTCCTTGACATTGCTGAACAGGAATTTAAGCTTTCTTCCATGGCTTCTAGGAAACTACACCATTTAGTGTGATTGGATTTGCCACTTGAGTCAGTCTTTTGCTTTCTGTTACTCTGCTTCACTTTCGGTGTTCCCCTTTCAGTCTGTTTGTCTATTTCTTCAATACTATAACCAACAGAAACAATGGAGATGTAACAACAGAAGAATAACTGTAAACAGAGACAAAGCCTTGAGCTGGTGCTCAAGTGTATTGTAGCATGTCATATGTTCAAGCTGTTTTATCTCATAAGTCCTCCAGAGAGGAAGAAAATCTTATCTATTCTTATTCCATTGTCTTGTCACAGAAGTTCACTTATAGAATCATAGAATCATAGAGTTGGAAGAGACCACAAGGGCCATCCAGTCCAACCCCCCCCCTTTTCCCCCCTTTTTGAAGATTGGGACAACGTTTGCCCTCCTCCAGGGGATCTTATAGCAGAATAACCTGCCTTTTCGCCAGTGAGCAACAATGTGGATTCAAGAGACTACAAAGCCACATTAGTGAACTACAGCAACCAAAGATTTACAGTTCTGAATGCAGACATGATTCAGTCACTTGTGCCTTGTAAATAGCAGCTTTTTCTCATTTATAAGCATCTGTTGTTGTTGTTGTTGTTGTTCTGTGCCTTCAAGTCATCTGACTTATGGAGACCTTAAGGCAAACCTATCACAGAGTTTTCTTGGCAAGATTTATTTAGAAGATGCCTTTGCCTGAGAGAGTGACTTGCCCAAGGTCACCCAGTGGGCTTCCACTGTCAATGAAGATTCAAACCCTGTTCTCCAAAGTCGTAATCTAATGCTCAAGCCACTACAGCATGCTACCCCATTGCTAATATTATTTAGCATTTGTTTAGTTACAACAGTATATTTGATACAATTCAGCAACTATTTGGTTACTGGAGAGGAGGATTTTAAAAGTCACTGGACAGACTAGCCAGAATTGTCCACACTGAAGAATCTTGGGATTTGCAGTCCATGAACACCTAGAGCGCCACACAATTCCTACCCTTGCTTTAAAGGTGAATTAATGAAGTCCTCCAAGAATCACAGGACTCTGTTGTGTTTGTAAGACTTGTGTGAGGCAGCAACAATGTAGCTGAAGACAGGGAGGCTCAGGACAGTCGCAGTAACGGGGAATCTCTCCTGATGTGTGTCCATCACATGCCTTTTTTGCTTTCGTATTAGCCTCAGGCAGGAGGACCAAAGGCCACTGTCAGAGCAGATGCAAAAAGTTCAGGTTTGATCTCTGCCTTCTCCAGACAAGGGAGGGAATTACCGCATCAGAAATTCTGGGTTGCTAGTGAAAGTCTGTACAGACCAGTCATTCTGTCTTTGGTCTTATAGATGTTTTGGATTTCAACTCCCCAGTGTCCTGGATGCTTCTGGGAGCTGAAATTTAAATTTATTTGGAGGACAAGTGGTTGAAAACTATAGGTATATATGATAATGGGCTAGATAAAAAGGTGACTTGTGTCAAGGCAGCCTCTCATGTTTCTTTTATAATTAACTGGTGTCTCTTATACAACCTTTATATAGACTATTTAATAACTGTTACCACTGTCATAATTTTAATGCAAAACCAGTCACTTATGATAGGTGAAAATCAGGTGACTAAACAAAAAATGCTATATAAAGTTGTGCTTCCACCCTTTGGGTCACTTATGACTGAACAAGGAGGAATGTCTGCTGCAAGAAGCTTAGAACAATTTCTTTGAGCAATAATTTTTCTGGACTTTAATTACAAGGATAGTTTATTCTCAGAAATTACTTGACCCTCAATAGGAAACTGACATCTGACTTAACGGTATCTAATGTTTCTGCATGTGGCTGGTGCCAATTTAAGGGTTGTCTCCAAAATCTACTCAGTGTTATGTTTCATATTTTAATAGCTATAGGATATCAAGATGTTTACTGAGGTTTCCCTTTTTCTCCTTCACATTCTCTACAGACACACATGTTCCAGCAGGTGGTCCATAAAAATATACTTCCCTGCTCCACTATTCATGCAGAAACAAGGGGTATTATTTGTTCAGTAGAAAATGTTACTCACCGTTCTTTAAGCTTTTGGTAACCAAAAGGCCCTTTATAATTTACATTCTGCAATGACATAATCAGAAAAGCACATGTTAGAAATGTTAAATAAAGCATCTCTTCCTTCTCTTCCTCCGTCATACCTGAAGACAATGCCAGGACCATTAAATAACACAAGGAACAATGCTATGTTGTCTATGTAGGATGGCTGATTTAAAATGTGGTGCCAGATCCTAAAAGTATGGTAATAATAATAATAATAATAATTTTTATTTCTAGCCCGCCCCTCTGAACAAGCAATCAGGACGGGGTACAACAGGATTAAAACAACAACAACAATTAAAATAGAACAATTCCATCCCCACCTCCCACCCCTTAAAATAAAATTAAATCAGCAATAAGTTAAAACATATCAATATCAAAACCTAAAAATTCTTGAGCTGTATGGGTGGGCTGAAATCATGGAGGAAGAAGTCTGGAAGAAATCTAAATCTTGGATTTGGAGCCAGGAGATAATAACATATGGTAATGATATCCGTGTGTGTGTGTGTGTGTGTTATTTAAAGCATTTAAATATCACCTCTCAGCCTGCTAGGGCCCATAAGGCGACACACAAGGGACAAAAACATTTAAAATAATAAATTGATAAAAATTCTTTGAAAAAAACCAAACTAAAATATTCCTTAAAAATTAAAAACCCAACAATCAAAGCAGCCAGAGCAGTTTCAAGGTCCAAAGACCATGCAAGAGAACACTATTTCAGCAGTTCAGAACAGATGGAGTCAGCCTGACTTCCCTTGGCAGGGAGTTGCCACAAAGAAATTCCTTTTACATGTACACATCAACCTAGATGTGCAAGGTGTCAGGACATGTGCATGGCCTTTGCTAACAATCTTAAATTTTGGGCAGGCTCATAGCAGAGGAAGCAGTCTATCCTGCACACAATCTGTTTAGAATTTTATAGGTCAAAAGCTGTATCTTAAATGGAGCACTGAAGCAAACTGGAAGCCTAGTTTGCATGGTCTCCCAAGATGTATACCCAACAACAAGGGCTACCACATTTTTTATTTTTTATTTATTGATTGATTTAATACCCCGCTCTTCAGCTCTAAAGGCTATCAGAGCGGCTTACAATTGTTATTTTAATGAGACAGTTCCCTGCCCTCAGGCTTACATTCTAAGAAGACACGACACAAAAGGAGAAGGGAATGGTGTTGGGGAAGGGGAAGTTTTTGCACTAGCTAGAAACTTACAATACGTTATTCTATTCTTCCTTTTCTATAACTAATTCTTTTCCAGTATGCTGGTGATGAGGTGATCTTTGGTATACCCATTCACTCCTTTTCCGAGTGCAACTGATGTAACAAGGACAGTTGTATTATCTTGCAATATTTTATACAGTTGGCCGTCTACATTAGCATCTTTGACTTTTGTGGATTTGATTATTTGCAGCTTTGATTGATGTGTTTGCTCTAGGAATCTCTAGGCACTCTAGCCCAATTCTGCTAGAAGTTGACCACAGAGTTGTGCTGGAGAACACAGACGTTCTTAGAGAAAACAGTACTCTAGGCATTTGTAGGTCCTCCAACATGATTCTATGATCAACGTCTGGCAGATGCTGATCATAGAGTTGCACTGGAGGACCTGGAGAGTCTTAAAGAGGTATTCTCTTAGGTAAAAATAAGTGTTTTTTTGGTTTGTTTTTTTTTTTTGGGTGAGTTTTCCAAATTCACAGTGGGTTTTCACCACTAATCCCAGCGAATGTGGAGGGACCACTGTATTCTCTTTTTCACAGCAGCAAAGGGTGGAGTGCGGGCAGGAGGACAAAAACCAAGGTCACCCTAACCCCCTTATTTGTAAATCTGTTTCAAATGGTACATTACTTCCTCCTTATGACATTTTGCCTCCTTGCCATATATTACAATCTTCATTTAGGTGCCCTCAAAAAGTATTGCCATGGAAATACTGCAACGTGTTCCAGATTAATTTATCAACAGGCTAAAAGAACGCTAATTTGTATTTGTTTCTTAAAATCTGAAATCTGTCAGCAGCGCAGTTATTTACTCGTCCATCAATAAACAATCTATATGAAAAGGGGGAAAGTCCCCCCATTTCACCAGAAATACATTCTGCCCTTGACACACACGCCTAACTTTATCTCTATTTCATCGTGAAGATCTGGGAATAGTCTAGCATAGCAGAGCTGAAAAATAATCAGTATTTTCATCACAGGAATTCTTTGCTTGACAATATGAGCCCCAAGTCTTCTCCTTGTGCCTTTTAGTACAAGTTTAGGCTTCAGAGATTTCTGGGAATACTAGCAGTCAAATATTGGACAGTTCACACAGCTTGTTTCCACCAGGCATGGCTTGTTGTAACTAGTCACAGGAGTCACAAAGCATCCCACAAAGCTGGGATGAAACAGGTTATTGTGTACAGAGGCTGCATCGTGCCCTCTGGCTCACTTACTCCCAGCTAGATATGCCTGGAATCTGGCACTCTTGTTACCCACCAGTATGTGAGGGGGAGTGTTTGTGTGTGTCTGTGAACGTGTTGCGTCAAGGCAGCTGACAACTGCTGAGAATTTCTGTCATATCAAAATTGAAGCTTTCTGTTTATCATATAGCATCTTCCCTCCCGGTCGTGCCTCTGTTGCGCTGAGGATGATACCACATTTTCCGAACACTGAAGCCTCAGTACTTGTTAGCTGGGAACATAAGATGCGCCCTTCCCCAGCAGACCACAGAGATATTGTGGTTGTGTGACTGCTGAATGAAATGTAACTGTCACAGAGATCTACTTGGTGTTTGTTTGCTCGCAGGGAATTAATTTTGAAATATTGCACCGAAGATGTCCAGGACTCAAGGAATGCTCCAGCTGCCGCCTTTAATGACACACAGTATCTCTGTTACTCTGTTTTCCTTTTCATGCCTTTGGGGAAGTGTGTCTTTGTGAGAGAGTAAGTGTGTGCCTGTGTGTAGCAAGACCTCTTGCCATTCTCCAGGGTCCAGTTCCACACGAACACACGGGAATCTTTACATGTTAAATCTCAGAGGGAATGGCTGGGCAGGCCTTACCTTTTGGGCACACAGGTAGAAGTGTACATATGTGAAGGAACACTGAAAGGCCAAATCAGATGAAGCATTTTTTTTTAAATCAGGATAGCTACTAATTTAATCATAGAATAGAATCATAGAATCGTAGAGTTAGAAGAGACCACAAGGGCCATCCAGTCCAACCCCCTGCCATGCAGGAACTCTCCATCAAAGCATCCCCACTGACAGATGGCCATCCAGCCTCTGCTTAAAGACCTCCAAGGAAGGAGACTCCACCACACTCCGAGGGAGTGTGTTCCAGTGTCGAACAGCCCTTACTGTCAGGAAGTTCCTCCTAAGGTTGAGGTGGAATCTCTTTTCCTGCAGTTTGCGTTCATTGTTCCGCGTTCTAGTCTCTGGAGCAGCAGAAAACAAGCTTGCTCCATCCTCAATGTGACATCCCTTCAAGTATTTAAACAGGGCTATCAGATCACCTCTTAACCTTCTCTTCTCCAGGCTAAACAACCCCAGCTCCCTAAGGCGTTCTTCATAGGGCATGGTTTCCAGGCCCTTCACCATTTTAGTCGCCCTCCTTTGGACACATGGCTCCACTTTCTCCGCATCCTTTTTGAATTGTGGTGCCCAGAACTGGACACAGTATTCCAGGTGGGGCCTGACCAAAGCAGAATAGAGTGGCACTATGACTTCCCTTGATCTAGACGCTACACTTCTATTGACGCAGCCTAGAATCGCATTGGCCTTTTTAGCTGCAGCAGTGGGGAGGGCAGTACTGGCCATTTGATTTTTTTTTTTAGTACCCAAGTGTTGTATCCTATATTTCTCCATGTTGAATTTCATTTTGTTAGCTTTGTCCCAGCTTTCTAGTCTATTCAGGTCATTTTGAATTTGGATCCTGTCCTCTGGGGTATTAGCTACTCCTCCTAGCATGCCCTCTAACTACAGTTCCCAGAATCCCCTAGCATTGAGCCAGGGCAGTTAAAGCGGTCTCAAAGCGGGTTGTTTCTATAGTGTGGGTTGGACCCGCTTTAACTTGTTGTCTGACTCACTAGCTATGGAATTCTGGGAGTTGGAGTTTGTTGTGGGGCCTTAAGGCCCCACAACAAACTCCAACTCCCAGAATTCCATAGCCAGTGAGTCAGACAACAAGTTAAAGCGGGACCAAACCGGTTTATCTCTCCAGTGTGGATGCACCCACTTATAAATCCCTCTCCCTGAGGCCTTTTTCAGCCCCTTCTTCTCTCTCTCTCTCAGCCTCCGACCCCCGGAAACCCCCTCAAAAAGGCCCCTTTTTGTCACCTTGTTTTTGGCCATGATGGTGGCGGAGTTAGGCCCAGATTAGTTAGCTACCGCCAGCGCGTCCCGTCTCCATGGCAACCGGAGCAGGCCTCAAGGCGGTGGGCGGGGCCTGCGCTCTGAACTCGGGGGGGCGGAGCTTAGAGTGATAGTAGTGACGTCATGATGATAAAGCTGAGGGGAAACAAAATGGCGGCCAGTGTTATAATATACTGTATTAGCCCAGTTAGGCTTATGTTCTATTGGCTGCTTCTGCCCAGCAGGAATATTCTAGTTTGACACTGCCTTAACTGCCATTTTATTAATATTTATTATTATTATTATTATTATTATTTATTCATAGAATCGTATGATTCTAGGATTCTATTAGTAATAATAATAATAATTCAATTATATCACATCCTTTCCCCAAAACTGGGACTCAAGAGAGTGGCTTACAACATTAAAAACAGTACATCATTTAAAAACAATATATATATTTATCTATCTATCTATATACACACACACTGATATATATATATTTGTAAGCCTGAGGGCAGGGAACTGTCTAATAATAATAATAATAATAATAATAATAATTGTAAGCCCCTCTGATAGCCTTTAGGGCTGAAGAGCGGGGTATAAATACTGTACACTCATAAATAAACAAAAATTATATATATATAATTCTATATTATTCTATATTGCATACATTAAATAGTGCAATATAAATATATATATATATATATATATTGAACTATTTAATGTATGTAGTAAATTTCAATAAAAATTAGTTATTTAAAAAAAACAACAGAAAAGTGCCATGGCTCCATGCTGTGGAATCCTGGGATTTACAGCCTGCTGTGGTGGTTTATCGGAGCTCTCTGACAAGAAGGCTAAATGTCTGTCAGAACTACAAATCCCAGGACTCCGTAGCACTGAGCCGTGGCAGTCAAAGCGGTGTCGAACTGTATTGATTCTGCAGTGTGGATGCGGCCTTAGCTATGGAATGCTGGGATTTGTAGTTTGTTGGGGCAGCAAGAGTCTGACAAAAGTCTAAGTGTCTGACAGAAGTACAAAGACATAGCTGTGATAGTCTGGGAAGTCAGTGTACAAAGGGATCTTGTGGACCCATTGAGACTAATTGAAAGAAAGAAGCCAGCAGCATGAGCTTTCATAGATTTGCGCCTACTTGGCTGTGTTTACACTGGAGAAATAAACCAGTTTAAGTGCCATGGCTCAATGCTGTGAAATTCTGGGAATTGTAGTTTGTTGTGGGGTCCAGAGCGGAGCAGAGCTCCGCTCTGGACCCCACAACAAACTACAATTCCCAGAATTTCACAGCATTGAGCCATGGCACTTAAACCAGTTTATTTCTCCAGTGTGAACGCAGCCTCAGATGCATATCTGAGCTCAAGATCTTGATTAATCCTGCTGCTATCCCACTTTTTCAGCTATTTTAAAAATGCCCCAGTGTCCTTCTCCTCCCACTTTCCCTCTCTGGCTTCAGTTTACTCCAGTTGAGTTCACGCTGCAAAATTGAGTACAAACTGAAAAAGTTGTTTGCAATTAAATTAATTCAGCTGGCAGGTCCAAAACACACTGCAGAAATAATCCAGTTTGAGACCACTTTAACTGCCCTGGCTCAATGCTACGAAATCTGGGAAACTGCAGTTTTGTGAGACATTTTGCCTTCTCGGTCAGAGAGCTCTGGGGTTGCTACGACGAATTACAGTTCCCAGAATTCCACAGCATTGAGCTGGAGCAGTTAATGCGGTCTCAAACTGGATTGTTTCTGCAATGTATTTTGGACCTATGATTCCCTTTTAAGTGGCACAGGACTCCCGGGATTTGCAATTTGGGGAATGTTGATCATGGGAGTCTTCCCATTATCTGAGTCTTTTCCCCAGGAAACAAAAGGTTAAGTGAAGTGGGTCGGTTAAGTTTTAAGGTGGGTCAGTGTCACAGAGATGAGAAGATAGCAATTGCCCAATAAGATGACCAACTGGGCAGGAATGCCAGTCTTCAAGATCTTTCTTAGCGGAGCCAGACTGACACCATCAAGAGTTGGACAAAGGAGTCCAGACTCCCAGCTACACCATGAACATCAAGAACTACAAATCCCATCCAGTCTGTGAGTAGAGTAGGAGAATGTATTAACCAGTCCATCAAGGGCTTGTAGTCACTTTTCTAACTTGGCTGAAATCATCTGTCTATAACTGTAACTGTCATTTGTCTGTAACTTGTAATTTGTAACCTGTAACTTCCAATCTTATGCCTTGAAGGAAAGGTAAATGATACCCTGCGGCTATGAAGATATCTTTCTTAGAATAAAACCTTTTCCTTTAAAAGTACTCTGTGGCTGCATCCATACTGCAGAAATAATCCAGTTTGACATTACTTTAACTGCCATGGCTCAGTGTTATGGAATTCAGGGAATTGTGGTTTGTTTTGGCACCAGGGCCCGTTGACAGAGAAAGCTAAATGTCTTCCAAATTCGCAGAATTCCCTAGCATTGAACCATGGCAGTTAAAGTGATGTCAAACTGGATTACTTCTGCAGTGTAGATGCAGTCAGTCTCTCATCCCCACTAGTTTGCACCATTTCAAAATGCATGTCAATCATCTGTGTATCAGCCCAGGCAGCCCAGATTGGGAATTAACTACACTTTTAAAAATTACAATTGATAGTCTCTTCCAACTCTACAATTCTATGATTTGACTGATTGATTTTGCAACTACTTGCAATCAGTGAGACAAGTAGTTGCAAAACCAATGAATCAAATATTCTACCAATTCTATAAAAAAATTGATAGAAGATTCAGTTTTACAACTACTTGCTCCACTGATTGCAAAATCAATGAATCAAATCTTTATCAATTTTTAAAAAAATCATGCACCCATATGTCACGCCACAAGCACAAAGGCAGCATGGGTGGTGGTGGTGTATCTACCAAAAACTGAGGAGGGATGGTAAACACCCCTCTGCCAGTTCCTCCCCTCCAGAATGATGTGTTCAGATCTGTCATTTCCACTTGTTTGAACACGCTTCGGAATTGATTATTTTCAAAGGAGCCACTAGGAAACTAGTGCCTAGAAAAACTGTGTTTTTTTTTTTTTTTTGCATTTGCCTCACTTTATCACGACAGAAATCAATCAAAGTAGGATCAAAATCGGTTTCAAATGGGAACAATGGTCATATAAACTGATCAGCGATTTGCTTTAAATCGTAATGGGAACGAACCCTTGGACCCGATGCCAACTCATGGCAACCCTGTGGCTGAGACATCTCCAAGACCCGCTCTTTTCCACTGATCTACTTAGGTCCTGTACATTTATACCCATGAACTCCTTAAAACAGGGGGGCATTTATAAATATCAGTAGGAGAATACTAATGAATCTGCAAATGATAAACTTCACAATTCCATAAAGTTCAGTAGCGGCCCTTAAAGTGGGATTGCAGGGCTGCAACAACGTGGGCAAAGTGGCCCTGTGTCTTGACAACATGGGCAGCTGCTATTGTTGAACTATATCTTGTGCATACAGTGTTAAGAGCATGCTTGTGCGTAAGCCCTTCTCTTAAAACCCTTTTACAGGCTGAGCTAGGATTAGTCACCCTCTCTCACTGCCCAGCCTGTTTTGTTGGATCAATGTGAGGAGGATAAAGTGGGACAAGCCCCACCCTGCCCTCTTTGAAGGGAAGGTCAAGACGCTCAGGTAATAAATACATCCCGGAGGCTTGAGCCAACCAGCAGCAAACACTTTTGGGCCATGAGCCTTAATTACAACTGTGCAACTCAAATTATGCAGGATCTGGGTCGCTATTTTCCATTTGTGTGTGTCGGTGTGCATTGTGTGCCTTCAAGTCTTTTCTGACTTATGGTGACCCCAAGGCAAACCTATCCTGGGGTGTTCTTGGCAAGAGTTATTCAGAGGAGGTTTCCCGTTGCCTTCCCCTGAGGCTGAGAGCATGCGACTTCCCCAAGGTCACCCAGTGGGTTTCATGGCACAGCTGGGAGTGGAACCCTGGTCTCCAGAGTCACAGTCCAACACTCAAACCACTATGCCACACTGGCTCTGTCATTTCATTTGAACTTCTCCCATATCGTCCCATCATGGACATACCATCCAACATTTCACAGATGTAAACTGGGACGTGTGTGGTCAAGAACATCAAAGTATGTTCAAGATGGCAAAGGTTATTAAAGAGGAAGAAAAGATGAGCTGGGGGAGGCTGCAGCAGCTTGCTTTTGCCTGAGCCCACTGGGGAGAGCAAGATTGTGCCCTTCCTCTCTTGAGTTAACTGAATGCAAACTACTGTTACACTTTGGACTCAGGCTGCATTTGCACTGCAGAAATAATGCAGTTTGACCTTGCTTTAATGAGTATGGCTCTGTCCTATGGAATCCTGGGGTTTGCCGTTTGTAGAGGCACCAGAGGTCTCTGATAGAGAAGCCTCAATCTCTCACAAAACTGCAAACCTCAGAATTCCATAGCAAAGCCATGTCAAACTGCATTATTTCTGTAGTGCAAATGCAGCCTCTCAGTATGCAGACACTAAAGTAAATCGAGGAGTAAAAGGAAAAGTGGGAAGGGAAAAGAGAAACTGGAATGTTTTTTAAAAGCAGCTAAAAGTGGGGTGGCAAAGGGTTAATGGGGATTAATTGTCCTGCCAAAGCAGGACAGTTGGAGAGAACTCACAGAGGTTTTCTGCTTTTTTGTAAAGTTCAGCTCTGTTCTCCCTCAAGGACACTGCAGAGGCACCGAAGTAGCATGAAGATTGAAGCTCCCCTTTGCCAGACAAGATGGGAAGAAATAATGCTGTTCTGATCTCTTTTCTTCTTTGATTTTGTTTTATGCATTACTGTTATCATTGTGCTATATTATATTTTGAAGTATTAAATAAGATTATTTGTAATAGAATCATAGAGTTGGTGGAGATTTCAAGGGCCCTCCAGTCCAACTCTTCTGTCATGCAGGAATTCACAATCAAAGCAGATGGCCATCCAGCCCCAGTTTGAAAACCTTCAAAGAAGGAGACTCCACCACACTCCAAGGGAGTGTCTTCCACTGTCGAACAGCATAGTTCTTACTGTCAGGATGTTTTTTCTAATGTTGAGGTGGAATCCCTTTTCCTGAACTTTGCATTCACTGCTCCGTGTCCCTAGTGTCTGGAGCAGCAGAAAACAAGCTTGCTCCGTCCTCAAGATGGCATCACTTTAAATATTTAAACAGGGCCTTAAACTTAACCTTCTCTTCTCCGGGCTAAACATCCCCAGCTCCCTAAGTCATTCCTCCTAGGGCTTGGTTTCTAGACCCTTCACCATTTTAGTCACCTTCTTTGGACACTCCCCAGTTTGTCACCATCCTTTTTGAATTGTGGTGCCCAGAACTGGACACAGTATTCCAAGTGGGGCCTGACCAAAGCAGAATATAGGAAGGCATTATTACTTCCCTTGATCTTGACAGTATACTTCAATTGATGCACCCTAGAATCTCATTAGCTTTTTAAGCTGCCATATCACACTGCTGATTCATGTTCAACTTATGGTCTACTAGGACTCCTAGATCCCTTTCACATGTACTGTTGTCGAAAGTAGCATGAAGATTGAAATTCTCCTTCACCAGAGCAGATGAGAAAGAGATGCTGTCCTGATCTCCCCTCCTTTTTGTTGTTGTTGTTGTTGTTTTAATCAAAAGGTTAATTAAAAAAACCAAGAGAGAAGGAAGAATTGTCCCTCATAGCTGGCATCAAAGCCTGATGAAGTTGTAACAGAGGGAGTTGCCCAAGGAAAGACCAGGTCAATGAGATCAAGGGGACAATGGTTAGAGCAAAGAAGGAGCCACACCTTGTCATCTTGAGCCACCATAATGACTGGGGGTGTTACTCTAAGGGCAGCATCAAAAGGTAAGAAGATTAATGGAAATTCTTTACATGAGAAACATGTTGAAGAGGGTTTGTGACTGACTTGAATTACTGGGCTGCAGCTGGGCAGGTTTACCAAGTACAGTAGTAAAGTGGCAGCAGTGGTGCAGCGAGGTTTGGACTTCAGGGCCAAAGCTGAGATCTCAATAGTTGAAAGGTCTCTAAAAAATCTCTTGAAGAGGAGCAGTTGATGGGAACTAGCATGGTGTAGTGGTCTGAGTGTTAGATTATGACTCTGGAGATCAGCCATGGAAAACCATTGGGTGTCCTTGGGCGAGTCACACATTCTCAGCTACCGAAAATCCCATAATAGGGTTGCCTTGTTGTTAGCTCCTCTTGAGTCAGTTCCAACTCGTGGTGACCCTGCAGATGAGACATCTCCAAGAATCCCTCTCCTCCACTGCAGTCTTGCCCAGATCCTGCAAGCCTTTGTCCATAATAACCCCCCTGCTTGAGTCTATCCATCTGGTTTGTGGTCTTCCTCTCTTTCTTCTACCCTCTATCTTTCCATGCATTACTGTTTTTCCGAGTGATCTGTGCCTTCTCATGATGTGGCCAAAGTACGATAGCCTCAACTTGATCATCTTTGCTTCCAAGGAGAACCCTGGTCTGATCTGTTCAAGAACCCATTTGTTTGTTTTCTTGGCTGTCCATGGGATCATCCTAAGTACTCTTCTCCAGCACCACATTTCAAAGGAGCTGATTTTCTTTCTGTCTGCTTCCTTCACTGTTCAACATGGTAACTGGGAATACAATGGCCGTGACGATTCTGACTTTCGTGCTTAGTTGTATGTCTTTGCTCTTCAGTATCTTTTCCAGTTCTTTTATAGATGCCCTTCCCATTCCTAGTCTTCTTCTTATTTCTTGACTGCAGTCTCCATTCTGGTCAGTGTTTGACCCTAGAGATGGGAATTCTTTAACTATTTCAATTTCCTCATTGTCTAGATTGAATTTGTGTATTGCTTCTGTGGTTATTATTTTTGTTTTCTTTATGTTCAGCATCAGACCTGCCATAGAACCATAGAATCATAGAGTTGGAAGAGACCAAAAGGGCCATCCAATCCAACCCCCTGCCATGCAGGAACTCACAATCATACATCCCGGACAGATGGCCATCCAGCCTCTGCTTAAAGACCTCCAAGGACGGAGACTCCACTACACTCCGAGGAAGGAGTGTGTTCCACTGTCGAACAGCCCTTACTGTCAGGAAGTTCCTCCTAATGTTGAGGTGGAATGCCTAATGCCTAAGGGTTGCCTTAGAAATGAATTGAAGGCACACAACAACAAGTTGATGGGAACAGTAGCTTACAAGCCTGGCATCAGCTCCTGAACTAGAATATTGCTTGAGAAAGTTACCTTTTTAAGTACAGCTCCTAGCATCCCGTGTAGTGCAACCACAGAGGTTGTAGTCTAAAAAAGAACTTTTTCTGAGGTCTGAATGAAATAAATTCAACAAAACAGATAATGTACAATATATTGCATAAAATCGAGGGCAGTTTTGGGGCCAAAAAGATGGATTTTGATTGACCCGTGAATAAATTGAGGGTAAAACTTAGGTTTATGTAACAAAGGATCTAAAGTAGGAAGCAAAGGAAAACGATGCCCCAAAATTCAGAATTCTAGCAGGCATATCTGTTTGTGCTAATATTAAAGACTGGATGGATGAGAGAACAGAGCAGGGTCAGTGCTTTCAGGAAAGAGTATGTTCTTGCCTTTCATCAGGGGATGGTTGATTTGAGTTAAATCATATACATCGACCTGTGGATAAATCTACTAAGGTTTTTTGGGGTCAATTTTTGACCTAAATTTCTAGACTTATACATATGTATATACAGTAGGCCCTTGGTATCTGCTGGGATTTGGTTCAAGAACCCCCTGTGGATACCAAAATCCACGGATGTTGAAGTCCCATTCAATACAAGGGATAGTAAAAATGGCTTTTTGGGACGTATATAATTTTGGAATATTTTCAAGCGGTGGATGCTTGAATCCGTGAATAAAAAATCTATGGATATGGAGGGCTGAATGTACAGTAAGCCTTTTGGGCTGATTATTCTCCCCAAAACTGATGTGTGTTTTAACTGATTTTTTAACTTATGTTGTTTGTGAATTGTTGTTGTTCCTCACCTCAATCCATGAGGACAGGTAGGTAGGCAATTATGCTTATTCTTATTATTAAAATGAGGTGTATGGGGGGGGGGGGGGAGAAGTGAAGGTGAGCTTGGAGGGCCACAAAAAGCCCAGGGAGGCATACTTTTGCTGTCCATCAAAATACTTGGGCCAGCCCTTGAATCTATAAGCCTACCAAAACTTTTCCTTACACTTCTCCTATAAGTTGACCTCATGTGTAAGTTGAGGGTAGGTTTGGGATCAAAATTAGGGATTTTGATATGACCCATGGATAAGTCAAGGGTAAAACTTAGGAGCATATGACAGAGGATCTAAAGGATGAAGCAAGGAAAACAATGCCAAACAATGTGGGGTCGAAGGCTTTCATGGCCAGCATCCAGTTTTTTGTGGAGCTTTTGGGCTATGTGGCCATGTTCTAGAAGAGTTCCTTTCTGATGTTTCGCCAGCATCTGTGGCTGGCATCTTCAGGGAATGATAGCCTGGAAAAGGATTGGATATATATATCCTGTGTGACCCTGGGAAGGAAGGAGTAACTTGCAAAAGTATTGTTCAGATGCTGGCGAAACGTCAGCCAAACAACTTACAAAATTTCAGCAGGCACAACTGTTTATGCTCATCCTAAAGGCTGGAGGGATGAGACAATAGAGGGGGGTCAGTGCTTCCAGGACATATTGCTTTTCACCAAGGGATGGTTAATTTTTAAATAAAAGTTTAGTACTTACATTGACGCGTGGATAAGTTGACTTAGGTTTTTGGGGTCAATTTTTGACAAAAATTTCTAGACTTACACATAAGTTATGGAAGCAGGTTATATCTGGGTCCCAGAGTGAGGAGTGTCCCCTTTCATCCCACGTTTTCCTTTGGAAAGTATGCAAGTAAGTGATATCTGGGGCCAAGAGTGAGAAGCATCCTCCTTCACCCACGTTTCCCTGGACAGTCCGTGCGGTTGATCATGACAGCAGCGGGCTGAATAAAAGGATGCTCTTGTATGTGCAGCTGAAAGGGCAGGGACAGTCCCATGCTGTTTCCTTGCTCCTGCCATTCCTCCTGGCTGGACACATTCGAAGGCTCAGCGGCTGCCAACCTGCCTCTTAGACCCCCCTGCTGACCCCTTTCTGACAGGGCCTCATGCTCTTTGGGGTTCTATTTTTGGAAAGTAACCAGATCTGCTCTCTGTGCTTTCTCCTGCTGTCTGGGAACATTGTATTCCACAGCACTCCCACTCTCCCGGGCTGGCAAAAGGAAGGAAGGAGTGGGACAGTGTGCAATGACAGATTTCAAGCCCCCTACCCCCCCCCCCCCATGTTCTTTTGATGGTGCATATTGAACAAGAGGGCTTTGATGTCCCACGTTCACCCTGTTATGCTGTAGTGCATGCTGGGATATCGATTTCTCCCCCACGCCAGCAAAGTCTGGGGGTGTCCGGCACAGGCCGGACTGCTGAGCCATGCAGCGGCCCAGCTGGGTTCCTGTGTACCCATCGCTCTGCAAAGGGACGCGGAGGCAGGCAAGCTGCCTTGACAATCCTTATTTGTCACTGAGCCAGAGAGACAAAAGGGTTTGTTCTCCCCGAACACTGGGACACTGTTGTGGTGTGCGCATCAGGAACAGGAGTACCGCCTGGCCTTGTTGGCACACCCACACGATTACGAAAGAGGTGGAGCGGGTTATTTTCCCTTCCCCATCAGCTGTCAATGTGCCAGCCACAGAAAAAAACAGGACCAGGGGAAAAAGACATTGCTAGGAGCAGCTTCAGGAGGGTTTTATGTTGCAATGATTGTTGCTGCTTTTTGCTATCTTAAAGGAAAGAGCCGTTGCGCCAGGAGGGGATGAGAAAGAGCAAGTCCTGCATTGTGACACAGGCAGACCTCTGCAGAGATTTATCCCCGAACCACGATCCGCAGCTGATGCCAACAGGAAATCTCTTTTCCCAGCATGAAAGACAGTGCCAAGCTCACCCGTGAGTGACCCCACATCTTTTTCCTGGGAGTTTGGATGAAGAGAGCAAGTTGAAGCTGCATCGGACCATGGGCAATGGCATGAACAAGGTATGGGGCAAACAGGGGAAGGTGGGTCAAGAAACATTGTCTCTGTCTGAGAATCCTGCTGTGAATTGATCTCCCTGTTTGTCAATGTTATTTATTGGGAGGCCCAGAAAATGTCACAAAGAAACTTTGCACTTTCCCCACCTTTTATATTGTAATTACTGTATTTCAGTCAGGGGTATACTTACAAGCCAGTGTAGCATAGTGGTTTGAGTGTTGGACTACAACTGTGGAACAGGGTTTGATTCTCAGTTTGGCCATGAAACCAACTGGGTGACCTTGGACAAGTCACACTCTCTCATCCTCAGAGGAAGGCAATGAAAAAAAAACAAAAAACCCTCTGAACAAATCTTGCTAGAAAACCCTGTGACAGGTTTTCTTAGAGTCATCATATGTCAGGTACAACTTGAAGACGTACAAACAACAACAATACCTACCAGGGGGTGCAAAATAAGAAATGTGCCTCCATGAAATTTTCCGTCACTCTTCACATTTCTAGCACTGCAGACAGTGAGACATTGAAAACCCTTCACATCTAGAATTCTTTTGATGCCTCAGCTATATTTCTAAATAATCCACTGAAGCATTAAGTAGTTGCAATGGTATAAATTTGCAGATTGAAATAAAATTTCATTTTGGAGACAGAATTTTTATTTTGGGGGCAGGAAATAACACCTTCATTTTACTAGTCCTGTAGCTACACCCCTGGTTTTAGCTATATTTGGTTTTTCGACTGTGCTGTGAACCACCTTGTATCCCCATGTTGGAAGAAAGGCAGGATATACATTGAATAGAACAAATAAATAGGTTTTACAGCACAAGGGATTTCTAGTTTGGGGTGGATGATTTCACCACCACCCCTTCCTGTCACATGCCCTATGTATCAATGGATGAACATACTTACTGTTCTGAACTATAAAGAGACATAGGAATCAGGTAGCACCTTTGAGACTAATTGCAGGTGAACTGAATTCCTAGATATTTTTAGCCCAAAACAGGCTAATATGACTCTCTCTTTCAATATTCCCAACCGTGTTTGTTCCATTAGAATTGGGCCTGATTTCATTTATATATTTATATCCCATCATTGGGAGCAAAAGAGTTAGCTTGGTGTAGTGATTTGAGGATTGGACTAGGGTACATATATAGACTGTAGAAATAATGCAGTTTAACATCACTTTAACTACCATGGCTCCATCCTACAGAATCTTATGATTTGTAGTTTTGTGAAACACCAGCACTCTGACAAAGAAGGCTAAAGAACCTCTGAAACTACAAATCCCAGGATTCCATTGGACGGTGTCACAGCACTTAAAAGGGTGTCAAATTACATTATTTCTGAGTGTCCAGTAGGAGATCAGGGTTCGAATCCCCACTCAGCCACGGAAACCCACTTCATGACCTTGGGCAAATCACTCTCTTGCAGTCTGAGAGAAAGGCCATGGCAGGCATACAACAAAGTGTGGACTGAAGGCATCTTACAAAAAATTAAAACAGACACTAATAAAGACATGGTCAAAAGCATAGAAAATGTAACTTAAAATGCAAGTAAATTATCTATACAGTAGTGGTGTTTTTCAAGCTGTCTTCAGCAGTGGAGCAGCGATTCTTCCAAATGTGCCAGGGACTAGTACCATGTTTGTGCTAAGTTAGTATCATATTCACATAAATTGTTTGCTTGAAACTCAGAGTGTGGTCGAGTCTCCTTGCTTGGAGGTCTTTAAATAGAGGCTTGATGGCCATCTATCACAGGGAATGCTTTGATTATGAGTTCCTGCATAGCAGGAGGTTGGGCTGGATGGCCCTTGTGGTCTCTTCCAGCTCTAGGAGTTTATCACATGAAGACCAGGAGTTTAGCCCGTGAATATCCTGGAAAAATGGCATAATTACACGAAATGATTTTGCATGATGTCACACAAAACCCGTCATTAAAGTGGTCACAAAGAAGCACTAACACACATCTTTTTACTTTCAGGATTTCAGCGTCAATGCATTTCCAATATAACTTTATTTGCGCAATTGCATGTGATAATCATTCTCGCAATTACTTGCCATTTTCGCTTTATTTGCAGGATGATTTAAATGCACTTTAATCTCTCTTTAATGCCAAAATTAGCCCCAATGTGATAAACTCTATGATTCTATGATTCTAATTGAAAGAAGTTGGGAGCATGAACTTTTGTAGACTTGAGCCTCCTTCCTCAGGTGCATACTCTTCCTGGAAAAAAAAATTCCCTTCCAGCTACTCAGAGGGAACAGGAAAGCCCCAAGTGTTATGTGTCAGGGGAATACTGTCACATTATCATCCTTGCTAATGAAAAACTACTGGAGCTTAAATGGGGTGAATCCTAGTTCCACTGCAGCACTGCCAAGCACAAAGTTACAAGCACACAGGTGACAGCAGAGAGGCCTTGGTCAGGAAAGCAAGCTTACAGCCAACTCACAAGCTGCAACCAGTAAGGCAATCCTACCCACAAACGCTGCATCTGCACTGCAGAAATAATGCAGTTTGATACCCCTTTACAGCCATGGTTCAATGATGATGATGATTATTATGATGATTTATATTCCGCTTAATCTTGAGGAATCCAAGTGGGTTACAGCAGTAAACCACGATACAGTTAAAAGAGAAAAGCATTAAAAGTTCCAAGATCCCCATCTCTCCCTTCGTCATAAAAACATAATTAAACACTAAAAATAGATTAAATTGGAAAAGAAGTTAAAAACATTGGTGTACAATAAAAATTAAAATGAAATAACATTTGAAGCGGAGACCTGGTCGAGTAAAAGGTAAAGATGGAGAATAATGGGAGGGAGGGGGAAGAAGGAAGTGGGGGAGAAAGATCAATAAGGATGTTCTAGTCTGGAAAAGCCTACTAGAAGCGATCCATTTTAATAGTCTTCTTAAAGGTTTCCAAGGCCATTCCAGACTCAACCAATGGTTGAGCCATGGCACAATGCTATGTCTTTCTGGAATTTGTAGTTTTGTGAGCTATTTAGTCTTCTCTGTCGGAGAGCTTTGGTGCAAACTACAAATCTCTGGATTCTACAGCATTGAGCCATAGCTGTTAAAGCAATGTCAAAGTGCTTTATTTCTGCAGTGCAGATGGAATCACAGGTCCAATCCACACTATAGAAACAATCCAGTTTGATACCGTGTTAAGTGCCCTGGCTCAATGCTAGGGAATTCTGGGAACTGTAGTTTTGTGAGACATTTAGCCTTCTCTGTCAAACAGCTCTCAAGCTACCAAAACAAAACAAAACCCACAGTTCCCAGAATTCTATAGCACCAAGCCAGGGCAGTTAAAGCAATGTCAAACTGGATTATTTATGCAGTGTGGATTGGGCCAAAGTTGTGCAGAAATCCAGTAGCAATAAGGGGTCCAAGAATACACCCTGCTTGTGCTGATGTGACCCTTGGCGGTTCCTCTAGCTAGAGCAGATCACACTTTAATCCAAACCAGTCTATTAATTCTCATCACCTGTAGATTGGGGAAAGGTTTCCTTCCTAGTTACTGCTGGGCTTCCAGAGCAAGAGTGGTTGCTTAGATGCTAAGCCCAGAAAACGAAGACATTCCAGTGGAGCTAATACAAAATTCCATTCTCTCAGATGACTGCAAAGTGAATGTGGACTTTTGTGTGTGTGAGCAAATGCATTGGCTACAACCAAAATAGCATCTTTGTTGTTGTTGTTGTGTGACTTATGGTGACCTTAAGGCAAACCTATCACAGGGTTTTCTTGGCAAGGGGCTTTGCCATTGCCACCCTCTGAGGCTGAGAGCGTGTGACCTGCCCAAGGTCACCCAGTGGGTTTAAATGGCCGAGTCAGGATTTGAACCTTGGTCTCCAGTCATAGTCCAATGCTCAAACCACTATGCCACCCTGGCCCAGGATGCAACATGGAAGAAGCTACATTAACACATACATATACATATTTTGCTTCTCTGCCCTGCGCTCCCTACAGGCTTAATTTCAGCATTGTAAGTGGAGATGTGGAGAGCAAAGAGCTCATACTCTCCAACATTTCATTGATGAAAAATTATATACATGCAGCCAAGCAACACATTGGTGGGTGATCAAAATGGAAAAAAAGTTATAAATGAGGAAAAATGCAGAAGCTAGGAGAGGCTGCAGCAGTTTGCTTGTCCCTGAGCCTACTGGGGATGGCAAGATTTTGTCCCCGTATCTTCTCTCTCTCCCTCCATTGAGTTAAGCGTAAACTATTATTGCGCTTTAAGCTCAGTTTTCAGCAAATAAACTGAGGCTAAAAAGTGAAAGTAGGAGAAGATGAGAGAAACAAGAACGTTTTAATTGCAGTTTGGGGCGGGGAGAATTGGATGATAGGCTTTTGGGACTCTTCTTGCCAAATCAGGATAGTTGGAGGGTGCATTTTTAAAAATACTACAGTGACAGGAAAAACAATGCCTTCAAGTCATTTCCGGGTTATGGTGACCCTAAGGCAACCCTAACATGGGTTTTTCTTGATGAGATTTGTTCAGAGGGGGTTTGCCATTGCCTTCTCCTGAGGCTGAGAGCATGTGACTTGGCTAAGGTCACCCAGTGGGTTTCATGGCCAAGCGAGGAATTAAACCCTGGTCTCCAGAGTTGCAGTCCAACACTCAAACCACTATGCCATGCTGGCTGTCCAACTGTGTGAGAGTTGGCCTCAAATTCTTGATCAAAGATCTAATACCACAGTGTGTGTGCTATAACTGGACAGATATCACAGAGATAGGAAGACCCACCTCTATATTCAGGAAGAAATGTTCAGGTAGAGAAGCATACTGGTCACACTGGCTAGGAGATTCTGGGAGTTGTAGTCTACAAGTAGTCACTAACTGCCATGGCTCAATGGTATGGAATCTGGAGGTTTGTAGTTTGTTTTGCCACCAGAGCTGTCTGACAGTGAAGGCTAAATATCTCACAAACCTGCGGATTCCATAATTTCGTAGCACTGAGCCATGGGAGTTAGCGCGGCGTAAACTGGATTAATTCTGCAGTGCAGGTGCAGCCCAAGGAACATGTGGCATTTTACCTCCCTGCCCTGTCCCTTCTGCTCAGTAAATGGTGGTTTCCAACTAGGAGCCCATATCTTTGAAAAGTTACTTTTTTGGACCACAACTGCAGCAAAGCTATGCTAAATTCAGGGATTCTGGGAAAGGTAGGGGGAAAAAATACTTTCCCAACATCATCATCATTATTGTTGTTGTTATCATTACTGGCTGAATGAGACCACATGTGAAAGGGATCTAGGAGTCCAAGTAGACCATAAGCTGAACATGAGTCAACAGTGTGATGCGGCAGCTAAAAAAGCCAATGCAATTTTAGGCTGCATCAATAGAAGTATAGTTTCTAGATCAAGGGAAGTTATAGTGCCACTCTATTCTGCTTTGGTCAGGCCCCACCTGGAATACTGTGTCCAGTTCTGGGCACCACATTTCAGGGGAGATGTGGAGAAGCTGGAGCATGTCCAAAGGAGGGCAGCTAGGATGGTGAGGGGTTTGGAAACCTTGCCCTATGAAGAACGCCTTAGGGAGCTGGGGATGTTTAGCCTGGAGAAGAGAAGGTTAAGAGGTGATATGATAGCCCTGTTTAAATATTTGAAGGGATGTCATATTGAGGAGGGAGCAAGCTTGTTTTCTGCTGCTGCAGAGACTAGAACGCGGAACAATGGATGCAAACTGCAGGAAAAGAGATTCCACCTCAACATTAGGAGGAACTTCCTGACAGTAAGGGCTGTTCGACACTGGAACACACTCCTTCCTCAGAGTGTGGTGGAGTCTCCTTCCTTAGGGGTCTTTAAGCAGAGGCTGGATGGCCATCTGTCAGGGATGCTTTGACTTGGAGTTCCTGCATGGCAGGGGGTTGGACTGGATGGCCCTTGTGGTCTCTTCCAACTCTATGATTCTATGATTCTATGATTCTATATAAAGCGCCATAAATGTACATTTTGACTCTTCCACCAATAGCTCATGTGCTGTTCCTTCTTTGCTGTTCACTCAGCAGTTTCTAGATGCTGGGCACCTCTGTCCTCCTGAGTATCCACCATGGATGGTATTCCTAATCTGCAAAGCCAATTTTTCTGTATGATTGTAGGTTCCCAGGTGGAAGAGAGAAAGATTTTTGTAAGAGATTGGAATAAAAACACCACACTGAGAAGGGCTGGGGAAAGTTAGAGAACCTAGTCTTGGGAAGAAAAGAGGAGGGAGCTGAGTATTATGACAAAGTGGGTTAATTTAGGAGTTCATCTCTTGATTTATTAATTCATTTAACCTCTCCTGGTTTAAATTTCAATCTGGCTGCATCCTGATCTTATCAGAAGGTTTTTGCCACCAAATTTGCCACCCGAATACAGCCCAGGTACATCCCCTCTTCCAGGAGTGCTCTGCGAAACTCTTTTCAGCTTTGGGAGTTTTGCATCTTAAGAAAATGACTGCCAGAGTGCTCTTGGAAGCGGGAATGCACCCAGGCTGTATTCGGGCAGCAAATTCAACAGCAAAAACCTTCTGATAAGATTGGTATGCAGCCCAAACTGAAATTTAAACAGGGCGAGGTAAGATGAATTAATAAGCCAAGTGATAAGCTCCTAACTGTGTGTAGCTGAGGTGGTGGGGAAAGGTTGAACTTCCAGGGTGTCCTCAGTAGCTGGTACTTTCCCTAAGACCCAAGCACTAGAGTTTACGAGAATTTTCTTTTTCTGCCCGGCAGATTCTTCCTGGACTGTTCCTTGGAAACTTCATAGGTGAGTGAGCCACAGAAGTACCTTTTGTCTTTTATATGGATTTTGTTGAATTCCTTCTTTTAATTCTCTGGCTTGGAATTCTATGGACAGTTTAAGTGCAGCCCTGGTTCATACTTGGATGGGAGACCACCAAAAAAGATCAGGTGCTGTAGGCTCTGTTTTTGAGGAAGCAACTGACTAAACCACCTCTGAGTATTTGTTGCCTAAGAAAACCCAGTGAATTTCATGGGGTCACCATAAGTCGACAGGAGGCTCGCACACACACATGCACACGTAAATTTTAACAATAACTTTTTATATGTTTTCCTCTCCTGGTTGGGCAGGGGCAGTCTCGATTAATCCTATATCTTCCTGCTTTTTCAACCGGTTTTCAAATGTTCCAGTTTCTGTCTCTTCCTCTTCCTCTTCCATTACCCCTTTGTCCTCCGCTTACTTCAGTTGCAGCGAATTGAGCTCAAAGTAGGAAAAGTGTTTGCACTTACTCAGCAGTAGGGAGATGAGAGGGGAGAAGGAAGGGCAGAATCTGGCCCTTCCCAGTAAGCCCAGACAAAAGCAAACTGTTACATCCTCTCCTAGCTTGTGTATGTTCTTTCTCATAGTAACATTTGCCATCTTGATCATGCTCTGCTGTTGCTTGGCCGCACATGTCCGTTTTCAACTGAAATGTTGGAAGATAGGACATTCAGAATTGTCTCATAGGGAGTTCCTATTCAGAAGTTTGAAATTTTGGCTCTCCAAGTATTGTAGGTGTCAGTCCCAGACGTCCAACTGAGCATGACCAAAGATCAGAGAGTCTGGGAATTTAAAAACATCTGGCAGACCAAAGAAGAGAACATGCTTTCTCCTCTCTCGGACTACTATTGCTAAGATACCTGAGAAGAGGAAATGAGGATTCAATCAGTTTAATTTTGGAACTGTAAGTCAGAGGAAGGAGCCAGCATGGCATGTTGGTTTGAGTGTTGGACTATGGAGTTTATCACATGACAGGAATTGGAAGTATAATCCAATGGCAATCTGAATGCAATCATGAGGTTTCGCGTTATTGTATGAAAGCTGATCACATGCATTTTCGGGCAATGGGAAGTCCTTCCAAACGCAATCGTGGGATTTCATGTTATTGCGTGAGAAACTATCATATACAATTTCGGCCACTGGGAGGCAATTTCAGGCAGTTCCGAACGCGATGCGGTGTCAATACGCAATCATGTAAATTTGCTGAACTAGCGAATTCACTCAGTTCCAAACTGGCCCCACTTTCATTTCTTTCGAAATTGACAGAAATTCCTCCCATGTGATAACATCCTACAACTCTGAAGACTAGGATTCAAATCCCAACTTGGCCATGAAACCCAGTGGCTGACATTGAGCAAGTCATATGCTCTCAACTTCAGGGGATGGCTATGGCAAACCTGCTCTGAACAAATTTTGGCAAGAAAACCCCATAATAGGTTTGCCTTAGAGATGTCATAAATCAGAATTGACTTGAAGGCACACAACAACAAAAACAAAGTCAGAAGAGTTGGCCAAAGCACTCTAGTAAAAGATTGTAAGTCCTTCACCAAACTACAAATACCAAGATCCTGGAGGATGGAGTCATGACAGCTAAAATGGTCTCAGACTGCTGCAGTGGTGTAGCATATTGGCTTGGTTGTACCTTCATGGTTTACTGTCCTCAGCACTTGCTACGGAAAGAATGTGGCATGTATCGTAAGAGGTGGGGTAAAAACAGCCTTGAGACATTGCCAGCTGCTCCTGCTGAGCCTGAAATAAGACCTGGACACATGCCCATCTGGATTTCTAAGAACTCACTTAGGAACATTGCCTTTGCATGCTTGTGTGTGTTTTCGACAGGTGGGTGTGAAAGCAGCCAGAAATGCAAGAGTTGCGAGAAACAAACCTTGGACACTTGAGCAACTGGCTCTTTGGTTTGGCTCTTGAATTTATTATACAGAGGGCCCTTGTTATCCACTGCAGTTTGGTTCCAGGACCCTCCATGGATAACAAAATCTGTGAATGCTCAAGTCCCATTAAAAACAATGGCAGAACAAAATGATATCACATAAAAAATGGCAAAATCAAAGTTTGCTATTTAGAATGTATACCCTTGTTTAACAAAATTTCAAGCTGTGAATACTTGAATCCGTGGCTAAAGAATGTGTGGATACGGGTGACTGACTGTATGTCCCGGGGTAGCCGTGTTGGCCGTGTAATAATAATTTTATTCATAGCCTGCCCCTCTGAACTGGCAATCGGGGTGGGGTACAACATAGTTAAAAGCATCACAGGTTAAAATACAACAAAGAACAATCACATCCAAAATCCACAAAACAGTGATACTTTTTGGGGGGCCAAAAGCCACAAAATAAATATTGCAAGCTTTCAAATCTTCACTAGCTTCTTCATCAGGCAAAGATGTTAAAATCGCACAGGAGAAAAAAAAATCGTGATGTTAGTCACAAGCTTGCATTTTGTGAAGAACATTGTCATTATTTCCCCCCAACCATTTTTAAAACACTTTTGCTGGATGAAGAAGCCAGTGGAGCTTTGAAAGCTTTCAACATGTATCGTTGGCCCAAAAAAAGGTCTTGCTGTTTTGTGGATTTTGGATGTTATTGTATCTCAAATATATTAGTTTAGCTGCTTGATAATGCCTGTCAGGGGCTCAACAGACCACCCCTTTGGAGAGCCTGCAGCTTCCCCTTTCCTCACCAGACTGATGCTGCAACAAGAACATTCTGCACCTCCAATCTGGCCTTGAGGTGCAAAAAGAAGCTGCAAAAAGTGGCTCCTTTTCATGCCACAGAAAGAGTGCCCTAGCCACAGTGGCCGTGGCTGTTCTCGCTTCTTCAGTGCATTGCATGTAAACACTACACCGAAGACATGGCGTGACATCACTCACTGTATAGTCAGGTGGGTGGCATGGAGGTGGAGTTGGGGCAGCCAATGTGCCATCACCATGCTCCCACTCTGCCGCCACGCCGGCTCTTTATGCCAGTCTGTTGAGCCCCTCAGTCCCCATGGTTCCCATATGTTGGAATCAGTTCAAGGTGTGGGGCATAAATCTCCCCTCTGGCCAACCCTGAACCCCATGGGCCAGGTAAGATCAGGTTCAGAGTCACACCCTTCATGTCATCAGTTCCCTTGACCAAAATGCTGGCCAGGGAAGGTAAGGTGGGTGAGAATCCGTGTAGCTGGGATATTTTCTGCTAGTAATATGGTGCCATCCACATAGACTGTTGATATTCCTTGAATTGTGGTGCCCAGAACTGGACACAGTATTCCAGGTGGGGCCTGACCAAAGCAGAATAGAGTGGCACTATTACTTCCCTTGATCTAGACACTACACTTCTATTGATGCATCTTAAAATTGCATTGGCCTTTTTAACTGCCACATTGCACTGTTGATTCATGTCAAGAGTGCTTTGACTGTGCCTTCCTGCATGGAAAATAGGGTTGGATTAGATGGCCCCTGGGGGTCTCTTCCATCTCTAGGGTTCTATGATTCTGTGATACTAAACACATTGGAAATCCTTAGATAGCAAACTGAGATGAGCCACTGCAAAGTACATGTCATCTTCCTGCAGTGCCAGAGTTTTTGCATGCCTGTCCATTTAGAACATCTCCCCTCCGTCCCCCTTGGCTGCCCTCTTTAAGCAGAGCATCTGACGGTGTGGAGAGCAAAGCCAGCCATGTGGCCAATGGCATCATCTCATGTGTACACATTGTGGGGAGGAGACGAGTGACCTTTGAGATGTCCTCTTCGTGATGACGTGGGGAGTTGCACTCGCTGTGGTGGTTTCATTAAAAATTGATAAAGAACTCTTTAACAGGAGTGTGATGTCCTGGCAACACAGCTAATGGCTGAATGGTTTGGATGCTCACAATCCCTTCTGGCATATTAGGATGTGGGTGCGTCTGAGTGCAAGGCAGAGCGGATGGATAGACCGCTCAGTCATCCCCTGGGGAAGTTGGTGTAGCGTGTTGAACCTCTGCCACCAGGCAAATGGGGTTTATAGTCCATGTTAGCATTATGGCCAAATGTTACCTGCAGCTGTCCAGTGGTATGGAAAGTTTCGATATCTAATTAGTGGGATCAATGTTAGGTGCATTGTTGCATTGGCAGTTTAGTGGCTGAGAAAAGAACAAAGGCTAGGAATGGACTAAGCTTGTTATTTTTGTGTGCCTTCAAGTCCTTTCTGACTTATGGCAACCCTAAGTCGAACCTATTCATGGGGTTTTCTTGGCAAGTGTCTTCAGAGGGGGGGTTGCCACTGCCAGCCTCTGAGGCTGAGAGAGTATGACTTGCCCAAGGTCACCCAGTGGGTTTCCATGGTTGAGCTGGGATTTGAATACTGGTCTCCTAGTGTCCTAGTCCAACATTCAAACAATTACACCACTGGGGTAGTGGGTCTCAAACATTTTACCTTTGTGATCCCCTTAATATCTACATGCAGACATTACGTTCCTCCATTTGACCTATTATATTAATTAAAATATTTTGCTTGTTTAGCATGTGCATTTTCATTCATACTTTCATATATATTAATATTGTAACTTTTTGTAAAGAAACAACTCTCCTCTTCCTCCAAGCAGAAGCTGCAAGCCACCTCCTTGCCTTTCTCTTCCTCTCCAGGAGAAAAAAGTTTGGGAAGAGGAAGAGGAGAGATCTAGGTCTCAATGGTCCAAAACACACTGCAGAAATAATTCAGTTTGAGACTGCTTTAACTGCCCTGGCTCAGTGCTAGGGAATTCTGGGAACTGTACTGTGAGACATTTATCCTTCTCTGTCAGAGAGCTCTGGTGCCACAATAAACTACAGTTCTCAGGATTCCCTAGCACTGAGCCAAGGCAGTTAAAGCAATCTCAAACTGGATTATTTCTGCAGTGTGTTTTGGACCCAAGTGTCATGTTCCCCTTGAGCAACTCTAAAATGGATCCCCCACCCCTAAGATATTGCAGGTAGTACCAGGAATTGCCATAAAAATATTCCCGGACAATAAAAACTTGATGATGATGATGTAGTAACTGAGAGATACAACAACAAATACTGCAACCTCTAGACACATTTGCCCCATCTGGAGGAGCTTGTTGTGTGTTAGCTGGCATTTCCCACTGTTTTTATGTGCTGTGCATGCCTACCCATTTTCAGCTTGTGCTCCTACATATTCTGATTTTTCTGCAGATCAGCAGCAGGCTTGCAGTGTGCACTGGTAGTTGTCTGTAGAGAATGAATGCCTGAAATAACTCCATTTCTCTTCTTCCTCCTCCTCTTTCTCCTAGATGCCAAGGACTTTGATCAGCTGAGCCGCCACAATATCACCCACATCATTTCCATTCATGAATCCCCACAGCCATATATTCCGGTACGAGGCCTCGCAGTCGACGTGAAACAATGGCAGTGGGTTGTGGGGACAGCTTTTTGGCAGGTTTGGGGCAGCAGAGATGGATCTTATCCTCTGGGCTCGATCTACTGGAAAGCTCCCCTTCACAAGCTTTGTGGAAATGGCCCAGAATTTCTGTAGGAAAAGGCTATGGTTGGGCAACATGTGGGCAATCCTTCACTTTAGGAGTGAGCAACTGTGTCACGGGACAGATTTTACCCAGATCTTGCAATGGGCAGAGCCCCCTCAACAAGCCCAAATACCTCATTTTCGTCTGCAATGTCTCTTAAAATTGTGACAGAAAGTGATGTTGCATCCCTTCCTGTTGACATTTTTTCCGATTGTTTGTGGAGAGATGGTGGCATTTTTGTGTGCTTTCACACATGTGTGAGTTTTGTGGATGGTCTGGTGGCAAAAGCTGTGTGAAAAATCATACATAGATTCATTGTTTTAAGGTTGGGGGAGTTTGGAGCGTTATGGGATAGCTTCAGCAACCAAAAAAGTAGAGTCCAAGTGCCACATGCAGCCCATGGGCCACAAGTTGCCCACCATTTTACCAGTTATGTAAAATTTCTGCAGGTCCTTTGAGAAGCTGGGAAGAATTAAATCTGTTATACGCCCCTCAAGGATGGTCACCTTGTCAAAGTCTGGAATCACCCACAATATTCAGGGCTTCTGCAGCTCAAGCTTGCAGGGGTTGGGGAGTCAAATGAACAAATGAATAGACATTTTATTCTGTTTTATTTTCCAGGGAATTACTTACCTCCGCATTGTGCTCCCAGACACACCAGAGGCAAACATGTAAGTAATGATCACAATAAAAGTAGGGGCTGGGAAATAATTTGACAAACAGATAATCAGTGGGGTCCAGGAGGCCACCCCATGTCTGTGAGTTAGCTGGAAACAAGAGCCCTAAAGCAAAGGCAATAATGTTTGACTTTTCTTGTTTGAAGTTACAAAGCATGAATACCCTTCTGGGGACTAGGTTTGGGTGCCTGTGTGCAGAGCAGACCTCGTCAGGCTACTCTTTAATAGCAACCTAATATCAAGTTGGCAACTGAATCTTTTTATGGTCAGGGAAAAGGCAGGAACACCTGTCACTCCCTCCTGCACTTCCAACAGCTGCTGAGGCGTAGTGATGATAACAGCCACCCTTTGAAGATCTAGCAGTCTTTACAATGGGGACAGCCTTTTGCCATTACTGCCCAGCTTCTTCACCTAGAGCTGGAAAGGGTCTCATGGGCCACCAAGGCCAACCTCCTGCTCAATGCAACATCTCTAGCTAGAACAGTGATTTCCAAACTTTGGCCCCCTAGGTGTTTTGGACTTCAGCTCCCAGAAGCCCCAGCCAGCTTGGCCAATAGTCAGGAATTCAGGGAGCTGAAGTCCAAAACTTCCCAAAATTTGGGAACCACTGAGCTAGAGCATCCCCAGCAGGGAGCTATCCAGCCTCTTTCTGAAGATGTTCAGCAATTGGCCCCATTGCCAAACCACTCTTACTATCAAGAGGTTCCTTCTAATCTTAAATCAAAATCAACACTCCTTTAACCAAACCATTAAGTTTGTTCAGAGGAGGGTGACCAAAATGGTGAAAGGTCTGGAAACCATGCCATATGAAGAGCAGCTTAAGGAGTTGGGGATGTTTAGCCTGGGAAAGAGAAGGTTAAGAGGGGACATGATAGCCTGGCTTTAAATATTTGAAAGGATGTCATACTGAAGATGGAGCAAGTTTGTTTTCTGCTGCTCCAGAGGATAGCAATAGCAGCAATAGCATTTACATTTCTATCCACTTCATAGTGAACTCAGCATTCTCTAAGTGGTTTACACTGTGTAAGCCAATTGCCCCCAGCAAGTTGGGTACTCATTTTACTGACCTTTGAAAGGATGGAAGGCTGAGTCAGCTTTAGAGCCCTGGGATCAAACCCATATCAAACTGTTGTGGCTGCGGGGCTGGCATTTAACCACTGTGCCACTAAGGCTAAGAATAGGACCTAGACCAATGAGTTCAAACTACAGGAAAAGAGATTACATCTCAACATTAGGAAGAACGTCCTGACAGTAAGAGCTGTTCCATAGTGGAAGACAATCTCTCAGAGTGTGATGGAGTCTCCTCCTTTGGATGCCGTTAAACAGAGGCTGGATGGTCAGGGATGCTTTGATTGTGTATTTCTGCATGGCAGAATGGAGGTGGGCTTGATGGCCCTTGAGGACTCTTCCAACTCCATGATTCTAGGATTCATTAGACCTGGCCTGGAAATCATGCTCTTTGAGGAGCAGTTTAGGGAGCTGGGTATGTTTAACCTGGGGGAGAGAAGGTGAAGAGGAGACACGATAGCCATCTTTGAATATTTGAAGGGATGTCATATTGAGGATGAATTAAGCTTATCTTTTGCTGCTCCAGAGACCAGGACACAGAGCAACCACTAAGAAGGCTCTGTCCTATGTCCTCACTAAACATGCCTGTGATGGTGATGATGCTGTGACAAGGGCCTCTCATGTAAATCTGAAAGTTCAGGCAAGCTCATACAGGGAGATAATCATTTTCAGATAGTCTGGACCCACACACAATTATTACTGGCTATGAGCTTTAATTTTGAATTTTGCCTGGAAGTGGATTAGCAGCCAGTAGAGTTCTTTTAGCAAGGGGGTTATATAACCCGTATAACCTGCCCCAGTCAGCAGCCTGGCTGCAGCATAATTGGGGAACTTCACATTTGGAGCAATACCTTACAAAGACAGAAAAAAGAGAACAGCATGTGTTGTTCCAAGGCTATCCAGGGCTGCTTTTCTTTGTTGTTATTATCTCATAACCCCGTATGCACATAACCCTTGCAAAAACCATGCACGAGGGATGCGTACAGCTCAGTAACGCTAAGTGAGATGCCAAGTCTCAATAAACAAGGTAAACTTATATAATCCCAATGCCAGGAGCAGTGTATTTCCACAGTGTCATTTTGCAACTAGAGTTTTAGTTCAGGTCTCCATAAAGGCAAGCAGAGACAGGTCAGGGAATTTGTTTCTGTTTTCAGGAGACCATATGCCAAGTTCCTCTGAAACCTGCATCCAACCCTTGATGGGAATGTTTGAGTTTGTTTTCAGATGGGAGTTTGTGAGACGCTGGGCTTATCCAGACAGGAAAAAAGTTCCTGGATGTTGTGGGTGGACCTTGTCTACCTCTCTCCTGAAAGGAGAGCTCTACTTGCAGAGTTTCTTCTTACATAATAATGGAGATACCCTCACTTACCACTGCTCTACTGGCAGGGATAGAGCCCCATATCAAGGCGGCTAGACTTTTTCTCCAGACTTTTTCTTTGGGGTCAGGGGAAGGACCCTCAGGACAAGAGAGATGGTTTCCTTATGATGGCATTCTCCGTTTAAACGCCTTATTACCTTAGAGTTCTGTTGATGCTCTCCTATGTCTGTATCTCCTAAGCATTTGGTGGATCCCACTTCAGGCTGGGCTAACAGTATCTGGTGGCCTCTCCAAACTATACAAAAATATAGGATTATAGAATTAGAATCATCCAGTCCATGGTATTCCCCATGTATGGATGTGAGAGCTAGATAGTGAAGAAAGCAGATAAAAGGAAAATCAGCTCAATTGAGATGTGGTGTTGGAGAAGAGAGGACAACCAAAAAACAAATAAATGGGTCCTTGAAAGATCAAGCCTGAAATCTCCCTGGAAACCAAGATGAATAAATTGAGGCTTTCGTACTATGGCCACATCATGAGAAGAAATGAATCCTTGGAAAGGAAAGTAATGCTAGGAAAGGTAGAAAGCAGTGGAAAGAGAAGAAGACCAAATGCTAGATGGATGGGGGGGGGGGTGTCCCAGGCCTGAATCTATAAGACTCAAGCAGATCAGTGGAGGATAGGGGATCTTGGCGATGTCTCATCCACAAGGTTGCCATGAGTCGATGTCAACTTGAAGGCAGCTAATAACAACAAGAGTTGGGAGAGTATCTAGTCAATCTCCTTCTGCCAATGCAAGAATCCGACACAAAAACATTTCTGAGAAATGGTCATCCAACCTCTGTTTAAACAAAGAATGAGAGTCCACCACCCTCTGAGGCAGTACATTCCACTATTAAACAGGTCTTAATTTCAGGATGTTTTCCCTAATATTTGGTCATAATCTCCTTTCTTGTCATTTGAATCTCCTTGTTGGAAACTTGTTCTCTGGAGCCACAGAAACCAAGCTTACTCTGTCTTCCACAAGGAAGCAACTGTTCAGATATTTAGAGAGGGCTTATCATATCTCCCTTGCTAAGGGGTGGAATATTGCTTTGTGGGGGACATATCAGAGGCCTTGGGTTTGGAAAGGGGAAAGAATGGTGGAATCTGGAGCCTTCCATGTCAATGGGCCTTCCATGTCAATGGGGTGGTGATTCCACTCTGGGTTTTAGTCTGAAGTCCAAAGGGATTACCCAGGATGTTATACCCTATTCACCAAATAGGTACAGTTTTTGGATAGGACCTTTAAACTTTAGCCTAAAATGCAGAGCAAATTCACTAGACTACTAGCTGCCACATGTTACGTCTCAACATATCGATATAGCATCATGGGAGCTGTCTCCTCCAATAAAGCTATGGGGCCAAGGCGGTGGCCTGTCTACTCTTGGGATTTAGTGGCATCCTGACCCTGTCTTGACTTTGCTTTGCTTCTTTCCTTCCAGCAAGAAGCACTTTAAAAAATGCATCCATTTTATCCACTCCTGTCGCCTGCATGGAGGATGCTGCCTCGTCCATTGGTATGTCCACTTCTGCAGGAGGAAGGCGTTAGCCCAGGAATAGCAGGGTGGTTGGCGAAATGAGGACGGCAAATGGCACTTGGAAGCTGCCTTATACAAGCTCCAACTCCTTCATTTATTTAGTTTAGCATTATGGAGATCAGCCTTCCGCAATCTGATATCCTCTAGATGAGTTGGATTATGACTCCCATCCAAGAAAACCCATGATAGGTTTGCCTTAGAGTCACATTACATTGGAAATGACTTGAAGGCACACAACAACAACAACAACAACAACAACAACAACAACACATATCTGAAGCAATTTATCTGTTGTTTGTGGGAATGTAGGCAGGCAAAGGAAGGAGAGGATCTGTAGAGAGGCTCAGGGAAAGATGGCAGAAGGGGGCTTTGAGCCAGAGCTGAGGAGGACAAGGGAGACAGGGGATGGACAAAGTCCTCAGAGCCCAGATTTTTGTAAGGTCCAAGACTTTGGGTGCCTGGACAGTAGGAAAACAGGCACTGAACCATAGATTCAAAGAGCTGGAAGGAATACCATGGGGCACTTAGCAATGCAGGAGTCCACCACTAAAACACCCATGAGGAGAGTAGCCATCTATTCTGTTTTAAAGCCTCCAGTTAAGGAGAGTCCACCACCTTTTAAAGGACTCCATTCCACTGTTGCACAACTCATACCAACAGAGTTCTTCCAAATGTTCTGTCTGAATCTCTTTTCTCACTATTTGAATACATTGTTTTGGGTCTTACTCCAGGAACAGCAGAAAACAAGCTTGCCTTGTCATCTGCTTAAGGATTCTATTCCATTACAGTATAAAATACATTGTGAAATCTCTTAACGGCTCAGAGAGGGCCTATAGTGCCTGTTGCTAAATCACAGCACATCCCAGTCTTGTATAAGTTGTAGCAATAATTAATATGATGTAAACATGGTAAAGTGCAGCAATGTCATTTTAAAAAATAAATGTAGGGGCAGAAATCTTATTGTTAGCCCAGACTAGAGTAGACCGATTTGAATCAATTGGACTTACTGATGTGTTGGTTCACCATTTAATAATTGAGTTGGTGTGTCTACTCTAGTTCAGACTAATATTCCAGTGATTAAGCATCCAGTTCTATTAAGTGTTATTTATTTATTTTCAGTCTTTCTAACCCTAAAATTAAAGCTAAGGCTGCAATTCTGTTGGTGAATTACAATGGCATTAAACCAGATGGAGGTTGGAGGTGTGTTTTGGCTGTGCAATGACAAAAATCCCTCTCCCAATCCATTTTGTAAGCAGCACATTGCCTCCTTCACCCAATATGGCCATTTCCATGTTGCCGGAGAGAGTGGAAGGATGGGGGGGGGGGTGTCCAGCCATTTTTCCTTTAGCTGGATGCACTGCAAAGACTGAGAATCTTATGATCAGAATCTTAGAGTTGGGAGAAACTCCAAGGGCCATCTAATCCAACCCCCTGCCATGCAGGAATAGACAACCAAAACACTTCCATAAGATGCCTATCCAACCTCTGTTTAAAGACCACCAATATCCTCCAATATCCAATATCCTCCAAGGCACTCCATTCTACTTTTGAACAGTTCTTACAGTAAAGCAATTCTTCCTAGTCTTTAGGTGGATTTACTTTTCTTGTAATTTGAATCCCAAAGAAGAGATACAAGGACCCCCTGAAACAACATCTCAAGCTTGGCCAAATTGATCACCAAAAATGGTCTGCCCTGCCTCACATCGGGAGGCATGGAGACGCACTATCCACAGTGCTGCAGCCTCGTTCAAGAACTCATGCCGAACGAGTCTCAAGGAGAAACAACAACGCAGAAAGAACCATAACTTGGTAACATTGCCCAAGGAGACTTTCTGCTGTGCTTTCTGTAACCGGACTTGTTTATCTAGGATCGGCCTTTTTAGTCATCAACGAGTTTGCAGTAAGCATGGGATGAATCCTTCCTGAATCTTCATTAACGAAGAAAAGCCAGAGAGAGAGAATTTGAATCCATTGATTACTGTTCTAGTCTCTGGAATATCATTATCATCTACAAGGACCTTCCAAGGACCTCTGGTGGTCCCTGTCAATGTCTGTCACAGCTCTTCAGGAAAATAGCTGGGCATGTCTCTGCTGATTGTCTCGCTCTTCAGCAACACAGAAAGGGGCATATTGGGGGTCAGTGGTGCTGCTTACATGGTGGGATTTGAGGTAATAACATCAAAAGACATAGCTTTAAAGATGTAGCTGTGTCATGCATTTATGTCTTATGATGCAAGATTCCACTCTAAGTCACTTAAGAATTTGCTCAAAAGTTTGGTTGGCAGGAAAATTTAAGGAAGGGCCAATCATGTATCTTGACCAGGGGTCTAGGCCCACCTCTCAGCAGGCCAATAACTCACCCCTTCTTGTTCCCACTGCAGCTTGGCAGGGATCTCCCGCAGCACCACCATCGTCCTTGCATACATCATGACGGTGACACAGGCGAGCTGGCGGGAAGCCCTGGAAGCTGTCAAGGTGGTGCGGCCTGTCGCCAATCCCAATCCGGGTTTCCGTCAGCAGTTGGAAGAATATGAGGGAAGCCGCTCTGAACAGAAGGTGAGCACAAGCCAGTCTGGGTGTAGATGTGCATATATCTCAGTTTCTACTAAGGAGTTAATCACACCACCCCTGTTCTTGGCGCAATCACATAAATTGCATAAATACAGGCTTGGGAGCATCCCCTTCCACATGTCCTTTGACTAGTGCAATCGGGCTGTTTCTGCCCCTTGCAAACTCTTCTGTCCTTGTCTTCAACCTGACCTCCCTACCCTGTGCCCTACCAATGTGCCTTTCATTTACATGTTTGTGTGTGCATATGTTTGTTTTTGTGTTTCTTAATGCAATTCTAGAGTTATGCTAACTCTGTGGTTTTAAACTCCATGGTTAGTAAAAACAAAAGGGGTGAAAAAGACTACACCTTTGTGCTGGCTTGGTAGTGGTGTCAGAGCACGGCATTTAGTTGCCGCATGCTCTGACGCTGCCCCTAAGCCACATCATGACATCCATTTGCTCTCCCAGTAGGCATCTTTGTGGCACTCTAGCAACACAGTATATGCTGCATGCCACAGGAGCTCTGCAGAGCCATGGCAGCGGTGGAATGCCAGCTTTTTGCCAGTTCAAAAAGGAGCAGTATTTTGCTGCTTCTTTTTGTGTCAGCAAAAAGCTGGGATGGGGGCATGGCATCCAGCTGCCATGGCCCCAACCCGGCATTCAAAGGGGTGGCATCAAGCCACTCCTTCACCGCCATCTGTTTGGACCTAAAGTTACAAAAAACCCAGCTGTTCTGGAATAGCAAAGAGGAGGAGGGACAGGGGAAGAGAAGACGCATTGACACCACGTGACCGCACAATCGTGGATCTGCAACAGGATAATTTACCACACTTGATAATTAGCACAGTTGGGAGCTTATTGATAGGTACAGGCTAACAACAATTGAAAGACAAGCAATGCTGGGTTGGTTAAGCCAGGGTGAGCATAGTGTAGTGATGGGAAGACTGTTTGAAAATATCAGTTAAAATGTATTTCTTAAGTGTGAAAAAACTCTGACAAGACTCCTAGGCTGACAAGAATCTTTACATTATGGGACTTACTCTATGCAAAATACACACATTTTTTGTGTGTGCTGGAAACAGCATTTCTCAACAGAAAACGATTCCCCTTCACAGCTGTATAGTTATATTCATTGCTTCTTAACCTTTTGGCTAAGATCAGGAGTGTGTGTGTGTGTGTGTTTTTCACAGAAAATGCTGCTTCCTTTCAAGAAAATGTTGTAGTTGAGAAATTCTCTGCACAATTTGCTTCTGGTGGTTCTGCATGGAAAACAGCATTTTCTGCACAGAAAATAATATTGAGCATGGAAAGGATTGTGATGTTTTCAGCACACCAAAAGCTGTTTCCTGTGCATGCTCTTGTTGTGGACTTACTATGCAGAATTGACACATGGCTGTTTTGTGCAGAAAATGCTGTATTATTTACACGGAAAATACTGTATTATTCCAGCATGGAAAATACAGTTTGCTGTGCAGGCACTGCTGTTTTCTACTCGAAACAACCACTTGTAAATTTTGTAAAAAAGTCCTAAATTGTGAATAGTTTTTGCAGTTTTTGAAAATTTGCTCACAGAGGGAAGAAGCTTGCTATAATTACTAATTTCTTCCTTCAAGAAGACAACATTGGAAGAATGGCATCCCTAGCCCACAGCAACAGCCACAGCCAGCCCTCAAATCCACCCAGCTCCATGGACTTCCCTTTTTCTGGTCATAAAAAGAAGAACTGCCTCTCCCTTGAGGTTGTAAATCCTTGACTGATCTGTCCTTGCATGCAAGGATGATTCATTTCTGCTGTTTTTCCCCACTGTGGGAGAAAACAGATGCTTCTGTGGGGTTCTTGTCCAGTAATGGCATACCCTGGGAACAGAAATGCTGCCCGGAACCAATTCACATTTTGTGCCCTTCAGAACACAAAACACCTTCTCCTCCCAAATGAGTGACAGTCCATCCCACTAAATGTGCAACAGCAGCTTAATTTTGTCTAGAGGCCAAGTTGAAATTAATGAACTATTCTTAGCTGAAAATGAAAGTAGAATGAGTGTTGCTCTGATCAGCAATTTTCTGTTTTCTTGTGTATGGGGACTTTGAACATGAAGCCTGAACATGGAGACAGACCCACTTGCTCACACATGTTCACAGGATACATTTTAATGTTACTGAAGAAGAGAAGAGGGGGAGATAAAAGCATTGTTAATGCCACCCCACCTTATTTCCATCTTTCATCTTTGTACCTAGGAGTTCAGGCAAAGGAGGGAGGAGAAGGGCTAGCAGAAGGCACCTGCAGATGATGTTGGAGGGCTTATAGAAGCCAGGCTGCCTGTCTGTAAACAGAATGCTAGTTAAACCCAGATCTTTCGGGAGAGGCCAAGAAAGGAAAACTGTAAAAACTCTCAGGAAAGTGACCAAGACACCAATGTTTAACAATGCCATATGAAGTGATGTAATATGGTCTGATTCAGAGCTTGGGAAGGTCCTTCTTTTGGATTACAACTTCCAGAATCCACCTCCCCATCCCCAGCCGGCTATGCTGGGGGGGGGGGAACATTCTGTAAGTTGTGATCAAAACACATAACTTTCCTAAGGTGGGGTCTGCTTTCTCTGGGTTCCATAAAATCAAATTGGAAGAAATCAGAATGGCCATCCAGTCCAACTCCATTTCTGCCATGCAGGAAGACACATTCAAAGCACTCCTGAAAGATGCCCATTCAGCCTCTTTAAAAACCTCCCAAGAAGAAGACCCCACTGCTCTCCAAGGCAGCAAGTTCCACTATCAAACAGCTCTTACTTTCAGGAAGTTCTTCCTAATGTTTACGTGGAATCTCTTTTAATATAATTTGAATCTATTGCTCCGCGTTCTAGTCTCTAGAGCAGCAGAAAACAAGCTGTCTGCATCCTCAATATGACACCCCTTCAAATACAAACAAAAATCCACCAGACAGTGATCCCTTTATTGTCCAACCAAAATGCACAATATACTTGTTGCAAGCTTTTGAAGCTCCACTGGCTTCTTCATCAGGCAAGATGTTACATATCAAACAAGAGAAAAATTGGAGATGTCCGTAAGATGCCTGCAGTTTGTTGTTTCTGTCCTTAGTTAAAGATGGTATGGGGAGGGTATCTTTAGCAGGCTGGCAATTGGAAGATTTTCAAAGTCCAGAAAATTTAAAGTCCATTTGCATATCCACAAGGACTCCTCTTTTGCAATCCAACATATCTCTATTCCTGTGAGGCCACAGGCCTCTTTGTAGTCAAAAGACAGTGATAGTTAAACAGAGCTGTCATGTCATACCTTAATCTTCTCTTCTCCAGGTAAAACTTACCCAGCTCCCTAAGGGCTTTATGGTGTCTAGACTTATATATGCATATATACAGTATGTAAATGTTTTGAAACCTAAAGGAAACTACCACATCTAAACAGATACAAAATACTGTCTAGTACTCCCATTCTCCCTTCACTGGGCATTTGCCCCTATGGATAGACTTGAGGGCTAGGAATTTGCTAAAGCTAAATTGTAGGTTTACATTATATAAGTGTAGGCATGGGCAACAATAGCTAGATATAGGACTTTGGCCTAAATTTCCCGGTATTGTTTTTAACCATCTCTGATGTCATTTCCAGATCCGCCGGCGATTGGAGCGCAAGTATGGTGTAAATGTCTTTAATGACGAGGAGGAGATCAGAGCCCTGCTCACGACTGGCAAAAGGCGGGACCCCTTCAGGGAGGATGAGATGCCACCGACCCTGGTGCCCAAGAGCAGGGGCACAAAACGTACAGATCCTTTCCTGTTGCGTGTGAAGGAGACCTTTTCCTGCCTCCCCGGGTGTTTGAAATGAGACCTCCCAAGCAAGCGCAGAGGCCAATTGCATTGGACTGCCAAGGCAAAGTGATGCTCCAGCCACCAGCACTAGGAGAGAGAAAAATATGTGGCAGAGGACACATTGCAGAGCCGAGAAAGAGGAACACTCATGGGCAGAAAAATGCCCAGCCAGCTTTTCTTCCACCTAAAACTATAGTGTTGGGAGGAACTGCAGGGGTTCCCATCTATAAGTGCAGGAATCCACAACTAAATCCCTCCTGAAAGCTGGCCATCTAATCTCTACTTAAAAACATCCCACAAAGGAGAGTCTGCCAGTTTCCCAAGTAGTCCGTTCCACCAACAGACAGCTCTTGTCACCAGGTAGGTTTGTTAGAAGTAACTGTTGGAATATTTGTCCCCTGAAGACCACCTGAAGGCCTCCAGGACTCAAAAGGACAACGGAGGCGTATCCCACCTTTGGGGCCACACCACGGATGAGAAGATTCATCTGCTGGTCAGAAATTTTCCAAAGGCAGATCCTTTGGCAGGAATTTGGCCAACAAGGAAGAATCTTTTAGTAATTCCTATTTAGGATCAAGATTTTTTTTAAAAGGATGGAAAAAAAAGAAAGCACAAGGGAGACAGTTCTTGCACGCCCAAGAGATTCCCTGTCCAGGGAGTAATTCAAGGGGACTCTGCGTATCTATATAAGACAGGAGCCAGGGAGGAGTGAAACTGTCAGAAGCCACCTGCAAATGCGTCCCCTAGTCTCAACTTGTCGTGGCCGGTGGGTCACTGGTCAGTGGGATGTGTAAATCCATTCCAGGTTTTAAAGGGGCTTCTAAAAGTACTGTAGCTCTTTGGAAAGAGGGTTCAGCACCTTGTGGGGGGTGCTTTTAAAACCTGGAGTGGATTCATCACCCCACTGACATGACTGCCACTGGTCTCAATATAGGCCCAGAAGGGAAAGTTTGGGCCAGTTATTTTCCCCATTGAGAGCCAGCATGGTGTAATGGTTTCAGCAACAGACTACAACTCTGGAGACCAGGGTTCAAACCCCCACTCAGCCATGGAAACCCACTGGGTGACCTTGAGCAAGTCATGCTCTCCCAGCCTCAGAGGATGGCCAAGTTGGGGGGATGGGACCCTGAATGAATCTTGTCAAGAAAACCCTGTGATAAGTTCATTTTAGTGTCGCTGTACATCAGAAACAACATGAAGCCACAAACAACAAAGTTTTCCTCACTACTGGGAAGCTGTGAGAAAAGATGCAGCCCTGGCCAAAATTACCTTTTGCACATGAAAGGCATATTTGATGTCTGTTTTGAAACAGGGGTGTAAAGGAGCTTAACAAAACACCCTCCCTGTCCTTTCCTTGTTGTAACAATGAATGTTCATGGACATCACAAACTGCTGTTGGAACTGATGGGGGCTTTTCCCTTCCTTGGTGTCTCTCTCCCTTAAGATGTGCTTATAGGGAATTATGCAAACTTCCAGTTGACCTGCAACTCCAAGCTAGGACAGCTGATGGTGAAGAATGCTCGGAGTTGCAGTCCAACAACTTTTAAAATATTCAGTGCTAGAAATTTGAGGACTGAAGGGATATTTCATGGGCAGGGAGAACAAAATTCTAATCTAGATGGTCAGCGTCCTCCCTTTGCCTCTCCACTCCTTTACAGCTGCAACCCTGGCCTGCAAAAGAGCGGTGTCTGCAGACAGGTCAGATAGGAGCCTTGTTCCATGTCCAAAGGAATGGAAACTGAAAGAAAGCTTTATCAGGGCAAACAAACGCATGGCCCCAAGGCTGTTGCATAGTCATGTCCTTGCTGTACTGAGTTGGAGCCCACACAAGCCTTTTCTTGTGTTTGTAAGCACAAAGTTTGAACTGATCTTGTCTGTAGTGCAGTCAGGACAAGTGACCAACTCAGGACACAGCCAGAGGTTGGAAAAGTTACTTTGGGGCCCCATTCCCACTGCATTTTGATTCAAAGTGTGACGCGGGCTATATGACCCCCGTTCACACTCGAACCGACTTCCGATCCTCATCGGATCGATTAGTGGAGGAAAGGACCGGGTTAAAAGCAAATAGCCTGGGCTTTCCTGACACTAGTTTTAAAGTGGTCTTTTTCGGAAAACACGATTCTGAAGCGTTTCCAGTAAGTAGGAATGCTGGTCAGAATCGTGGTTTATTTGTGTGTGTGTGCTTTTTTGGAGGGGAGTATTGATCGCAAAATCAATCTTGTGCATTTGTGATCTTGTGCATTTGTGATCTTGTGCATTTGCGATCTTGTGCATTTGTGATCAGTATAATGAAGAAAAAGAAAGAAACACACACACACTTGCTCCTGGGGGTCCTTCCTTCCTTTCTTCCTTCCTTCCTTCCTTTTTTCGCTTTTTCTTCATTATACTGATCACAAATGCACAGGATTGCAAATGCACAAGATCGCAAATGCACAAGATTACAAATGCACAAGATTACAAATGCACAAGATTGATTTTGCGATCAATACCCCCCCCCCCAATAAAAAAGAATCCCCTCCAAGAATGGGATGGGGCCTTAAGGGCTATCACCTTACATGGCAGCTCCAGTGGGAACAACAAGCGTTCCCAGCTAAGAAAGCAGTTCCAAACAAGGCTCCTTTTCATAGTGTGGATGAGGGGCCTTTGGGAATCGCTTTCATAAGCAGAGCACAGCCCGGTTCCAATGCGGGTTTTTCCACAAGTGGGAATGGGCCCTGGGACTATAATCCCCAATGGGCATAGACCTTTGGAAGAGCCATCGTTGGGACTCAAGCTCTTATAATCCCTCAGCTAATACACACTTGGGAGCTGTAGTCCACAAAGTAAATTTCCCAAGTTCTTGTTGGGGCTAAAGGTGGCTTTATGAATTAGTGCCCAATTTTCCTTCATCGTGGAGTATATCCCACACACTTTGAACCCACTTTAACTGCCATGGCGCCTACACATAAAATCTTAGGATCTGGTTCTCCAGAGTTCAGGGAGTGACAAAGCATTCAAACTACAGATCCTAAACTACAGATCCTAAAATTCTACAGAAAGCACTATGGCGGCTAAATGTATAGTTCACAGTCACAGTGTATAAATGTGTGGTTGAAATTTGGTTATAACATTGGAATTGGTTGAGGACTGAAGCCTTATAAGAGAAGGACTTTAAGTAAAGGGGAAAATCCAAAATCCACCACCAGATCTTACCTTTATTTAAACCAACCAAAAATGTCACAAAATATGGACAAACAGTTTTTTCTTCTTCAGCAGTTTTCCACCCGCTGGATGTTAAAGCAGGATTGGGAGAAGCTGACTTAAAGCTACAATAGCTACATTTCTTCAGAGCCTTTAAAGAGTGTAGTAGGAGTCAGGAAGTTTTCAGCGCACACTCCAGGAAAGTATGTATAAGTATGGCGGTCTTGACTGGATGTGGCTCTACTGAGTGCTATACAAATTTCAGATTGTACCAAGGAATTCTGGGAGACTGAGCGACCCTAGCCCGATGTGGGTGCCCTCATTAAGTTTTCCTTAAACCAAGACCAGAATCCTGTTGGTGTCTTACACTTGTCTAAGGCTGCATTTACACTGCATACATTATGCAGTTTGACACCGCTTTAACTGTCATGGCTCCATCCTGTGGAATCCTGGGATTTGTACGGTAGTTCATTGAGGCACCATTGTGGTCTTTGACAGAGAAGGCTAAAGCTCTCACAAAACCACAAACCCCAGAACTCCATGGTATTGAGCCATGGCAGTTAAAACAGTGTCAGAATGCATTATTTCTGTAGTGCGGATGCAGCCTAAGTTCCCCAACAGTAAGGAATAGACATCTTTGCCCAATGCAACACATCCACACTCAGTTTAAGAAACAGAGTTGTGCATGCAATACCATGTAGTTCTTGCAGATGAGGATTCCATCACCATCATCATCATCTTTATTGGTCAGAATTCTCCATTGCGGTCTACATTGTACAACTTGGCATGTACTAAGCTACTTAGCAGAGGTGCTAAGGAGCCCTCTTAGGGAATCACAAAGGTGCCCAATGGGACACCAGCAAGAGTGTCCCAGTGTCCATCAGGTGGTACTGATGCATATCTGTAGCTAGGGTCCCAGTGTGCATTGGTCACATTATGCACTGGTCTCTAGCCAGTATCCCAATGCATATCAGGAGTGCTCAATGCACATTGGTCCTGATGTGCAATGAATCACAGAATTGGAAGAGACCCCATGGCCATCCCGTCCCACCCAATGGAGGAATTAGTCTGTAGAGAAAAGGGGGGGGGGATTTTTTTTACATCCAAAAACAGTTTTCTGCACAGAAAACACTTTCCTGTACAGAAAAGCTGAACAAAAATCATGCCTTCATGTCCCAAACTGCATGGTTTTTTTTGCCACAGAACAATCCCTCTGTAACATAACATTATGTGGGAGCATATTGTGGAGAAATACTTTTTTTTTTCTTCCATAGTGGGGAGAAAACCAATCTAATTATTCGTCATTGCATGCAAGGATGAAATAGATGGTGTAGTTTGCATCCAGCATGATGTGGTGGTTTGAGCATTGAGCTATGCTGCTGGAGAGCAGGATTCAAACCCTCGCTTGACCATAAAACTCTGAAGAAACTTGCCAAGAAAACCAGATGATTGCTTTATGTTAGAGTCACCATAAGTTGGAAGCGAAGGCACACATCATCATAAATAACAACATACATCCCTACTCTGGACTCTGACTTCAGCAGCCCAACAGTTCTGGAACATTTGACCATTGAGTCACTGTTTTGTGACTTTTTGGTCAGACCAAATAAAGGCCCTGACACACACATACGGTGGATTTTGGAACTTTCCCATAGATTATCATGGCTTCCATTGTTTTTCAGATAATAAAAAGAAAGACTTGATATTAATCAAAGTTCCTGTAATGAGTGTTAGTCTTGAAGGTGGCCCAGGACTTTTTCTTGATGCTAACAACAGAGGTAGACCAGTTCTTTGTAGCATTTATCCCAAGGATAACCAAAACAGTGATAATTCTTTTCTTTCTTTTTTCTTTTTTTAATAAAAAGTGCAGTTTAATAAAAATGCTTAAGTACTATGGAAGGGAATGAGTATTTTTTTAATTACAGTATTTGATAGAAAAAGGTGCTTTGCTACTCAGTTTTTTCTCTCTGTGTGACATCTTGTAAGGGACTGCATACAAATGCATGTCTGTGATGCCTACCTGGGGATGAATCTGTCCCAATGCAAGGAGAACCACTGACTCAACGCAAACATGGTGAACCATCTATTAAATAAAGCCCTTTATTTCAATTCTCTGGTTGACATTAACAATTAGATTTAGCCCCTGGGATGCTTCGCCCTCAAGAACTAGCATTGGCCATGGAAACCCACTGGGTGACCTGGGCATCTCACACTCTCTCAGCCTCAGAGGAAGACAATGGTAAACCGTCCCTGAAAGAACTTGCCATGAAAACCCTATGGACCTTATCACACTAGACGAATCCTGGGCAGAAATGGGATTTAAAAGTAGAAAACCCCCGCAAATGTGGGATGTTTTTCAGACAATGTTTCTTCCAAACAGCAATAACGTGAAAATAAAGCAAATGGTAAGTCAACAAAAACAACACCTTTTTACTTTTGGGAACTTTCCAAAAGTAAAAAGGTATAGTTTTTGTCGACTTTCCATTTGCTTTATTTTCATGTTATTGCTCTTTGGGGCAAATGCGTCCGAAAAACATCTGACATTTGCATTTTTTCCTCTACTTTTAAAATCCCATTTCTGTGCAGGATTCGTCTAGTGTGATAAGGTCCTATGATAGTTTGGGTTTAGGGTTGCCATAAGTAAGAAACAACTTGAAGGCACACAACAACAGCTTTTTTTACAATTGTACTGGTGTTACATTTGTGTTACTCTTTCCTTCCTTCCTTCCTTTGCCATAAATCTGAAACAACTTGAAGTCTGGCGGGACATCTCCTGTTCTCCAGGAGCTTTCAAATATTACTGTCAATAGTTCTGAGATTATTTCTGCCCTTTCTTTTAATACCAGGAACTCCCCTGATCTGACACTTTCTCACTTGCCCAGCAGCCACGTGCATCAGGTGTATCACCCTCCTTGGGTGACACCCCACTGTAGAGGACCCACTCTGGCAGCACACAAATACAATAGATAGGTAAATGAATCAAGCTATGCAATTCCCCTTGTAGGATTGCGGCCGCCCTGTGTGCTGATTTAAAGTTTGATAGGCAGAATATATAGTTGGTCCTTCTTTTCCACAGATTTTTTGTCCACGGATACAAGCATCCATGGCTTTATATATAAATTTCAAATAGCCAAGCTTGATTTTGCCATTTTATATAAGGGACACCATTTTGCCATGCCACTGTATTTAATGGGACTTGAGCATCCAAAGATTTTGTTATCCGTGGGGGTTTGGAACCGAATCCCAGCGGATAACAAGGGACTGCTGCAAATAAATATGATCAACGTTTTTAGTAAAACTGGGAAAGTGCAAAACACTACAACAGGAGCTATGTCCACCTTGATTGCATTTGATGCCAAATGATTTCACAATGTTTGGAGAGTCACTCTGTTAAAAAGCTCCCAAAAATACAGGGCCCCCTAGTGGCGGCATTTCACCCCTGTCAGGACAAGGAATTAGGACATTATCACATGAGGCTTTTACATCTAAAAGCTGGAGAATAGTGTCTTTGGCCTTACTTATCACACAGCATTGTGCGATCACAGAATCCTAGAGTTGGAAGAGACCCCAAGGACTGTCCAGTCCAACCCATTCTGCCATGCAGGAAGACACAACCAAAGCCCTCCCTGTCACTGATGGCCATCCTGCCTCTCTTTGTAAACCTCCAAAGAAGACCCCACCAGCCTCCAAGGGAGACTCTTCCACCATCAAACATCTCTTATGGTCAGGAAGTTCTTCCTAGCATTTAGGTGGAATCTCTTTTCCTGGCGTTTGGATGCACTGCTCGATGTCCTATTCTCTGTAGCACCATTGCTCCATCCTCAATAAGACACCCCTTCCGATATTTAAACAGGGCTATCGTGTCACCCCTTAACTGTCTCTTCTTCAAACTAAACACACCCAGCTCCTTAAGCCTCTCCCCATAGGGCTTGGTGGCTTCCAGACCTTCCACCATTTTGGTTGCCCTCCTCTGGACATGCGCCATCCTTTTTGAATTGTGATGCCTAGAACTGGACACAAGATTATTCCAGGTGAGGCCTGACCAAAGCAGAATAGAGTTGTGCTATAACTTCCCTTGATCCAGACACTATACTTCTATTGATGCAGCCTAGAATTACATTGGCTTTTTTAGCTGCCACATCACACTGTTGGCTCATGTTCAACTCGTGGTCTACTAAGACTCCCAGATCTCATATGTACTGTCATCTCTCTGTGTGTGTGTTTTCCTGTTTGCCTTTAAAGGTTGGTAGACCATCCCTTTTCACTGATGGGAAAAATCACCAATAAGCTCCTAATATGACAGCTTTGCCATTAGTCCTCAAGCACAATATGTCCCTTCCACTGCTGTTCCAATATCAGGCAGTCACCTGGTATCAATAGATATGATTCCTCTCCTCTCCTCCTTCCCCTTTGGTATTCCCAAGGAGGCTACTTTTCTTCCTTCCTTCCTTCCTTCCTTCCTTCCTTCTTTCCTTCCTTCTTTTTTATTATTTTTCCCCTTTCCTTAAAAAAATTAAATTGTATAAAGTAAAATTGAAAAACAAAATTAAAAAAAAAACAAGAAGAGGCAAGGCATGGGGCAGGAGGGCAAGGTTAAGAAGGACATGCAGAAGAAGGAGATATAACCTTCCTTTAGCAGAGTCTCTGCAGCACCAGCAACATTCAGGTGGGTTGGACTGCAAGTCCCATAATCCCCCCAGACAGCACAGCTGGAGGCTGCTGGTGATGCAGGAAGGGCTTTTAGCATTCACAATTGCAAACAATATAGTGGTCCCCCCATATTTGCTGGGGTTAGGGGTGAAGGACCACTGTGAATATGGAAAACAGCCATTTTTTTAAAAAGCACCCTGTTCTTACCCAAGATAACACCTCTCTAGGAATCTCCAGGTCCTCCAATGCAATGTTATGGTCAACATCTTGCCAGATGTTGCCAGATGTTGATCACAGAATCATACTGGAGACCTACACATGCCTAGAGAAGTGTTTTCTCTAGGAAAGTTTAGGTTCTCCAGCACAACTCTATGGCCAACCTCTGGCAGAGTTGTGCTGGAAGACCTAGAGATTCCTAGAGAGATCAAGGGAAATAATAGTATCACTCTATCCTGCTGTGGTCGGACCTCACCCAGAATAATCCTGTGTCCAGTTCTGGGCACCACAATTCAAAAAGGATATTAAGAAGCTGGAGCGTGCCCAAAAGAGGGCCACCAAAATGGTGAAGGGTCTGGAAACTATGCCCTATGAGGAAAGACTTAGCCTGGAGAAGAGAAAGTTAAGGGATGATATGATCGCCCTGTTTAAATACTTGAAGGAATGTCAGATTGAGGAGGGACTGAGTTTGTTTTCTCCTGCTCCAGAGAACAGGACCCAGAATAATGGATGCAAGATACAGAAAAAGAGATTCCACCTCAACATTAGGAGGAACTTCCTGACAGTAAGGGCTGTTCGACAGTGGAACACACTCTTTCCTTGGAGATTGTGGTGGAGTCTCCTTCCTTAGAGGTCTTTAAGCAGAGGCTGGATGGCCATCTGTCAGGGATGCTTTAATTTGAGAGTTCCTGCATGGCAGAATGGGGTTGGACTGGATGGCCCTTGTGGTCTCTTCCAACTCTATGATTCTATGAATCAAAACTGCAAATAATCAAATCTGCAAAAGTCAAAGCCTCAAATGTGGAGGGCCGACTGTAACTAAATGCACCAAGGATGCCTTTCCCTTCCTTGCAATCTGGACGGAGGGCTTGTGGCATTAGCGTTCTAAAGTCATAGTAGGAGGGGGAAACCTTCAATTATTCATCCCGGCTAATTGCCACACGGAGCCCAAAAGGCGCATAAAAAGGCTTGGCACTGCAATTGCCTCATCACCCCTAAGAGAGCCCTTAGACGAGGTTATCCATTAAGAGTACGTGGTGCGAATCTCTCCCACCTCCAGCGACGAAACCTCTTTGCAGCCACTGAATTTTGACCTTCAGCATCCCAGCAAATGGATCCTAAAAGGCCAAAAGGGCTTTTATAAAGGCCTGACCTCACTCTCCTCCCCTGTTTTTTGTTTTTTGTTTTTTTTACTTACAGCTTGCCCTTCGTATCCACAGATTCAGCCATCCATGGCTTGAAAATGTTTTCTAAGACAAACTATTTTGAAAACAATTGGGAAAGTGTAGCTTCGCTATGGGAATGCAAGGGAGATCTTTCAGAGTCAAGACAGATTTTAGGGTTTTGATAAGTAGAAATGACGTGAAACTCAGCTATTCCTGGGATGTTCCCCGGTTGTGTTTGGATTGCGTCCCGTTTGCTGCGATGTTGCTCGAAAATCTTTTGCGCAGTTCCGTGAAGTGGCTGGGATGGCCCCAGATTAACCTCTGGCTAACCTTCCGATTTCCCCCGTGTGATAAAAGCCCGGTGATGAAAGAGCAGAGAGGACACTTATCCGATTTGTAGACGGCACCAAATTCGGAGGAGTAGCGAAAGTGGATAATTTGGGGAGTGCGGTCAAGATGGATTATTATTTCTGCAATGTGGAGGCAGCTGATAAGAAAACAGATATAAGGGAGGGCTTAAGTTCCCAGGATTCCACAGCATTGAGCCGGGGCAGGTAACCCGGTTTGACCCGGCTTGGACTGCCTTGGCTCAAGGCTAGGGAATTCTGGGAATTGGAGTTTGTTGTGGGGCCCAGAGCGGAGTGGAGCCACAACAAACCCCAATTCCCAGAATTCCCTAGCCTTGAGCCAAGGCAGTCCAAGCCGGGTCAAACCGGGTTATCCCTGCAGTGTGGAGGCAGCCCAAGTGGATGAACCCGGATTATTCCTCCAGGCACTAAAGCCCTCCACTTCCCAGGTGTGCACCTGAGACAGGTAAGGCCTCTGGCCCCCAACCCTTCCTCCAAAGGCTTCCAGGAGGAGCTGCTCCTCCTGCCCTCCCTTTGAAGAGGAGGAGGCTCGAAAGTGAAAGGGCCCTGGGGCGGTTTCGCTTTCTCCCTCGTTGGTGCCTCTTCCTCCTGACTAGTCTCAGTCAGATCTCCATCCTTCCATCTTGGCTGGGAAGACGAAGCCTCCTGTCCTGGCCTAAGAGAGGCTGCTGCTGCTGCTGCTGGACCAGGATGATGATGCCTGGGGAGAAGGAGGAGGAGGAGAAGGAGGAAGCCCCTGGTGCTGGTGCTGCTCCTGTGCTTCGTCTTCGGGAGTGGCTGGTGGCCCAAGTGGAGAGCGGTCGGTTCCCGGGGCTGCGCTGGGAGGACCGGGCCCAGGGGACCTTCCGCATCCCCTGGAAGCACGCCGCCAAGCAGGACTACCGCCAGCACCGCCACGCCGCCCTCTTCAAGGTCCATCCCTCCACCGGGCCTTCCTTTTGGGAAGGGGACCCCCAGGGGCCATCCAGTCCACCCCGCTCCGAAGGCAAGGGGCCTCTGAGGATCCCAGGATTGGAAGGGATCCCCGAGGGCCATCCAGGCCACCCCAAGAGCTTCTGAGAGTCCAAGAATCATAGCATTAGAAGAGATCCCCCCCCCAAAGGCCATCCCAGCTCAAGCCACTCAAAAGGCAGGCAGGCAGAGACCAAGCACTTGGGGATCCCAGAAGAATCCTCTACTGTTGGAAGGGGACCCCCAAGGGCCATCCAGAACCACCCTCTCAGAAGGCAGCGCCTTTCAGACTCGTGGAAGAACCCGATCCTTTGAAAGGGATCCCCAAAGGTCATCCGGCCCACCCCACTTAGAAGGCAGGGAGCCCAAGGCCAAGCCCCTCTGTGTTGGTTTGGAAAATCAGTCTGCAGAGAGAGATCTTGTAGCACCTTTGAAACCGAAAGAAAGAAGTTGGCAGCATGAGCTTTCCTAGACTTCAGCCTAGATCCTCAGATTAAGACGTAAGTCTAGGAAAGCTCCTGCTGCCAACTTCTTTCTTTCGGTTAGTCTCAAAGGTGCTGCTACAAGATCTCTCTCTGCAGACTGATTTTCCAAACTAACACAGCTTTGGTTTTTCTGTTTCAGAAGGACAGGGCTTTGGTTTGCCACTTCGAGGGAAGTCATAGTGCCACACTGTTCTGCTTTGGTCAGGCCCCACTTGGATTACTGTGTCCAGTTCTGGGCACCACAGTTCAAAAATGTTGAGAAGTTGAGCGTATCCAAAAGATGTTGGGAAGCTGGAGCGTATCCAAAGGAGGGAGACTAAAATGGCAAAGGGTCCAAAAACCATAAAGCTGTATGAGGAGAGACTTAGGGGCTGGGGATGTTTAGCCTGGAGAAGAGAAGGTTAAGAGGTGACATAATAGCCCTGTTTAAGTATTTTAAGGGATGTCGTATTGAGGAGGAAGCAAGCTTGTTTTCTGCTGCTCTAGAGACTAGGACCTGGAGCAATGGATTCAAACTAGAGAAAAAGAGATTTCACCTAAACCTTAAGAAGAACATTTGGATAGCAAAAGCTGTTTGACAGCGGGATGCACTCCCTTGGAGTCTTCTTCTTTGGAGGTCTTTAAACAGCAGCTGGATGGCCATCTTTCAGGGGTGCTTTGATTGTGAGTTCCTGCATGGCAGGATGGGGTTGACTAGATGACTCTTGTGGTCTCTTTCAACTTTATGCTTCTATGATTCCATGATCACAGACTCATAACACTGTAGTGTTTGAAGGGACCCCAAGGATCATGTAATCCAGCCCTTTGCCAGTGCAAGAATCCACCCTTAAAGGGTCTCAGAGATGCACCACTTTCCAAGGGAGTCTATTCCATTGAGATATTACCTGAATACATTTCAGGATATATTATTTGTTTCTAAAACATTCCTCCTGGAATACCACTCCTTCTCTGCCCAAGATGTTGGAGAAATGAAGCCCGTCAGTGCAGGAAATTCACAACTAAAGTACCCCAGAGACTTGGCTGTCCAACCTCTGATGACGTTCCTCCAAGAAAGGGAAGCTGCCCCGCAACGTCTGATGTGACATATTTACCAATTTCAGGTTGGTGACCCTCCCTTTTTTCCCCAGGCATGGGCCATCTACAAAGGCAAGTACCATGAAGGGATGGACAAAGCTGACCCCTCCATGTGGAAAACCCGCCTCCGGTGTGCCTTGAACAAAAGCACTGACTTCAGAGAAGTCCCTGACCTGAGCCACCTGGACATTTCAGAACCTTACAAAGTGTATCAGGTTGTGACCAGTCCTGGTGCTGCTGAATCCCAGCAAGAAACAGGTACATCTGACTGCTTAACAGTTGTGTCTAGTAGCCCTACTAGCCCTACTTGGGGGGGGGGGGTCAGTTTTAATTTGAATTGTGAAGGAATTGCTCAAGATGCTCCTGAATAGATTCAACAGAATACAAAATGAAATAGTTTTGGGGGAACAGAGAACATAAAATCTTAGAATTGGAAGAGACCATAAGGGCCACCTAGTCGGGCCCCAGTCTGCCATGCAGGAACTCACAATCACAACCCTCCCTGTGACAGATGGCCATCCAGCCTCTGTTTCAAAACCCCCAAAGAAGGAGACTCCATCACTCTCCAAGGGAGCGTCTTCCACTGTCAAACAGCTCTTACTCACAGGAAGTTTTTCCTATTGTTGAGATGGAATCTCTTTTCCTGGAGTTTACTCCTAGTCGTAGTCCAACACTCAAAAGAGCAAAGCTGAGGATTGCTTTTTGGACCCCCACCCCAAATATTTTCAGTCTGTGGTTGGTTGAATCCATGGATGCGGAACCCATGGATATGGATGGCAGACTGTAGTCGGTCAGTAAATGTGTCCTCCTTTTTGCATTTCAAAAGTGGATTCAGTCGAGAGGCCTCTGGAGGGCCCAAAGGAACAGTTTTTTTCTTCCTTGCTGCACAACAGCAGGCATCATCCTTCCCCAAGAAGCTTCCCACTATCCCCAGGACCCATGGGGAACCAGGAGCATGGTCACCATGACCATTGTGCATTTCCCAAAAGCAGTCAGAACAGGAGCCCTTACGGCTCACCTGGACATTTCAGCCTCTTCCATTCTCGGAGCACGGGAGAGGTAATTTTTTGGCATCTGAATCCAGAATCCTCCAGCCTGTATGCCAGGAGACGAAGTACAGTCAGCCCTCCTCCACATTTGCAGCTTTGACTTTTGAGGAACTGATTATTTGTGGATTTGAGTAATATGTTCTCCCTAGGAATCTCTCAGTTCTCCCGTGCAGCTGTCGGAAGTTGACCACAGTGTTGCGCTGAAGGACCTAGAGATTATTAGAGAAAACACTTCTCTAGGCATTTGTGGGTGCTCCAGCATGATTCTGTGGCCAGTATCTGGCAGTTGTTGACCACAGAGTTGTGCTGGAGGACCTAAGGAATCATAGAAAAGTGTTCTCTCAGGTTTAAAAAAGTTAGTTTTTTATTTTCAGTTTCCCCACTTTTATGGGGGCCTTGTAACCCCAGCAAATGTACAGGGCCCACTGTATGCACCTTTTCCACACGCTGCCCAAACTGGTTGCTTACACACACGCACACCGCCTGGGTTCCTTTCGGTTTCTCTTGCTGGTGGCACTTTCCTGTTGATTTGGGGAAGGGAAGGGACATGAACAACCGCTCTGAAAACTTCACATTCTTGGTGGCTTCTTAGACCTGTACCTACTGGTAAAACATGATCGTTAGGTGTTTTTTTAATGGGATGGAGGGACTTTACATCAAAGCATAGGACTAGTTTTGTTTTGCACTACAAATCCCAGAATCTCCAGCCAGCATGGGACTTATAGAAAACCCTTCCCCAGCAGATCTTATGATGCAAGCTGGCTGTGATATATGGAGATAGTCTGGATAGTTCAGATAGTCTGGACCCAAGCCATGTCAGACTTTAAGGATCAGAAACCCAGCAGTTTGGATTATTTTCCCCAAAAGGGACCTCAGCCAGTGAAATTGTTTCAAAAGGGAGGTTGCATGTTCCCTGAAACCATCCCTGATCAGCAGCATTTTGGACCTGCTGAAGTTTCTGAACAGTTTCCAAAGGAAGCCCAACACAGAGCACATTGGACTAATAATCCAAATGGGATGTCATTGAGCCATGTAACACCACAGCTAAATCTGATATCTCAAGAAATGAGTGCAGCTGATGCACAAGGCTTCATGGTGCAGACACACTCCTGGAAACAGTCAAAATCTGGGTGTCCAAGCTGAGATCTGAATTCAGGAGTCCACACAAGTGTTGAACCTGAGATTTCAGGGGGAGCGTAACCCCATTCAGTGCAGGCAGAGTCTCCGATATTCCCTGATCTGCCTTCCTGCTGACTGGGAGCAGCTGTGCCTCGTCTGCATTAAGTTTCTGTTTCTTCATCCCCATCCAGTCCATTACTGACAGCAAACAATGGTTTAGTACAAAACAAGCTCCCTTGGATTCTGAGGCATGCTTTTGTTTTGATAACTTTTAAATCTCATTGTTCATGTACCTTCTAGCAAGCATGATGTAGTGTCCTTTCTGGAGGTTTATCTTTGATGCGTGTGTGTGTGTGTGTGTGTGTGTGGATTTAACATTTTCTTTAAAAAAAATGAATGAAAAAGAGGGGACCAGTTTTATGTAGGAGCCAGACCATCAATCCAATGAGCCCCATTCCTTCACACTGCATTGAAAATGGCAATGTCCACTGGTGTGGTTCAGTGGTAAGAAAAAGATACTTTGCACATGCTAGGGAATTCTTTTAACATTCCTTCTGGCTACCAAATAGTAGCTAATAATATCTGGAAATTTAATTCCATCAGGGTGACGAAGAAGAACCCACATAATTTTGGCCAGCATGTTGGTCAGCCCAAGGTTTTCCTTGCCACCAAAGCCCCAGGTTATTAAGAAATATTAAGAAAGCCCCAGGTTATTCCAAGAAGTAAATGGCCCAGATGTACATTATCAGCCCATCTGAACCAAAACTGTGGTCAGACTGGGATTGGGAGGTGACTGAAGGAATTCAAAAATGGCTATATATGTGCACAATAATCATGTTATTCCAGTAAAGATTGCTGTGCAATACTGAAACAAGTTGTGGGGGCATGGTCTGAAGTAGTTTAAATGAAGCTGGGAGTAAGTAGACCATTAGTTTGATGTGTTAGTGCCATTATTGTGTAGCTGGTTTATTTTTAAGTGAAAAGCAGACTTTCTTGATAACCTGAGATATCACATAGGTCTTTCTCTTCATGCTTTGCTAGATTTTTTTAACAAGAATTGATGTTTTGTCCTGATTAATTCTCAAGCCAGAGACCTCAGCATATTCTCTCAATAAGATGTTAGGCTATTTTATCCCTTAGATCGGGCTGTCCAAAAAAACAGATCAAGTTGTTGGCAAAAGCCCTTAATTTATAAATTTGGTTTTTAATTTTCACCCCAGAAAGTTCCTGGTTTGCTCTAATGCAGAGGACTTCAAAAACAACTAAAAAAAGGAGAGGAGAAAGAGGACGACCTTGTCTAGTGCCCCTTTCAATCTGAAAAAAATGTCTTTCTATTGTTGACAAGGAGCTGCGCTTTTTGATCTTGATAAATGGCTTGGATCCACCCAAAAGTTTTTGACCTACATTCATCTTACTAAGTGCTTCCATCAAGAATGACCAGTTCACCCTGTCAAATGCTTTCTAGCACTATCAACGCTAGTTTCCTCTCATTATGTCTCTCATAATGTTCAAGAATGTTCAGAACTGTATGTATATCATCTTTGCCTTGTCACTTTGGTAGAAAACCACTTTGATCTTCGTGAATATGGTTAACCAAAACCTTTTTCAATCTCTCAGCTATGATGGAAGGAAAAAATTTATAATCAGTGTTTGTTAATGAAATCCATCTATAATTTTGGATATCCATTTTCTTCTCTTCAGATTTCAGTATCAAAATAATAAGCGCATCGGATTCCAGCATACCATTTTTATTAATCTCATTCATTGTACATATTAGTGGAGATAAGATGATATCTTCCATTTTTAAAATAATATTCTGCAGGGAGTCCATCAGAACCAGGGGCCTTTCCTCCTTTCATTCTGATTGTTTTAGAGATTTCTTCCATTGTAATATTACTATTTAATTTTTCTCTTTTGTTATCGTTCAGGGTGAGAGCCAATTGGTCTTCCAAATAGTTTTTCATTTTATCATTAATTCTCCCTATACCTTCATTAAGGTCCTTACTATAGAGATTTGTGAAGAAATCCTGGAAGATATTTTGGATCTTTACTTGCTCCGTCACACTTTTTCCTCCATATGGAATCTCAGTGATGGTATTCCTTGCTTTTTCTTTCCTTAATTTGTTAGCTAGTAATTTATTTGCTTTATTGCCACGTTCAAATTGTCTCTGTCTTGCCATTAGAAGCTTATTTTTGATTTCTAGTACGTTCAAAGTTTTCAATACCAGCTTGGCAGATGAAGGGAATGCTGTGGATATAGTTTACCTCGATTTCAGTAAGGCCTTTGACAAGGTTCCCCATGACATTCTTGCAAACAAGCTTGCAAAATGTGGGATAGACAAGTTAACTGTTACATGGATTTGTAATTGGTTGACTGGCCGAACCCAAAGGGTGCTCAACAATGGCTCCTTTTCAACCTGGAAAGAAGTGACCAGTGGGGTCCCACAGGGTTCTGTCCTGGGCCCAGTGCTGTTCAACATCTTTATTAATGATTTGGATGACAGAATTGGGGGCATACTTATCAAATTTGCAGATGACACTAAACTGGGAGGAGTAGCTAATACCCCAGAGGACAGGATCAAAATTCAAAATGACCTGAATATACTAGAAAGCTGGGCCAATGCTAACAAGATGAAATTCAACACAGAGAAATGTAAGGTTCTGCACTTAGGGAGGAAAAATGAAATGCACAGATATAAAATGGGGGACACCTGGCTGAATGAGACCACATGTGAAAGGGATCTAGGAGTCCAAGTAGACCACAAGTTGAACATGAGTCAACAGTGTGATGCGGCAGCTAAAAAAGCCAATGCAATTTTAGGCTGCATCAATAGAAGTATAGTGTCTAGATCAAGGGAAGTTATAGTGCCACTCTATTCTGCTTTGGTCAGGCCCCACCTGGAATACTGTGTCCAGTTCTGGGCACCACAATTCAAAAAGGATGTGGAGAAACTGGAGCGGGTCCAAAGGAGGGCAACTAAGATGGTGAAGGGTCTGGAAACCCTGCCCTATGAGGAACGCCTTAGGGAACTGGGGATGTTCAGCCTGGAGAAGAGAAGGTTAAGAGGTGATATGATGGCCCCGTTTAAATATTTGAAGGGATGTCATATTGAGGAGGGAGCAAGCTTGTTTTCTGCTGCTGCAGAGACTAGGACGCGGAACAATGGATATAAATTGCAGGAAAAGAGATTCCACCTCAACATAAGGAGGAACTTCCTGACAGTAAGGGATTTTCGACAGTGGAACACACTCCCTCGGAGCGTAGTGGAGTCTCCTTCCTTGGAGGTTTTTAAGCAGAGGCTGGATGGCCATCTGTCGGGGATGCTTTGACTGGGAGTTCCTGCATGGCAGGGGGTTGGACTGGATGGCCCTTGTGGTCTCTTCCAACTCTAGGATTCCATGATTCTATGATTCTAATTCTTGTCTTAATATTTCGATCCTTATTTTTAAGTTTTTATCTCCATTGATTTTTCATTGTTGATCCATTTTCTCTAATTCTTCCAACATTTTTTCTTTCTTTCTGATGCTTCTTTTTTTGTTTCTCGTGATTAAGTTTGATAAGTATACCCCGTATTACTGCCTTTCTAGCATCCCAAATTATATTATTTTCCATATTTTCTGTCCTCTTTAAAGTATAATCTTAATGCTTCTTTGGTTTTTCTAATAGTATCTTCATCATTCAATAGAGCATTTGGCAATCTCCATGAATAACCAGTTTTCTTTTCACCTAGTTGCATCTTTATAGGGTTATGATCCGAAAAAGTTGATGTTAGTGTATCCCTAGACTCGATAAGCATAAGGATTTCTTTTGACGCCAAAAAAAGATTGATTCTTGAGAAAGAGTCAGGGGCTTCTGAATAAAAAGTGTAACTTCTAGACTGATCATATTTAAACCTCCAGACATCTTTTAAAGCATAATCTTCAACAAGGTTGAAGAAGTATTTAGGAAGCTTACCTCGAGATTCTTTTATGTGTTTGAAATGGTTTGATTTTCTATCTACTGATGGTTGGATTACTGCGTTGAAGTCACCCAGTAATAAGACATTGTTACAATCAGTTTCTTGGATTTTTTTATGAAGGTTAGCGAAAAAGGTTTCTCTGTTTTCATTTGGAGCATAGATTCCCACAACCAAGGAAGTCAGATTAACATATTTAACTTCTACTGCAATATAGGTGCCATTACCATCTTTGAAAACTTCTTGAGAGTCAAATTTATTTTTAACATATATAGTAACATCTTTCTTTTTGTTCTCTGCCAAAGAATTATAGCTTTTTCCAAGTCTTGAGTTCCTCAGTAACCTTTCTTCTTTTTGTTTTATCTTGGTTTCTTGTATACAAGTAATGTCAGATTTTAACTTTTCTAAATAATGGTAGACTATATTCCTTTTACATTTCGAATTTATACCTTTTACATTACATGAGGTTATTTTCATTTCTGCAACTAATAAGAGTTGGTTACTCTTCTTAGCCTTTATTTAGTTGAGCCACCCCATCCACCCCTTTTTTATTTTTAATAAATCTGTAAGAAATTAAAATATCAGCATTTGTTGGAAGATCCCAGGAATTCTTCTTCCATCTCATCTAAATCCTTTCCTAGGTTTTCTTCTGAGGTCTTCATCTTGGCTAAGTCTAGATACAATTGGGAACTAGTATCTCCTCCTCCACTTATACCAGAATATTTATTTATGTCTCGTTCTTTTGTTTTAGATGGAGAGTCAGTTCTTCTATCTCTTTTTTCCTTGTGGTTTTTCCTAAGTTTCTCTTCAATAAATGAAGCTCTTTCAATATTATCGATTTTGTATCTCTTTTGACGATAAGAGAAGGATAGCCCTTCCAGTCTCTCCCACTTGTAGTTGATTTTTAGATGCTTCAACAAAGTAATCAGAGATTTATATTTCTGTCTCCCAAGTAAAATTTGGGGAGGAATATCTTTAAAAATCTTTGCTTCTTTATTATCAATGAAGAGTTTATTGGCATAGCTGTTTTGAATTATCAGATCTCTTATTTTAGTTCTGGTACAACAGATGACAATGTCCTACGGGAGGTTCTTGTCCCTTGCTTTATTAGAATTTATTCAGAAAATTTTGTCAATCTCTAATTCTATTCTTTCCAATGAATATCCAATAAAATCTGCCAAAGGTTGCAGTATTTTCCCATAGATATCTTCTCCTGGCTCCTCTATAATTCCCCTTATCTTAATGCATTTGTCTCTGTAACACACTCTTGATTGAGTTCTATCCATTGTTGTTGTTCTGGAGATTTAATTGACTCATTCACCGTCTTTTCCAAATTTGTGGTCCTCTCTTTAAGATTGTCTACATCCTTATGATTATTGGAGATATCTAAAGACATCTTGTCGATTCTTTTCCCCAAGCTATCTAGCTCTTTTGTTATGTCTTTTTTGATCTCTGTTCTCGTCTCCTTTATCTCTTCTCTCAAATCTCGAATTGCTTCATTAATATCATCTTTCAGTTCAATCCTTAATTCCTTCATCTCCTGTCTTATTTTTCTAACCTCTTCCAGGACCAACATATTAGGATATATGATCTTAATACTATCTTCTGTAGATCCTCTTCTCAGATGTGCTTGAGTTTGAGATGTGTTCTTCCTTCCGTAGACTATATTTTCCTGTTGTTGTATTTACACAATAGGTATAGTTAATGCAATTAACAAATAAGCACGTCCATACACTTCAGATTGAGTAGTTCAGAAGATATCTGGTAAAAATTAATAATGATGTTCAAGATATTAATAACAATTCAATATAAAGAAAAGAGAGGGAAGTATTTCTAAACCTTCTCCTGATTAGTCTTAAAGAGTACCATTATTAACAAAATGAACTAATAAATTAAATCCAGCATCAAGTTGCAAGCTCACACAAGTATAATGTCTTTCCCAAAAAGTACAAATTATATATTTAGCAATGTTAATACAACTATCATTAAGGGGCCAAGTATTTCCTAGAGTTTCTTACAAGTTAACCAAGGGATTAATGTGTCTAATGTATCTACTCCAAAAGAAAGAGACCTATGAAGTAGGAGAGAGAAGGGGGGGGGGAAACCCCTACAGAATACCATTTTTAGCAGATAAACAAGTATTCTAACCCCTAAATCAGCATTAGGACTCACCCCAATATGATACTCTTTCCCTACAAAGATTCACAGGAAAATATACATACAATAAATCTTTTCTTGTAACTATATCATTAATAAGGGTCAACTTTGTTTAAAGGAAAGAATTCTTTTTAATAATTCAGAATGATATCATCACTATTATTTTTTACAATGTGTGAACGCCCCAGTCTTATTCAAACCTTTCTACGTCATGAGTTCCTCGTTTCCATATAGTTCTCAAGACAATAGGTAGTTCTTAAATATGCCCCAGAACTAAAGTAACTTTCAAATTCTAACGGGTTTGGTGGTTTCAACTCCAAGAAGGTAATATATGTGTAGAAGCAGAGATTTCTGAGGTTTCCAGATTACAGGCTGCAAAAATATAATTTTCAGAGCAATAAGTAGATCTCAAATATATCCCAAGACTGTTGTAATTATCTAATTCCAGCAAGTTGACAACTTTGACTTCAAAGAGATAGTATATAGGTAGAAGCCGTGGTTTCTGAAGTCTCTAAGTTTCAGGTTGCAAAAATATAGTTCACAAGTCAATGACTAGTTCTCAAATATGTTCCAAGACTAAAGGAGCTAACAAGTTCCAACAAGTCTGGTAACTTCAACTTCAAAAGAATAGTATATATGAGTAGAAGCAAAGGTTTCGGAAGTCTCTAATTTTCAGGTTGTAAAAATATAATTCTCAAATATAATTCTCAAATCAATGAGTAGTTCTCAGGTAAGTCCCAAAACTAAGTGAACTAACAGATTCCAACAGATTTGGTGGCTTCAATTTAAAAAAAGTAGTATATAAAAAGAAGCAGAGATTGCTAAGGTCTTCAAGTTACAAATTGCAATAATAATAATAATAATAATAATAATAGTAGTAGTAGTAGTAGTAATAGTAGTTCTCAAGGCAATAAATAGTTCTCAAATATGTCCTGAAACTATAATAGCTATCAAATTCCAACAAATTTGATGGCTTCAACTTCAAAAAGGTGATATATGAATCGAAGCAAAAATTTCTGAGGTCTCCAAATTTCGAGTTGTAAAAATATACTTCTCAATTCCAGAAGGTTTAATGAGCCAGCATTCAGAGAGGAGAGGCTCTCATCGTTCCGTTACTCTCCCAGAGTTCATTCTTAACTTAACTTTTAGCATTCTCTTCTCCTGAATTTAATTTCAGTTCCTTCCTAGCTTTTAATCCCGAAAAAAAGAGTAGAATTAGAGGCTTCTTCCCTGACAGGAACAAAAAAGAAGGGTCTGCTCCTTTCACTCCTGCTGATGCCTGCCGCAGTTGTTGTTCTCCTGGCATCCGGGCGAGTGAAAGGCAGGGAGTAAATGCCGCTGAAAAGTGGCTACAGGTGTGGGAGGCGGTGGCTCTTCAACCCCGCTGGGAGCAGCTCTGTGCAAATTGAGAGGGAAAAAACTCTCCCCACCCCAGACCACCACTCCACCAGGTCCCCAACATGCCAAATCGACTACCCCCTCTTATCGGAGGGGAGTATGGACAGGTAAAATGGTCCTGTTCCGGTCCTGTTCCACCCAAGTACTGCAGCTGTGGAGGATGCAGCGGGAGCTAACAGCTCAGCATCTTCCCTCTCCCGCCATATCACCGGAAGTCTGCCAGGCTACTTTCAAGACAATTGCAGATGCATTTATGAGAAATAAATGCATCCGACAATGGAAGGCTTGTGTGAACCTAAAGCAGCCCTCCGGAGAGGCTCACTGCTGCATCTCCGCATGATGCATTGTTCTGGTCTTCCATCATTCATGCTCAGAAGAGTGGTACATGTTCAGAAAAATTGTGTATATTAGGATTATATGTATTTGTTAGCTTGATTTAGTTTTATATTATATTTTAAAGAAATATTTGTATATTTGTATTTTACATGTTTTGCAGTTGTACTGGTTTTACATTTGTGTTATTCCTTCCTTCCTATGTTTTTTTTTTAAATTAGGCTTTTGTTTTTATTTTGTGAAGTGCTATGTACATTAACATTGCTGTATAAATAATATGCAAAACTAGACAAAACAACATGCAAAACTACACAGACAGGAAGTAATGACTGGAGCCTTGTTGGTCTCCCAGGCTGCATCTGCACTGCAAAAATAATCCAGTTTGATGCCATTTGAACTGCCATGGCTCAATGCTGTGGAATTCTGGGAATTGTAATTTGTTGTGGCTCCAGAGCTTTCTGACAGAGAAGGCTAACTGTCTCAAAGCACTGCAGTTCCCAGAATTCCATAGCATTGAGCCATGGCAATGAAAGTGGTATCAAAGTGGATTATTTCTGCAGTGCACATGTAGCCTTAGGCATGTGTATGTTCCTTTGCAGAGGTGGTTGTGGGTTTTCGTCCAGTGCACAATGGTCTGAATTCAGGTGAAGGTGATGGAAGTAGTGTTGCACATGTTACACCATTGTGCATTTAGTACCACTGCAAATGCCATTCTCAGTCAATATATATAAATGGTTTAAATGGTCATTGGTGGTCCATTTGTTGTGCATTTGGTTGCATATTTGGCTGCACATTCAGTGGCTCATTTGGTTGTCGCATGTTGCCATTCCATGCAAGAGTAGTGTAACACAATCAGTGCATAAATTTGCAGTGTAAAATCTCAGCCAATGATTCTGTCCTTTTGGGGGTGAGAGACCAAAGCCTGTCTTGTAGTATCCGGAAAGGACTGTCCAGGTTTGGATCCTGGTTTGTCCTCATCCCTTGTAAGGTTTTCTTAGTAAGGGTCCTGGTGCATTTGTCAAATTTGAAATTTGGGGGATATCATAGCAGTGGTAGGGCAATGGGGAATCGATGGGAATCCAGACAACTAGATTGATGGTACTCAAAGACGTCCTTCTTAGATGTAAAGAGAGTTTTGCTGTTTCTGTTTTCAGATAAGGAAAATAGCAAGGAGTCCTCCCAGGAACCAAACATACCTTTGACATCTGTGAAACAAAGGAGACCTAATGGTGAATCAATTAAGGTAGAGGCATTGCTCACACAGATCTGGGTCATGCCCATGTTACACCTTGGCACCCACACCAAAAGATGCTTCTTGCTAGTTTAATGTAGCCTGAAAGAGCAGCTTGATGGGTTTTAAAATGTGGGGTTAGTTGAACTTCTGTGCCTATTTGCGCTTCCCAGTCTTGCCTGATCAAAAATGGCTTTGCCATAGTCATTCATGCTCTAGTTAGATGCTTCTTAGACTACCATCAATCATCTGTCCTGAGAAATGGTGGCTAGTTTAAGGTCAACAGGTATCTCTGTGACAAAGCTGGAGTTGTCCTTAGCAGCCAACTTAAATTTTAGAGCTTAAGTGTTGGCTATAGTGGAGGCAGAGGAAAGGTTAGCCTTTTCAGACTTCAGCCTCCAGAACCCCCAGACAGTATAGTCAGTGACCATGCAAGGTGGGGGAATTCTGGGAGTTGTAGTCCATCCAATAAATTTTGCAAGTTCTGATTAGAGATATCTTGCAATTTGGGGTGCTCACCTCCTGCTAGGGCTACAGTGATAGTACTAGATAAATGCACTCGTGGTGATGGTGATGATGCCCTAGAAACATTACATTGGAAGGAACTTTAAGGGTCATCTAGTCCAACCCCCTGCCATTCAGGAAAACACAACTAAAGCACTTCTGAGAGATAGCTTCCAAATCTCTTTTTGAAGACCTCCAAAGAAGGAGAGCCCATCATTTTTCAGGACAGTCTGTTCCACAGTCAAACAGCTCTCACAGTTATAAACTTCTTCCTACTGTTAAGGAAAAATCTTTTTTCTTGAAACTTGGATCCTCTACAGCATCATGTGGAAGTGAAGAGTGTATTCATTTTATGAGGAGGAACGCCAGTTCCCAGGGAGCAGCAAAAAAATAAATGAATAGATGAAGAAAATAAAATCAAGCCATTTTTCCTGGTGTTGCTCACAGCAGATGTTTTTTAGCTTATTTATAGCAATTAGGTGGAAGCTGCTAAAATAGCCATGCGGTGTTGTCATTTTGCATGGCTTGAGAGATGTCGCAATGGAAAGTTTTATGCCCAAATAAAGATCAGGATGTCTAAAGATATTTGAATCATTCCATCTCGAAAGCTCAGGATGTTTTTTAAAATGTGAAGCTTCCATTCTTTGAGTCTTCATCCGGTTTTGTGGAACTTTTAAGATGGATTGGCCTCCACATCTAGGGTTGCATCATACTCAGGCTGCCAGGTATATAGTCTACAAGTTGGTTAGATGAATCAATAAAAACAGGAGGCTGTAATCCTGTACTCACTGAGCTGGGACTTCTAAGTATGAGAGTGAAGTGTAATCAATTCAATGGGTGCTCCTAAATAACTAGGAAGTTTTTTTTATGTATTTATTTGTAGTTAGAGAGAGATTATATAGATATAGATGTTAAAAGTATTGATATAGATGGTTATTAAATGGCAAACACTACCTTAAAAGAGATATTCCCAGTTTTTGTCTCCTGCAGGAGAGGATGCTTCTTCTAAGATTAAGACTGTTGCAGCGTAAATGGGTATCATCTAAAAGATGTGGGAATCATGTAGCCCTCCAGATGTTGTTGGACTGCAACTCCCGTCAGCCCTATCCTGCCAGTGTGAGAGACACTGGAGGATGTAGTCCAGCAACATCTGGAGAGTTACGTGTTTCCTACCTTGTATCTCAAAGCAAAAGTCCACATAACCTCTCCAAGCCCTGATAATCTATTTTGAGTAGATTCCTCTCTGGAACCTTTGTTCACCTTGCTTAGAGATACCAGGGGTGAAACTTGTATGGCAGCTTTGGTGAGACCACACTGGTTCTGGTTCTTGGCCCCAACAATTTAGAGACAGAACATTTTAGAGGTTGGCAACCAAGACAGTAAAAGGTATCTGGAAGCTAAAGGACGAATCGTTGAAGGAGTGGGGTATGTTTAGTTTGGAGACAAGAAGCTTGAGATGAAGACATCTTCAAACATCTGAAGAGCTGTCTTGTAGATTATGGAGTGAGCTTGTTGATTGATATTCCAGACGATAGACCCCAATCCATGTGATTCAGATTACAAGGAAGGAGATTCCGACTAAACATTAGGAAGAAACCTCCGGAAGGTTGGAGCTGTTCAGCAGTGGAACAGAGACCACCTTGGAAGGTGGTGGACTCGCCTTTGTTGGTGAATTTTAAAGAGAGGTTAGGTGGCCACCTCTCAGGGATGCTTTAGTTGTGGATTCCTACCCTGTCCAGAGGTTGGATTAAATGACCCTATGAATCTTAACTCTTGAGATTTTATGACTACTGTAAATTCTCCTACAATATGGTGGAGCCAGCGTGGCATAGTTGTTTGAGCCTACAACTCTTGAGACCAGGGTTTGATTCCCAGATCGGCCATGAAACCCACTGGGTGACCTTAGTGGAGGCAACTCACATGCTCTCAGCCTCAGGAGAAGGCCATGGCAAACCTCCTCTGAACAAATCTTGCCAAGAAAACCCCATTATTGGGTCACCTTAGGATCTCCATAAATCGAAAATGACTTGAAGGCAGATGACAACAACACGGTGGAGCTATGATTCTTCATCCTAATAACAAAAAGGAGGACACTTAGTCTCCCCTCCCCTGCAGTGCAACCCCAAGTCTATCATTATTCCAAGATCTGGATGATGGGTTCTGATTCCTTCCTTTCAAATTTCGACTGCTGTCTTTGCTTCCTTCCTAGGCCAGAAGAGCATCCTCAGATTCAGATCAGGAGAGCAAGAATAATCCAGTGCCATCTGGCCATAATTCTTCAGTGATAGCCCAGGCTTCCCAGAAGACAAACCATGCCGAACAGCACGGTAAGGGGACGCAATGGGGTGGGGACTGGGTTTCTCTGGACCCCTCACAGCAAAATCTTTGGGATTGTTTCAAGTGGCACTGTGAACCTTCTATGATTTATGCTTCTGGTTGCTTTTAATTCTGTTGACAGTCGGGTTGTATTTTAACATTAGTACGGTGTGTATTTTTAGCTGTATCTGTTTTTAACTTTGTTAAACTGCCAAGGCTGAGGAAAAGATGGAATAATATTAATAATACTAATCACAGGCTGAGTCTTCCTTATTCAGCATTCCAAAATCTAAAATACTGCCAGCTCTAAAGCTACCAGCAAGATGGCTGTGCTTTGGTTCACTTCTGATTGCAGGCTCATGGCCCTTTAGATACCAAATTTTTTCAGCATCTGCAGTCTACTGAGGAGATTATCACACTACATTCTTATAGCATCGCTATTTAATTGCTTTGGCTGCCTCCTGTTGCATTCTGGGGTTTGTAGTTCAGTGAGGCCTAAGAGCTCTCTGGTTGAATATTGTAAATACCCCTCCATAAACTGCAAATCCCAGCATGCAACAGGAGGCAGCCGGAGCACTTAAAAGTGGAATAGTATCGCTATCAGGGTGACAGTATCTAGTCCACCCCAGTTCAAGCTGGGAAATATCCAGGGTGCTGAAATCAGCACAACTATAGGGGTGTTGGGAATTCTCCAAATCTGGGTTTTTAATGAATTTGTTGAATTACTGACGGGGGTCTCAAGATTTTGCTTTCAGCGTACAGTACTATATAGCGTGAGTTTGTACACTTGTCCCTCCACATTCGCTGGGGTTAGGGGCACAGGACCCCAGTGAATTTGGAAAAACCGCAAATAACAAAAACACTATGAGAGAACACTTCTAGGAATGTCTAGGTCCTCCTGTGCAACTCTGTGGTCAACATCTGCCAGATGTTGACCATAGAATTGGGCTGGAGGAGCTAGAAAGGCCTAGTGGAGTGTTCTCTCTAGGAATCTCTTAGAGCTTTATCACACGAGGGAGATCAAGGGGTTAATTCAAAGATAACCCAGAGAAATTATAAAATTACGCTACACCGTTTCACACGATGTCACAAAAAACCCGCAGTTAAACTAGATTTAAAGGAGGATTAAGCAATGCTATTTCATACAACGTCATGAAAAACCCGCACTTGAACTAGATTTAAAGGAGGATTAATCCACATCTTTTCAAGTTCAGATCTCTACCAAAAGTGTAAATTTAAATTGCTTTAATTGTGAAATTGCGCATGAATGTAAATTGCGAAATAATGTTATTTCCACTTTAACTTTGCTTTAAATTCACGAAGGCTCAAGTTTGCTTTAACACCACTTCAATGTCATTTTAACATCGAAATTGGCCCTGAGTGTGATAAACTCCTAAGTCCTTCAGTCGACTTTTGGTTCAAGTTGACCATAGAGTTCCGCTGGAGGACCTAGATATTCCTAGAGAGAACAGATTAATAAAATCCATGAATTATAAATCCGCAAAAGTCAAAGCCTCAAATGTGGAGGGATGAGTGTATTATGCAGTTTCGGTTATATGTGACTGAAAAAACAGGTTCTCTTTATCATCCGTTTTAGGTTTTAAACAATTGTGTTCCAGACTATACATGAATTTCATATTATTGAAGGGTTCCAGAATGGCTTCCTTGTATAATATGGGGTTTGACTATATTCCTTTATTTATTTACTCCATAGGTCTGGGTTTATTTCAGAGTTGAGGGGTGCATGGGAATAATCCCTTTTTGGCCTACAGCTCTGCTGGCTGGAGGATTCTGGGAGTTGTAGGGCATAATAAAGGAACTTTTCTGAGCAACGATCCATTTCAATGGCTACCCTTGGAGAAGTTACTAGAGCGGGATCACACCTGAAGTTTCTCATGTTTCCTGTAGTTTGGGGAGCAACTAGAGTTCTCTGGATGAGAACTCCAATTACTCTCTCCAAACTACAAATCCCAGGATTCCATAGGATGTTGCCATGGCAGTTGAAGTGGAATCATAGAGCTTATATATGTGAATGAAAGCCCTGTGGAATTAATAAATACAATAATACTTTTCTGTCATAAATGCACTGAAAACATGGGGGAGGGAGGCAGATCATTTTAAGACACCTTAAGCATTAGATAAAAATTAATTTTTGGGTGCCTTAAGTCGCCTGAGGTAAAATATGCGGCCAGATCCTCAGATAAAGCTTTGGAAAGATCCCCTCCTGAGGTAAATAAATACATCTGAAATATTTCTGTGTGATAAAATCTGAGGTAAAATCAGAGATCATGTCATTAAATGTAAGTTAGAAAGATCATCATCTGAGGTAAATAAATAAATCTGAAGATCTCTCTGAGGTAAAATTAAGGACAAAATCACCAATTGTAAATTGGAAAGATAATCTCTTGAGGTAACTAAATGAATAAATCTGAAGGATCTCTCTGAGCTAAATTCAGTGGAGCAGGTATCGATTACAGTCTCAAAAAGATCCTCTCCTGAGGTAAATACATAAATCTGAAAGATCTCTCTGAGATAAATTCAGTGGCAAAGTCATCGGATACAGTCTTGAAAAGATCCTCTCCTGAGGTAAATACATAAATCTGAAAGATCTCTCTGAGATAAATTCAGTGGCAAAGTCATCGGTTACAGTCTTGAAAAGATCCTCTCCTGAGGTAAAAACAAAAATAAAATCTGAAAGTTCTCTCTGAGGTAAATTCTGTGGAGAAGTCATCAGTTACAGTCTTGAAAAGATCCTCTCCTGAGGTAAAAACATAAACAATTCAGAAAGATCTCTTTGAGGTAAAATCAGTGATGAAGTCATCAGTTATAATGCTGGAAAGGCCCTCTCCTGAGGTGAATAAATAAATCTGAAACATCTGTGGTGCATCTGCACTGCAGAATTAATGCAGTTGGACACCATTTCAACTGTTGTGGCTCAATGCTATGGAATTCTGGGATTTGTAGTTTTGTGAGCTATTTCGCCCTCTCTGTCAGAGAGTTCTGGTGTATGTGTAAATCCACATTCATGTACTAATGTTTTCATTGAACAGCAGCATTGCCTTGTGGTTTTAGCACTGGACCTTGACTCTGAAGATCAGGGTTCAAATCCTGACTTGGCCATGGAAATCCCCTGGGCAACCTTGGGCAAGTCACACTCTCTCAGCCCCAGACAAAGCCAAAGGCAAACCCTGTCTGAACAAATCTTCCCAAAAAAAACCTCTGTGATAGGATTTGCCTTAACTTAGGTAGCCATAGATGAGAAACTACTTAAAAGACACACAACGGCAACACTGCTGTCTCATTTTTGTTATAGTACAACCAATTGTACAACACTGTGAATACACTCCCAGTGAATCAAGTGGTGCATTGAAGACATGGGCAAAAAGTTACACACCGTCCAGGAATGCTCAACTGCACATGCAAGAGTTTCACTTGTAGAAATCCGCTTACACAACTGAATACAAGGCATTACACAAGGGTTTCTTACATCTGGGAACTTGTGTGGGTGTGAAACAGGATACTAGCCACTAACACTGTAATAAAAGATAAAGAAATCCTTCTGGGATAATCAATTTTAATCCCCAAATTTTGTTACTCATCCAGAAGAAAGACAATGGAACCAATCTACTGCTTCCCAACAAGGATTTCCAGTGAATTTGTGGGCTTGGAGAGTCTGAAAATGTTAGTAACAAACACACAATAAAGGTCAAGTCTCCCATATCTGGAATTCCTAAATCCAAAATACTTCAAATAGAAGTTTATTACACAGGGGAAATTCCATGCAGAAACAGGGGTTTAAATCAGAAAAAACCTGCAAAAGTGGGTTGATTTTCACACAACATCATTGTTAAAGTGGTATTAACCCAAATGGAAAGTAGACAAAAGCCACTCCTTTTTACTTTTGAAAACTCCTGAAAGTAAAAAGGAGTGGCCTTTGTCTACTTTCCATTCTGGTCAACATCAGTTTAACAATGTGGGTTTTTTCCCAGCTTTTAAATCCCGTTTTTGCACAAGATTTCCCCCATGTGATAAACTCCATAGACACCTTTGCTTTTATAGATGTCTGAGACAGGCACCTTTGCAATTTACCCACGCTTTGCTTCATGCACGGAATTATTAAAAATATCATGAATAAAATTACCTTCAAGCTATGTGTATAAAGTGTATATGAAACATAAATGAATTTTGCCTTTAGACTTGGGTCCCGTCTCCAAGAAATCACATTAAGTATATGCAAATACAGTGGGCCCTTGGTATCCGCTGGGGTTTGGTTCCAAGACACCTCCCCATTTATGCCAAAATCCATGGATGTCTAAGTCCCATGAAATACATTGGCAAAGTAAAATGGTATCCCTTAAAGAAAATGGCCAAATCAAGGCTTGCTGTTTGGAATATATATATTTTAAAAATATTTTCAAACTGTGGGTGCTTGAATCCATGGATAAAAATTCCGTGGATAAAGAGGACTGACTGTATTTCAAAATCTGGGGGAAATAATCAAAATCCAGAACTCTTCTGGTCCCAAGTATCTCAGATAAGGGACGACTCAAGCTGTACAGTTTGCCATTTGTGGCTTTCACTTTAGCAAATTGGATTATTCACAGGTTTGATTGATATGTTCTCCCTAGGAATCTCTAGTTCATCCAGCATGACTCTGTGATCAATGTCCACCAGAAGTTATGCTGGAGGACTTCTCCAGGCATTTGTAGGTCCTCCAAACTAATTCTATGGTCAACGTCTGGCTGATGTTGACACTGGAGGACTTAGAGATTCCTAGAGAGAACACTTCTCCAGGCACTTGTAGGTCCTCCAGCGCAATTCTATGATCAATTTCTGGCAGATATTGACCATAGAGTTGTGTTGGAGGCCCTAGAGATTCATAGAGAGAACACTTCTCCAAGTATTTGTAGGTTCTCCAGTGCAATTCTGCGGTCAACATCTGGCCAATGTTGACCATAGAGTTGTGCTGGAGGACCAAGAGATTCTTAAAGAGAACACTTCTCCAGACTTGTAGGTCCTCCAGCACAATTCTGTGATCGACGTCTGGCAGATATTGAACATAGAGTTGTGTTGGAGGCCTTAGAGATTCCTAAAGAGTACCCTTCTCCTTGCATTTGTAGTTTCTCCAATGCAATCCTATGGTCAACTACTGACCAAGTTGACCACAGAGTTGTGTAGGAGGACCTAGACATTCCTAGAGAGAACACTTCTCCCAGCACGTGTACCGTAGGTCCTCCACGCAATTCTACGTCTGGCAGAGTTGTGCTGGAAGACCTAGAGATTCCTAGAGAAGTGTTCTCTCAGTGGGTGGATGGGGGGGGGGGGGATAGTGTTTTGTGGTTTGATTTGCAGTTTTTCCACTTTCATGGGAGTCCTGCATCTCTAACCCCAGCAAATGTGAAGGGCCAACATTATTTTTCCCCCAGGTTCTGGCTCCAAGCTACTTGTAAGCAGGACATAAATGTGGAAATTTGAAGAGAGGGGGAGGTGAATTAACTCAGTGCTTTAGATTGAGTAGGTTTTAAAACTCCCTGACTTGTTGTGTCACCTTTACCAGAGTACCAGGTGAAAGGGGTTTTCTATGGCTGGAGCCCGGCTCAGTTTCGGTGTCATCCGAGCCCCTGCTTTATTGGTCCCAGCTTCCAACCTGCAGACATGGAAAGCATCAACTCAGGTAAGGGAAGAAGAAACCATTTTTTCCCAAGACAAGGATGCTCTAGCCCACCCTTCTGACTGCTATCAGGTCTGGATTTAATGCAAGATGCATCCTGTCTGATCCAGAGTTTGGAAGAACTATTTTTTGGACTACAACTCCCTGGAATTTGTAGTCTAGATAAAGGAACTTTTCCAAGATCTGTTCTAACCAGTCCTGCCTCTGCCACTTCTCAGCGTGTCTAGTGGTTCCGTCTTGTTGCTGCATTATTGTTGTCGTTATTTTTATCCTAAACTTTCATCATGAGATCTCAGGGTGGCAAACAGATAAAACAAGATAGACAACTTCAGGTTAAAATCAATAAATAATTTAAACAGTATAAAACATATGGAACAATCCCCACAGGTTAGAAGTGTTTATCATCACCACCAACCCGCAACAATATCTTCTCCTTTATATACATCCTGCCTTTTCTTCTAAAACTAGGGAGTTTATCAGATGGGAGGAATTTCTCTTTATTTCGAATGGAGCCAATTGGAGCCAATTCAAATTCACATGAATTTGCTAGTTTAGCGAATTTATGTGAATTCCAATTGCATTCGGAATGTATTCAGAATGACTTCCCATTACCCAAAAATGACTTCCCATTGCCTGAAATTGCATGAGATGCTTTAGTACGCAATAACGTAAAACCCATGATTGCGTTCGGAATGACTTCCCTTTTGCCTAAAATTGTGTGAGATACTTTAATATGCAATAACGTGAAACCCCATGATTGCGTTTGGATTTGCCATTGGATTATACTTCCAATTTCCATCGTCTGATAAACTCCTAGGACTCAAGGAAGACTGTAGATGAAAACAAATACAAACAGGCTAACATTAAATTGGAATGGACAATGAAAAAATAAACACCTTAAATACCAGTTCTAAACATTTCATTCTGTTGAAATGAAAAAGTTTTTGCTTGCTGACAGAAGAACAGCAGGGAAGGTACCATTTGAGCCTCCTAGGAGGATATTACTTGTCTAACAACACTCAGTCAGCCAGACTTTTGAGAGTTAAAGTCTGGAAAATAACTTTACCAATCAGTCAGGTTGATACATGAGGCTACTGCCACATTGCAGTTTCATACTGCTTTAACTGTCATGGTTCCATCCTATGGAATACTGGGATTTGTAGCTTATTATGGCACCAGAGCTCCCTGAGAAAGAAAGCTAAATATCTTACAAAACTACAAATCCCAGAATTCCTTAGCATTGAGAGATGGCAGTTAAAGCAGTGTCAAAATGCATTATTTCTGCAGAGCAGATGAAGCCTTAGCTGCTGTTCAGTCATGCTATAAACCATAGGCTGGGAATGATGCAACCCTTCTGATATTGGAATATATAATCTCCAGTGTGGTGTATTGTTTATTGAACCAGGGTCATACCCCAGCTTGACCATGTAAACTTACATGCTGACCTTGGTCAAGTCACACTCTCTCAGCCTCAGGGGATGGCAACGGCAAACCCCCTCTGAAGAAACATGCCAAGGAAACCCCACGCTACGTTCGGCTTAAGGTTGTCATAAGTCAGAAATGACTTGAACACACACAACAACAACAACTCCCAGCAGGTCTTTCCAGCATAGCCAATGTTGAGGCATGTTGGGTGTTGCAATCCTGCACCAGAATACCACACCTGCTATATATATATTGGCCTGAAACCTATCAATTAGCACCACCTCAATAAATTATTATTATTATTATTATTATTATTATTATTTCTTACCCGCCCCTCTGTAAAACAATCGAGGCGGGGTACAACAAGGTAAAAAACAGATTACAGATTAAAATAATTCAAGAATTCCATCCCAACCTCCCCCCCTTAAAATAGGATTAAATTAGTTAAGTTTAAAATTAAATTACTAACAATAAAAGTACAATACAACATAGTACACAAAACCGCAATGCTGGCCACAGCATGGGTAGCAATAAAATACAGAGGGGGGGGGGAATAAGGAGTTGGGAATTGGCTGAAAGATTTTAGGAGCCAGGTAGATTATACAGACCTCTTAAATTAATGGTGGAATGGTGAGTCAACATTTAACACAAATCACATTTAGGCAGGGACAGGAAAAGTAGACTGTCTTCCTGTCTGTGTCCCCCTCAAAGTTTGCTCCCAAACATCTCCTGAGATTGTGAGGGGATTATTCCCCCCCCCCCACACACACACACACTTGTTGCTTTAAACACAAAAGAGGTCTTTCTTTCAACAGGACTTAATCAAGAATTCAACTTCTGGATCTCCTGTTGGGGAGAAAGTCTCACCTGGGCCTTAAAGGTCCTAGAGATAAGAAATTTGACAAAATTTACCCCCAATGTTCTTTAGGGTGTTCAAAAAAATTGGAGGAGGTGTTATTAGGGGTTCAGGCCTCTAAGGTTACCTGGGGTGGTGGTCAATGCATCCCTCTAACCACTGATGGTTGTCACCAACTCCTGCATTTAGGAACTCGCAGTGGGATCCAGGCCATTGTGTCTGAGTGCCGTGTAGTTTGAAGACTACTGTATATACTCGACTATAAGTCGATCTCAAGTATAGGTCGAGGGTAGGTTCTGGGGTCAAAATTATGGATTTTGACATGACCCGTGGATAAATCGAGGGTAAAACTTAGGTGCATGTAACAAAGGATCTAAAGGACGAAACAAAGAAAACAATGCTAAAGAATTTACAAAATTTCAGCAGGCACAACTCTTTGTGCTCACACTAAAGGCTGGCTAGGTAAGAGAGTAGATGAGGGTCAGTGCTTTCAGGACAGATTACACTCTTGCCTTTCACTAAGGGATGGTTCCTTTTTTAAGAAGAGTTCAAGTACAGTACTTACATTGACCCATGGATAAGTCAACTCAGGTTTTTTGGGTCAATTTTTTGACTAAAATTTCTAGACTTACACATGAGTATACACAGTATATTGTATTTAATTGTTTCACTTATATGCTGCATTGCTCCAAGAAGGGGACCCAAGGTGGCTATACTTGGGTCCCCTTTACTATACTTGCTCTCTTCTTTTTGCTCTGCAGATTGCTGGCTGCATATTTGCCTTTATTACTGTGATGTCCTGGTCAAGGAGGTCACCACAAGCACAGCCGAGGGCTGTCGGATCACCTTCCTGCCAGTGCCGGCTGATAACACCTGCCTTTACGGTGGCAGTGGCATGGAGCAAATTGAATTTCCCACCCCGGCTGCTGTGGCTGGGAATTGTCAGGTGACCAGGGCCATCAGCGTCCTGGAAAGGCTTCTCTACTTCTTGCACCGCGGGATCCTCCTGTGGGTGGCCCCCGAGGGAGTCTTCATGAAACGGCAATGCCAAGGCCGGGTTTATTGGAAGGGGCCTCTGGCACCTCACAATGACAAGCCCAACAAACTGGAGAGAGAGAAAACCTACAAGCTGTTGGACACCCAGCAGTTCCTCCAGCGTGAGTCAGTTATCCTTTCTCCTGATGGAATTCAAAGATATAGCCATGCTAGTCTGTAAAATCAGTATGCAAAGAGATCTTGTAGCACCTTTGAGACTAACTGGAAAAAAGAAATTGGCAGCATGAGCTTTCCTAGACTTGAGTCTACTTCCTCAGATCCATTTGGAAGTAGACTTAAGTCTACGAAAGCTCATGCTACCAACTTCTTTCAGCCCTGGCAGCATACTATGGGATCCTGGGATTTGTAGTTTGAATTCTCTGCCAGAGAGCTCTAGCACACTTCCCATTAATCCCTGGATTTGATTGTATGCCTCTAGAGGTGTTAAACCCTAGTTTGGAATGTTATAATTGTATAGTGTGGCAGAGCCCACCCAGATGGAAAGGAAACACAGCCTTGGTGGGGTTTTCCCTCTTCCAGGGCACCTTCCAGTTACTAAATTGATTTTCTGCATGCTGTGCCCAAAACAGCCAGTAGCCTCCAGCCATCCAAAGCCTTTCAAGGTGGCTGTTTCTTCTGGGGCAATCGATTCCCATAAAAATACTATTATTGTAGCTCTCTCTTTTTTCTGCCAGCTGTAAATATGAGGGGAAATGGGGTTGGGTTTTTTTTGTTTTTTTTGGCCCTGGCCTCACTCATCACAGCCATGTCTTTGTGGAAGTGTTATTGTCAAGTGAAGCAATAATTGCCACTGCCAGGCTTTTGTTTACTTAATAGCAAACAGATGCTTCCTCAATGGGTGCTAATAACTGAAGATGTTTCTCCTTAAAGGCTTTTGTCCAGCTCTTTCTCCATAAAGCTGTCATTTCATTCTCTCTCCCTCCACACACAGCACATTGGAGAGGTTTACTTCGTCCACATTTTGTGGGCAGGAGCTTAGCAGAGTTCCTTTCATAAACTACGTCTCCTAGAATCCCCCCATGTGTGGAGGATTGTGGGACCTATAGTCCACAAATGGAGCTTGAGGAAGCTCTGACCAATAGCCATGCTGGGTTGGGAACTGGAAGCTGAAGGAACTCAACCATGCTCTGATGCTGGACTTTTAATAGATTGCCCTCCATATTTTTTTGGAATTCTTTTGGTATTTGTGACACCATCAGTACCCCAAAGTAGGTGGTGGTAACGAAGGCACTGTGGTGGGCATAGTGGGCAAGGAGGAAAAAAGGTCTTAGAGAATTAGGATGCTCAAAGCTGAAAGATTTTGTGTGCCTTCCTTCACCACAACCCTAGAAAAAGTGAAGCAACAGGATGTGGCTTGCATTTCCTTTCCACGTTTGCTCAGGTGGATGGAGAGGGCAAGAATGCAGGGTGCTTTGAGCTTTCTATTCTTCCAGCACTGCGAGTTCTGTAAAATCATTCTTGGGATCTCTCATGTCTTTGCCACTCAGAGTTACGGGGCTACCTGAGTGAAGGAGAGCCGCCTCCCCAGTACCAGATCCACTTCTGCTTTGGAGAGGAATATCCTGCCGCTGGCAACCAGAAACTCATCATGGCCCACGTAAGTCTTCTGGAAGTAGCGGCTATTTGCAGTGCTCCTGATTTGTACCATTTGATGTGCACAGCACTAGGTTTGTTTTTTGTTTAAAATATTGCCTGTACCCAAAGCTATACATGAAGGTGGTACACTTGCTTCAGCTGCTTTTATGAGACCACTTTCTACTTGTAGCAGAAAACACCTTTCTGGGGAAAATCCAGTTGGATCTCTTTGGAGCCTAAATCATCACCAGCATAACTCTCCATCAGTGTGGTGTAGTAGTTTGCTTTTTGGATGAGGACTCTGGAGACTAGGGTTCAAATCCCCACTTGGCCAAGGTAACTTCTGGATGACCCTGTGAAAGTCACACTCTCAGCCTCAGAGGAAGGCATGGAAAAGCCCCTCTGAGCAAAGTTTGCCAAGAAAACCCCATGATGGGGGTCTCCTTTGGGTTGCCAAAAGTCAGAAATGACTCTTGTCTCCAGCATAAAAGTTTGTAGGCAGGGGGACCAAATGCCATAATCACAAAGGAGAACAAGGCACTGCAAAATGTAGGACGTTCAGGAAAAAAGTAGGGCATTACAAAATAAAAGCTGAAAACAATAATATAAATATACATTCATTTCACATTGTTTATTTTCAGCTCTACTGTATTTTACTGTGTACTTAACCATATTTTTCTGATGAAGCTATGGTTAAAATGCCTTGTTGGCTTGCAGTTTACTTATTGAACTCGGAACAAGACACATGCTTAAATTTGCACTTTACTAGCAACCAACCCTTGACTGAATCTACATTTAAATTATTCCTTTCACGTGTCCATTATGCAGAAATTAAGGGGAAAATCCTTTCAACATTTACATTGTGTCCTCAAGCAACCCATTGCCTAACACCTTTGCTGTCCTTTTCTCCTCCACAAATCAAACGGACCCTGAGCTCTTGGTGAAGGTCTTGCCTGCTGCTGCTTCTAGGAAAAAAGAACTATAGAAGGATCCATCCTATCCACTATTTGCAGTAAGGATAGGCTGCCAGGTAGACAAATTTCTCAAAGGGGAACAGCAAATGTGGTATTACTCAATGGGCTTCTTAGCCATGCTCAAAATGTCCCTGTCTTCATTTGCTCCTGCCTTGTGGTAACCTGTTACCTATCATCCTCCTCCAAGGTTGAACCGGTCTTTGCCCGTGATCTCGTCCTCCATGCCCAGCAGTTGGGGCCCCGGTCACTCCAGGGCTCTCTGTCTGGCAACTTGGACTCTCCCTGGAACCTCACCCAGATCCTGAAGCAGCTGTACTTGCCTTGACTGGCCTGGAAAGAAAGCAGAGAAGCCTGGCTTATTGGAGTGGGGAACAGCATCTACCAATGTTAAATTTCATCCAGGAGAGAACATCTGGCTGCCTTCAGCACTGACCATCTCTGCTGCACCCGTGGCAGTTCAGGCTTCTTTGTAGCCTGGCTTCACTGCCAGGAATGCAAGGCTGGCCTGCTCTGAAATCTTCTGTGAGTCATGGATCCCATGTTTGGCCCTGCTTACAGCACCAACAAACGCCATTTCTAGCCTGGGCTTCTTAGACTGTAGCTGAGGCTTCTTTGTGCTTCTCCTTGGTAAAGGCAACAGGCACATAGGTCACCACATAATCTGGGAAATGGTGCTTCTTCTGTACAAATCTGCCTAGTCTCAGGTCCTCTTGGGATCCCCTCTTCCCTGGCCCAGGTTGGGCTGTGGGAGAGGGCCTTCAAGGTTGCGGCACCTCACAGTTGTGGTTGTGGAATGCCTTCCCTTTGGAGGCATTGCCCTTATTTTGGCTCCCAGTTCAAAACCTGGCTTTTCATCTGAATGTGCAGCACATGAGCTCACAGCTACTTTTTTAAAAAAAAAAACTGATGGGTTGTAAGTTTTGTTGTGTTTTGTTAAAGTCAAACAAACATGTTTTATTAGAGGTTGTTGTTTTAAATTGCCTAAATTGTTTCATGTTGGCCACAATCCTTTTAGTTAGTCCCAACCTGAGTAAACCTAAGGCTCAACTGTTGAATAGTGAGTTAGTATCTAGGCAAAACTCCATTCAAAAGGTCTACTCTTTGTTGTTGTTAACCACCCTTGAGTCATCCACCAATGCGGCCCTGTGGATGAGACAAACAAACAAAAACAAACAGCTTCATTTATATACCGCTTCATACCCTTAAAGAGTGTCTAAGCGGTTTACAACTGTAAGCTATTTGCCCCCCAAGACTCCCTGTCCTCAACTGTCTGCTTAATTCCTGTAAACTCATATGTGTGACCTCTGTAATAGAGTTCATCCATCTAGCTCCAGCAAAAAACGAGGTATAAATAAAAGTTTTATTTTATTATATTATAGCATGTGGCCATCCTCTCTTTCTAGTTTTCTTCACTTTTCCTAGCATTATTGTTTTTTCCCAACATTATGTGTTGCCATACTCTGGGGGCTCGTACAAGGAGATACAGTCCTTCAAATAGCCTCGACCCACACCGAAACAGACTGGCAACCAATGGAGCTGTTGCAACAAGGGAGTTTTATGCTCCCTGTAGCCAACTCCATTTAACAGCCTGGCTGCAGCTGTTTAGACCAGCTGACGTTTCTGAGCACTTTTCAAGGCAGCCCCACGTAGAGCACATTATAGTAATCCAGAAAGGATGTAACCTAGGCATGTACCACTGTGGCCAGGTCTGACTTCTCCAAGAACAAGTGCAGCTGGCGCACAAGTTTTAGCTTGTGCAAATGAAATTCAATGCTGAGAAATGTAAGGTACTGCACTTAGGGCACAAAAATGAAATGCACAGATATAGGATGGAGGACATCTGGCTGAATGAAAGTACGTGTGAAAGGGATCCAGGAGTCCAAGTAGACCATAAGTTGAACATGAGTCAACAGTGCGATGCGGCAGCTAAAAAGGCCAATGCAATTTTAGGTTGCATCAATAGAAGTATAGCGTCTAGATCAAGGGAAGTAATAGTGCCACACTATTCTGCTTTGGTCAGGCCCCACCTGGAATACTGTGTCCAGTTCTGGGCACCACAATTCAAAAAGGATGTGGAGAAACTGGAGCGTGTCCAAAGGAGGGCAACTAAGATGGTGAAGTGTTTGGAAACCATGTCCTATGAGGAACGACTTAGGGAACTGGGGATGTTTAGTCTGGAGAAAAGAAGGTTAAGAGGTGATATGATAGCCTTGTTCAAATATTTGAAGGGATGTCATATTGAAGAGGGAGCAAGCTTGTTTTCTGCTGCTGCAGAGACTAGAACCCGGAACAATGGATGCAAGCTGCAGGAAAAGAGATTCCACCTCAACATTAGGAGGAACTTCCTGACAGTAAGGGCTGTTCGACAGTGGAACACACTCCTTCCTCGGAGTGTTGTGGAGTCTCCGTCCTTGGAGGTTTTTAAGCAGAGGCTGGATGGCCATCTGTGGGGGATGCTTTGACTGGGAGTTCCTGCATGGCAGGGGGGTTGGACTGGATGGCCCTTGTGGTCTCTTCCAACTCTATGATTCTATGATTCTAAGGCACTCCTGGTCACTGATGATATCTGGGCTTCCAGGCTTAGTATTGAATCCAGAAGTACCCCCAAACTACGAACCTGAGTTTTCAGGGGGAGTGGAATCCCTTCTAACACAGGCTGAATCCCTATTCCCGGATCTGTCTTCAACTGACTAGGAGCCCCTCTGTCTTGTCTGGATTAAGCTTCAATTTGTTTGCCCTCATCCAATCCATTATAGCAGCCAGGCGCTGGTTTAGGACAGAAACAGCTTCCTTGAAGTTAGGTGGGAAGGAGTGATAGAGCTGAGTATCATCAGCATACAGGTGACACCTTACTCCAAAACTCTGGACAGCCTCTCCCAGTGGTTTCATGTAGATGTTAAAGAGCATTGGGGACAGGACTGAACCCCGAGGGACCCCACAGGCCAATGGCCAAGGAATCGAACAGGTATCTCCCAGCACCACCTTCTGAGAGTGCCCCTCCAAGAAAGAATGGAGCCACTGAAGAACAGTGCCTCCAAGTCCCAAGTCCCATCCCAGAGAGGTGGCTCAGAAGGATACCATGGTTGATGGTACTGAAAGCCGCTGAGAGGTTGTTCAGTTCCCTCTGTAGGTCATCCACCAAGGCGATCAAAGCGGTTTCTGTCCCATGACCAGGCCTAACATCAGACTGACATGGATCTAGATAATCCATTTCATTCAGGAACACCTGGAGTTCCATCTACTTGCCCAAAAATGGAAGGTTGGAGACTGGTGTGTAATTATCTAGTACAGTAGGATCCAGGGAAGTTTTTTTCAAAAGAGGTCTTACCACAGCCTCCTTCATGTGTGTTGGAACCCAAGGGTCTAGTATGCATGTAGTGGCTCTCACCTCTCCAGAATTGCAGGTTTTGTTAACTGCCTTCATGTCGATCTCGACCCATTGCAACCCTTTGGATGAGACATCTCCTGACCCCCCTGTCCTCTGCTGCTCTGCCTAGCTCCGGCAAACTCATATTCATGCTCTCTTTAATAAAGTCCATCCATCTAGCATGTGGCCTTCCTCTCTTTCTACTTCCTTCCCCCTTTCCTAACATTATTGTCTTTTCCAGCAATTCATGCCATCTCTTGATGTGTCCAAAGTATGACAGTCAAAGTCTTGTCATCTTGGCTTCCAGGGAAATTTCTGCCTTGATCTGCTCTAGGACCTACTTCTTTGTCCTTTTGGCTGCTGTCCATGGGATCTTCAGCATTCTTCTCCAACACCACATCTCAAATGAATGGATTTTCTTTCTACTTTCTTCATTTTCCAGCTCTCACATTCATCAATGGTAACAGGGAATACAAAGGTCTGTCTGATTCCGACTTTTGTGCTCAGTTGTATGTCTTTGCATTTTAGGATCTTTTCTCGTTCTCTCATAGCCGCCCTCCCCATTCTTCATCTTCTGATTTCCTGGCTGCATCCCCATTCTGATCAGTGTTTAATCCCAGATATGAGAACCCCTTTACTATTTATATTTCCTCATTGTCTAGTTTGAATGTGTGTAAGTTCTCTGTGATCATTATTTTTGTTTTCTTTATGTTCAGCATTAAGCCTGGCTTTGTGCTTTCTTCTTTGATCTTCCTTAATAGGTGTTCCAGGTCTGATGTTTTCAGCTAGTATTATGGTCTCATCTACATATTTCAGATTGTTGATTTTTCTTCCTCCTATTTTCACTTTTCTCTCTTCCCTGTCCAAGCCTGCTTTCCTTACAATATGTTCTGCATATAAGTTGAATAGGTGATAAAATGCAGCCTTATCTGATCTTTTTCTCAATTGGGAACCAGTCTGTTTCTCTGTATTCTGTTCTGACAGTAGCCTCTTGTCCTGAGTACAGATTCCTCATCAGGACTATCAGATGTGTTGGTATTCCCATGTCTTTAAGGGCGATCCGTAGCCTTTCACAATTGCAGGTAGCATTTTCTATTCCTGGGCAGGCTCAGCCACAATTGCTATCTTCATATTTCTTAGTGTTTGATCATTTAGGACATTTCTGATGGACAATTATCGAAGATGTTCAGCCACATAGAAGTCTTGGTGCTCCAGTTTAGCCATGGAAGGTTCAACCTGCCTTGTTGTAATATTAGGGGGCTTGAGCACCCCCTTCCCACCCTCCAGGATGTATGCATACCTCACATGCTGTGCACAGAGTGCTCTGTGGATATAAACAGCTAGCTTGGGAATAATTTCAATTGTTATTATTATTACTATTATTATTTCGCCTCTCCCCATAGATCAAGGTGGGGAACTGCAACAAATAACAGATAAGCAGCATAAGTTAAATCACATATCAGTTTAAAAGGACAAATAAGAGACACACACATTAAAACAATCCACATTTAAAATCCATTATAGTGGTTCCTTGTTATCTGCTGGGTTTGGTTCCAGCATCCCCCGTGGATAACAAAATCCGTGGATGCTCAAGCCCCATTAAATATAATGGCATAGCAAAATGATGTCCCTTATATAAAATAGAAAATCAAGGTTTGCTATTTGGAATTAATATTCAAGCTGTGGATGCTTGAATTTGTGGATAAAAATGTCAGCAGATGAGGAGGGCTGGCTGTATTTAAAATTCACAATTTTAAGTCCATTTCTTGTGCTTGCCACGAGAGGGAGCGAGGAACCCACTTAGCAAGAGACTATGGTGGTCTATATCGGGCTTATATTTTCCAGATTTTATTTTAAAAGGTTAAATATCCTCAGTGCCTTAATCCCCATCACCACCACACACTTCAAATTAAGGCCAAAAGCATAATTTCCTATCTTAATGAATATGAACCCAGGGGAAGAGTTGAACACTTCAGCCTTATATCTCCTTTTGCCAGTTCCAGTCTGGCAGAGAGTCAGGCCACGGGCCTTTCATTTTTAAGACGAAAGTTCTAATTTTTCTTAATGTAAAGAAACTACTAATATTGGTAAAATATGGTAAAATAAAATGACTTCAAAAAAATAAAGCATTAAAAAGGTCACAAAATGGTGTGGTAGAGTTATGATTTACTACTTCTAAAGCTTGTTTGATGGATGTACGATGCAGATCATACAGTAGCATTCAGTCCCCAAATATCCTAGAATCTGATATCAGATTAGGAGATTATCACACTAGGGCCAATTCTGCAACAATTGCACTATTGAAAGATAACAGAAGCCTAGCACTATAGCAATCTATAATTCTGCACAGTTGCACAATCGCACAGTAACAACGAAATAAAAGCAAAACAAAAACACAGTCACATTCCACATACAAAAGCCAATCGTGTTGCTGCATCTTTAGTATATCACGAATGGATGTTTGCACATGCATCGTTATCGTGCTACCGTGCATTTCCAAGAAATACAGTTTCATCCCAAACAGAACAAATAAAATTTCTATATTTAACAACATGATATATATCCAGTTCAAATAATAGAATGCCATATACCTCCAAATAAGACAGAAATCTACTCAGAAAACAATCCTAGCAATGAGAACGAATTGCCTCAGCTCAGGTGCAGTCTGGGAAAAGCTCCCCAGTAGCGTGAATGCGTCATTATTAGTGTCCATACATTTGCAATAGCATGAGTGAAACGCTATTGGCAAACCATTCACAGGGTTTCAGTGACGGGACAATTCTAGGTTATTCACGGGAGAAGTACTGGATGAACATGATGTCGTGTGAAAATCTCAGTGCGATCGTACTGTAGTGATGGGAGGATTCTGTTTTTCTCCCATTTTATAACCCTGTCTGATAACCTCCTTAGTGTAATTTGTTTTCTAGCCTAGTCATAGAATCATAGAGTTGGAAGAGACCACAAGGGCCATCCTGTCCAACCCAATTCTGCCATGCAGGAACTCTCCATCATAGCATCCCTGACTTACGGCGCTTTATAAATAAAGCTAATAATAATAGTAATAATAATAATAATAATAATAATAATAATATGACCATCCAGCCTCTGCTTAAAGGCCTCTAAAGAAAGAGACTCCACCAGTCTCTCAGGGAGTATGTTCCATTGTCAAACAGATTTTACCATTTAATAATTGCAGTTTACATGACATCAACTTGCTTCCAGAAACTGATTCACATATCTACTCTGTTTGAGACGGCTTATTGAACTTAATATGGCAATTTAACCACAGCTAAATGAAGTGATGAAAATGAAATTCTTTGACACAGGGGACTAGAAGTGTCTGAAATCTTTCTTTAAATGATAGCAGACCACAAAATCACAGAATCATAGAGTTGGAAGAGACCACAAAGGCCATCCAGTCCAACCCCCTGCCATGCAGGAACTCCCAGTCAAAGCATCCCCCACAGATGGCCATCCAGCCTCTGCTTAAAGACCTCCAAGAATGAAGACTCCACAACACTCTGAGGAAGGAGTGTGTTCCACTGTCATGCAGGAACTCCAAATCAAAGCATCCCTGACAGGTGGCCATCCAGCCTCTGCTTAAAGACCTCCAAGGAAGGAGACTCCACTACACTCCGAGAGTCTGTTCCACTGTCGAACAGCCCTTACTGTCAGGAAGTTCCTCCTAATGTTAAGGTGGAATCTCTTTTCCTGTATTTTGTATCCATTGTTCCGGGTCCTGTTCTCTGGAACATCAGAAAACAAGCTTGCTCCAACCTCGATATGACATCCCTTCAAATATTTAAACAAGGCTATCATATCATCTCTTAACCTTCTCCAGGCTAAACATCCTCAGTCATTCAACATAAGGCAGCTTGCTTCAGATAACAGGTTCTGGGATAAACGGTAGTTCCTGTGTGTGGAAAAGCTGTCAGAGCAGCTTTCCTAACAATAAAATGGGAGGGGGGAGACCTTCTGTGCTTTCCCATGCTTACAGTCTTAAGAAGACATGACAATAAAAGCAAAGGGAATGGGGAGGGCACAGGAAAAGCATAGGGTACCACTTCTTAAGAGAGACATCATGGCGTAGTGGTTTGGGTGTTGGACTGCACCTCTGGAGAGATTGGTTTGATTCCCATTTCAACCATGAAACCCACTGGATGAGTCACACGCTCTCAGCCTCAGGGGAAGTCCATGACAAACCTTCTCTGAGTAAATCCTGCCAAAAAAACCACATGATAGGTTTGCCTTAGGGTTGCCATAAATCGGAAAGGACTTAAAGGGACACAACAATGACAACAAACAACCACGTCTTATGATCATCAGGTTCCTCGGCATAGTGGAATAACTACTGGTTGACAGTAGGGCAAGTGGCAAAGTCAGATGGGAGCTGACAGCTCGGGTGTACTGATGGTAGCCTGGCTTTTTTTTTTTCTCACTGCAGGTTGGTGAAGTAGCTGCAGCTGAATTTTAAGGGCAGCAAGCTGACAGTTATATAGACTGTGGTGCTGTTCTTATGTATCTGTGAATAACAGATACTATGTGGTAGAATTAAAAAAATATAGCCATGTCAGTCTGTAGAATCAGTACACAGAAATATCTTCTAGCACCTTCGAGACTAACTGAAAGAAAGAAATTGGCAGAATGAGCATTTGTAGACTTCATACTTCTGAATAAACAGGCATAGGACTGTTTACCAAGACAATGGTGCCATCTGGATATTCCAGGCATGAAGTGGAGAAATGAAACTGAACAGAGGCGAATGGAACAAGTTCTTCATTAAGGCCCCAGACAGCATCATCCTCAAATCTGCAGGGATGGGATCAGGGATAGCTGGCTGGACAGCTGTGTGTGTCCAATCGTCGCCGATCCCTCACCAGACATGTCAGCAGTCTGATGCTCTTGAAAAAGGACTGATAATTTGAACTGCTGTTTCCAACAGAATATACAAATGTTATTATTTTGGACTACAGCCCCCAGAATCCCTTAGCCAGGATGGCCACTTAGCTGTGCCAGCCAAGGGATCTTTGCAGTTGCAGTTCCGAAAAAGGGACCATTCCCAAGGTATGAAAAATAACCATGACTCTGTTTTCTTCCGTGCGAGTTAGACCACATCTGGAGAACTCTGTGTCCAGTCCCAGGTGTTGCCATTCAAGAAACTCCCTAGGATGTGGGGAAAGATATAGACATCCCGAGGTGCATCCAACATAAACCTGGTGCCTCTTGGAGTTGGTGTGCCAAAATGATGCAACTGCCACACCGCAGAAGTGCTCTCTCAAGGCCAGCTCCTGACCAAAACCAGAGCCCAGACAGAGCAAGGTTTGTCTGGGAAAGGCCCTCCGACGCAACTGTTGGCATCTAAGCCTTCTTGGACAAGTATTGATCTTGCCCAACGCAGTGGTGGTTTCCCCCACTTTGTTTTGCTTGACGTCTCCTTGGCTTAAAAAGTGAGCCGTAGCCTCTGTGTCACCCCTGCTTTCTCCATCCCTCAACCCTTCTCCACCCCAGCTCTGTCTGGGAACAGCTCTGCCCTGGTGGCTGAGGTGGCATTTCCTCCCTGGACTGGAGGAGATGACAAGGTTTGGCCTGTTTGCTTGGAAGCGGCTGGTAAAATTGTCTTGCTGGCTGCTGCTCCTGCTGGCCCCTCCTCTGTGGCTGTGGGCAGGAGGTGGAGTCGGACAGTCCCTTCTTTAATTTTTGCCTTTTCCAGAAAAGAGGAAGGCTGGACCACAGCAGAGTTTAAACCCCGTGGTGGGAGAAAAACAGCCTCGCTCCACAGAGCTGGCAGCCTGAAGTGTGCTGCCAGAGAAAGGATGCAGCTAGAATATCCCAGACCGCTTTCTTCCCACTCCGTCCAGCCTCCCATCTGCAAGACCCCAGGAGGAACAAGCCAGGTGGCCATGGGCCTTTCCAGGTACTCTTCCCCAGAGGCCTTCCTGGGCTCTCGATTGCAGGCCACCGACGGCACCAAGCCACCCTACAGTTACATTGCTCTGATCACCATGGCCATCCAGAGTACCCCGGAGAAGAGGATCACGCTCAATGGGATCTACCGCTACATCATGGCCCGCTTCGCCTACTATCGTGACAACAAGCAGGGCTGGCAGAATAGCATTCGCCACAACCTGTCGCTCAATGAATGTTTTGTCAAGATGCCCCGTGACGACAAGAAGCCTGGCAAAGGGAACTACTGGACATTGGATCCCGACTGCTATGACATGTTTGAGAACGGGAGCTTCCTGCGACGCCGGCGACGTTTCACCCGCAAGCGAGGGCCAACACAAGCATCTGCAGAAGGCAAGGAACCCAAGAAGCTCTCCAAAGGTCAGCCTGGGTCGAACGGCCAGACACTGGTGTGCAAGGCCATCAAGATAGAAGATGGTCACTCTTCACCACCCACACCAGCCAGTCTTCTCCAGAGTTCCTGCCAGGAGATGCCAGGCCCTGCCAAACCCCTACCCTTGGAGATGCCCACTTCTGGCCAAAGCCACAGCAACCCAACCCTCCTCTGCCAGGAACAGATGGGCACTGGAAGCCTGGCATGTGCCAAGCTCTATATGTCCAAGCCTAGGCCACCAGGTCTCCATCCACAAAGCCTGTCAGGGTCCAAGCCGCACCTCTACAACCAAGAACCCTGCTTCTCTTCCCAGCCAGATTGCTCCCAGGGCAAGGATAACACCCAACAGGCTGGAAATCTAGTGCCGGGAGTCCACCTTGGTGACCAGATGGTGCCCCAGCAGCCCATTCTGCCAAGGACAGAGGTCAAGGAGATTCTCCAAAGCCCCCACAGAGGCCTTCCAGGGCCACCCAAGAATGGTCCGGAAGGGAAGGAGGCATCCCAGAGCTTTGGTCAATTGGCTCCTTCCTTCCCAGCCCTCCTGGGTCCAAGCAGAGCTTCCCAGCCTTCGCCTACCTGCTTCCCAACCTTTGAAGCTGAGGGCTACCCCAAACCTTCAGTGTTGCCTGTCTTTGGCTCTTTGGGCTACTCCAGTCCCGATGCCCTCGGTGGGAATTACCAGTGCCGCCTGCAAGCTTTGAACTTCTGCGTCAACGAACATAGTCGCAGCACAGCCTTGGAACATCTCTTGGCTTCTCCCCCAGCTTCAGCTGTCTCCTCTTCTTCCTCCTCGGCTCCAGCCATTCAGTCATCCACTTTCATGCAACTCCATGGAGAACAAGAGTCCTGGTCTGGAAACACCTTCTCCTTCCAAGGAGGGAATGGGTACCCTCTGGGTCTGCCACACTGTCTTTACCGGACCCCGGGAATGTTCTTCTTTGAGTGACCAGGGGGTTGCTAGAACTGGGGGAGGAGGAGGAAAGGTCTTTTTGGGGTGCAGACTGCACTGCAGGACAGGGCCCTGGACATCCATGTAAGTTATTGGCTCCTGCCTGGCAGAGGGAGAAGGAACCCAAAGGGACTCTTTTTATTGGCATTTTGGTCCTCTCCAGAAAACCTCGTCCTGCTGCGTCCAACACACTTGTTTTGGCTAATGGAATAAATGCACACTCCACTCTTCAACACAGATTCTGTTTCTCTGAGATCCTATCAGTAGGAACTGAGTAAAGGATCTGCCATTGTCAGGAGGGAGGAGGGCAGATCTGGAGTCCATTTTTGGGAATTTAGTTTAGGAGGCACTGGTCAAAATGCTGTTAATGTACTTGTGCTATGCAAGTGATGGCACTTTTTTCAGGGACTCCTAAAGGCCTGGTCTTATTGGCCTTTCCTAAGTAAGAAAGACCCACTGAATGGGTCAATGGTAAATCAACACATGGGTAGAATCCCATTGGTTCAATGGGTGTGTTTTAGGTCCAAAACACTTTTGGGAAGTTGTAAAAATAAAAAAGCTGCCCTTTTCCTCCATTTTGCCTTTGCTTTAACGTCGCGTTATTTCACATTAACAGTGACATCATCTGATAAACTTACTGCATTTGTGGGGATTTTCTAATTTAAATCTCATTTAAATCCCGTTTCCCTTCGGGATTTCACGAATGTGATAAAAGATTCTATGAAATCCAACCCCGAAGAGAACCAGAAAAGAACTTTCTGATGCCATCAAGATGAATCTGATTCTGCTCATGTGCAGAGTGCCTTTATGAAACAAAAGAGACAGCTTCTCTGAGAAAAATCCAAACTCGGTTTCTTTCCCTTTTCCCTTCTTATTTTTGGTAGAATTCAAAGATATAGCCATGTCAGTCTGTATGCAGAGAGATCTTGTCACACCTTTGAGACTAACTGAAAGAAAAAAGTTGGCAGCATGAGCTTTCCTAGACTTAAGTCTACTTCCTCACCAACTTCTTTCTTTTAGTTAGTCTCAAAGATGCTGCAAGACCTTTTTTGGGTGTTATTGTCATACAGTTTTGAAGGCTAGTGTAGCCTTTGTTAGATTTTGATATTGGAAAACCAGCTTCCTGGCCAGTTGATCAGTTCTTTCTTCTGGCGGTTCCATGCCTTCTGCTGTCGCCTACCTGATGGGTTATTTCTCCTTTCTTTATCTCATCATCAGGAAAAAAAATACTTTTTTCATTTCCCATGTTTTGGCTGCTTCCAAGGGCAGAAGAACAGGAGCAGTAAAAGGGAGGAGATGGATGCTAGCCCGAATTTTGCTGCAAAGATAGCGAGTGATTCGAGATAACCATCAATATCTGGTCAATGCCAGATGTTGGCAGTAAATGGCACAGGAAGGCTGTCAGCCTGCACTGTTTGCTCAATGGCTTCAAAACTAAGTCACTGCTAGTTTCAGTAAAAATAAGCTATTGTCCTTGCTAATCCTGGGGCCCTCACATCTGTATTAGTTTTCAGGTTCACAACCTTTTGCATCGCAAGAACCCACCCAGTTTTAGAGAGTGCAAAATGGGAGGATAAGTATTGGCTTATCTTCAGGCTATGTGTATAAGAAACATACATTATAAGAAACATAAATTAATTATAAGAAACATAAATTAATTTCAAAGATATAGCCATGTTAGTTTGTAAAATCAGTATGTAGAGAGATATTGTATCACCTTTGAGACTAACTGAAAGAAAGAAGTTGGCAGCATGAGCTTTCATAGACTTCAGTTTACTTCATCAGGTGCATAAATGAATTCCACATTTAGACTTCGGTCCCAGCTCCAAGGTATCTCCTCATGTAGATCCAAATATTCCAAAATCCAAAAAACTCCAGAACCCAAAACACTTCTTGTCCCACACATTTTGGATAAGGGAGACTTGGCCTGTAAGCAGTTTATCACATCAAGGGCAAATTGGTAAAATCCCACTCAGAAACGGGATTTAAAAATTGGGGTGTTGTTTGTCAGATACATTTGTGTGAAAGAGAAATAATGAGAAAATAATACAAACAGAAAGCTCCTTTGTACTTTTGGAATTTAGCTAAAGTAAAAAGGAGCTGGTTTTGATGACTTTGAGTTTGGGTTATTTTTGTGTTATTTTTCTTTCACTCAAATGCCATCTGAAAAAAATCTTGCAGATGCAGGTTTTTTCAACTTTCTATTCAGGTTAACCCCGTACATCATCTGAAAAACAGTTTAAATTTAGTTTCAGCACAGGATTCATCCCATGTGATAAACTCTCAGGGAATTGCAACACTGTGCAACAGAACAGGCAAATGTGTGAAATGCACAATATCAATTTACAATGAACATCTACATGTGAAGTGTGTGGGGCACATCTGGATCTGCAATGCGCAAGGGTACAGCATGTGCAACTCTGCTTCCCGAGCCTTCAAGTGAGGGTGGACTTCCACAAACACAAAAAATCCACTTGCATCTCTAGGGGAGGTTAAGGCACACATAAGTCACCGAGAGAGTTGCAGTTGGGGAGATTGAATCCTGGCTCAGTCACAAAGGGCCAATCTTTCTTGGATCATTCTCTGTCTTGGTTCATTCACACCAAGTGTACAGAACTGATCAGCTAGTGGCAGGGAGTGTGTGTGTGTGTGTGTTCCTTGGCTTCCAAGATCATTGTTTTTGCACTGCAAATAGCTAGTTGTTTGAGAGCATCAATGTGTTTGCCTGGAGAAGCAAGAGGAACATTTGAAACTGCCTTGTACTGAGTCAGACCACTAGTTCATCATCACCAATAGTGTCAAGTCTGGCTCCAGGTTTTCAGGCACAATTATTTGATAGCCTTATGTGGAAATACGCCTGTTGTTTTTTTTTTTCTTTTACAGTTTCCCATCCATGTTATAACTAGGTCTTACCCTGCTTTGTTTATGAAATCAGTCAGGAACCGCTGTTTTTGGGGTGGTTGTGGTTATTAATTTCCACCAAACCGGTTTCAACTTATGGCAATCTCTGATAAAAGTACTTCCAAGGAATCCTGTTGTTAACATACCTGCTCAGGTCTTGCAGTTTCAGGTTGAGTCTATCCATTTCGAATGCAATCTTCCTCTTTTCCTACTGCCTTCTACCTTACCAAGCATTATTGTCTTTTCTAGGGAGTCATGACTGCTCATGGTATGGCCAAAGTATGGCAATCTGTGTTAGCCTGGAAAATCAGTATGCAAAGGGAACTTGTAGCACCTTTGAGACTAGCTGTAAGGAAAAAGCTAGTAGCATGACGTTTTGTAATTCTGAGACCTTGGGCAAGTCACATGCTCTCAGCCTCAGGGAAAGGCAATTGGCAAACCTCCTCTGAAGAAACCTTGCCAAGAAAACCCCATGGTAGGTTCGCCGTAGGGTCACCATCAGTTGGGAACAATGATGGCACACAACAACAACAACAATAAAGACTCAAGTCTATGAAAGCTCATGCTATCAGCTTGTTTCTATCCCAAATGTGCTACAAGATCCTTTGCAATGGGAGAGTTCAAGGCATGATTTGCTCTAGGACCCCTTTATAGTTGGCCCTCTTTATCCATCGATTTCTTATCCATTAATTCAAGCATCCACGACTTGAAAATATGCTTCAAAAAGTACAAATTCTAAATAGCAGACCTTGTTTTTCCATTTTATATAAGGGACAGCATTTTGCTATGCCATTGTATTTAATATGATTTGAGCATCCACGGATTTTGTTATCTTCCTATCAGCTTCCTTCACTCTCCCGCTTTCACAGGGTGCTCAGGATGGTTATTGTGCTTCTTAAGAACCTATGAAGCTGCCGTCTATTGAATCAGAACCTCAGTCACTCCGGTCCTATATAGTCAACTCTGACTGGTAGCATCAATTCTTCAGGGTTTCAGGTAGGATTCTTTATTAGCCACTTTAATAGGAAATCTCTGGCATTACCTGACTGTTCCCATCCAAGGACTAACCTTGTATGGTTCTGTTTGCCTTTCAAAATCTGATAAAATCAGAGTTGTTTGGAGTAATGTGATGGCAAGTGAGTACATGCAGGTATGTCTGTGTGTGTTCACATGCACAGGATGTGGGCCCTGCACATACCAGATGTGGCCTTGGCAGAAATGTGCGTGTGTTGTGTGCCTTGAAGTCGTTTCTGACTTATGGCGATGCTAAGGTGATCCTATCATGGGGTTTTAATGGCAAGATTTGTTCAGGAAAGGTTTGCTATTGCCTTCCCCTGAGGCTGAGAGCATGAGAGTTGCCTCCACTAAGGTCACTCAGTGTGTTTCCATGACTGATCAGGAATTTGAACTGTAGTCTCCAGAGTTGTAGTCCAACACTCAAACCACTACACCACAATGTTTTCAATAATATACTAAAAATAAAACTTGTGCAAGTCACCCAGTGGGTTTCATGGCCGAGGGTGATTTGAAGCCTGGCAGAAATGCAGCTACATTTTATTTGGAGGTAGTCGAATTTTTATTCAAGGGGCAATGCCCCCATTTTGTTCCCTCTATAACCACACCTTTGGTTGAATGGCCATGTGGCACAATTAAACTAAATGTACAGCTGAATACATGGCCAGATGTGCTCGTGAATCCATGTGCAAATGCACATCCAAGCAGAAGTCTCATCTGTGGCACCTCCTCTGCAACTTTGCTTCCCCAAACCTGAACTCAACGTGGATGTTCTGCGATAGACAAAAATACCCAACCGCTTCCATAAGGGAATTTACACATGTGTAAAACAACACCAGGATCCTGGCCAGAGACTTTTCCAAATTCTGTTCTTCCCCATCTCTGAGAGCCAAGAAAGACTTTGAGGAACAGAAGTCTTTTCACCCCATACATTTTCAGGACATTTTTGGAACTAAAAGAAACAGGTCTAGGGAGGTAAATGCATGAGTATTTCATTTATACATGCCCAGTCAAATAATTATAGTAGTTTTCTCCCTGCTGTGAGAGAAAACAGATATTCCTCCCCAATATTCTTCCTGAGAGATCCAGCATGGGATATTGATTCGAGTGTTGTATTAGGACTCTGGAAGACCTGGGAGTTTATCATACCACGGAATTTGGGGGTATAATGCAATGGCAATCCAAATGCAATCATGTGGGGTTTCACGTTATTGTGAGTGAGTGTATCTCATGCAGTTTCAGGCAATGGGAAGTCATTCCGAACGCAATCATAGGTTTTACGTTAATGCATATAAGAGTATCTCACACAATTTCGGGCAATGGGGGGGGGGTCATTTTCGGGAAATGGGAAGTCATTCTGAATGCATTCTGAATGCAATTAGAATTCAAGTAAATTCGCTAAACTAGCGAATTTACATGAATTCGTATTGGCTCCATTCGAAATTGAGAGAAATTCCTCCTGTGTGATAAACTCCCAAGGTTTGAATCTTGGCTCAACCATGGAAGCCCACTGCGTGACCTTGTGCAAATTACACTCTCTCAGCCTCAGAGGAAGAGAAAGGCAAACCCCCTCTGAACAAATCTTGCCAGGAAAACTCAATGATAGGGTCACCGTAAGAGTTGCCAAAAATCAGAAATGACTTCAAGGGACACAAACAAAAACAACTAGTTACATTAGTGATCTGGTGTGTGTGTGAAAACAGTTACAGGCTTGAAAATGAGGTCACACATGAAGATTTTTCTGCTGCTATCATATCTTGCATATTCTTTGTTTATGTATTCATTCATTCATTCATTCATTCATTCCATACCCTCCAATTGTCCCAGTTTAGCAAGGACCATGTGTCCCAGGCTGCGTTCACACTGGAGAAATAAACCGGTTTAAGTGCCATGGCTCAATGCTGTGAAATTCTGGGAATTGTAGTTTGTTGTGGGGTCCAGAGCGGAGCTCCGCTCCACTCTGGGCTCCACAACAAACTACAATTCCCAGAATTTCACAGCATTGAGCCATGGCACTTAAACAGGTTTATTTCTCCAGTGTGAACACAGCCCTAGTTTAACAAGGACCTAACCAATCCTCTATCATCCCACTTTTCAGCTGCTTTTAAAACATCCTGGTTTCTCCCTCTTTCACCCTCTTTCACCCTTTGTTCTCTGCTTACTTCAGTTGGTGCAAATAAACTTCAAAGCAAAAAAGTAGTTTTCTTTCAATTAACTCAAGAGAAAGGAGAGGAGGAGAAAGACAAAGTGTTGCTCTTCCCAGCAGGGTCAAGCAAAAACAAACTGCTGCAGCCTCTCCTAGCTTGTATTTTTATTCCCCATTAATACCATTTGGTATTTTAACTACACTTGCGTATTCCCTAACTGACCTGATTTGGCAGGGACAGCTCTGATTAATCCTCTGCTGTCCCACGTTTTCAGTTGTTTTTAAAATATCCCATTTTCTCTCTCCTCCTCCCGCTTTTCTCCTCTGCCCTCAGCTTACTTCAGGTGCTGCAAAATGAGTTTAAAAGTACTGTAGTTTGCTCTCTATTAATTCAGAAGGAGGGAGAAGAGAGGAGAGAAGGGGTCAGAATCTTACCTTTCCCAGTTTGCTCAGGCAAAAGCAAACTGCTGCACCCTCTCCTCGCTTGTGTCTTCATCCTCACTAATAACTTTTGCCATCTTGACCACACTCCAATGTTGCTTGGCCACACATTTCCCAGTTTTCATCTGTAAAATGGTGGAGAGTAGGTCTTAACAAGACCACATGTGAAAGGGATCTAGGAGTTCTAGTGGACCACAAGTTGAATGTGAGTCAACAGGGTGATGCTAAAAAATGTCAATGCAATTCTAAGCTGCTTCAATAGAAGTACAAAGTCGATAGAAGTAACAGTGCCACTCTATTCTGCTTTGGTCAGACCCCACCTGGAATAACATTGTGTCCAGTTCTGGGCACCACAATTCAAAAAGGATGTGGAGAAATTGGAGCATGTCCAAAGGAGGGGAATCAAAATGGTGAAAGGTCTGGAAGCCATGCCTTATGAGGAGAGACTTAGGGAGCTGGGGATGTTTAGCCTGGTGAAGAGACGGTTAAGAGGTGATATGGTAGCTGTGTTTAAGTATTTGAAGGGGTGTCACATTGAGGATGGAGCAAGCTTGTTTTCTGCTGCTCCAGAGACTAGAACAAGGAACAGTGAGTGCAAGCTACAGGATAAGAGATTAAACCTCAACATTAGGAGGAACTTCCTAATGAGAAGTAAGAGCTTGAGAGTAAGAGCTGTTCGACAGTGGAAGACGTTCTCTCAGAGAGTGGCAGAGTCTCTTTCTTTGGAGGTTTCTAAACAGAGGCTGGTTGGAAATCTGTTGAGGGTGCTTTAATTGTGAGTTCGTGCATGCCAAAATGGGGTTGGACTGGATGAGCCTTGGGGTTTCTTCCAGTCTATGATTTTATGTTGTTCATGTATTGCCTCTGTCACCACTTCTAGACTGGGACATATATGTGCAGAAAGGGAGGGTGCAACTTCTGGAATTCCTCCAGGGCTCCAACTTGCTTAATCTGGCCTTTCCTGTTTGGTCTGGGGGAACCCAAACCACATCGAATGGCTCCATCCCAGTTCCCAAACTGGCCTGCCCAGTCCTTCTCTTTCCTTCCTGCAACCTGATCTCTCTTTCACACACACAGATACACACACACATAAATGCACGCAGCCAAACTGCGGCCTCTTCCAGCATCCCATGGCATCTTCCTCCTCAAATCAACCAGGCCCAAGAGCTCTGGTCCAAAAGTCCTGGGGCTGACACTCCCTCTGCACCCTCTTTTGCTCTCTTCTTCCCCACGCCTGAGACTCTTTCAGCAGAAAACAATATTTTGGGACATACATCATGCTGGCGTCTGAATTGCCGTCTGCACAGGGAAAAATTGGCCTCGTCTCCCTCCTTCTTGCTGTTCCCCTGGGGACCCTGGAGGAAGCCAACCCGGATGAACTGTGCCCAGGGCTGTCTGGTTCCCACAGACCCAGCCGGGGGCCTCAGGCGTCCTTACAGAGCTGCAAGGCTCCAGACCTACGGATGTGGGAACATGGCCTCCCCATCGCAGCTGCCTGGTTCTCCAGGGTCCCTGGGTCCACTCTCAGGCCGGGTCTGGAACTCACAGCATGAGAGAAAGTCAGGGAATGGGAGGACGCGGCTCCTTGGGGACCTGGGCTGTTGTTCTTCTAGTGCTGATGCAGAGATGCAGCCATGGAAAAGAGAGACCCAGGCCCCTTCCCACTTACATTTAAACCGGTTTGTGATTCGCCTTCTCTCTGTGTCGGTGAATCAATTCCAAAAGGTCCGTCGTTCCAACTACTGTATAAAAGTGAATCTTTTCATTATCCTCTTGTAATTGCTTCTTTTTTGGCACAATTGTCATCCCCACTAGTTTGCACTGCTTCAAAATGCATGTCAATCATCTGAGCATCATTGGTAACATAAGTGGCAGACTGGCTTGGGAACTATATTTTTAAATATTAAAAATTGATAGAAGATTTGATTCATTGGTTTTGCAACTACTTGCCTCACTGAGCTGCCATTGCCTGATTGGCCACCTTGCCACCCAAGTAACTGTAAGTAATTTCAAAATCAATGAATTGAAACTTCTATCATTTTTTTTTAAAAAAATCATGTGCCCATAGGTCACACCACAAGCACAAAGGCAGCACTGAGAGGGGAGTGGAAATCGTGGATTCCATAGGATCAAGCCAGGGCAGTTAAAGCAATGTCAAACTGCATTAACTCTGCAGTGTGGCAGCAGCCATCCAGTAGGTAACCTTGAACTGGTGTGAAGCACTACAAACTGAAAATTGTAACTTAAAAGGAATAATGGTGGTTCCCTCCACATTCGCTGGGGTTAGTGATGAAGGATCCCCGTGAATGTGGAAAATCTGCAAGTAGAAAAATAATATGCTTTTAACCAAAAGGGAACACCTCTCTAAGAATCTCCAGGTCCTCCAGTGCAACTCTGTGGTCAACATCTGCCAGAGGTTGATCATAGAATCATACTGGAGGACCTACAAATACCTAGAAATGTTTTCTCTAGGAACAACTATAGTTCTCTAGGACAACTCTATGGTCAACTTCTGACAGAGTTGCGTGGAAGGACATAGAGCTTTCTAGAGGGAACATATTAATCAAATCCGTAAATAATCAAATCTGCAATAAATCAAATCCTCAAATGTGGAGGGCCAATACTGGAGTGGCTGGAAAATAACTATGTGAACTCAAGTGACCGCACAAAATGAAAGGCAAATCCATCAAAGTACTACAGCGCAGTAATTATACTCATATCTGCAATAGCAGAACACCCTATCTGCATGTCTATCTCTCTCTGGCAGCCACAACCCATTACAACATGTTGTTGAACACCTCAAAACTTGGCAGTGTGTTTTCGGTTGTCATGGCAGTTGCAGTGCCAAGTTTCAGGTCAAAATTCCAAATGGAGAGTTGTTAGGGGCACAAATGGGTCAGCCGTTAGCTCATCAGGCTGAGATCCTACACCAGGGTTGCATAGCATAAACCTCAATATGAAGAGAATATGAAGAGAATATGCTATGGAGCCTTGAGTTGAATGGCAGCATTGCACAACATGGAACCCAAAGTCCATGTACACATGCACATCCATGCAGAATGCACACCATCCACATCTATGCTCCTCTGTATGCACTGTTGCACAGCTTTGTTTCTGCAACCTTGAAATTAATATGGATGTTCCGCATGGGAGAAAAATGTTGAGCTATTTTTGTAGGGGAACCAACAGAATTCCAACTTGAGTGGTTTTGGTTGTCATCCAAGTAATAGTGCCCAGTTTAAAGCAGATATTCCAAAGGCGAGGCTTCTTGGAAGCAAAAAATTGGGGCGGAGGGGGGAGGTGTCACCATTACTTTCAAAAAGTAACTTTATAAATGGCATAGCACTCTCCCTCAAAAATAAAAGTTGTGGAAAGGAACAGAGAAGTAACAAGCTTTTAAAGAAGGAATGAAAACAGGTTTTTTTTCATCATCATGTATCAATGATCTCCTGTTTTTAACACCTTTGCTTGATGAAACCCTATGGGGCTTCAAAAGCTTGGTTGTTGTTGTGTGTCTTCAAGTCATTTCTGACTTATGGTGACCATAAGGTGACCCTATCATGAAGCTTTCTTGGCAAGATTTGTTCAGAGTAGGTTTGCCATTGCCTGTCCTTGAAGCTGAGAGTGTATGACTTGTCTAAAGTCACCCAGAGGGTTTTTGTGCTCATGCAGGGAATCGAACTTCATCTCCAGACTCACAGTCCAATGCTCAAACTGCTTTGCTGTGCTGCATGAGAAACACCTCTCTCCATAATGTTGCCCCTGTCAAATTCAGACCCACACATAAACATGCAGAAAAGTAAAAGCAAAGGAATATCAAGCCTTGACCTGAGTCCTCTTGGTTATTCCCAGCTAGACCCATCGATTCACTTGTGGAACAATGAGTCATGATGTACATCCCCTCCAACCTTTCACAGATGAAAACTAGAACACAACTGTGGCCAAGAAACATCAAGATGGCAAAAGTTATTAATGAAGAAAAAGACACAAAACAGGAGGGGCTGCCACAGTTTGCTTTTGCCTGAGCCGACTGGCAAACTTCTTCCTCCTCCTCTTCTAAGTGAATGAGTGCAAACTACTTTCGCACTTTGAACTCAGTTTGCAGAAACTGAAGAAAGCAAAGGATAAAGCAGGAAAATGCAAGCAGGGGAGCATATGAAAAAGCAGCTGAGAAAGTGAGAGGGCAGAGGATTAACCAGGACTGTCCCTGCCAAATAGGGATGTACACAAATCCTCTTGATTCAGTGGGTCTGCTACTATTGGAATTGATTGTAGGATGCAGGCCACTGTATTTGTCCCGCATGTCATATCCTTACTTTTTTTTCTTTGCAATCCACCCGCCTCCTGCTTCCAAGCTATCCTTCCTTCTCTCTCTCCTTCTCTCTGTAGAAGTAGCTATTTTTAAAAAATGAAATGGTTTGAGGTCCCCCCCCCCTTCATTAGGATGAAGCCCAGCTTCTCCTTCCTTCCCTGTTTGTTCTTCACTGTTTTGCCAGACAGGTTGATCAGTCAGTTGCACTTAGGCTGTGTCTGCACTGCAGAATTAATGCAGTATGACCCTACTTTAACTATCCTGCCTCCATCCTATGGAATCCCAAGATTTGTAGTTTGTTTTGGCACCTGAGCTCTCTGACAGAAGGCTAAATATCTCAGTCACAGGCCTACATTCTGTCTCAGATGTTATTCTTTTGTCAGTTAAGATGGAGGCATCGATGCTGTCTAGAGGACTATCAACACAGGCAATGGATGAGGGACAAAGGGCAATAAAAATGAAGTAATAAAAGAGCCAGCATGGCACAGTCATTTGAGCGTTGGACTACGACACTGGAGACCAGGATTCGATTCCCAGCTCCATCAGGAAACTCACTGGGTGACCTTGGGCAAGTGACACACTCTCAGCCTCCTCAAGGGAAGACTATGGCAAACCTCCTCTGTACAAATCTTGCCAAGAAAACCCCATGATAGGTTTGCCTTAGGGTTGCCAAAAGTCATAAAACAACTTGAAGGCATACAACCCAGACAACAAAATTTCAACTCCCTTAGCAACAGAAAAGAAGAAGTTACTTTTAATAATGCACTCTCTGCTTTTTGGTCACCCCATAAAGGTTTCACACTTTTGTGGATTTTGGGGTTTGTTTAATTTTGCTGGGCAGCCAACACAGTTACCCCTAATTATGGACTTTACCCCACAAAGCTAGAAAATTGGAATTTTACCAGGATAAAAGTGTCTTTGGTCATTTTGGCATGTCCATCCTGCTGCCACCTTACATTCCATTTGTTACTGTTGTGCATCTTTTCATTGATGGGCAAAACACATCAACAGGCTTTCCATCTATCTCGCTGCTATTCCATTACTGCCTTTGTGCGGTAGGTCCCTTTAGCTGCAGTCCCACCTCTCAGGCATTCATGTGGTGTGAGTGGTCATGACTCTGATCCTCTTCTCCTTTTCCCTCTTCCCTTTGCAGCAATCACGGCTGCCAACAACTTCCCAAAGTCGGCTGCTGTGTGCACATTCATTTAGCAGCCAGCTTCAGGAGGCGTTTGGCAACTATGAGTGCTGCAAGGGGAAGAAGGGAGAGAAGAGTTATGACCAGGGACATTGTGAGATGCATTCCAAAAAACAAGAACCAAACCTCTTCCTGTAAGTTTTACTTATTGGCCACCAGGTCAGAGCAAGCTATATCTGGTTTGGCACATTCACTCGAGCGCTCTGGGTTGCCTCTTTCCGCCACCCTCCTCTCCTCTCGCAGCCATGCTCTGCAGTCTGGACTGCGTGGGTTTCTTGGGCTGGGACTGTCTTGGCCCAGCTTTCCACCAAGAGCTTTTGTTCCTATCAGCTGCTTGACAAACCACAGAGCTCTCTCTGGCTGACCCAAAAAAAGATCATTCTCCACTTTCCCAGGGCTGGGCCTTCCAAGATCCTGTGTCTGGGTGGTATGGATCAGGGGTGGCTCAGAGGAAACCTTCTCATCCTCCGACTTTCTGCAAAGAAAGGAGGACCCAGGTAGTCGTGCCGTCTGGGTGCACAGCTGGCTGACCAGGCCTTGGCCAGGAAGCAACGGACGTGAGGTTGCTAAGCCGGTGGCAGGCTGCGGGATGTGCCAACAAGCTTATTCCATCTCCCTTGGAGTCGAGGGAGTTTCAGACTGTTTCCTGTCGACAGCCCTTGACCAGTTCCTGCCGGTGGCCACCTCTGTAGCCCTGGTTTGCTGGCTGGAGAAAAAGCCCAGCAAGGGAAAGCATCTGGTTTGAGTTATGCACCAAAAGCCTCTGACGTCTCCTTTCCTGTCTGGTTCCCAGGAGTTTGTCGCGCCCACCTTTGGGGTTTTGGTGCGGAAGAGAAGAGGAGGAGGAGGAAGATGATGGTGGTGATGATGAGCAGGAGGAGGCTGGCTTTTGGGACAAGAGGCCTGTCTGAAACCAGCATCCTTGACAGGAAATAAATGGAAAAGAGGTCAAACCTCCCATGAGTTTTTAGGCTGTTTCCCAAAGCGGACCAGTTCTTTTGTCATGCCGGGCACGTCCCACAGTTGCTTTTGCTCTCCTTGGTGTTCCCCCCAGCCACCCTCCCAGTTTCAGCAACAGCCCATGGGAGTTTCCCAGCTTCCTCTGGTGGAGTGGCTTTCAGACGTGTGGTAATTTCTGGCTGCCAGGCTGGCTCCAAGCTAAAAATGGCCCCAGCCCTTGCTGCGTCTGTGAGGCGGAGATGACAGGAACACGCCGCCTTCATTCCTGCCCGGGGCAACTTGGTTCAGGCCTTGAGAGACAAAGAGGAGGAGGCTGAAAGTGAACGTCTTGGAAACCGCACATCGGAACAGCCAGAGCCTGCCCCAAGACTGCAAGATCTGAAAGAGGCAAACTTGTCCCTTGCAGGCCTTAACAATGACAGCAGCAACAAAATGTAGAAGCGAACCCAAAGTGTGTAGCTCAGGGATGGGCAAAGAAGTGCATGCAACCCCCAAGGTTGTGTTTCCGGCCCACAAATCTCTGATTAATGTTCTTATTTTTTAAAAGGAACTATGTAAATTGTTTTTCCTAAAAAACCCAGGTTTAAACAGGTCTCAGATTCCCTTATACAATGTTTCACATGTTTTAAAAAAATACTTAAAAAACCAGCAATGAACTTTCAGCCATTTCCATTTGTTCAGCCATTCTCTGACAATTTACTGGACAGTTCCAAGGGCTGAAAATTGCTTAGACCTGTCAGATTTGCCCACCCTAAGTGAACATCCCGTAAGGGGTGGTGGTCTATTCAGAGAAAAGACAGAGATGCCTCTGAAAACTGAGTTCAGGACAGGCATGATTGAGGCTGCATCTACACTACAGAATTAACACAGTTTGGCACAGCTTTAACTGTCATGGTTCACTGCTATGTAAATATGGGATTTGTAGTTTTGTGAGATATTTAGCCTTCTCTGTCAGAGAGCTCAGGTGCCAAAACAAACTACAAATCTTGGGATTCCATAGGATGGAGACAGGATAGTTAAAGTAGAGTCAAACTGCATTAATTCTGCACTGCAGACACTACCTGAGTGCAATTGGCTGAGCAGCCTGTCTGGCAAAAGCAGTGAAGAAGAAACAGGGAATGAAGGAGAAGGTGGGCTTCATCCTAAGGAAGAAAAGAACCCATTTCATATTTTTAAAATAGCTGCTTCAACATCTACAGAGAGATGGAGAGAGAGAAGGAAGGAGGTCCAAAACACACTGCAGAAATAATCCAGTTTGAGACCGCTTTAACTGCCCTGGCTCAGTGCTAGAGAATCCTGGGAATTGTCATGACACCAGAGTTCTCTGACAGAGATAGCTAAACGTCTCATAAAACTGGAATTTTCTGGAATTCCCTAGTACTGCGCCAGGGCAGTTAAAGCAGTCTCAGGCTGGATTATTACTGCAGTGTGTCACCTTTTCTCTCCTGCATGACTTAATATCTTTGCCTGATGATGAGGTCAATGAAGCTTTTCGAAAGCTTGCGTGATGCATTTTCTTCATTTTGGTTGGCCAATAAAAATATAGTTCCTCTGTGGGTTTTCTTGTACATGGCTGGAATCAGCATCTCACAGTGTGGTGCCAACCTCAGCCTTGCCCAGCCCATCCCTGCCAGGAGGACAAGGAAAGGACTCAGCATTTGCTGGCCAGGACCTCCTCCTTGGGTTGGCAGCTCTGCTGGAAAGGCAGCTGGAGCAACGGCCAGGTTGGTTTCTGACTCATTTGCTTTCCTCTGGCAGAATGATTGAAAATCATAGAATCATAGAGTTGGAAAAGACCCCAAGGGTCATCCAGTCCAACCCCATTCTGCCATGCAGGAACTCTCCATCAAAGCATCCCCAACAGATGGCCATCCAGACTCCACTACATTCTCAGGCAGCATGTTTCACTATCAAACAGCTCTCACTGTCTGGAAGTTCTTCCTAATGTTTAAGTGAAATCTTTTTTTCCTGTAGCTTGCATCCATTGCTCCATGTCCTGTTCTCTGGAGCAGCAGAAAACAAGTTTGCTTCCTCCTCAATATGATATCCCTTCAAATATTTAAACACATCTATCATATCACCTGTTAAAAGTCTCTCCTCCAGGCTAACCATACCCAACTCCCGAAGTGGATCCTTATAGGGCATGGTTTCCAGACCCTTCACCATCTTAGTTGCCCTCCTTTGGACACGCTCCAGTTTCTCCACATCCTTTTTGAATTGTGCTGCCCAGAACTGGACACAGAATTCCAGGTGGGGCCTGACCAAAGCAGAAGAGAGTGGCACTATTACTTCCCTTGATCTAGAAACTATGCTTCTATTGATGCAGCCTAGAAAGAGAAAGAGCCTGAACATCTACTGTAGACACTACACATGGCTATAACACTTTGATGCCATGTTAAGAGTCAGCATTCCAACTGACAGAATCATGGGATATGTAATTCGGTTAAGGTAATTATACTGCCCAGCTGGAGAGCTCTAGTCCACACCAGTGAACTTTCCATTACAGCAGTTTTCAAAGAGACAGCTGTTTCAGAATTAAAAGTAAAAAAAATGGTGGGATGGGAATCTAGCAACATTGTCATTGTTGCATGCCTTCAAGTTGTTTCTGACTTATGGTGACCCTAAGGTGAAACTATTATGGGATTTTCTTGGCACGATTTGTTCAGAGGAGGGTTGCCATGACCTTTCCCTGAGGCTGAGAGAGTGTGACTTGCCCAGGGTCACTCAGTGGGTTTCATAGTCAAGCAGGGAATTGAACTCTGGCCTCTACAGTCATAATCCAACACTGAAACCGCTATGCAATACTGGCTCTTCGCAGCATTAAAGATTAATTATTTTTTTATCTTCTTATATGTTTTGTTTATTTTTTAAAAAAAAGCTTCTTGTCATGTCATCTGGTTAGTGCAATAAATAATCTCTTTGACATTAAAGGCTAATAAATAGCAATAGCAATTGTATTTACATTTCTATTTCTCTTAATAGTAAACTCACTCTCTAAGCAGTTTACAATGTTTAAAAAAATTGCCAATCTGTAAATCAAATTCCTTGCCTTTTCTTTCTTCTTTGCTTTTTACCCCTGAACCTGTGGTGGCTGGTGGATTCCATATCGTCGAGGCAATGAATCCGCTCTGGGTTCTAATATGAATTTTAAGTGAACTGAGTCTATTGGGGAGGGAATACCTAGGTTTAAAGCACAGAGTGGATTCATTACACCGCTGGTGTGCGGGCCATTAGCGGCTACCTCCAAAGTATCCTGGGTGGCATAGTGTAGGGGAATGGACTGGCACTTTCTAGCCAAGAAATCTGTCCTTCAATGAACTACAAATCCCAGGATTTGATAGGATGGAGCCAAGGCGGCACGTAAAGGGTTTCAAACTGATATTCCTGTATGCGGAGAATGATACAATTGCAGAAGGCAGTTCTCATTACATCAGTCTCAGCGAAAGGGAGTTGGAGAGATGTGTTGAAAATATGCATGGCTGGCTAGGCTGCCAACAAGTCACATTCAGAGAAGATGGAGGAGGGCTGTGTATGAGTCGTTTGTCTTTCCCATCTTTTCCCTTCCTTTCTTCTTTGTTTCTCATCTGCAAATGTGCTTTGCAATCACAGAGGGAGGGCTGCAGGGTAGGACAACATGAAAGAGAGCGAACAGGAGGGTGCAGCCGTAAAAGTCTTTCTCCTCCACCCGTAAGAATTTTTAAATTCTTGGGAAAAGATGATTCCAGCCTCCTGTATGTCACTGGCCTTATTTCTAGAGCAGCTATTTATGTGTCATAGAAAGAAAAGAAGGAAGACAGACAGACATGGGGAATAGATTTGCATACCCTCCAAACTTTCACAGATGAAAAGAAGGACCTGTGTGGTCAAGCAACATCAGAGTGTGGTCAAGATGGCAAAGGTTACTAATGAGGAAGAACAGATAAACTAGGAGATGCTGCAGAAGTTTGCTTTTGCCTGAGCCTCCTGGGAAGGGCAAGACTCTTTCCTCTCCTTAGAAGAGAGGATTTAATTGAGTGCCAGCTACCTTTGCACTTTGAACCCAATTTGAAGCAACTGAAGTAAGCTTTCAGAAGGGCCTGAAAGTAAAAAGGAGCAGGTTTTGGCCACTTTCTGTTCGGGTTAATGTTGCATTATTTTGCCTTCATACAAACATTGTCTGAAAATCATCCTGCTTTTGCAGGTATTTCCACTTTATCTTTGAGTTAACTCCCGATGTCATTTGAAAATCCGCCCGCTTTTGCAGTTTTTTTTTTCTTGTTTAAATTCAGTTTCTGCACAGGATCCATCCTGTGTGATCCATCCTATGAGGAGAGACTTAGGGATCTCGGTATGTTCAGCCTGGAAAAGAGATGACTAAGAGGTGATATGATAGCCCTGTCTAAGTATTTGAAGGATTGTCACATTGAGGATGGAGCAAGCTTGTTTTCTGCTGCTCCAGAAAGTATGACCCATAGCAATGGATTCAGAGTAGAAGAAAAGGGATTCCACCACAACATTAGGAAGAACTTCCTGACAGTAAGAGCTGTTTGACAGCAGAACATGCTCTCTTGGAGAGTGGTGGAGCCTCCTTCTTTGGAGGTTTTTAAAAAGAGGCTGGATGGCCATCTGTTGCATGTTCTTTGATTGTGAGTTCCTGCATGGAAGGGGGCTGGACTGGATGATCCTTGAGGTCTCTTCCAACTCTATGATTCTATGATTTTGTGTGGTCACTCGGACTCTCTGTCAGTATCTTGCTTGACTCCTCAGCATTGCTAGCCATGCCAGAATCCAGGTTGCTAAGCCATTTCATGTCACAGTGTCCTCTGACTGCAACTCCATTTCTGGTACAGTGTCACCCTCTGCAATCCCTTTGGTCACTATCTGCTACCATTGTCAGTTCTTTAATGTGTGTGTGAGTCAGTGCCTCTTTGTGAATGGTGATTCTCTCTAATGTATAAATAAAACTACTTTGGACTTTGGAGTTCTGTTTCTCAGGACCTGTATATGCAGTCTTGATCCTGCTTTGAGTTGCCCAAGCCCTCTCAGCTGCTGTAATAAAATTTACCAATTAAATATTGGTTGTGGACGCCCTCCTGGGACCTTGCAATTTGGGTAACATTTTTGCTTCCTATAAAGGGAATTATGATGGGTGTGGACAGAATATACTTCGCTGGAGTATTTCCAGTACAGTGCAATAATCATCATCATCATCATCATCATCATCATCATCATCATCCCAGTTCAGTGGTTAGAGAATCTAAATTTCAAAGCATCTAACTTTCTAGCTAGCTAGCTGCTATTTCTGCAAAAACTGGAATAATATTAACTTTTCTTCGATAAATATGGGAGTAAAGCAGAAGACACTACTGTTAGCCAGTTAATAATGTGAACTCTCTGACCAGTGGAAAATTTGCCACATTTTGGACATTTCTCAAAGTTTGACCAGTAGCTGTGGCTCTTTAGGCTTTTAGGCATGTTGCAACTGCAGCTATGGAGAGGAGAGAATTGGGGTATTCCCCTCAAGTGAATTTATCCCTCATTTCCCAAATTTCTAGCACTGCAGTGACTTAAATCTTCGGTTGCATGTTTGGAAAAAGAGTTTATAGTTTTAAAATAGAGTTTACCATCCAAACAAAAGGAACAGGCAATGTGGCCAGCAAATAAGAGTTGTGTGGGTGTATTATGTGCCTTCAAGTCAGTTTGAACATATGGTAACCTTAAGATGAAGTATCATAGTTTTCTTGGCAAGTTTTTTCAGAGGGGGCTTCCTATTGCCCTCCTTGAAGCTGGGAGAGTGTCACTTGCCCAAGATCATTCGGTGGGTTTCCATGACTGAGGTAGATTTTGAACCTGGGTCTCTAGAGTACTAGTCCAACACTCGAAACACTACACCATGCTGGCTCAATTTTCAGTGTCCCACTCTCTCCATTATTAGAAATTTGGGGTGGGGACTGAAAAAAAATTAATTGAGTTGGGTACACATAACATGTTCATTGTGACAGGCCGTGGACATGCCTTGCCCTGCATGACAACATTGTTATCCACGCCGCACCTAGCACCCAGCTGTGTTCCATGAAGGCAATGAATGAAAAGACAAAGATCCAATAGATGACACAAGCCATTGCGACAAAAGGCTGGCACAAGACCTGTACATTTATTTACAGCCAGGATTGTAGAAATATTACTGCGCTCTTCAAGAGGACCAGCATGGCTTTCGTTGTCACAGTCACGATTGCTTAGCCGTATGGGATCAGAAGTGCAGATGGAGGTCAGACCTTCTTATTGGGAGAGTTCAAGCAGTGAGAAACCCAAGCAGAAGGGTGTATCATTGGAGGGGGTGGTTGTGGTGGAAGGAAATCCATACAAGCTCCAGATCTTTTTCTATAGAAAAAGCCTCCACTGTCCCACTCTATGCACACATACACACCCTCCCAGCCCAAGACCGGAGATGAAATAAACAAAACTTTTAAGAAAACCACACCAGACCATCCTTTCCTAGCAAAAACATACTTTCTGCTAAATGACCAGGGTCAGAAATTGCATCATCTCTTGTTTTGCAGCAGTGAGAGTGCTGGGCCTGATCCCAGGAGAGCCATCTTTTAACTCCCCAATTGGCCATATATGCTTTTTGTGGGTGGCCTCTGGCACACCACCCACACCGAGACCAAAAAGAAGGCCCAGCCAGGGATCGGGGGCTGACCCACCTCTCCCTTTCCTCTCTCCTGTTCCAAAATGTGGAGGGAACACAATGTGTGCTGACTTCATGCTCTGAGTATCCTTGGCCCTGGTCCACCATGGCACTGGAGGAACCCCTTGCAGAGGTGGACGATGGACAGGGAAGCAGGCCATAGAACGTGGTTTGTTTCCTTGGCATCAAGGTGGGCAAGTACAGTGCATCTGGGGGCCCCATATTCTGAGCTGGGACCTACTACTACAAGCTACAAGGATTATCAAAAATGCCCCCCAAGGAAGATTCCCAGAAATGTTATTATTGATTGATAAATACTGAAGACTTAAATACCTAAGAGTACCAGATCCTATCTGATCTTCTAATCTAAGCATGGGTCAATTTAGTACTTGGATGGGAAATCATGGCCTCATTCCCACTTACAAATAAATTGGTTTGCAATCTGAATCAATGGATTGATTCAACAGTGGAGTATTTTATATAAGGGACACCATTTTACTATAGTGGGTCCATCCCTTACACAGGTGATCCATTCTGGACCCCCACATAAGGGAAATACCGTGTATGCTTGAGCCCCATTGAAAACAGTGGGGCCTGAGCATGTAGTGCACGTGCTATTACCTCTTCCGGCATATGGCGCGCTCACATATGATGTGGGCATGCTGTATACCATTGTATTTAATGGAACTTGAGCATCCACAGATTTTGGTATCAATGGAGGGTCCTTGAACCAAACCCCAGTGGATACCAAGGGCCCAATGCATTGGGTTTCTCTGGGTTGTTAACTTATAGGGTTAGGGGAAAGGGATGAAACCAGTGGTTTGCAAACTTTGGTCCTCCAGAGGCTTTTGGACTCCCAGAAGCCCCGAGCAGCTTGGCCAACAGTCAGGAGTTCTGGGAAGCAAAGTCCAAAACACCTGGAGGGCCAAAGTTTGGGAAGGACTGGGTTAAACACAAGCAATTCTCTGTAGCAAGGCCAGTTTCTCGAGCTTTCTTCCCAACGGGGAGCTGACCTCAGGGCTAGCGGAGGAGCCCGCTGTGCACCCCCGCACACAAGGCAGTTCCTGTCTGTTGGTGGCAGGCTCAGAAGCATCCCTTTCATTCAAATGGGTGAGGAGGATGAAGAAGAGGAAAAGCCTGCACAGATGGTCTGCATTAGGCCAGCTCACTCACTTACTGTATCTTTTGGGAGGGCTGTGTGAGAGCGTTGTTGCCACACACACAGGCACACCACACACCCAGCCTTTCCCTTTCCCTTTCTGGGCCTTTGCCTCAGCAGCTCAGAAGGGCAATGAGGTTAGCACAAATTGGTTCACACAAGGCAGTCTTCTTTCAGCTCATCTGGGGGATGCTCCAGGAAGGCTAGGAGTTTGCTTCCTGACCGCCCAGAGCATGGAGGCACTCCGACAGGGAGCTTCACTCAAGCAGGAAGGAGCCATTTCCTGCAAAAAGATCTGCTTTCCAGCCTACTCCACTTCGGAAACCCACACACTGCTCCAAATCTTTGGTTTTGGGGAGCAGGGCTGGACCCGGGACCTTGTATGCTAGAGAGCAGTGTGACCTAATTCTAAGACTATGCCCAGCATCTCAGTAGCCGTGGCTTGGTGTGTGTCACTCCCCGGGGCAAAGTGGCAGCGCTGGTGGTGGTGGGCAGGATGCACAATCTTATCAGCAGGGCCCTGCGGTACACTTCCTACTTCCGTGAAAAGCACAGAACAAAAAGGTCCCAGGGCTGACCTCGTTTCAAAAATCAGAACTTTTAAGCAGAGAAAGCCATTTCATAGATGAAAAGTGATTCTCGGGGACTCTCAAGATAAAACCTCGACAGCATAGTCTGGGAAGACATCTTTTGAGTTGGGGAAGGCGAAGCAAGTCACCCACATGCAAAACTGGGGGGCTAGGATAGGGCTCCCCATGGCATTGTGGGGTCAAGGGGTCATCTCACCTTGCGGCCATGGTGGGGTTACAGAAGAACACTCAGCAGGAGCCCCTTTGAAAGGACCACATGGTCACAATGGGAACATCATAACACACATTGGCCCCATGGGGATAAACTAAGGGATTACCAGAGATGGAGCCAACAACGTGTCCTTTGCTACCCAGCATCTTCCCTGCAAGGTTTAAACATACTGGGTAATATCCTGTTGATTGGTCGGTGTGTTAGGGGTAAGGTGGACGCTACTCTGTTTCCCCAGATAACAACACCTATGATCAAGGGGTAGCCAAGGCCCAGGGAAGTGTTACAAACCAGTTCATTTTATACTGTGGGACTAGTGGAAAAATCAAGGTGGAGGGAGAGGGGATTCAGGCATCTCCAGTGGTTTCTGAAGCAGCAAACTTTCCAACCTGTGCTCAGTGAGGTATGTGACGGTAGTGCAGGAGCGTCCACAAAAGCAGGCTCTGAGAGAGCACTAGGTTTTCATGAGGGAGACGCACAGCAGCGGAACATCCAAAGAGCAGAGCGAGGCTCAAGTCAGCAGATACAGAGGAAGCCATTTCTCATTGGGAGCTGCAGCAAGACATGGGGTCTGCTAGATGACCAAAGGGGTGACTGTCGCATCCCTCCAAAGTTTGAAGCCAGCCCCCACCGGCAACCTGGGAATCAGCAGCGACCATCCTCTCATCCAGAGCGGGTCCTGTTTTTCTCGGCTGCTCAATGCCCAGGACAAAAGGCATCACAAACAAATCACAGTTCCCGATTCCCATTGGAGGCGTTTTCCTTGTGGTTCACAGGTTGCTCTCAATTCCACAATGAAACTCCAGGCCCCCTCCAGCATTCATGAGTGGATGCATTGCACACTCAGACCCCGAGTGCTGTCAGAGACCCTGAGCTGGTGATCTTCTTGAACCTGTTAGCAGCACAGACGCCAATGAAGTTTTTCTGTTCCGGCGTGTTTGAGGAGAAACAGGGAATAAAAAGAGAACATAAAGGCTTAAACTCATGCACAGCACAGATGTTTTGCTTTTAAATAAAATATCAAGATTATACACTGAGAAAATAGGCATGCTGCAATGTATGTTCTGCAAGTGAAACGTATTTACATCTTGAACTTCTTTTGCAGAGTGGAGTTAACTTCAAAGAAGTGTGGGAGAGCTTTTTGGACAAGAGTCCAAAATTTCAGCTGGTACTTCTGACACATTACAGATAACATCTCCAGCATTTGGAAGAGTTCCTTTCTTGGACTACAACTCCCAGGGCCAGAGGCCATGCTGGTTGAGGGATCTGGGGAGCTGTAGTACCAAAAAGGAAGCCTTTCCAGGGGTTCTGTGTTTTTTCCTCTTTAAAAGCCAAGATTTGCAGCAAGTTCTAAATGGCAAATGCCACAATGAATGTTTGTACAGCTGCCCTATGTAGTCAAGCTGGCTGTGGCTTAGAGTAGCACTATGAATGAGAGACTTTCAAGACCCTCCTCATCAACAGCCCTGCCCTTCTATTTATCAAGCATTGCCATCATTTCCAATAAGTCATGCCATCTCATGATATGTTCAAACTAGAGTACCTTACTACTCCTCTTGATGTGTGGAATAAGCGGAGCCTGGTTTCTTAAGGCTATAGCAGCAGCACATGAATTCTATTCTTGTTGTTTGTGTATCATCAAGTCATTTCTGACTTATGGTGTGTGACTGGCCCAAGATCACCCAGCGAGTGTCATGGCCAAGCTGGGAATCAAACCCTGGTCTTCAGAGCCGCAGTCCAACACTCAAACAACTACGCCATGCTGGCTCTCTGCACATAATGATGTTAAAGTTCTTGAAAGCTCATTCTGCCCCAGCAAGTTCTAGCAACTTTCCAAAGTGCAACTTCCAGGATTCTGTAGCATAGAGGCATGGCAATTAAAGTGGTATCAAACTGGTATAATTGCCTGGTGTGAAGGAAGCCGCAGAAGCTAAGAGTGAAGGCAGACATTACGTTTTTAGAACAACCGGGCTGCTTTGCAACCACCCTCTGTATAATGAGGTTGGCTCCTAAATTCCTTTTCAGACTTCCTCTCTTGGGACTCTTTCAAACGGGAGGAATTTCTCCCAATTCCGAATGGAGCCAATGCGGATTCATGTAAATTCGCTTGTTTAGCGAATTTACCTGAACCCCTGCTCCATTCGGAAGGCATTCGGAATTACTTCCCATTACCCGAAAATAACCCCCCCTTGCCCGAAATCGCGTGAGAAGCTTAAATTCACAATAACGTGAAACCTATGATTTCATTCGGAGTGACTTTCCTTTTTCCCGAAATTGTGTGAGAAGCTCTAATTCGCAATAACGTGAAACCCCAGGATTGCGTTTGGATTGCCCTTGGATTATACTTCCAATTTCCCACGTCTGAAAGAGTCCTTGGTGAAGATGGCAGGCAGCTCTGCCCTACCAATTGGCTGGTGGCCCTGAAGTCATCATCCCAAGAGGAGTAAAGTAGTTCCAAGCCACCTCACCCTGCTACAAATCAATCAATGAGTGGGAAAATGTAAATATGGAGCTTCAGTCCCCCCCCCCCCCACACACACACAAGAGCCATACTCCTTCAGATATTGTACAAGAGGCAAGAGTGATATCTGAACACAATTTGCAGGTATGCATGCCAATCTTTTCGGTCGCAAAATCAGGAGAAAATGGGATACATGCAACCATGAGATCTGCAGCGAATTCTGCCGTTACTGTAAATTTGCCTTGATGCTAAGAGTGAATCTGTGTCTCCAGCTGCTAGTGATTCCAAGCTTGGCTATGCTGGCCATGGTGAGTGGGGACTTCTAGCAGCTCTAATCCAAAAAAGTAACTTTTCTCTGCACGCTTAAGATGACGCCCAAAGGGAAGCATAGCTGTGCATAGCTGTGCAATAGCCCACAGAATCATAGAAATAAAAGGAAAGAATAACCCATCAATCTGTCCAGCCCTCTCTTCCCAAAGGTAAAGAAAACCCCATTCTACATGGGGAAGGACTAAGGAGTTTATTACATGAAGGAGATCAGGAGTTTATCCAGTGAGTATCCTGGAAAAATTGTGTAATTACACGAAACAATTTCACACAATGTTGCACAAAACTCACCATTAAAGTGGTCACAAATAAGCATTGGCATATATCTTTTTACTTGCAATGCATTTCCAATATCACTTTATTTATGCAATTGCATGTGATAATGATCCGCACAATTACTCGCCATTTTTACTTTATTTGGGGGATGCTTTAAATGTGCTTTAATCTCTCTTTAATGCCGAAATTAGGCCCAGTGTGATAAACTCCTGTGAGCCAGTGCAACGACTCACACAAGTGAATGAGCCAAGCCACAAAGAAGGTAACATCTTCCAGATATGACCGCTTTCCTTCTCCCCAGGCATCCAACTGCCTCTTCCATTGTCTTACCTTCCAGCGTCTCCGCATCACATATTTCCGAAGCAGGACCTGGGATTTGAGACGCCGGTTGACCCGCCCAGCCTTTTCTGCCAAGTTGTTCAGCCAGGGGTGCTGGAGGCACTGCGCTGCACTCATACGTCCGCTGTGGGGTTGGCGAGAAGGAAAAGAGGAGTTATGGCATTGGGAAGTTGCTTGCTTGTGCTGCAGGTACTTTTCCCTGAAGCCCCTAACTAGAGCAGCAAAACCCTGCATTAAACGGAAGACTTCAATGTGAATATTCTTTTTTCCTTTCACAGGTAACAGAGCATCTCCTACTTTAATATCTTTCAGGGAGGCATTTAAATATTACAGGCAGTTAGATGAATCCACATTAATCATATTTTGTATATATGTTGGCCTACTGTATATACTCATGTATAAGTCTAGAAATATAGGTTAAAAAAATAACCCCAAATCCTGGCTCAACTTATCCACAGGTCAATGTGAGTACTGTATCTTTACTCTTATTTAAAAGAAGGAACCATCTCCTGGTGAAATGCAAGAGTATAATATGGAAAGCACTGACTCCTTCTACTCTCTCATCCATCCAGTCTTAAGAGTAAGCACAAAGAGTTATGTCTGCTGGAATTTTATAAGTCCTTTGACATTGTTTTGCTTTGCTTTTCATCCTTTAGATCCTTTCCTATATGCCCCTAAATTTTACCCTCTACTTATCCACAGGTCATAGCAAAATCCATAATTTTGGCCCCAAAACTTGCCCTCAATTTATACATGAGGTCGACCTATAGTCAAGTATATATGGTAAATCAGTGTAGGAGTTGTGTGGCCTTCTAGATATTGCTAGAGTCCAACTCTCAACAGTCTCTTCACCATAACTAATGGTGAAAGATGACAGAAGCCACCTTGGCTCTTGTGCTGGAAGAAAGTAAAGGTAGAAAGAAAATAAATATAAAATAATCAAACAACATCCATGGGGCCTTATGGTTCCCATTCTTGACCTAAATCATATTGCTCATTCTAATCAGAGTAGTCCCATTTAATAATTGCAGTTTACATGACATCAACTTGCTTCCAGCAACTGATTCATATACCGGCATCTACTCTGTTTGAGATGGCTTATTGAAATTAATATGGCAATTTAACCACAGCTAAATGAAGTGATGAAAATGAAATTCTTTGACACAGGGGACTAGAAGTGTCTGAAATCTTTCTTTAAATGATAGCAGACCAATAGGGATACAGGTCCAGGAGATGAATGTATGATATACGGAAAGTCCACCATCTTTCAAGATTGGCTATTCCACTATTTTTAACCTCTCTTGCAAGGTTTAGCCCTAGTTAGTTTCTCTTTACAGACTCTGGCCACTTAAAAAATATTTTTCACTGTGAATATTCTAATTTATGTGTCAAATAATTCTGCAGAAGTTTCTCAACTGCTGTGTATGAGGAAGGCACAAGACTAGGGCAGGCAGCATCAGTGAATCCAAGAGGCAATATTTCATCCCTTGGAGCTTGCCTGAATCTCTGGAGAGTGGCTGCCATTTACTCACAGTTGACAAAAGATGGGACACTTTTCTGTCCTTGAATGCCTCTTGTACACATAAACACACCACACACACAGAGAGAAATACAGGTGGTGTGTGCCCTTTTTTTCCCCTGGGTGACCCCACTTCCTACAGATTTGATGTTTCTCAGTTCCTCATCCACAGACCCAGACCTTTTGTCCTTGATGATCAAGTTGGAGACAAAGTCTTTCGCTTCGTCGGAGATGCCCTCAAAGGCTTCCTCGTCAAAATACCAGTTGGCCGCCAGGACATTGTTGAGAGTTTCCGTATCGTTGTCTCCCAAGAACGGAGAGAGTCCGCTCAGCCTAAAGGATGGGAGGTGAAGAGGAAAACATGAATCAAAGCTCATTAGGAACAAAAACAAACCTCTGGGGACACAGCTCTATTTCCTTGGCAAAATCTAGTTTTTCTGTGGCCAGAGGTCTGGCTGCACAAAAAATCCAAAAAACCCAAGCGACCATGTAGGGTCATGAAAGATCATTGCCTTGCTGGTCCCAGGGAACGATCAGATACTCCTCAGTGTTGAAGCTTGGCAAATGCCCACTGGAGCTATCCCAAGGACAGGAGAGAGAGAACATGGAAAAGTTCCTTTTTTTTTCAGATGACAGCTCCCTGCATGCTGGCTTGGGAGATTCTGGGAGCTATCATCCAAAAAAGGGAGCTTTTCCAAACTCTGGAATAAAGGATCCAATGACAAGGACTACCAAAGATCACTGGAATGGGTTAGACTAAGGAGCCTTCTGGTTTCAGAATTCTGTTGAAAAATGGTGGCCAGATGCTTTTTAGTACTAAAGTGTTGGGATTTTCCTTGGTGTTTGCTCCAACCATCTGGATTTAAAACCATACTTCTCTCTTGAATGGGACTCATCTGTGCAGCTTCTCATATGGTACAGGCGGGAAGATGCTGGTGGACTACAACTCCCAGCAGCCATAGAAAAGCACAGGATTTGCAATCCCACCCAATATTTGAAGGTTGGTATTATTCAGAAATACACTGCTTACGTCCATGAAGGCTCAACCACTGAAGAGCCAAGGAAGAAATATTCCACTACGGATATCTTTAAAGCCTTCTAAAACTGGAAAGTTGGGAGAATTAGGGAACCTCTTGGACTGGCTGGGCCAGGCTGCACTCAAGTTCCCCTCAAGTCCCAGGCAACCTGGACAATATTGAGGCATAATGGTAGTTGTACTCCTGGTAGACCAAAAATCTCCCATCCTCATTTTAGGAGCAAACACAATATCCTACTTCAGCTGTCTGAAGTTAATAGTAAACCAGGAGGTGCAGAATCAGCTTGCAGAAGTTCTTTTTCATTGGACTTCAACTCCCAAGACTCCTGTGCTGGCTGGAGGATTCTGGATGTTGTTGTTCCAACCCCTTTTCCAAACTTTGGGTGCCAAAGAGTACCCCTTCTGTCTGACATTAAGCCTCTCTGCCCCCATGCCCCTCAAGACAAGAGGCATGGGTGCTCAGTGCACAAAAGAAACAAGACACATCCCAGGATGCTCCAAGGATGGTTGTTCATCGGTAGAAAAGCCCATTTCTACCAACCATCTTTGGGGTATCTTGAGACCTGCCTCTTGTTTCTTCTGTCAATTCCATTGAATGTGCCCCATTTTTCCTTCTCACAGTCGGGTTAACTCAGATGTTGCAACAATTAGACTTGCAAACTGAACCCATGTTAGAGCTTGGGTGACCAAACACAAAACAAAGCACCTTAAAAGCTAGATACATAAGTAAAGAAAATCATTTGCTATAATAATGCCCCACAGCCATCTCCCCCCAAGTTCTCACTCACAGCATGTATGTAATCACTCCCATGCTCCACATGTCAGTGGTGTAGGAGACTTGCTCATAGCTGACCACCTCGGGCGACAGGAATTCTGGGGTGCCAAAGTTGACCTTCAGCTTCTCTCTGGGGTTGTACCTGGGTGGGGAAAGAGAAGCTGGTGTCTGCCTTGTCACCATCAGTGCATGGGTGCTCTCTCACACATGCACACACACACGCAAGAAGGACCCCCCCATCCCCTTTATTTATATCCTCCCCTTTTTCCCAGAAGCAGGAATCAAGGTTTTTCTGGGGGAAAGAAAGCAAAGACATCAGGCATCAGAATCTAGGAAAAAGACATGGGCACATGAATCAGGCTAGCACTTTGCTTGGGAAGAACTTGCCTTGCCTTTCCTTGGGACCAAGTCAAGAAAGCCCTGAAGAAGAGCAGAAAGGCAGGCAGAATCATAGAATCCTAGAGTGGAAAGAGACCACAAGGGCCATCCAGTCCAACCCCCTGCCATGCAGGAACTCTCAATCAAAACATCCCTGACAGAAGAAGGAAAGAAGGGGCAGTGGTGTCTGGCCACCTTCAGGACATACCTTCGGGCAAGTCCAAAATCGATGATCTTTACCATATGACCTGTGGCACTTACACACAGAATATTCTCCGGCTGCAGAGGAGAGAAAGTGGGTGAATGCTTTGGGAAGGGTCTAAAAAGGAGCACCAGGAAACTAGGAGAGGGCTGCTGGTTCCCAAGAGAGAGGCTGAGAGGGTGGAAGCAGGAGGAAAGGGTTGCCTTCTACTAATATTGGCCTAGGTGGGCTAGCCAGACCCTAGTCATTGGATTTTGGCCAGGATCTATCATGGGCAAACCCATCTTGTTGTGATGGCTTCCATATCAGATAGTTTCCATATCATAACTGGACGGCTCCCAATCAGAGATTAAAGGAACTCTCCAAGGCACTGAACTCTATCCCCAAAACAGGCACAGTACCTTGGACAGATCCTGTAAAGTTTAAACTAAAAGTCTAAGCTGGACATGGGAAGCACCAGTCTCCACTATTAATTAAACTTCCTGTCCTTGTTGTTGTTGTGTGCCTTCACTGCCTGCACTGAACACATTTTCCTTCTCACAGTCAGGTTAACTCAGTTGTTACAACAATTAGACTTGCAAATTGCAAATTGCAAGACAAAGCACCTTAAAAGCTAGATTCTTTTTTTAAAATAAATTTTATTTTCAATATACATAAAATAACAATGCATAGGTGAAGGAAATCATTTGCTATAATAAACAGCCATCTTTCATCATGTGAGGGGAGCATCTCTTCCAAAACGATGCTAAACCTTTTATCTGGCTGGGCTATCAGTGTCTCCCAAAACTATATAGACTAGGATGACATGGGAGGAAACCATGAGAACTAAAGAGATTTATCAAATTGCTATAACTATATTGTATAATTACATCACTATTGACCTCTTAGCATTTCATTATTATCCCACTGTTTTGTCCCTCCTCTCGTGTTGCCCATGAAACAGTGTGATGTAGTGATATGATCTTTGGACTATGACTCTGGAGGCCAGGGTTCGAATCCCTGCTCAGCCATGTAAATCTACTGGGTGACTTTGGACAAGTCACACTCTCTCAGGCTCAGAGGATGACAATGGCAAACCGCCTCTGACCAAACTTGCAAAAAAAAAACAAACAGTAATAAGTTTGTCTTGGGGTTGCCATAAGTTGGAAAGGACTTGATGGCACACAACAACAACAACTTGTGTTACCCCACTTTCTGCAGCTCTTGGCTTCTGCCCAGCAGTTGGCCCTCCACGAGGCAAGGTGGCATCATACCTTGAGGTCCAGGTGTAGCACCCTCATCTGGTGCATGAAGAGGATGCCGTCACAGATCTGCCGCACGAAGACCATGCAGTCCACCTCGGTCAGAGGGTAATCCTCGTCAATGATCCTCTCAAAGAGCTCCCCACCTTCCACGCTGGACACAGAGAAGGGGTTGCATGAGTCCAGGGCTGCCTACATCATCACTAAGCGAGCCTAAAAACAGAGTGTTGGGAAAGTTACTTTTTGGATTACAGTTCCTAGAATCCTCATAACCATGGGCCAAGGGATTCTGGGAGTTGCAGTACCAAAAAAGGGAACTTTCCCAAGCTCCAATTAAAAACCCTTCACTTGTTTTCCTGAGCTTGATCTTTCATTCTCCTCTTCCCAGAATCTCATATTTCCACTCCACTTCCTTTCCTCTTCTAGCTTTTTAAAAAAAGATTTCTCAATCATGCACAGTCTTTGACAGCTCTCTTGTTTTTCTCCCATTCCACATTTAACTGTGCCAAGAAAAAAAAAAATGAAATCCCGCTCCCTGATTTGATCATGTATTTTGGCATTAACTGCCATTTTGTCTGCAGCCTAATTTCCAAGGAGTTCATGGCTGCTTATACAGGGTTCGCCTCCTTCACCTTCAGAACAGCCTAACTACCCTAAAGTCCCCAGATCCTGGCTAATCTTGGAAGCTCTGCTTAGGACATGGATGGGAGACCATCAACAAATACTAGGTGCTGTAAGGCCAGCATGACTGCACCCAACACTATTAGCTTCCCACTTAAATGGTACCTATTGATCTACTTGCATTTGCATTCTTTCAAACTGCTAGGTTGGCAGAAGCTGGGACTAGTGACAGGAGTTCAGCCCATCATGCGGCACTTGGGCTTTGAACTGCCAACCTTCTGATCTTTCAATCATCAGAATTATCATCTTAAGCACTAAGCCACTATCCTACATCAGCTTTTAACATAGAAAACACCAGCTCTTGTATTGCAAATCATTTGTTTGTTTTTGTTTAATATCATACTTCTCTTTTGAATGGGACTCATCTGTGCAGCTTCTCCTATGGTACAGATGGGAAGTGTGTGGCCCTACAAATGCTGCTGGATTACAACTCCCAATAGCCATAGACAAGCATGGGATTTGCAATCCCACCTAATATACAATTCCTATCCCTGCTCTATGCTGAAAGTCTACCTAACTCGGATCCAAAGCTTTCCCATATTCACCTTCCAAATATCCCACTTTCCCATGCTTTGCCTGCAATTTTTTTGTGGGTTTTTTGGGCTATGTGGCAATGTCCTAGAAGGGTTTATTCTTGATGTTTTGCCAGCATCTGTGGCTGGCATCTTCAGAGAAATCAGAAAATTGCCCACATCCTTTTCAACCCTATTCTTTTAAAGACTAGAAGCATGGTGGTTTAAAAACAAAGCAAAACAAAAACAAGAGGCTCCCGTCCTGCCATACTTGGGAACTTCCTTATGCACAGCCAATGCTCTGCCTTTCAGCCACAGAGGTCAATCCCCACCACCATGTGTCCACACCTCATTTAGCCTTCCCCACCACTTTTGTTCTCTCTGACAACTCACAACTCCATGAAGAGCATGATCGTCTTTGGCAGCTCAATGGCATCATACAGTTGAATCAGATTCCGGTGGTTCAGCTGGTTCATCACATCGATTTCCAACTCAACCATCTCCTGCAAAGCAGAGGCTGTAGGTTACACGATGGAGCAACAAATGGCTAAAGCTTAGGTTGGAACAGAGTGCTAGGAAGCTAGGAAAGCCAGCAAGCAAGTGCAGCAGCAAGACAAACTGACACAGGATGGTAAAGCTCTGAAAATATCTTTCTGTGTGGATTTCCAGAATGCCTCAGCCAGAATGACCACTTGGACTCTAAAACCCAGAATCAGTCCCGTAGCCAGTAGGGATCCTCATGCCAGAGCCTGTGCCAGAGCTTGGAAATTTTACTTTTTTGGATGCAAGCTTGCCCCCCCCCCCACCCCCAAATTCCTACAAACTCTTCAGAGAGCCATGGAGAGTTCTGCTGTTAACTGGCCAGTCAACAATTCAGGTACCCTACATTACACTACTATGGCACTATGATATCACTTTAACTTTCTTCACTTCAGCCTATGGAATCTAGTACTTGGAGTACTTTTCTGGACAGTTCTAGATTGCTCCACTGAGTCACAGTTCCCAAAGTATCCAGATTTAACCTAGTCCCTTGGAAATTAGGGGAACAGAGGTCAATCTAGCAGTTAATTGCAAACTACAAACCTGAGAATTCTGTTGGATGCAGCCATGCAGTTAAAGAGGAATCAGATTACCATAGCACTGTAGAGTGGACACATTCTGTATTTCAGGGCCCAGCCAGAACCAGAGCATACTACGCATCACCCCACACAGTATGTAAACCCTTTACCATAAGTGGAAAAGAATATGTCTTCATATGACACCCATCCTGTAACCACCAGGCATGAAACCAGTCCTGCAGCACTATGCGCTGGACCAGAAGCATGCCACATCAACCTTCCATGTTTGTAGGCTCCCCAGAAGACATACCCTGTCTTTTGGACCCTGTATCTTAATTGTTTTCACAGCAAGCTTCAGGCCCGTCTCCTTTACAGTGCACACACGGACCTCCCCAAACTTCCCCCTGCGGTAAGAAAGAGAAACACAGCATGAAAACCACATGGCATGAACAATTTTCTCAAATCTACCTTCAAAGTCCTTCCTAAAAGCTCTTTTTCCCCTGTGTGGCATTTGATTTAACTCACTATCTCTCACTCCATATTAGTTATAATCAAGCTTTAAGTCTAAACCAGTCAGCACACATCCATCCCTCTCTCTTTGCTCCGTTTTCTCCATTGTCCCAATCTTAACTGGGAACTCCAAGAGGGCAGAGTCCTTTGTCTCTTAAACTCTAAGGTACTATGCACACTACTGATGGTATGGAAGAGTTTGGAAAAGTTACTCTTGAGGGTTTACAACTCCTAGAATCCTCAGCTACCACAGTCATCTGGCAAAGGTGGGTGTGGGATTCTGGGAGGTGTAGCCCACAAAAAGTATGTTTTCCACGGAGTTTATCATATGACAGAATTTGGGGATATAATGCAATGGCAATCCGAATGCAATCATGGGGTTTCACGTTATTGTGTATGAGTGTATCTCATGCAATTTCAGGCAAAACGGAAGTCATTCCGAACACAATCATAGGTTTTACGTTAATGCATATAAGAGTATGGACTCTTTCATACAAGGCTAAATTGGAAGTATAATTTAAGGTCAATTCGAATGCAATCATGGGTTTTACGTTATTGCGAATTAACTCTTCGCACGCAAATTCGGGCAAGAGGGAAGCCAATTCGAATGTAATCATGGGTTTTATGTTATTGCGAATTAAAGCTTCGCATGCAAATTCGGGCAGGAGGGGGTTATTTTCGGGTAATGGGAAGTAATTCCGAACGGAGCAGGGGTTCTTCCGAACGGAGCAGGGGTTCATGTAAATTCGCTAAACTAGCGAATTTACATGAATCCGCATTGGCTCCATTCGAAGTTGGGAGAAATTCCTCCCGTTTGAAAGAGTAGTCTGTCACGCAATTTCAGCCAATGGGGGTCATTTTCGGGAAATGGGAAGTCATTCTGAACGCATTCCGAATGCAATTAGATTTCATGTAAATTCACTAAACTAGTGAATTTATGTGAATTTGAATTGGCTCAATTTGAAATTGGGAGAAATTCCTCCCGTGTGATAAACTCCCAAGTTCTGCATCTAAATGAATGGTCCATCAGTCGCTAAGCTACCAGATGCCCAAGTTGGAAGAGGTGGCCAGTGAGAGGATTCAGGCTCCTTCTCCTTTCTTACCCTCCCAGCATCTCCTTGGTATTGATGCTGTAGGTGTCTTTGAATTCTCCCGTTCTCAGTTTGACAATGCGGTGGGTGAAAGGTGCAGGTGGTGGAGGAGTGTCATCTAGAAGAAAGGTGGGCAAAAGAAAAGAGCATTGGCCTATGTAATGTTTCTGCCAGAGTCCTTCCTTGATCCAGTCCAGGTTTGTTGGAATGTCCTGGGCTAAGTATTGAAAGAAAATAAACCTCTTTGAGATGTGGTGCTGGAGAAGAGTGCTAAAGGATACCGAGGACAGCCAAAAAGACAAACAAATGGTTCCTTGATCAAGCCTGAACCCTCCTTGGAAGCCAAGATGACACAAAACTGAGGCTGTCATATTTTGGCCACATCATGAAAAAGCATGACTCATTAGAAAAAACAATAATAGTACATCGGTAAGTGGTTATAGAAATATACTTGCTACTTGCTAATAATGGTAGGAAAGGTGGAGGGAAGCAGAAAGAGAGGAAGGCTGCATGCCAGATGGAGAGAAACGGGAGGTCATGGGCCTGAAAGTACAGGACCTGAGCAGAGCAATGGAGGACATGGAGTCTTGGAGATGTCTCACCTATAGGGTCGCCATGATTCATGGCAACTTGAAGGCAGTTAACAACAACAACAACAACAACAACAACAACCATTAATGGTTTTCTTGTATGCAGCAACAAAGCCTGCATCCTTTACTCATTTGGTGAGTTTACATTGTTGCTAGCAGGTATTCCAGGCAATAGCCTAACTTGTGGCAGGGGCTGATGGCCATTCTTGTAACCTCAGTGGGGCACACATGAGACACTGAGCCCACAAACAGGGACTTCAGTTCCACAAGAAAACCTCCAAGGTGTATTCATATGGTGACATCTACTGGCAAAACTGTACAGATGCATTTGAAGAGTGAGAGCCATCATGGTGTGGTTTGAACATTGGCAGACCACTCTGGAGACCAGGGTTTCAATCCCCTCTCAGCCATGGAAACCTACAGGTTGACCCTGGACAAGTTACACTCTCTCAGCCTCAGAGGAAACAAAGGTAAACCCTCTTTGAACAAATCTTGCCAAGAAAACTGTGATAGATAGGATTCAAAGGTATAGCTGTGTTAGTCTGTAGAATCAGTATGCAGAGAGATCTTGTAGCACCTTTGAAACTAAGAATTCAAAGATATAGCTGTGTTAGTCTCTAGAATGAATATGTAGATTTTATAGCACCTTTGAGACTAACTGAAAGAAAGACGTTGGCAGTATGAGCTTTCCTAGACAACAACAACAACAACAACAACAATAATAATACAGATCTTGTAGTACCTTTGAGACTAACTGAAAGAAAGACATGAGCTTTCCTAGACTAAGGGTCTCCATAAGTCAGAAATGACTTGAAGGCACACAACAACAAATCTGAAAACAAAATGAGGGATGATACCTCTCTATAAGCAAGTAGGAATTGCCATTGCCCCAAGGTGTGTCCAAAACAAGGCAACCCAATCTCCACAACAACACAAGCTGAAGTTCAGTATGCAAAGGGGTCTTCCTGCTTTTGTCCCACAATGACCACCATTAAAAATGCATCTGAAGAAGTAGACTGAAGTTTAGGAAAGATCATGCTGCTGGTCCTTTCTTTCAGTTAGTCTCAAGGGTGCTACAAAATCTCTTAGTGTACCAATTTTCCAGACTCACACAGCTACATCTTTGAATTCTACAAGCTGAAGTTGTTTGGGATATAAAGCCATTTGGAGACACCAGTAAAAGAGACACACAGGATAACACAGCTTTGAGATTTCCTTGCAATATTGCCGAGGATGGCATGTAGCTGAGCATAGCACCCGAGAATAGTGTCCCTGCTGCAGCCTTTCAGCCAAATGTTTGGCCTTGTACCTGTGAGCTCTAACTGAATGACTTGACAGACTGACATCCAGGGCTTTTGTGGAGATTTAAAACTAGTGCTAACCCACATTGACAAAGGGACTGGATCAGGAATAGCTTGGAAATGTTGGCTTGATAGAATCATAGAATTGGAAGAGACCTCAAGGGCCATCCAGTCCAATGTTGTTCTGCCATGTAGGAATACACAATCAAAGCACTTCTGAACATTGGCCATCCAGTGTGTTGGTTTAAAAACCTCCAGATTCCGCCACACTCCAAGGGAGCGTTTTCCACTGTCAACCAGCTCTTACTGTGAGGAAGTTCTTCCTAATGTTGAGTTGGAATCTCTTTTCCTGTATTTTGCATCCACTGCTCCAGGTCCTAGTCTTTGGAGAGCAGAAAACAAGCTTGCTACATCCTCAATCTGACATATATTTCAACATGGCTACCATGTCACCCCTTAACCTTCTCTTCTCCAGGCTAAACATACCCAGCTCCATAAGTCTCCCCTCATAGGGCTTTATAGTTTCCAGACCCTTCACCATCTTAGTTGCCCTCCTTTAGACAACTCCAGTTTCTCCACATCTTTTTTGAACTGTGGTGCCCAAAACTGGACACAGTTTTCCAGGTGAGGCCTGACCAAAGCAGAATAGAGAGGCACTATTACTTCCTATACATTATATTGAAATAGCTACATGAAGCTGTCTCTTCTTTTGCATATTGGACTAGGAGAGGGGTCCCTGTTTGGGCATGGAAAACCCCTTCGGGTGACTCTGGACAAGTCACACTCTCTTAGCCTAAGAGGAAGACGAAACAGATCTCCTCTTGCAGAGAAAACCCTACAATAAAGTCACCATAAGATGTAGCTGAAGGTATACAACAGCAACAGTAGCAGCAGCAGCAACAAGAAGCCCCAAGAGAGGGCAGTGGCATCACTAAGGTTGGCATCAAACAGCAACTAGTTTGCAGCAATTAAGGATAGAGAAACTGGGATCTTTTAAAAGCTGAAAAGTAGGATGATGGAGACTGTCCCTACCAAACTGAGAAAGTTGGATGGTATGCTATCCAGGGTTTCAGACAGGGGCATTTCCAGCCCTGTTTGGAGATATTAGTAGGATTGAACCTGGGACATCTTGCATGCAAGGCAGATGCTCTGTTATTGAGCTCTGCCTTCTCCTGACATGTTGGAGCCCACAGGGCATCGTGTTCATCCAGGTTTTGCCTTCCTGTAATTTCCATAGGGAAGATACACATGGAGGGGCATTGCAATACTATTGCAATACTGTTTTTCTAATCTCCCCTGTGCTTTGCTTCAGAGACTTTGACATTTTGCTCGCATGCCTTCCAATGTTTCTTCTCCTAAGGGCCATGAATTTCTTTTTTTTTTTTAAAAAAAGAAAAACTACAGCTGCATTTTCTTAAGGTTCTGAATTCTGCAGACACAAGAAAACTACAGGTGCCTAAAATAGGTTCGGCCTCAAATAAACCCACTGGATTACCCCAATACAGAGCACACTACATCTCTCACCCTGTCTTTTCTTCCTATATGCTCCAACCTAGAGCCTGGGGAGGAAAAGTTGGACTTTCATTCCACTGCTAGCTCAGCTGCCGGTTCTGGGAATGGTCATTCAAAAAGCGATTCTTTGCCTCTCCTGTTTTGGTTTTACCCTTGTCCACCCCTAGAAGCCAAGATGATCACATTGCATCTGTCAGACTTTCCCCACATCATGAGAAGGCATGATTCATTAGAAAAGATAATGATGCTAGGAAAGGTAGAAGGTAGTAGAAAGACAGGAAGAGCACACGCTAGATGGATAAACTCAGTCAGCCATGAGCAGAGCAGTTGAAGATAGGGAGACAGATGTCTCATCCCATAGGATTGCCATGAGTGGAGATCTACTCAAAGGCCGTTAACAACAACAAGGGTTGCCAAACCAGAGCCAAGTCTAACAAATACACACTCAGGATTTCATTGCACCACCTCCGGTGCCCTACTTACCTCTTTTGAATTGGGCTTAAATTCAGAAGTTACACTGATTTCACTGCATGGACTTTTTCCTCAAAACAGCTTCACGTTCCCTTCAGTGTTGAATTCAGGCCCCATAAGTTGCTTCGGCAGCCATTTTTTTCCAATTCTGAAGCTTCTGATTTGGAAATTTGAGCCCAATTCGGAAGAGGTAAGTCCAATCAAGTCCTCAGTTTGCAGCAACTGAAGATACAGAAACTGGGATCTTTTAAAGGTTGATAGTCAGGATGACAGAGCATTACCTGGGGGCCTGACGTTTCAGCACCAAAACCTGAAACCTTGTGATGCCCACAGGAGGTGTACCTGATGAAGCTAGCAGGATGATGCTACAAGAGGCAGCCCCTGGGATGTTGTGGTGCATGATACATTAAGCATCATTCACAGCTGCACATAGGACACCATCCCAAATAAAAAGCACCAGTTCTAACAAATAAGGACTACACACACACACACTTTTCAAGGCAGTAATCCCACACTACGATTCCTGCCCCTTGCCTTTTGGATCAGAGAAGAGGGTCAAAGTTCTGAGATCTCAGAACTCAACCTCACCCACACCCAGCATGCCTGTGTCCCTCCCTGTTCAATATCAGAAGGTCACTGAGCAGCAAGATAGCCTCTCCTATCCATCACAACTGGTCTCCCATGCAGTCCAACATTCATAGGATCATAGTGTTCGAAGAGACCCCAAGGACCATCTAGTCCAACCCCCTGCCATGCAGAAACTCACAATCAAAACATCTCTGACAGATGGCCATCCAACCTCTGTTTAACGACGTTCAAGGAAAGACTCCACCACACTACAAGGAAGCATATTCCACTGTCAAACAGCTCTTATTATCAGTAAGTTCCTCCTAATGTTGAGGTGGAATCTCTTTTCTTGGAGCTTGCATCTACTGTTCCATATCCTATTCTATTCTCTGGAGCAGCAGAAAACAAGCTTGCTTCCTCCTCAATATGACACCCCTTCAAATACTTAAACAGAGCTATCATATCACCTCTTAACTTTCTCTTCTCCAGGCTAAACATCCCCAGATCCATAAGTTGTTCCTCATAGGGCATGGTTTCCAGACCCTTCACCATCTTAGTTGCCCTCCTTTGGACACATGGCTCCAATTTGTCCACATCCTTTTTGAATTGTGGTGCCTAGAACTGGACACAGTATTCCAGGGAGGCCTGACCAAAGCAGAATAGAGTGGCACTATTACTTCCTATACATTATATTCAATACCTGGCTCTTTTTTGTGTGTTGGACTAGGACTCAAGGAGACCATGAGTCCTTGTTTGGCTATGGAAACCCCTTTGGGTGACCCTGGGCAAGTCACACTCTCTTAGCCTAAGAGGAAAACAAAACAGACTTCCTCTTCTTGCTAAGAAAACCCTATGACAAAGTCACTGGTGGTTCCATTTTATCCCAAAATGATGGCATCTGTGAAGAATACAGGATTTACAATGACAAGAAGAGATTCGCGAACCCCAAACAAAATTGGAACAACAAACACGATACGCATCAGTGCGGTGATCGCATCTCCTTGGGACAAAATAATGAATTTGAATGCCCCCTTTGCAAGGGCTGTTCAACAATGGAAGAGTCTCATTCAGAGAGTGGTGCGCTCCCATTCTTTAAACAGAGATCTTTGAACAGAGTTTGGATGGTCATCCCTCAGGAGTGCTTTAGTTGTTTATTCCTGCATGGTCCCTTCCAGCTCCATGATTCTAAGAGCAGAGAGAGCATTACACAGGTTGGGGAAGGGCCAAAATCAACAAGAGGCAAACACACAGAAGCTATAACTATGTTCCAACTTGATTGGACACCGAACCATTCATTCCACCTCAATGGAGACAGGAGCAGAGAAGATTTCAATTTTGGCTCTGGCAACACGTTCTTGAAAGCAAAGAGCAAGAGGATCATTGTAAACACATGCTTGAAAACCACAGAGACATAGAATCATAGAGTTGGAAGAGACCACAAGGACCATCCAGTCTAACCCTATTCTGCCATGCAGGGAATCCAGCCTCTGTTTAAGACCTCCAAGGAGGGAGACTCCACCACAGTCTCCAAGGGAATCTGTTCCACTGTTGAACAGCCCTTACTCTCAACAAGTTCCTCCTAAAGTTAAGGTGGAATCTTCCAATTCAAAGAATCATAGAATTATAGAGCTGGAAGAGACCACAAGGGCCATCCAGTCCAGCCCCATTCTGCCATGCAGGAACTCTCAAATCAAAGCATACCCAACAGATGGCTATCCAGCCTCTGCTTAAAGACCTCCAAGGAAGGAGACTCCACTACGCTCCGAGGGAGTGTGTTCCACTGCTGAACAGCTCTTACTGTCAGGAAGTTCCTCCTAATGTTGAGCTGGAATCTCTTCTCCTGCAGTTTGCATCCACTGTTCCGCATTCTAGTCTCTGGAGCAGCAGAAAACAAGCTTGCTCCCTCCTCAATATGACACCCCTTCAAGAATTTAAACAGGGCTATCATATCACCTCTTAACTTTCTCTTCACCAGACTAAATATGCCCAGCTCCCTAAGGGGTTATTCATAGGGCATGGTTTCAAGACCCTTCACCATTTTAGTCACCCTCCTTTGGACACGCTCCAGTTTCCATCAACTAAAGGTATGGGACCAAAGAGAGGAATCAAGAATGCAGCCAAAGAGACCACTGGCTTTGAGTGCAGAAGGCCTGAGGTTTAGTGTCCAGTATCACACTGTTCAAGAATTATGTCACACACACGAGGAACAGAGAAAGGATTGTTGCTCACAACTAACCCCCTAGGTTGGCCCTTGCATGTGTTGTGCTTCTTACCCATCACAGCCAAAAAAATCTTTTACAGAATGTACTGGCAAAGATGAACCCATGAATTGACTCAGTATATGGTAGTTTTATGGAGGGTGAGGGGAGAAGCAACACAGAGGCAAAGTTTCTAGAGATACAGGCATTGAATATAATAAGCAGAGTGGATGGGGTGACAGAATCATGTGGCACCCTTAAGGTTAGAATATTTATTTTGACCTCATATCTTGTGGATTACAATTCAGTATATCTGTAATTGACAAAATGTGCTTTTGCAGTGGACTATTGCATTGTTGTGGGATTGCACTAGATGACCCTTTATCCCTTTCCACTGTATGCTTCTATGATTCCATGAAAAAAAAGCATGATAAAATAAAACGGTCAGCTTTCAAAGTGCTACAAGAATATTTCTCCCTCTTCATCTTTTTTATCGAGGTAGAATTTGGTAGCCGAGTTTGGGCATCATGAAAGGCCAGTATATGAAACACATCCATGATGCAATTGTATCTGAGATATTGTGTACAGTTCTGGTCACTGCACTCCAAAAGGGAATATTTTAGAGTGGAAAAGGTGCAGAAAAGGGCAACCAAAATGATCAAAGAACTGGAGCAACTGCTCTGCATGGAGTATTTACAATGTGTTGGAGCTCTTTTAGCTTAGGTGGGAAAATACAAGTATGAGGTTTTCTTAGCAAAGTCTGCCACTTCCTTTCTCTGGGGCTGATAGAGTCCCACTTCCCACAAACAAAACAGTTGCAAAAAAAAAAAAAAAGCATGAAGCAGAGTGTGCAGATGCCCTCATGCACAAATTTGTGGGGACTGTTTAATTGTTTTTTAAATTTTTTATATTTATACATTTTAATGCTTTTGTATTGCTTTTAAATTGTATTGTTTTAAATTGGCTGTTTGCCACTTTGAGTGCAAGAAAGGTGGGGTAAAAGAGGATGATGATGATGATGATGATGATGAGCCACTATGTGAACAGAATGAAGGACTAAAGAGAGTTTTTTGGTTTTATCCAGCTTCAAGGCTTTTCATGTGTTCTTATGAAGGATTTGCAAGGGAGGGCTGTCTTTAATGTTGTCAATAATGGTCAAATCCTGGAGTGGAAGATGTAACTATGGTATGTTTCCCATCCAACTACACCAACCCACCTTTTCTCAGTTTTATTGAGCCAGTGTAGCATAGTACTTTGAGTGAACCGAGAGTTCAGTTCCCAGCTTGGCCATGAAACCCACTGGGTGACCTTGGCCAAGTCTCATGCTCACAGCCTCAAGGGGAAAGCAATGGCAAACCTGCTCTGAAGAAATCTTGCCAAGAAAACCCCAAGTAAGTAAGGGTCGCCTTAGGATTGCCTAAGTAGGACATGACTTGAAGGAACACAACACAAATTCTGTTACACATAAACATGACCAGTGGGGATTGGGAGTGGAGCAGAGAAGTGTCCAGTTGTCTTCCAGAAGTTGGATGCACAGCAACAGACATCCTCTGGCCTCTCCCAGGAATGATCTAGAGGTCCCAAGGATGAAGTCATTGTGTGCATCAGCTTCAGGAAGATAGTTGGATACTAGTCCGATACCCCTTCTTACCACTGGCCAAGAAACGGCCATATTGGGGAAGCTACAGCTGAGAAAAGAAGGATTGGAAGTGGTCCCTGCGCAGTCAGTAGAGAACTATAACCTCTGCAATAACCAAAAAAAGTGGGTTACAAGGGTATCAAGTACAACCTATGACATCAAATCTCAATAACAGAATGCTAGCCATTGTGTTTGTAGGGCTAGCAATGAAGTGCAGAGGCTTGTGGGATTTTCTGCCTTTTTTGTTGTCTTTGAATATTGTGCACCTTGAAGTATGTAAGGAGAGGTTTCTACCCATCACACCATTCTCCTAAGGCACAGTTATGCGTTAGCTGTACAGTTGTATCATACCCTTCAACATTTCACATGTGGTCCAGCAACATCAGAGCATGGTTAACTTGGAAAGCATTATTAATGAAGAGAAGAGACAAGCTATGAGAGTCTGTAGCAGTTTGATTTTGCCTGAGCTTACTAGGAAGGACACGATCGAGCTTCTCCTCCCCTCTTCCTCAAGGCTGAGTTTAAAGGGTGCAAACTACTTTGAACTCAGTTTGCAGCAACTGGATTCAAACTACAGGGAAAGAGATTCCACCTAAACATTAGGAAGAAATTCCTGATGGTAAGTGCTGTTTGACAGTGGAATATGCTGCTTTGGAGCAGAGTGGACGGAGTCTCCTTCCTTGGAGGTCTTTAAACAGAAGCTGTTGCCACATTGCAGAAATAAAGCAGTTTCACACTCTTTAACTTCCATGACTCAATGCTATGGAACCTGGGATTTGTAGTTTTGTGAGATATTTAGCCTTCCCTGTCAAAGAGCCCTGGTACCAAACTACAAATCCCAGAATTCCATAGCATTGAGAGATTTATCATATTGCAAACATTGAAAACAAACCTGGCAGGCAGCAAAAGAAAAGTGTTTTTCCATTTCTCTCTCTGCACTTTTGTTCTCTTCCAGTTCTGAAAGCATGGGAGAGGGTTGTAAAAGCCTCCCTTTTCCCAAGCTGGAAAAATCCATTTAGCGAAAGGGACACTTTTACGATTCTTTCCTATACTTTACAACCAGAAGAGATTGAACATGGTTGATGTCATGCAGAGACAGAAACAGAAAACAATGCATCCCACTGGGTTTCTTTACAATGGGATAAGACTTCCATAGTCATGGAAGTTAAAGTGATGCCAACCTGCTTTCTTTCTGCAGTGTGGCAGCAGCCAGAGGCTGAATGGCCATTTGTTGGGAGTGCTTTGATGGTGTCTTCCTTTGTGGCAAAAGGAGGTTGGACTGGTTGTCCTTGAGGCCTCTTCTAACTCCATGATTTTATGAGGACAAAGTGGGAAAGTGAGAGAAGAAGAAAGAAACCGGGACTTTTAAAAAACTGCTGAAAACATGGGAAGAAAGAAGATGAACTGGGACTATCCCTGCCAAATTGGGACAGTTAAAGCGTATGTGCCATCTCCACAGATTTAAAGGCTAGCAAACTGCACCATCTCAATCACCATCACCATCTCTCATTGCCCCCCATCTCTACCGCTTGTTCCGGCCAAAGTGGCTGCGGACTACGGATGCCTGAGGCCTTGGTGGCCTTACCCAAGATCGTGGTCGGGTCCTCTTTGCCAAAGTCCGGAGTGAGGTAGGGTCCGGTTGGAGACTCTGGCACAGGAAGAGCTCCGACTTCTGCAGGGGTGGCCATGTCTGCCTTGTTTTCTGAAGGTAGCTGTTCAACTGGATGGGGCTCATCTGTAGGTTTCGCAGCTGAAGTTTCGGCACTTGTACTCTCTGGGGCCACACTGGGTGGCTCGACCAAGGTCCTTTCTGCTTCCTTCTCATCTGGGCTTGGTTGCTCGCCGACCGGCTCCTGTGGCAAAGCAGGGGCTTCCACATCCTTGGATTCTCCGGTTGCTGGCTCTCCTCCTCCTCCTTCATGGCTGGAAACAGCCAACTCTCCTGGCTTCTGCTCTCCTTGACCGTCCAAAACTTCCTCGGGAATATCTCCTAAGCTGAAACATTGAAACAGAACTGAGATCTCCAAACTGCAATGGATCCTTCACATTGGCTGGGATTCAGAGAACAGGACCCCTGCGAAAGTGGGAAAACTGCAAATAAAAGAAAACACTATTTTTTTTAAACCAGAGAACACTTTTCTAGGAATCTCCAGGCCCTCCAGTGCAATTCTGTCAACACAGACAGAAGGTGACCATAGAAGTGCACTGGAGGACCTGCAAATGCCTGGAGAAGTGTTCTCTCTAGCAATCTCTAAGTCCACCAGCACAACCTCTGCTGAATATTAACCATAGAGTCAGGCTGGAGGAACAAGATACTCCCAGAGAGAACATATTAATCAAACCCCTGAATAATCATATCCACAAAAGTCAAAGCTGCAGATGTGGAGGGTTAACTGGCCCATTGTTGGCCTGCACTGTCCTGGTAGTAGCTCTCTAGGGTTTCAGAAGATGGAGTCTAACTCTGTCTAGTTGGAGATGCCAGGAATTGAAGGGACCTTCCACATGCAAAGCAGCTGTAGCCTTCCTTGTCATTCTGTGTACTTGCAACCATTCACATACCACAACAAAACCCACAGCTAGTTTGCATTTTCCATGCACTTCTGGATAGATGGGTCAGCACAGCAATTGAGGTCTAATCTGCATTGCAGAAATAATGCATTTTGACACTGCTTTAAATGCCATTTTGGTGAGATATTTAGCCTCCCATGTCAGAGAGCTTTGGTGCCACAACCAACTACAAATCCCAGGATTCCATATCATTGAGCCATGGTAGTTAAAAAGCTGCCAAACTGTATTATTTCTGAAGTGCAGATTAGACTTGGGAGAGATGAGGATCTAGGATCGAGATCACTGAATTGACTGGCGTGCACAGATTTTGCCTTCTTCATTTCAGTCATCTGCAACAATCCACATAGCCTTCTGGTTTGGAGTAGAGTAACCATTTCTTACAAGTCAACTTGAAAGAGCAGGCCGTTTTCAAATTGCACTGATTTCCCTAGTCAGCATGGAAATGGACAACCGCTACCTTACAGGCATAGAAACATAGGAAAATGCATATACTAAGTGAGACCACTGGTTCATCTACTTTGGTATTGTCATCTCTGACTGGCAGCAGTGGTTCTTTGTGGTTTCAAGCAAGATTCTTTCCGAGCTGTATCTAGATGCCTTGGTTGTCTCTTATCTGTGTACTAACAAGGCCTGATCCTCTTTACTTTCCAAGATTGGGGATGTTCTGTGTGATGCATAGCAGTGTTTTTCACATATGTGATGTAGACCAGCAATATTTCCCCCCCAAAGTGACAGGGACTGGCATCATATTTGTACCATTAGTTACAGATGCTTCTTTCTTTCATGTAAACTCTCCTTGGACTGGAGGCTGATGGGCTGCAGAATGGTACAAAATTCAGGGACCAGTGTTTTGAGTAGTATTGTTCTACAGGTTGAGCCTCCCTTATCCAAAATGCTTAGGACCAGAAAACCTGTACTGTTGTCCCTCCACACTTTATTTATTGTCATTTGTTTAATTAATTTCTATCCCACCTTTCTCCCCAAAGGGACCCAAGGCAGCTCACAATAACAATTTTAAAAACATATTGCAATAAAAAATTAAAACCTCAGCTAAAAACAATATAAAATTACAAATATTAAAACTACAATAAAATCACAATACCCATCCCATATAAAACCAATCCACCTGCGGCTTTGACTTTTGAGGATTTGATTATTTGCAGTTTTGAATAATGTGTTCTCTCAAAGGAATCTGTCAGAGGTCGACCATAGAGTTTTTCTACAGAAACTAGGAGTTTCTAGAGAAAATACTTCTCTAGATATTTGTATGTCCTCCTGCATGATTCTATAATCAACATCTGGCAGATGTGGACCATAGATTTGCACTGGAGGACACGGAGATTCCTAGAGAGGTATTCTCTCAGGTAAAAAGAATAGTGGGGTTTTTTTATTGCAATTTTTCCACATTCACCCCTAAGCCCAGCGAATGTGGAAGGACCACTGTATTTGCATATACCTGTATGTACATAATGAGATAGCTTGGAGATGGGACCGAAGTCTAAGCACCAAATTCACTTACATTTCATATATACCTTATATGCACAGCCTGAAGGTAATTTAATACAATGTACAACAAAATAATTTTATGCATGAAACAAACTTTGTGTACACCATGAAAGGTTTTGGTGTTTGGAATATTTTGGAATTTCAGTTAAGGGAGACTCAACCTGGATAGGACACATTTCTTGTGGCATCTCGAGACCAAGGTTGGTACAGGGCAGGAAGCTTACCTGTGAATGGTAGGTGGGCAACTGAGGCTTTGCTGAAGGTGGAGGGGCTTCTGTTGGCTGCCTTCAGGGTGGCTTTGGGTCTCCTCCGCTGCCTTTGCTTCATCTGGGCCCTTACCTCCTCCTGCCTCAGTTTGACTGGGTTCTTCAGGGCTTGTTTTTGGCTCTTCTTTCAGCTCCGTTGGCTCCACTGCCAGAGCTGTGGGTTCTCCTCCTCCTCCTCCTCCAGTATCATGAGCACTGCAAGCGTCTCCATCCTTCTCCATCGCCTGATCTTCTTGATGGGCTTTCTTGACTGAGTTTTGTGTCTAGCTAAGACTTCCAAAGCCAGGGTCTCCTCCTTTGCCTTCAGCTCAGCTTCTGCATGAGATACAAGACAGAAGACAAGTCAGAAAACAACATGTTCTTCTATACCACTAAGAGATATGATAAAATAGATGAAAATTTTGCATAGTTAAAAGAAACAGCAAACCCATTTAAACTTTAACAGCAAACTAATGTCTGCACAGGGTCCTTGGTCTCTGGTAACTCCCATGTTAGTAAGGCATTGAAGCTGCTTTGTTTTTTAGTTTGTACTATCCATGTACAACCGAAGTATTAGCAGGGGAAAAATGGGTGAAAATTCAAATACTGTAACAACTGTTTTAACCTGTAAAAGGCAGGAAGCAGGCAGCCTCTAAACAACAGAATTTTTAACATTTTAATTTGAGTTTTGTGTGCATTTGCTTGCCATCTTTTGTGGAGCACAAGAGAGCGCAAGAGAGCGCGAGAGAGAGAATAAAAGCCAAAAATGCTGAAAAATGTTCAGTCCGTACATATAAATAATGTACACCATTTATTTAATGTGTCTGTCTCTTATGCTATACAAATAGATATAGCTGATCAAATGTGGTGTGTTAATTAATGGAACCAAAACAAAGACCCTAATATTGCCTTTGAATCAGTTTGACAACTGCAGTTCTGTACTGCAGAAATAATGCATTTTGACACTGCTTTAACTGCTATGGCTCAGTGCCATGGAATCCTGGGATGTTTGGTTTGTTGTGCCATCAGAGCTCTCAAGAAGAAAGAAGGCTGAATATCTCACAAACTACAAACCTCAGAATTCCATAGGATGGAGCCATAGCAGTTAAAGCAGTGTCAAACTGCATTATTTCAGCCGTGCAGATGCAGCCTAGTTTGAATACCTCTTAAAAACACTTCAGATTTCTGTATTTTTGCTACAGAATTTATTCATTTATTTAAAGTATTGCCGTATCACTGCCAGTCCATGAGGGCTCCTGAGGCAATTAACAAATAAAATCCAGTGACAACAATAGAGGGATAAAATCATTTTTAAAACACACTAAAACACTCTTTGCAAAGTCCTAAAAATGGTTTCAAAACAATCCCAGAATCCAGTTTTTGAATAGTCAAAACAGCAGTTTCAGACACAGAACAATACTGTGATCTGTTATTAGTCTGTTTGAGCCTGAATATTTAATTTGACATCCCAAGCATTTTTGTGCTGGTTTGGGAATGATTAGCAAATTGCTGGGTATGGATAATTTGGAAATGGATGTGAAATAAGTTTTAAGGATTGCAAGTACTACCAATATAATTTTTTTGTCTCCTTCAAGATGAGTGAAATCATCAACGCCAGCCTGGGAATGCTAGATAAGTGTGCTAGTTGTATATAGATATCAGCATATGACCTCGAAATTTAAATAGTCAAAGATTTCCTATACCTTGATCAATCTTTGATCAGAACAAAGACTGCAGTCAAGAAATCAGAAGATGACCAGGAATGGGAAAGGTAGCTATGAAAGGGCTAGAAAACAACTAAGCACTAAAGTTAGGATCATCCAAGCCATGGTATTCTCCATCACTGTGTACAGATGTGAGAGCTGGACAGTGAAGAAAGTGGATAGGAAGAAAATAAACTCATTTGAAATGTGGTCCTGGAGAAGAGCATTGAGAATACAGTATATGGCCAAAAAGAGAAACAAATGGGTCCTAGAACAGATCGAGTCTGAAGTCTCAATGGAAGTCAAGATGATTAAACTGAGACTGTTGTACTTAGCATGAGAAGATACGATTTATTCGAAATGAAAATAATGTCTTTATAGGAGGAAAGGGCTGGATGAGGAAAAACAAATTGGAAGATGAATCCAGACATGACAGAGGTGCTTACTGTCAAAGGACCTAACCTAGGTTTGGAGATGTATCAACCAGTCCTGGATTACTGTGTTTGCAGCTTGGGGTGCTCCTGGATCTGTAGCTTAAAATGACAGCTGAGATAGATGCAATGCCAAGGAGTGCTTACTCTCAGCTTTGGCTCTTACACCAGCTGGGCCCCTAACTAGAGCTGGAGGAACTAAAGATGGTGGTGCATGCGCTGGTGACCTCAAGGCTGGACCTTTGCAATGCACTGTACATTGGACTACCTCTGTCCCAAGTTCAGAAACTTCAGTTAGTTAAAAACACAGCAGCCTGGTTGATTACGGGGACATCTAAGAGGGACATATTATACATTTTTAAGCAAGGTGATTGAGAGGGCAGTCGCCTCCCAACTCCAGGCAGTCTTCAATGAAACCGATTATCTTGATCCATTTCAAACCGGCTTCAGGACAGGACATGGAGTGGACTACCATGGTCGCTCTGACCGATGACCTCCACCTGAGCATCAACAGGGGTAGTGTGACCTTGCTGGTGCTCTTGGATCTCTCAATGGCCTTTGACACTGTAGATCATTCCATCCTTTTAGGTCGGCTGAGGGAGCTGGGGATCAGAGGCACCGCTCTTTGGTGGTTCTGGTCCTTTCTCTCTGGCAGGTCCCAAAGGGTGAGGCTCAGGGACAGTTGCTCATCCAAAATTGAGCTTAAATGCAGCGTCCCTCGGGGCGCCATCCTGTCCCCGATGCTATTTAACATTTATATGAAGCCGCTGGATAAGATCATCCGGAGGCATGGAGCGCAGTGTCATCAGTACACTGATGACACTCAGATATATTTCTCCATGACCAGATCATCTGCTCAGACCTCAGATGGCGTCTCTTCTCACCTGGCAGCGGTCATGGATTGGATGAGGGAAAACAGATTGAGGCTTAATCCAGACAAAACGGAAGTACTGACAGTTACCGGCCCGAAACCAGGTCTGGGAATACAACTCCCGGTCCTAGACGGAGTCACACTCTCTTCGAAGGACTCTGTTCGCAATCTGGGTGTACTCCTTGACTCTTCGCTTCACATGACTAGTCAGGTGAACGCGACAGTCAGGAATGCCTGTTATCGGCTTCGGCTGATACGCCAGCTGCGCCCTTTCCTGGACACAAAAGACCTGGAATCTGTGGTACATACTCTAGTAACCTCTTGTCTGGGTTTCTGCAATGTGCTCTACATGGGGCTACCCTTGTGCTTAACCCGGAAACTCCAATTAGTTCAAAACATGGCAGCCAGGCTTATTACTGGAACATCTAGGAAAGAGCACATAACACCAGTGCTCAAAGCTCTCCACTGGCTGCCGATCAGTTTCCGGGCACAGTACAAGGTGTTGGTTTTAACCTTTAAAGCTTTCCGGTTTTTGAAAAGTAGCGGGCTAAGAGTGGCTGAGAGCGGGGATGCAGTCAGCAGTGTCATCAGCGACATTTTCCAAGTGATAATTCCCACCTGCATCCCGTAATTGACTGCAAACGAAAGGGGTAAATGGGATTTTTTTAATGCAATAAACTCCTTACTCTGGTCAACCAGGACTAGGTTGGCAGCTGTCAGCCAGAGGACTTTTTCTCCAGCCGCCACTAGACTGTGGAATGACCTGCCAAAAGAGATTCGACAGCTGGGTACACTGTCCGAATTTAAAACAGTGCAGTCTCTTCCAGCAGGCATATCCAGATAATTTGAAACTGTGAATTAAGATGTTGAATTCTAAATGCAGACTGTTTTAAAATGAGTATGTCTTACTTGTCCTAAACCATTGGATGTTTTAATTAATGTGGTTTAACTGATGTTGTTAATTGTTGATTTGTTGTTGTTCCCCATGTCTCCCCATGGATCAAGGAGGGTAAGAAATAAAGATGATGATGATGGGAATGACGATGATGATGGTGATGATGATGATGCTAACAAGATGAAATGCTAACAAGATGAAATTCAACACAGAGAAATGTAAGGTTCTGCACTTAGGGAGGAAAAATGAAATGCACAGATATAAAATGGGGGACACCTGGCTGAATGAGACCACATGTGAAAGGGATCTAGGAGTCCAAGTAGACCATAAGCTGAACATGAGTCAACAGCGCGATGCGGCAGCTAAAAAGGCCAATGCAATTTTAGGCTGCATCAATAGAAGTATAGTGTCTAGATCCAGGGAAGTAATAGTGCCACTCTATTCTGCTTTGGTCAGGCCCCACCTGGAATACTGTGTCCAGTTCTGGGCACCACAATTCAAAAGGGATGTGGAGAAACTGGAGCGTGTCCAAAGGAGGGCAACTAAGATGGTGAAGGGTCTGGAAACCATGCCCTATGAGGAACGCCTTAGGGAACTGGGGATGTTCAGCCTGGAGAAGAGAAGGTTAAGAGGTGATATGATAGCCCTCTTCAAATATTTGAAGGGATGTCATATTGAGGAGGGAGCAAGCTTGTTTTCTGCTGCTGCAGAGACTAGGACGCGGAACAATGGATATAAATTGCAGGAAAAGAGATTCCACCTCAACATTAGGAGGAACTTCCTGACAGTAAGGGCTGTTCGACAGTGGAACACACTCCCTCGGAGCGTAGTGGAGTCTCCTTCCTTGGAGGTCTTTAAGCAGAGGCTGGATGGCCATCTGTCAGGGATGCTTTGATTTGGAGGTCCTGCATGGCAGGGGGTTGGACTGGATGGCCCTTGTGGTCTCTTCCAACTCTATGATTCTATGATTCTATGATGGTGATAGGAAAGGTAGAAGGCAGTAGAAAGAGGGGAAGACAGCATGCCAGATGGTTAGATTCAACCAGGGAGGCCATGGTCCTGAGCCTGCCAGACCTGAACAAAACGGCTGAAGACAGGGGAACTTGGAGATGTCTCATCCACATCATCGCCATGAGTCGAGGTCTACTCAAAGGCAGTCAACAACAACAACAATATTTATGGCATGAAGGGACAGAAGGACTAGAGAAACAACAAAACACAGAGATGCTGCATCGCCAGAGAAGAGTGGGGAAAGGGAACACACTGAAGGATGGCCCCAGGGTGGCCAGGGCAGGATTATCCAGAGATTTCTGGTCCAAACATTTCTGAATGCTAGGGATGGCCCCATAATTATTCCATGAGGATGGGCCACAGTGTTGTCATCAAGCATTATGCTTTAGGCAGCAGCGACAGTTGTTCACAGCTTGTCATTCAAACACATATGCAAGGAGAGAAAACATATTTTGCCGTTTGGAAATCCAAGACAGCTAAAGGCGCTGTTCCCAAAACATGGCTGAGGGAGACTTGGTAAGGAGCATTTGTTTGAATAGTAAAAGAAAAATAGCATACAAACTGCACCAGGTTGAGACTGACATTTGGAAATCAATTGAAATTTTTCAAATTGCAGCAAGTTGCTTAGGCAGCTAGAATAGTATAGAGCTTTTTCTCCCCCATAACCAGAACACAGTAAGAAAGAAACACAGACAGACAGACAGAAAGACACAGATACATGGCTGATAGCTGGAGATTCCCACATAGCCCTTGTCTCACATCTGGAGCCAGAGGTGATGCATGGAAACTGGAGAGTCGGGGTGGGTCCCTGAGATCGGGTAACCCTGATGGCCCATAATGCCTTCCTGGCCTGGGACAAACATATTTGCAAAGGGTCCCTGCTGCTGTTTCCATCTTGATGAAAGGTTGTTTACTCTCCCTGATAATTTGAGGAAGTATCTTCCTGCCATTCCTCAGCCTCCTTTCTGCCATTTTACACGAACAGTCTTTCATTTGGGGATTACTTTCTGGCCTCCGCACCTCCCTGAGCTTGCTCTCTGGAGGGCTCATGTTCTGCCTTCTGGCTCATCCCAGTGGATTCATTACATCTCAGCCAGCCAACAAATATTTTCTTGTTTTTTTAAAAAATAAATCATGATACCTTTTGCTCCTAGATTTTAAAAAGGCAAGACAGAAGCCTTCAAAAGGAGAGCTGTTCATCAGAGGAATAAGCCTAGTAAGGTATAAGAGAATCGCAGAATTGGAAGGTTAAGAGGTAATATGATAGCCCTGTTTAAATATTTGAAGGGATGTCATATTGAGGAGGGAGCGAACTTGTTTTCTGCTGCTCCAGAGAATAGAATGTGGAACAATGGATGCAATCTCCAGGAAAAGAGATTCCACCTCAACATTAGGAGAAACTTCCTGACAGTAAGGGCTATTCGACAGTGGAAGATACTCCCCTGGAGAATGATGGAGTTTCCTTCCTTGGAGGTCTTTAAACAGAGGCTGGATGGCCATCTGTTCAGGATGCTTTGATGGAGAGTTCCTGTATGGCAGAATGGGCTTGGACTGGGTGGTCCTTGTGGTCTCTTCCAACTCTATGATTCTAAAGGACAACAAAGGCTATGAAGTCCAACCCCACAAATGCAGGAGAAGTGCCATCCAACCTCTCTTTAAAAATCTCCACCATCTTCTGAGGGAAACTCTTCCACTGTTGGACTTCCCTAGCCCTGTTCCCCTTCCTTACATGCTGGTTGGTTGTATGTAGGGAAGAGTTCTAATTGCCCAGTCCCTGCTCAAAGGGAAACTTAAAAACGTGCACTACTCTGCCTGAGAAGTCCCACAAAAATCCCAGATCTCCTTTAGGATCTGGCCTCGCCAATCCCTACCCCACTACCCGATGGAGAGTCATCCCCACACATCCTCTTTCTGACCAGATTTGTCCCTCTATTAGTTAGACTCATTTGGAGAAGACCCTCCAAATCCATTGGGAGTTGAATCAGATGAAAGGACTATCGGTAGGATTAAGGTTTACAGCTCTTGCCAAAAATTATGCTGATCGTATGCTTTGTTTCTTAGGCTTGAATCATTCTTGCTTTTGCACCTGCTTAAAAAAATGTCCATTCTTCCAAAATGTATCTGAGAAAGTAGACTTAAGTCTATGATAGCTCATGCTGCCAATGTCTTTCAGTTAGTCTCAAAAGTGCTACAAGAGTGCTACAAGTTAGTCTCAAAAGTGCTATACTGATTTTAAGACTAACACGGCTATATCTAATAATAATAAATCCTTGAATCCTAAAACTAAGTATATGAGATGGTATCTTAATTCTCTGCATGCATTTATTTCTAGATTTACCAATCCAAAATAGTTCTTGCCCTATTCCCTATTCATGACCGTTGCAATCTAGATTCCCAATTCACTCATAAATGCAAAACATATTCTCCTTTTAACCACTTATTAGCCATTCAAAGCGTGACTAGCGCAGGGCAATTAAAATGTTTTGTGGGATGACTCATCTGCATTGAAATTGTCAAAGACAGTTGGAAAGGCAGGGATAGCCCAAGACATTTTGATCCCTGAGGCAGCGGACAAGGTTTCATATACAGAAGGGCAGGACTGACCCACAGCATTTTAAATCCATTCTGGGGACAGGACAAAATGTTCTGCCCAGGAGTGAAGATAGAAAGCTAGCTTAGGTGGCACAGGGAAGGTTATATGGCACACACAGCTCTATTCTCCACTAACTGGCAATAGCCAGTGGGCTCAGGAAAGGCAGAAAAATAAACTCTACTGCTACCACCCAGAATCTGCTGCCGGAAACTGTAATCTCAGGAATGTGCAAATGTGAAAGCTCTGGGGGTCACTTTTCTGATCCTGAGGCCTTTTATGGGTTGCAGGGAGAACCCAGAAACAAAGCAAAACCAGAGGTGCTTGCAATTCCTCTTCTGATTTTGAAAAACATAGTCTTAAAGACTATGGAGCATGTGCAACCTATTTAAAAAAGAGGCTTAGAGGACAGGCAATTCAACGTATTTTGGGCAGAAAAGGAGTTTAGGGGGGTTGAAGGCCATAAAACAGTTCCAGCGCCACATGTGGCCCACCTATCTTGGGGAAGTTTATGGTGAACACTTGCTATCCTGTTCTAGCAACACAAAGTGTTAACCAAGCATCATTTGGGAACTGGGAGCAAGCATCAGCAACAGCCTCAGGACCAAGGTAGACCCACCTTTGTGGCTACAAGCTGGAGAGAAACCAACCAGGAGGCTGTGTGCCAGGGGTGAGACAAACTTGGATGCAGGGCTAACTAGGTCTGCCAGCCATCTGGAGGCAGCGGCTGTGGAGAGGACCACCATCCCATCAGGAAAAATACTTCAGCTGCACCACAGAACAGTCCCTGCCACCAAGAATGCATCTACACTGTGGAAATACTGCAGTTTGACACCAGTTTAACTGTCATGGCTCCATCCTACAAAAGCCTGGGGTTTGTACTTTTGAGAGGCACCAGCATGCTTTGGTGGAGAAGGATGAAGCCCTTGTAAAATTGCAATTCCCAGGATTCCATAGGATGGAGCCACAGCACCTAAAATTGTGTCAAACTACATTACTTCTGTACCCCAAAAACATGTGTCCTGCTTGGATTTGCTGAGTTAAACCATCCCTCCCTCCTGGTCTCAATAGATCAGTTCTCAGGTATCCCTAATCATCAGGTACACTCCTTGCATTTAAAATTATTGATTTTTAGTTTATTGCTTTCATGCCCTTTGATCTGTCACCCCAAGCTGTAACCAGACAAAACCATGTAATCTTTATTCGCCCATCCTCATCCCTTTAACCACTGTTGAAGCTGTAAGTTCCTTGCTGTCAGAGACTTGTCTTTTTGCTTACAAAGAAGAGCCTGCAACATGCCACAATACGGTGGGGATTAAACAATGAATAATAATCTTTAGGATGATTTGGGCCATGCAACAAAATATTAAATTGGTTCATTAAAGAAATAAATTTGCATATTGGGGGGGGAAGCCTAATTAAGTTGTTGAGTCACAAACATTGCAATTAATTTAATTTCTGTGTTTCAAAACTACAGCAGCATGCCTACTGTGAGATTCTGAAAAGGAGAGTTGACTAAGAATCTCCCACTGAGAGATTTTGATGACGCATGAGATGACTTTGACGAACAAAAACTACCCCTCTTTGTTAGTAAGTGAAGCCACCATTAATAGACTTTCCTTCATTATTTCTTAAAGTGAGATGCCATAAGCAAAAAGGTTTAAAAGATAAGCCTGACTGGACCTCAGCCTGAAGTTCTACTCATTAAAAATCCCCTCTGACAATTAACTGATACCTTATTATTCAAAGCATTAAACTTATTATAGCTCTCAGCAGGCTTGCTTTCAGGAAATGTCCCCGATTTTCACGGTCTTCCTTTTTGGGGAAGGCTGGGCAGGTTCTTAATATGATTTGCTTCTATTTATTTTATTTATATGCCAACTTTCTACCATGCTGAGACCCAACGTGGCTTCCACGACAACAACTTCCCATTCTAGGAAGTATATGATTGTTATTTTAGAATATTCTAGTGGCCAATTCTGCACATTTCTCCTGAAATTCTGAGTCAACTTTATGTGGGGTATAATGCATGTCAAACATATTTGCTCTTTCAAAGCACCTCATTCAAAGGGTAAGGACCCATCTTTCCAAAGCTGAAGCCAAGGCAGCATCAGAAATCTGAAACCCAGTGGCACCTGTCATTTCAAAGCCCAGAAGGGATCCACAGATGCCATCTAGATGAACCAGGTGGGCCTTGCACCTAAGTGATCTGCCACAGCCTGGAAGCAGGTGTGTTGCAAGAAGGGGTCTGCAGGATATATAGGTCCAGGGGAAAGGCAAAATCTGCCTGCCTGCTGCTGCTACCCGTAAAAGTCCAGCCAAGCTTTCTCCTCTCATTTCCCTTGGGACCTCTTGGAGAACTGGCTATCAGCGACAAGACCTCGAACTTCCAAGCTGGGCACTCCAGCAGCCCAAACCATTGGAGGGGGGCATTGTGGTGCAGATTCCCCCAAGTATTTGTGTAGTTGGGCATAGGCTGAGCACCTATTCGCAGCCTGGCCTTGAGACTGACCTGCTTTGCCTCCCTTCATGTGTCGCAAACATATCTCATTTTGCTTCCCTGCTCTACTTACATAGAGTCTGAGGAGAAGTTACTTCTTTGGGCCATAGCTGTCAGAATCTCCCAGCCAGCACAGCTTCGGAAACGTTATCTTGTTGGACTTTGTTGTTGTTGTTGTGTCCCTTCAAGTTGTTTCTGACATATGGCAACTCTGAGACAAACCTATCACAGGGTTTTCTCGGCAAGATTTGTTCAGCGGGGTTTGCCTTTGCCTTCCTCGGAGGTGAGAGAGTATGACTTGCCCAAGTGGGTTTCCATAGCCAAGTGGGCATCTGAACTTTGGTCTCCACAGTCATAATAGTCCACTGCTCAAACCACTATCCCAGTCTGGCTTTATTTTTAGACTACTCCCCAAATCCTTGACAAGAAGAGTTGGGAAAAAGTTAAATTTGAGGTTACATTGCCAAAAATCCCCCAACCAGCCTAGCTTGAGAAAGTTCTTTTTAGTTGGCTGGGAGATTCCATCTGAAAAGATAACTTTCTTCAAGCTATGGACTTACCTGCATGAGTGATACCTACTTATGCTGATGTTTTCCCAAGTTTAACCTTGTTAAGAAACCAATGCACGGGATGCCTCCAGAGAAATCCACAGGGAAGACTCAAGGTGGAAAGGGCAAGCTGGAACACCAAGAACTCTGTCTTCCTTCTCCTCTTCCCCGAAGAAGAAAACATGCCACCTTTTTCCCTGTCTCCCCTTGGGAAAAAGCAGATGAGCGGTTGCTACTTACCGTCCCTGTTGTGGAGGGCTGCCGACGGTGTATTAAAAGTAGGACGAGAGCTGTCCCGCTTCTATACTCGGTGTAACGGAGCTGGATTAAGTGGAGGGAGCAAGAGGTATCTTTTACCCCAGGACTCAGGCAGCTATGAGCCTGATGCAGTCTGCCTCTGGGGCCACCTGTTCCTCTTGGCCTCCACTCAAAGGACACTCCATCCTGCTGCCTGTCTATATCTCTCTCTCCAGCTTGGAGGAGATGAGAATTCAAACAAACAGAAACCAGATGACCAAGCCACCCTTGCTGAACTCGCTGCCCCCAAAGTCTCTTCCCCAGCCCACCCAAAGTGCTTTGGAGAGGGCAAAACAGAGAGGACTCCTCTGCTCACCTCATCCGCATTTCCAACACCAGCCACTGGGCTGAGAACATGCCATCTCCATCTCTGGGATCTCTTGGAGGGATCAGGGCAAGTTTGTGCATCTGTGCCGTGTGTGGGGAGGGTGTCCCATAACTGCCCTGGGATATCCCACTGCCTTGGGATTAAGCCAGGATTAGCGGGCAGAACCGCTTTTGTTTAACCTTTGTTTGCTGCCAGGGGACATGCTTCTGCACTTGAGATACACACAGGTGCAAGGGAAGACAAGGGTCAATATAAGACCTGCACAACTTGAGAGTACATAAGGGCCAAAATTAAACAAACAGCTTCATTTATATACCGCTTCATACCGCCTAAGGAGTGTCTAAGTGGTTTACAACTGCCCCCAACAATCTGGGTACTCATTAGTGGCTAGTGACCTCAAGCCTGAGCCCTTTTTGCTGGTCTTGAACTCACAACATTATGGCTTTGAGTGAGTGGCTGCAGGACAGGCATTTAACCACTGCGCCACCAGGGCCCCTGATTAAAATTAAAATAGGCTAAAGTTCTTTGGGCCGCAGATAGGTTGTTAGTGCCTCACTTTCCAAGTAAAGGTATTAATAATGATTAAACTATTTTGCAAATAAACCAGATGGAGAAGAGACAGTTAAGAGGTGATAAGATAGCCCTGTTTAAATATTTGAAAGGGTGTCATACTGAGGAGGGAGCAAGCTTGTTTTCTGCTGCTTCAAAGAACAGGACTCGGAACAATGGATGCAAGCTCCAGGAAAAGAGATTCCACGTCAACATTAGGAGGAACTTCCTGACAGTAAGGGCTGTTCGACAATGGAATACACTCCTTCAATGGAGATTTTGGTGGAGTCTCCTTCCTTGGAGGTCTTTAAGCAGAGACTGGATGGCCATCTGTCAGGGTGATTTGAATGAGAGTTCCTGCATGGCAGGGGGTTGGACTGGATGGCCCTTGGGGTCTCTTCCAACTCCATTCTATGATTTATATTATAAAAAGGGGAAATTTCAAATAATATCAGTTAATTACACTTATTAAGATTTTTACTTATCATGAAGTCATATTAATGTTTTTAAAATTACTTTGCTAAGCGGTATGAATTTTAATACATTAATACATTAATAGATGATTTAATTGCATTTTAGCTTGGGAAGGGGGGTGGGAAGTGATTATTCTGAATTTTATTGCATTTTCATAGAATCATTTATTTATGTAGTTTAATCTGTTGTAACCCATCTGGATTCCTAGTGATTGGGCAGGCTATAAATAAATAAATAAATAAATTATTATTATTATTCTTTACAACATTTACTCAGGCTGCATCCACACTGGAGAAATAACCTGGTTTGGCACCAGTTTAACTGCCCTGGCTCAAGGCTATGGAATTCTGGGAGTTGGAATTTGTTGTGGGGCCCAGAGCAGAGAAGAATTTAAAGTCATGTTTGTAGTGCCAAAGGAATATGAAGAGAGGGAATGAGTTTGCATGTGAACAATTATACATTAGCAAAATTTGCTCCTTACAGACTCATGATAAGTCTCCGCTCTTGCAACATTTAAGAAAGATATCAAGATGCTGTTAATCTGGGAACCCCAGTTTTCTTCAAGTCCCAAACTGTTGGTAGAAGTGAATAGGAGGGTTTGTTTTATGAAGTCAAAGGCTTTCATGGCCAGCATCCGTATTTTTTGTGGGTTTTTCGGATTACGTAGCCATGTTCTAGAAGAGTTTATTCCTGACGTTTCATGAGCAGCTGTGGCTGGCATCTTCAGAGAAAGCTCTGCCAGCCACAGATGTTGGCGAAACATCAGGAATAAACTCTTCTAGAACATGGCCAAATAGGCGGAAAAACCACAAAAACTAGGGTTTGTTTTGTAATCATTTTCGATTTAATCTCCATTCATGGTGACCCTGTGGATGAGACATTTCCAAGACTCCCTATCCTCCGATGCTTTGCTTAGTTCCTGTGAATTCATACCCATGGCCTCTTTAATAGAGTCCATCCATCTGGCATGCGGCCTTCCTCTCTTTCTTCTTCCCTCTACCTTTCCTACCATTATTATCTTTTCCAATGAGTCCTGCCTTCTCATGATGAGGCCAAAGTACAACAGCTTTATCATCATGGCTTCCAAGGGGATTTCTGGTTTGATCTTTGCCTTTTTGGTCATCCATGGTATCCTCAGCACTCTCCTCCAGCACCACAGTTCAAATGAACTGATTTTCTCCTTGTCTGCTTTCTTATTTACTTGAGTTATAGCCTGCCTTTCTTCCAAAATGGGATTCAAGATGGCTTATAATAATTTTAAAAGGATACAACTCCCTCATTGCAGCTGGCAGATCTTTCTAATAGATCATTTTTAACCCCAAAGGCAAAGAAATTCTGACAGCTGCCTTGACTAACACCTGGAGTTCACAGAGAATAATATTGTATTGAATCAGTGCAGTCCATACAGAGATAGGAATGACTTTCTGTAATCCAGTGTCCCACAGTCACACTCTGCAGAAATCCTGTTCTTTCCAGTGGTGTGAGATCAAGATTATATTTTCTTGTCCACATTCAGACCCAAAGCTAGATATGATCATGGCCAATGGATGATAATTGCTTTCAGAATCTGATTTACGGAGGAGAGATCCATCAACAAAGTGCCAGAATTGCTAAGTAGTATCTCCATCTGCCATAGAATCATAGAGATGGAAGAGATGCCAAGGGCTATCCAGTCCAATTCCTTTCTGCCACGCAAGAAGACACAATCAAAGCACTCTTGACAGGTAGCTATCCAGCCTCTGTTTAAAACCACTAAAGAAGGAGACTCCATCAGTGCATTTCACTGTCAAACAGCTCGTGCTGTCAGGAACTTCTTCCTAATGTTGAGGTGGAATATCTTTTTCTGTACTTGAAACCCATTGCTCTGGGTGCTATGCTCTGGAGTATAACATCCCTTCAAATATTTAAACAGGGCTATCATTGAGGATGGAGGAAGCTTGTTTTCTGCTGATCCAGAGACTAGAACATGGAACAATGGATGCAAGCTCCAGGAAAAGAGATTCCACCTTAACATTAAGAGGAGCTTCCTGGCCATAAGGGCTATTTGGCAGTGGAACACAATCCCTCAGAGATTGGTGGGGTCTCCTTCTTTGGAGGTTTTTAAGCAGAGGCTGGATGGCCATCTGTCTCATGGAGTGTTTTGCTTATGAGTTCCTGCATGGCAGAATGGGGTAGGACTGGATAGCCCTGGAGGTCTCTTCCAACTCTGTGATTCTATGGTTCTATGTCACCTCTTAACCTTCTCTTCTTCGGGCAAGGCAGTGTTTCTGAACCCCCAGAATCTGTTCATCTTTGCTAGCCCTACCAGTCAAAAAAAGAAAGATCCCCATTCAATCACAGCCAACCTCTAAACACAAAGCTACGTGAGGGCAAATAGAAGATCACTCTGGACATCGCATCCTGCCCTGCTTGCAATGCTCCAAGCAACTTTTGGCTGCATGCCCTTCAACTGCTGGAGGATGAGATGCACAGTATAGCCATTCCATGTTGCCAAGTTAGTACCAGGACAGACTAGGAGATTTCAAGGCCAACACCTGAGAATCGAGGCTGGCACCTGATACAGTCACAGGACACAAGTCCTGGTAATACCCTTAGGCATGATACAGTAAACATCAACCACTCTGTGGCACAATGGTTTGAGTGTTAGACTATGGAAAACAGGGTTCGGATCCCCGCTTGGCCATGGAAACCCACTCGGTGTCCCAGGGTAAATCACAGTCTCTCAGCCTCAAAGGATGGCAATGGCAAACCACTTCTGAAGAAACTTGTCCATCTGCCTTGGTCCAGGCCCCAGAGGGAGAGAAGAACCACTGGACCTCATCCCCTTCCCCACCACCTTTCCCTTCTCTTTTTCTGTTGTCTCTTCTAGATTGTCAGCCTGAGGGCAGGGATAAGTCTAACTATAATATTGTATGTACAGCACTGTGCAAATTTACAGCGCTATATAAATAAATAAATAATATGATAGGGTCACCATAAGTCAGAAACAACCTGAAGGCACGCAACAACAACAATGACAAACTCTCGAATATGTGTTTCATTTAAAAACAATAGTGTATCGAAGGAAAATACACACACACACACACACACTTGCTTTCCAAGACAGTTTTCTTACCCTGAGATTCCTCCCCTCTGTCCCAAAGACTGGAAAAGGTGGCTCAGGGGCTTTAGAGAAGCCCCCTTCCTCTCGCAGAAGAATAGAGTTAATTCTGCCCACCCAGGAAGAGAGCCCTTGTTTGCAAAATGTCAAGCATGGTGTCTTTTGCTGCTCTCTTGGCACAAAGAGCCAAGGACCAAAATAAGCCTGGAAACAGACCAGAGCTGGGCAGGGACGGATAAGCGGGTCTCTCAAGTAGGGCCTGGATTGGGAAAGAGATGCGCCTAAACCTCTTGACAGAAAGCAGGGGTGAGGGGTGGCATCTGGATCTTCCCAAGTGATGACAGATTGATGCTTGGAAAGAGCAAGGCCCATTTTGGGGGGGTTGCTGGTGCAGATTTGAGGAGCAGGAGGAGTGGCAGAAGGACACAGACGTACTGCCCAGGAAGCAAGAGAACTTTGCCCACTCTCCCAAATGCAGACGCACACACATTGAAGGAGCTGGAGCAGCAAAGGTCCAGAGATCCCATCCTGTCAAGCTGCCAGCCACAGCCCAATTAAACAAGGCATCTGTCAGTTTCCCCTCGTGCAGAGCATCAGGTTTGCTCTGCCAACAATTGCGCCAAGGATCAGAGGTGAGGAGGGCTTGCAAAGAGCAGCGGCAATGCAAGCATCTCCTGGGATGCAGCACCCAACTCTTCTGGGACACAAACAAAAGCAACACAAGAACAGAGGGTTCGGGCCCCAGGGTCCCTCAGATGCCCTCCTAGGATGCACTTCCCAAAGGGTATGGCTCTGTGCTTTATATGACTGATACTGTGAAATATTGGTTAATGGAACAACAACAGTCAAGTGGCAGGGAGTTCCAGTTATAGTTGCCACAGAGGCAGTCTTTGTGTGCATGAAAAAAGGCTACTGGAAGCCAAGGGCATATCTCAGTATATTAATTTGCAAACACACGTCAGAGGTGGAGAAGACAGATTTGGACAGACTAATGGATGTATCTCATTTTTAAATACATGTGTGTGTATGTGTGTGATTTTAGAGTATGATTACCAAACAAACAAACAAACAGAATTAAAAAGAATGTAAAGACTGTCTTTATTCTCCTCCTTCAGCCAACATGGTCCCTTCCAAGGAGCTGATTCTTCTGTTGCCCTTTTTCTGTAGCCAGCGTTCTAGTGATGAATGATTCAATGCTAGAAACTCTGGCAACAGAAAAAGAGAAACAGAGAAACAGAAGAGACCCCATGCGGGAAGTCACAAGCAAAACCACTCCTAACAAATGGCCATCCAGACTCTGTTTAAAGTCCTCCAAAGAAGGAGGCTCCACTGTCAAACAGCTCTTACTGTTGGGAAGATCCTCCTAATGTTGAGGTGGGATCCTTTCCTGGAGCTTGCGTCCATTGTTCCGCGTTCTAGTCTCTGGAGCAGCAGAAAACAAGCTTGCTCCATCCTCAATATGGCATCCCTTCAAAAATTAAACAGAGCTATCCTATCACCTCTTAATCATCTCTTCTCCAGGCTAAACATACCCAGCTCCCTAAGTTGTTCCTCATATATTTTCATGGTTTCCAGACCCTTCACCATTTTGGTGGCCTTCCTCTGGACACACTCCGGCTTCCCAACATCCTTTTTGAATTGTGGTGCCCAGAACTGGACATGGGATTATTCCAGGTGGGGCCTGACCAAAGCAGAACAGAGTGGCACTATTACTTCTCTTGATCTAGATACTTATACTTCTATTAATACAGCCTAGAATCGCATTGGCCCTTTTAGCTGCCGCATCACAGAATGATAGAATCCTAAAGTTGGAAGAGACCCCAAGGGCCATCCAGTCCAACCCCCTTCTGCCATGCAGGAACTCTCAACCAAAGCATACCCAACAGATGGCCATCCAGCCTCTGTTTAAAGGCCTCCAAAGAAGGAGACTCTACCACTCTGAGAGGGAGTATGTTCCATTCTCAAACAGCTCTTAGTGTCAGGAAGTTCCTCCTAATGTTGACTCATAAGTACATCTCTCATTTTCCAGCCTTTCATAGTGTTTTCTCCCCTTCCTAGGAGTCAAGAAATTGTAGTTTTAAAAAAGGAACTTTCCTAAGCTCTAGTCTTTCCCAAACTTTGTTCCGCGAGACTCTTTTTCATGGCTGCCCTTTTCTCTGCCCTGAAGCCATGCCTGCAAGTCCTCCTTGCTGCACCAGCCACTTAAGGCTTGGCTTCAACAAGCTGCTATCCCCAATTTAGCAGCCAAAAGATGCCTAGGCGCTCCAGCAGCTTCCCTGCATCTTTTCCAGCTTTTCCTCGTGCTAAGAAAGGAACAGTGATTCATACATTGTTGTCTCTGACATAGCAGTGAGTTAACGCCCGAAGACTATGCCATTCATTTTATTAGCCTTAATCAGACTAGTCCCTGTGACAGCCAGCAAACAACAGCAAAAGAGCAATTGTCTCATTAGGGTTGGCTTTTATAAGGCTTTCGAGGTTCGGGCCAAGGAGGGGGTACTATTACAGCACCCAGATGGCAGCAGGGTGGCATCGGACGCTTAAAAAGCAAACCTTATTCTGCAGTAAGGAACCACACCTTCAGTCACAGGATACAGCAAACACCTCTGGTCTTCAGAAAACCATTAGGAAAAATAATGGAAGATCAACTTAGCAATGGATACAGCAAGCCACTCACAAGCCATTCCAGGCATCCAAATTCTATACCTTCGCCAAACAAAACTGGCCCTTATCATTGCACTACAGCCAACCCAACAATTAGATCCTCAGGCCATTTGCCTTACCTCTCTTGGAAACAAGGTGCCAGGCCAGATGTCCTCATTTTGGGGCCTTACATCGCCAATTTTCTGTTGGTTCTGAACCAACAGACATTTAGGTAAAAGGGAACGAAAAGCTACAGGTTGTGTCTCCCTTCTCTGAAATGCTTGGGATCAGAAGTGTTTTGGAATTCAGATTTTTCTGGATTTTGCAATACCTATATTTTCATATGTGTCCATAATGAGATATCTTGGAGAGGAGATCCAAGACTAAACACAAAATTACTGTATATACTCGACTATAAGTTGACTGCATATATAAGTTGAGGGCAGGTTTTGGGGGCAAAATTATGGATTTTGATATGACCCGTAGATAAGTCAAAGATAAAACTTAAGGGCATGTAACAAAGCATGTAAAGGATGAAGCAAATGAAAATGATGTGAAAAGTCTTAAATATTTTTGACAGGCATTAACTGTTTGTGCTCACCTTAAAGTCTGGCTGGAGGAGACAGTAGGGGGGATCGATGCTTCTTCTAGGTGCTCCAAAAAGACATTAAGCTTTCATCTTTCACCAGGGGATGGCTCCTTTTTTGCTAAAGAGTTAAAGTACAGTACTTACAGTGACCATGGATAAGCCAACCCAGGTTTTTTGGGGTCAATTTTTAACTAAAATATCTAGACTTATACATTAAAGGTATCACTGATGGAATATTTGTTTGCATTTTTAAATGGCCAACACGGCTACCCTTGGTTGTTTTCAGAATTATCTCTTCTTTTTTTACTTACTTCATTTATATCCTTTGTCATGCAAAAAGGTGATCATGCTACAGGTGTGTGTTTCTAGGGGTTGTTGTCTCCCCCCAAAAACCTGATGTTTCCACATTCTCTTTAAAAATACAGAGGCTGATCAAATCACACACACAGACGCACAGGGAGACTTGGCAATGTATATATGGGGCACACTGTCCTCAATGAGAAAAACCAAGCTCTGCATGTGTGTCTTTCTCTCTCACACACATACCAGAACCAGGGGCTCTGACCAGTACAAAAGTGTCCTGGGAGAACTGGCGTGGGATCAAGCATCCCCACTCCCTGGGCTACACTGTCGTCACAGCCTCAACCAGGACAGTCTTTAACCTTTCTGCTCTTTCCATGGGCCTGAGGAAAGCCAGTCGGGCAGCCAAGCCTCATCCCCCTTTGAGTGAGGAAACTCGATCCTCTTGGCTAAATTGGGCTATTCAGCAGGGCAGCTGCTCTCCAGAGTGGAAAGGAGTTCTCCCAGAGTCCTTACCTGAAGCCGGACCACCTCTTGCCCTGTAACTGGAGCGCCTGCTGAAGCTCCAAGATGCAGCTCCTGGTTTCTTCACTGCTTCCATCAGCACGGGAGAGGAAAACTAGGGACATGTTTTGACTATTCTTAGGGGTGGTGGGAGGACAGCTTTATACAGTACATGTGAAAGGGATCTAGGAGTCCTAGTAGACCACAAACAAACAAAAACAAAACAAACAGCTTCATTTATATACCGCTTCATACCACCTAAGCAGTGTCTAAGCGGTTTACAACTGTAAGCTACTTGCCCCCAACAATCTGGGTACTCATTTTAGCGACATCCTCGGAAGGATGCAAGCCTGAGTCGAGGTTGAGCCCTTTTGCTGGTATTGAACTCGCCACCTTATGGTTTTGAGTGAGTGGCTGCAGTACAGGCATTTAACCACTGCGCCACCAGAGACCACAAGGTGAACATGAATCAACAGTGTGATGTGGCAGCTAACAAGGCCAATGCTGTTTGAGGCTGCATCGATAGAAGTATAGTTGTCTAGATCAAGGGAAGTAATAGTACCACTCTGTTCTGCTTTGGTCAGGCCTCACAAGATGGGCGGCTAAACACCACCCCTGTATGCCCTGCAATGGTGCTACAGCAGCCACACAATGTGGCACTGATCCGTGCCCAAAAAGCTGCTGCTTTGAACAGCTTCCTAGAAGGGGCGTCATTGACTTACTCACATGCCTTTCCTGCCTGTGCCGTTTGGGCACTGTGCTGCCCGTGCATTATCATGGCGCACCCCATCTAAACGCTATGATGGCACCCAGGCAGCGGACGAGGTTTCTCGGCTTTGTGGACTCCGAACCCTAGTCTACATAAAGGCTGGCGTAAACTGCTGGTCTGTATCGGGCCATAGACTCCAACCATACATGTAGAGAAAAATCCCAGAGGTGCAAGCAGGATTCAGGAAAGAAAGAGGCACTAGGGACCACATTGCAAACATACGGTAGCTAATGGAGCACTCCAAAGAATTCCAAAAGAAAATCAGCATGTGCTTTATAGACTATAGCAAGGCCTTTGACTGCTTAGATCACGAAAGACTATGGAACGCCCTTAAAGACATGGGAGTGCCAACACATCTGATAGCCCTGATGAGGAATCTGTACTTAACAGAATGGTGCCCAATTGTCAAAGGGGTCAGACAAGGCTGCATCCTGTTACCCTATATGTTGAACTTGTGTGCAGAATATATTATACAAAAAGCAGATTGGATACAGGAGGAGGAGTGAAAATAGGAGGAAGGAATATCAATATAAGATACGCTGACGACACATTACTAGCCAAAAGCATTGCAGACTTGGAACTACTACTAAGGAAGATCAAGGAGGAAAGTACAAAGGCAGGCTTATTACTGAACATAAAGAAAACAAAAAATAATGACCACAGAAAATTTACACAGATTCAGCCTAGACGAGGAAATAGAAATAGTAAAAAAATTTCATAGCTGAGATCAAATATTGATCAGGGTAGAGACTGTGGTCAAGAAATCATAAGAAGTCTAAGAATGGGGAGGGCAGCTATGAGAAAAATAGAAAATATGCTAAATTATAAAGACATGATTGAGCACGAAAGAATCATAGAAGCCATTGTATTCCCCATTACCATGTATGGACAGTTAAGAAAGCGGGTAGGGAGAGAATTCATTCATTTGAGATGTGGTGCTGAAGAAGAGTGCTGAGGTTACCATGGACACCCAAGAAGCCAAACAAATGGGTCCTAGAGCAGATCAAACCAGAAATCTCTCTGGAATGCCAAGATGACAAGACTGAGGCTGTCATACTTTGGCCATATCATGAGGAGGCATGACTCACTGGAAAAAACAATAAGGCTGGGAAAGGTGGAGGGAAACAGAAAGAGGAAGGCTGCATGCTAGATGGACTCTATTAAGGAGGTCATGGGTATGAATTTGCAGGACCTGAGCAGAGCAATGGAGAATAGGGAGTCCTGGAGATGTCGCATCCACAGGGTGACCATTGACTTGAGGGTGGATAACAATACCTGGAATACTGCATCCAGTTCTGGGCACCACAATTCAAAAAGGATATTGAAAAGCTGGAGTATCCAAAGGTGGGCAACCAAAATGGTGAAAGTTTGAAAACATCCAAGCCCCATGAGAAGCAGCTTAGGGTTCTGGGAATGTTTAGCCTGGAGATGAGAAGGTTAAGAGCTGCTATGGTAGCCCTTTTTAAATATCTGAAGGGGTTTCATACTGAGGATGGAATAAGTTTGTTTTCTGCTGCTCCAGGGAATAGGACCCCAAGCATTGATTCAAACTATAGGAAGAGAGCTTCCACTTCAACATTAAGAACTTCCTGACAGTAAAAGCTGTTCAACAGTGTAACCATGGAAAGATGTTGAATCTGTCGCTCCAGGTCCTATTCTCTGGAGTAGCAGAAAGCAAACTTGCTCTATCTTCAGTATGAAATCCTTTCAAATAAACAGGGCTATCATATCACCCTTTAAGCTTCTCTTCTCCAGTCTAAACATGTTTAAATCACCTGCCAAGTAGTGGTTTGCCTACCCTAGTTAGGCGGACCAAACATGGTGACCCATCATTCTTAAGTACAGGTGTGCTGTAGGTCTAGAAGAGGACCAGGAGACCAAAAGTGTATGGAGGTAACATGTGAACCTCAGTGTCTAAGGCAGGATGCCTTTGGATCCCAATTGTTGAGAAACATGAGCAGGAGGGTGCTACTCTGATCCCATACAACTGTGACTGTTGAACAAAGGCAACCTCGCCTCATGCTGGCTGCTTGTTTCCAAGCAGGCTTAATGCATGCCTAAACAAAAGTAACTCAGTGCCATGAATATGTACATCAACCATGTGTTATGCCTGAGCATTTTGATTTAAGAGTCCACTGAAAAGTCTTAAATATGTAAACTATGAAAGACTTCTTCCACTAGCCATGTGAAACTGTGCCAGAACTACTGATAAACAAGGTTGGATTCAGAGTTATAATTTGCAAAATGTAGGTAGAGTTTTGTTTTGTTAGTTCACAGGCCAGGCCAACCAACACGTTATCTCAGTGTCCCAGTCACTCTGCATAGTGGAAGTGGGACTGAATAGGATCTGAAAAATTGAACCATGCTATTGAAACTCTGATTAGTTTAGGAGTCAGAGCAAAAGAAGATAAAAGAAGCCTCACCTAATACTGTACTGTAATGCTGTAATCCCGCCTTGATCCGCAGGGCCTATTGCCATCCCACAACTGTGCCACACTGCCAAGGTTTCTCCACCATGACATCTGTACATGGCATCCTCCGCTTGAAAAAGAGACTAGTCTGACTCTGTCTAGTTTATGTAATAACCACATAAAAGTTTATTTAAAACTTGGTCCCTGATCAGAACCAGCAGGTGAGGCCAAACAACTTAGGCCAGGAACTGAGACGGTCACGCAAAAACAAGGAGCTCTTGGCGTGGCAATCTGAAGCCAAGAAAAGTTATTTACAGAGAAGGAGTGGAGAGGTGTGAAGAGTTGGCAGGGCTGGGGGCCAGGTTTCATACTTGGTTGGGAAACAGAAAAATGACACCTCGTCCTCCCAAGGGGCAGGGAGAAACCTGCCCAGTAATAACATTTTATTTTTGTTCAAGTATACAATAGTCGGCATACAAACACAAGCTCCTTTGAAAAGACTGAGCGACACTAAACATGCAAACAGGGTCTGGAAGCAACCATAGTCAGAATACAGTCTAGTCCTTTGCTCTCAGGGAATGAAGCCACAATAAAAACCAGTCAGTGACAGTTTAAGAAAAAAAGTCTCTGCCATGGAGGCCAGTGGAGGAACAACAGCTTGAGGGTGAGGAGTATGGCCCTTTTGCTCCTTGGGCAAATCAACACTGGTGGCGGTGGTGGGGAGGTCACGTCAACGCTGGAATCGGTCAGAAAAGTTGGGAGACTTGGGGACTGTCAGTGGCTGTTCACTGGGCTTGACTTCCACATTCTGGTACTTACGGATGGGGTTGGCTTTATGCACCTGGAAAGAAACAAGAGGAAGGTGCTAGCAACAGTGAGGCAAGATCCTGTGTTTTCTGACATGAAATGACTCTACCCATCCCAAAGAGACTGAGGCTGCTTCATTATGGAAATGCTTTAAAAACAAAGCTGGTACTCCAAGCCCAGTAATCAGACTGACAGCAGCTTTTCTAAGGTCCCCGTCTTGCTAGTGAAGATCCACATAATTGAGATGCCATGATCTAACAGGAAATATAGCATCTAACATCTGTTAGATCTGACAGGATCTAACATGCTTTGTATACCAGTCTACCAGCATGCCAGTTCTCTCCTCCTGCAATTCCGAGAAAGCCACCAATCTCTTGGTTTGAAGACCTGTAGGGCAACGGTCACTACAGCAGCTGCAAGTATCTGAGGATGCGCCCTCAAGTTTGTGTTAATGCTCTGGGACCACCTGGTCCACCACATCACATTGCTACCTAGGAAGCATCACTTCTTCCAGGGACTTCTGTTGCCATTTATCTAATCCTGAACATCAGTTGGCACTTATTAACCTGCTGATTCTGCAGCCACTGGCAAATGTACTATAATAAAACATGCTAGCAATGGTGGACCAGCCTCTGGCCCTGATACAGATGGTGAGGAGAATGAAGACACACAATAGGAACAAGGAGAGAGGATCTGTGGACCAGCAAACAGAACCAATGGTCAATAAGGCATAGGGAGGATCTCAGTGACAAAGCATGTGCTTTGCATGAAGTCCCCTCCTGCATTGCTCCAGTCAACACCACCCCCAGGAATTCCAGTAATCTAACTCTTGCACAAAGTAGTGCCATGAGTTGGAGTCTGCAGTGGCCCAATTCTGTCCACCTCCAGGTAGTTACACAGCTTGAAGTAACACTTCCCAGCTCCCAACATCTCCCAAAGGGAGGCTCATTTACCAGCTCGTCTCTAAGCCGGGCCAAGTCCTTTTTCTCTTGCTCTTCCTCAAAGCGCCTCGCCGCTTCTTGCAGCTGTGCCTTCTCAGCCTCAAGCTCTGCCAGACGTTTCTCAAACTCCTGACGCTCTCGGGCGCGCCGTTCTGTGGCAAGCTCAAAACTTTCAGGAGCTGCAGAATCAGAAAGGGCCTCTGAGTTCAGAAACAGAGAGGGAACAACAACACAGATGCAGTCAAGTGGAAACAGGTATGCAAAGCACAGACTTGCAGCACCACAACATGCAAAGAATCTAGCCATCATTGTTAGCTGCCAGAGAAGAACTATCTGCTCAGAGGTGTCCTGAAATTTAGTCTCTGCTCAAGTAAGTTATATCCAAGAAACAGGGTTGTGTGGTTGCTCCAACCCTGGTGGGATGAGATCAAGAAGGAGAAGAGATTTGTATGTCTGCATGTAGATCCTAAGGGCAGTTTGTGGGAAGCAAAAAGGTGGCTGTGAGATGCACAAAATACTCTTGTGAACAAAGAGCAGCCGTAAGCTAAGCCTTTTGCCCTCAAGGAGCTATAGGGCAAGAGGGAAAAGCCTGCCAGGTGTTGCCAAGACTGCAGCTTCTTGCCTGCGCCTTGCGCCTGTCTGAACTTAGCACTCACTCAATCAGCTGTGGGTGACAAAAGGGCACCCAAGGTCAGTGAAGCAGGGGCTGCTTCCCTGCCTCCCACAGCCACTGGGCCTAGATGTCAGCTGTCACTGAGAGGTCTCTCAAAGCTGCACATCTGAGGAGCTATGGTTGGCATAAAGGAGGGGCAGCTCGGATGAGGAAGGCTTACCTGAAAGGGGCTTGCTCTCCTTCTTTGGCACAAAAGGCTCCTGGTGCACCACAGTGCTGGGCTGGGCCTTGAAAGAAGCAGCCTCCTTCTGCCGTTTCATCTCTTCCTTGAGCTGTGCAGGGGGTACGAAACACAGTCAGTTGGGAGGGGGGATTTAATGAGATTCCTGCACCCCACTGCCATAAAGGCCCCATAAGAGATTAAAAGATCAGCAAAATCCAAGGAACTAAGGTAGGAGGGCGGGGCTGGGGTTCAAAACCTCACCTATGTCCACTACAAATTAATGGCCAATTTACACACATATTTTGCACCTAGCATCCCACTACAAATACAGTAGCACCTCTCTCCAGTCAAGGCTCAAAAGCATATGTGTATCAATGACAGCAACCATCTTTGAGTACTCAGAAAGCTGCAGGCCTCCACCTGTGATTATTTGTTTATAAAAAAAACTCCATGGGATTTCTAAAAGACCTGCATGGAAAGGAAGCTCTATTTTACACATGGATTTTCACAGCCTCATAAGCAAGGCAGAGCAAGAATTCTCTGAAGTCTCACTACCTTGTCAGTAGAATTCAGAGACATGGTTGTGTTAGTCTGGAAAAATCAGTATGCAAAGGAACCTTATAGTACCTTTTAAACTGAGTGAGCAAAAAACATTGTAGCGTAAATATTGGACTTCATCTGCTTCCTCAATCCAGTTCACTCCATGCATCTGAGGAACTAGACCAAGTCTACAAATGCCTGAAGGATTTTTGAGATTTATTTTCCAATCTGCTAGGGAAGATATGAAACTGTCTCCCCGTTGGCTTCATGGCAGGCTACTTGAGCTTTTGTTAGCTAGGTTTCTAGGAACTGTAAGGCAAGGGAGGTCAAGGACTTGGCTAGATGTGACATACAAAGGGTCTCCTGAATTTGAGCTGATGCACACACACACTTTTCTTCTGAAGGTCATGTGTTTCCCACCCCTTCTCATTGCTTCTGTCCCTCTACAGGCAAAATAAAATACAGATGATGAAGGTTTTCCTTCTCATAGATAGACAGACAGACAATTTGATCATAAAAAACAAGGCCAAGGGAAAGATCAGATTTGACAACCCTAGGACTCTGTTGGATGCTACAGTTCTGGATACTTCTCTGTCCAAAATGAGAAGCAATTAAGAACACTCAACAGGCCTCTTAGCCCAAAGAACCATTCCAGCTTCTGCAACACAACCTTGCCCTCTCACCTGTTGCTGCCACATCTCTTGCCGCAGGGCCCCTCGTGTATCAATTGCCAGCTGGAAGGGCTCTGGCTTGGTGGGGTTCTTCACCTTCTTCTCTGGCAAGCTGATGTGGTCAAACTGAGGTAGCGGGTGGGCTTTGAACTTGGGCACCTAATAAACATACACATAAACAGAACAGGGCTAAGCAGTGCTTCTCTGAGGTCAGCTGTCTCCAGTCTGTTGCTCCATGAGAGGCTTGACACATGGTAAGCCAATTCCAGGCATCTTCGATAAAGATTATTTTAAAGATGTTTCTCTAGATCCATTTCAGTTGAGTTTCTAGTATGGAAAACAGAAACTGGGTTGTACGCCCTACAGAATAACTTATGCCAAGTCAGAAGCAGTACAACCCAATGATTCTCTTGGATTTCTTAGCAGTTTTCTAGATCACTGGCTATAATGTCCTGCTTGCCAGGCTGTTGTAGTCAGAGAGGTTTTTGCCCCTATTTAAGTGGTAGTTTGCATTAATAGTGCTAGAAGGTTACTGCCCCACCCCTCAGTGGTCATTGCTATATATTTCAGTCCCAAATGTGAGTTAGTTCTAACTGCTGATTTATTTTAATTCATGCTTCTGCCATTTTTGTACTGCTATATTAACTATTTGTTTGGATTGGCCTTACACACCAAGGCATAAAATCAGTAGCCAATGAAACAATTCAGGAGTCAGAATATCTTCCCAGGGAAGACGAAGAGGAAGAGGGGACTAGCTTGCTTAGAAATGCTGCATCAAAAGTGAGAAACCTCAGGCACTGATGGCTACCTCCTTTTATAACAAAAAGTTACTGGAGCATTTGGGATCAGGCTCAAGACAACTCCACTCTACTCCACTATCTATAAAAACAGCTTTAGTGGAGCAAGATATAAAGTCATGCTTTTCACTCCTAGAAGATGCCTTGTCAGAAACCAAGGAATAACAGCAAACATGGACTCAAAATATTGTTGGGGCTAAAATGTGTTTTTAAAGAAAAGTTAGGGGAAAGAGGATATTGTAAATTGGAATTGAATTAGTAAACAAATAATTAACTGAGGTGTAATAAAGGTTTACAATACGATCACTATTAATTATGAACAAACAATTGGGCCTTCCTTGGACTGACAGCAGCGTTTACTCATTCATTCTGTTGATATTCCATCTTTCTCTGGCACCCACGGCAATTTACAGAACAGATCAGCAGAACTGTAAAATCTAATTTTAAAATTAATAAATTAAATATCCCTATTATAAACACTAATATAAAATAGTTTAAAAGATTTAAAACATAATTGAAGATCCCATTAAAAAAGAAAACCCTTTGCCACAACTACTTAGCAGCCATAAAGCCTGTTTAACTAAAAAGCTCTTTCCTACTAGTGAACAGAGTAGAAAAGAGGCTAAATAAGTCTCACAAAGGAAGGATTTCCCAGCCAGGAAGCAGCCACTGAGGAGGCTCTCTCCTGTGTCATCTGCAAATATGCTCTTAAAACATGGACAGAATCATATAGAGAGACAGGGTCTTCCAAATAGTCTGGATCCAAGCCATGTAGATTTTATAGGTAGTAACTAGCACTTTAAATTTTGCCTGGAAACAGATTGGTAGCCACTGGAGTTGCTGAAGTAGTAAGGGAGTTATGTGCTCCCTGTAACCAGCCCAAGCCAGCTGTCTGGCTGCAGAATTTTGAACCTGCTGAAGTTTCCGGACAGATTTCTAAAACAGTTATGTAGAGTGAGTAAACCTGTTACAAGAGGTAACATGTAGATTAATACCCCCTTTATCTCTTTACACTTTAAAAATTACAAGCCAGCCAGTAGGAAGAGTGGAACAATCACTTTTCTATTTTAGTATTTATACACAATGCAGACAGCAGGGGCAACAGGAGTCAACCTCCTGAATGAACCCTGCTCCACTGATGGGAACCTCTATCCTTCCTTTCTCCTCCTTCACAACACCTGCTTTTATTTTTGGTGACCAGTTGCAAACGTGTGTGTTGCTGCGGTCAACATCTGCCTCCTCTTCTTTATCATGAGTTGAAGGACCACACTGTTCCCTTTTCAGCAACAGGCTACACCACCCTTGGCAGGTGATCTCCCCATAAGAATGCTTTCCCAAGTTAGACACCTTTTTCTTATACCACTCACCTCTTCTTTCTGTAGCTCTTCAATTTTCTTCTCTTTCTGGAGCAGCCTCTCTTTGTCCCGAGAGTCAAAGGAAAAAGGGCAGATTTCCACTTGCCGTGGCTCTGTGGGTTTTGGCTTAAAGGGCACACCAAAATGTGGTACTGGTTTGGCTTTGATCACTGGAACCACTTCTTCTTCCTATAGGGGACAGCACTGTCACAAGTATACCAAGGAGGGAGGAACAAGGAGACTATGTAGCTTGCAACATTCTTCCCCAGCTTCATTCTATGTGGAGTTTTGTTTTAAGGAGATTTGGGCTGCTGTCACACTGCAGAATTAATGTAGTTTGACAACACCTTGATTGTCATGGCTGCATCCTATAGAATTCCAGGATTTGTAGTATGTTGCAGCAGCTGAGCTCTCTTACAGATGCTGCAAAATGGAAGCCATACTCAGGCAGAAAAATCAAGATGGTCATTGAGACAGAGCCCACACCACTCCATGCCTTGTCAGCCAGGTTGGCAGCCACTGTCAACACCAGAGAGGCTGGCTGCGGCTGCTGTTTGCAACCGAAGTTCAAATACACTGCAAGCCTTACCTTTTCTTTCTCTTCTCTTGCCAAGACATTGAATCTGTTCTTCAGGGCAAAAGCTGGGGACTTAGGAACTGTGATGGGAAGCTGTTTTTTCTCTGGAACACCCTGTAGGGACAAAGCAGTAGGCTGCAGTAAGGCCTCTGGGTTACTCAGGGAATACTAAGCATACACCACCATAGAACCAGAACTTTCTAAATTGTCTAAATCCTTTACTTGAGACAAATTAAATATTCAGTGGGGACCAAATGAAAACGTTGAAAGTCCAGCTAAAGATTACACCTAGCTGACACCTTTGATGGAGCAGTGCTTGTTTCCTTCATAAAGCCTTGCCTCCCCCTTCCCCCCGGGACAGCTTTCCTGGATTGATCTTGACCAAGACTGTTCTGTTCACTAGATACAGATACGGTTTTTCTGCATCCAAAAGAACTTTCTTTTCAATATGGAGCTCTCTGCTGAGAAAATCCTGAACATTTGCAATGGAATCCTTGTTAGTATTCAGGATTCCTTTGGCTACTAGGCCTCAGCATTTGCTTAACTGGGACATTCCACTACCTAGGGTTGCACATTCCAGGGAACAACTGAAAGCAGATGGACAGTCTTTCAAGAACACCCTCTTCTATACTGACAGGAGCTCCAGTACAGATCTAGTTATTTTTTTACTTTCCTCTTCAGAAAGAAAGCAAAAGAGAACTCATGCAATGCTGTTAAGAGTATTGGACTAGAACAAGAGAGATGCAACTCTCTAGCCTTCTTTCAGTGAGCCCAGGCAAGTTCTTCTGTCTTTCTTAGCCTGGCCTATTTGACAAAACAATGATCACCACTCTGAGGTCATTAGAAAAAATGTGAGGTACAATCATAGATATTAAATCAATCAATGGTTACTAGACTAATAGCTATATATCAGGATGGGCAATCTGTTACTGTTGCTGACCTATACAACCCCCATCAGCCCTAGTCAACTTAACCAAAGATGGAGGGCCACGCAGACTGCTATTTATTTCCTTCAGTATCAAGAGGCAATATGCCTCTAAACTACCAGTTGCTAAGGAACACAAGTTCATGTCCTCCTTGTGTGCTCCCCAGTGCCATTTGGCTGTCCAGCATGTGAACAGAATACAGTGAGTCCTTGTATCTGCTGGGGTTTAGTTCCAGGACCTCCCATGGATACCAAAATCTGTCGATACTCAAATCCCATTAAAAACAATGGCACAGTAGGATTGTGTGCCTTGTAAAAAATGGCAAAATCAAGGTTTGTTTTTTGGAATTTATATATTTTAAAAACATTTTCATGTCATGGATGCTCAATCTATAGATAAAAAGTCCATGGATATGGAGGGTTGACTAGATTAGATTAGACAGGGCTCTTGTCTGATCCAGCCTCATGTTTCATCATGTTCAGGCATGCAAGGTGCAGGAATTACCACCACATCTTCTAGGATTCTGACAGGACATGGCTTCGAATGGAACTCATAGTGCTCCTCCTCCTGTGGTTTCTTGTTCTCACGGTCTTGGATGCGCTTTTCAATCTCCAGGTTGAAGCCAATTGGTTTAGTGAGCTCTTTCACTGGCAGCTTCTTAGGCAAAAGCGGAGCACCCTCCAAGATCCGGTGGTTGAGTTCCTGGGCTTTGAACTTGTACCTGTGGAATAGTGCAGCAGACCATGAGCAGAATGAAATTCCACTTGAATATGAATGTTCACCTAATACTCAATTGATATCAAGCATTAATTCCATCCTGAGAAGTAAGAAACATATAAATAAAACAAAGGGAAATAATAAATAGCTTACTCCACTTCCTGTGCAGGAACCCCACTGCTAAATATCCGTATCAAACTGCTTTAAATACCTACAATAAAGGAGAGTCCATCATCTTCCACAGGAGTCTGTTCCACTATATAACAGTTCATACCCAGAGTCTTCTTTCTTGTAGTTTGAACCTGCTGGTTTGAATGCTGCCTTCTGGAGCATGCTCACTCCATTTGGCAGCCTTTCAGATATCTGAGATGGTTATCATATTGTCTCTACTACTTGTCTTCTTCAGGGCTAACATACCTATCTCCTTCAACTATTCTCTCCCTCACAAGGCTTGCCTTGCAGACCCTTTGCCATCTTGGTCACCCATCTTTGGACATCTTCCATCTCTGCCCAGCCCTCGCGTTCAGTCTAGCAGCATAATCAGCCCTGAGAGCAGCTCTTCAGATGTAGCTTATAAATAAAGAGTTACACTTACTGCTGAATCCTGGCAATCTCCTCAGCCTCCAGCTCAGCTGAACTCTTGCATGCGACAGGCCGGGAACGGGTCTTTGTCTCGAGGCGGGGAGTTTTTGGGTTAGTTATCTTGGGCTTTAGGGCTCTGTTCTGTGTTATACCTACAAGCCATAGAGAAAGGGCAGAAAGTTCTATAATTAGACAAGTGCACACAAGTATTAATTTTAGCAAATAAATAAATATTTATTAGGAGGCACACACAGCAAATTATTCTAATATCTAAAACCACTAAAAAGCATGCAACTGGGTACAATGATAATCCCAGTCTGTTCACTACAGCCAGCTGTCATTGCTCTGCAATTTTTCAGCTTCAATAAGCCCTGCATCATAACTGTTTCTCTCCTCAAAATGTGGGGGCACAATTCTAAATTTTGCTAATTGACATGATTTGTTGCAGTAGAAGGAACTGGATTTTAAGTATAACGTTTTTCTTAGTCATTAAACAAATTCCTGTGTTCTACACTCAGGCATTTAGAGAGATTTTTGTTATTGACATCCACTCAGCATCCTACTGGCTGCATGGGGAATGAGGATTGGGAAGAGACATATAATCTTAGTTGGAAGAATCCACAAGGGTCACCCAGTCCAATCCGCTGCCATGCAGGAAGACATAATCAAAAACATACTAGAGCTTGACAAATTGCAACACACAAGACAGCAAGTGGGTGAATAGTTGCACCCCTGACTAGTATGACCCAGTGAAAGACACGGTGGGGACTCCAGGGGCCAGTTTCTGCCCTGGGACCTTGTGGGAGGGCGATGGGCAGCATGAACTGCCAGAAGTAAACAAAAGAAAACAAAAACAGAAGTGTTACTGAGTCATCTTTTGGTTCAGAAAAGGCAATTATTATTATTATTATTATTATTATTAACATTTATTTATAGAGCGCTGTAAAATTTGCACAGCGCTTTACATAGTAGGAACCAACGTTCACTAAAAGAACAATAGATGATGAAAAACCTGCCGCAAGGCGTACAATCTAAAACATCAATGTACAAAATTAAAACATTTCTAAAATCTTACAGCAAGTAAACAATGAACACACAAGCACTGCAAGAGATGTTTTTGGATGTTGAACAGTGAAGTGAGATTAACAGGAGATTTCCAGAAGCAGCAATTTATTGGTTAATAGTCTGTAGGAGAAGAAAAAAGGGAGCCTGGAGAATATGGAGCAGCAAAAGCAGGTATGGGGCTTGCATGCAGAGGGCCATGATATGTCCACTCCTGAGTTAAAAGGGCTGAGCTTAAGGTGTTTCCCATGCCCTTCTGGCCACAGATGGATTCCCAGCTCATCCCTTCTTAGTTTACCTTCATCATCTTTCCTGCTCCTCAAGTGGTAACGTGGGGGAGTGCGTTTCTGGAAGTTTTCTACTTGCTGAGCCAAGGATACATAGTCTGCAGGGTTTTCATCAAGCTTCCTTTTGTTACCCTGGGAGAGGTTGAATGGCTTTGGGATTGTGGGTCCCTTTGCCACTCGGGCCTGTAAGGAGAAACAACAGTCAGAGTTAAGCCCAAATGGCTCTGCCAAAAATGGAGCTGTTCTTGCAGAACAAAAGGCTCACCCAATCTTCCCTGATGGAAACACTGGCCTTTGCCACAAGACTATAAGGAAAAAGCATCACCCTTTCACCAGTTTCCAAAGACATCACAAAGTCTTACGCATCTTAAAAGAGGAGAAGTTTTATGTGCTATAGGTTTTCATAGGCTCCGGCCCACGTCCATCAAATGCATGGGGAGTTGCCCCAGTTTATTTATACACCAACTTAAATGGGAGGGGAAGAACTAACATGCAAAAGATACATATAGTAACAGTTACCTTAACAGTTGTAATTAATCAATGGTAGTTGCAAGATAACATGGACATATAAGTGCAGATAAGTTGTTTTTATGATATGTTTTTATGATGAAACTATTTTGTCCTGTCAAAATTTCAAGAGAAAATTTGATTTACAGGTGAACCTGATTTAAAATCTTGGTGGGAAAATCTGCCTTAGAAGCTCCACATTTTTCTGGAGGTCAGGTTACCTATTGGAATTTGGAGAGGTGCTTTTCATCACAATTCATGAGCTAAACTGCTTATCTCAGAAAAATACCCAGACAAACTATTACTTGGTTTATGATTGTTGTTATGGAAAACAACAAAAGATGTTCTCTCTTTATGTTCAAAGGCAACACGGGTCAAAGGCCTTACAGACCTCCTTAATACACGTGTGCCCATTCTTTCTGCACATTTCATGTAATTCATAATACATGTGGTTTCATCTGTTGCTTCAGTCTTTGCTTTTCCAGTTATGAAATGCAGCAGCTGACAGCTCTCAAGCCAGACCTCCCTCCCCATCTTGAATCTTAGTGTCCCCTTCCCCTCTCACCGGAGATGGTGGATGTCTCCTCAGGGCTGCTATGAAGTCCACCTCCTTGTATTCTGTGCCGGGCTGGCTTTCTCCGTGCTGTTTAATCCTGTCATCTGTGCAGAAATGGAAGTCTACTGGCTTGGTTATATGGGTCACTGTCTTCACAGGTTGCCCTGATGGAAAGAAAGAAAGAAAAGGGATGAAGGGTGAAGGTCCTGAAATTTAATGGGAAGCATTCCAAGCTCCACAAATTTCAGAGACCTGAAAGATAATTTAAAGTATTCAAGTTGAAGCCTTAGCTTTGCATCCAATCAAGATAATAGTGGCCTGAAAAACATGCTAAATTGGTGGGGGATAATATGCCTTAGAAACCATCAAACTGAATTTACATCATTGGGATGACATTACATTACTGGGACAGCACAGCAGAACAGCGGAAAAGTGTATAAACACATAGAAGTTACTATTTTGAGTTAGCCTGGCCACTAGCCAGGTCGACTGGGGGAATTCTGGAACTGGCAGTTCAAAAAAGTCTATCAAACTGTTCTCATGTAACAAATTGCCACATTGCTCACACAAGATAGCTCCAGAACTGTAGGGACAGGGTAGTTGGACTAGTGATCAAGAAGGTAGGGCATATTCCCCAAGGAAGGCTGGGAGAACTTGTGATGTTGGGAGATTAGATTTTCCCCCTACCCCATGCTCTTTCCTTCTCCAAGACTGCTCCTTTGGGCTCATGCTTGCATCCAGATTGTTAGGCCCCACAATGCATTGGGTGCATGGATAGTGCCTCACATAGCTTAGGGGCACGTTTATAAATGAGCTACAATAACAGACAAGCCATCCAAGGGGAGGGGAGGAAAGTAACTTGAGAGCTCTACAAAGCCATTCCGTGTTCACTTTGTTCAGAGGGAAGGACAGGTTGCTCATCTGTAACAGTATTTCTTAGAGTGGTCATCTGCAAATACATACAAATGGATTCTACTGTGCCTGTGCAGTTCAGTTTGGAAACTTCTGGAATCACTGGGCAAAGTTCACTTTGCAACTTTTTGGCAGTAGCTCCGCTCTTCCCATATAAGCGTCCCGCGCTCCCGCTCTTTCCTCAGTTCCGCGTAAAAGCAACAACCAAGTGAGAATAAATTTGAGCAGGGCACTGAGGGGAGGATGGGCGGGATTTGTATGTATTCGCAGATGAACACTTGAAGAAGGACAGGTTGCTTACCTGTAACAGTATTTCTTTGAGTGGTCATCTGCAAATACATACAAATGGGTTCTGCTGCGCCTGCACAGTCGAATTCGAAACTCTCTGGAATCACTGGGTAAAGTAGAGCTTGCAACTTTTTGCAACTTTTTGGCGGTAGCCCAGTTCCTGCTCTTTTCCCCAGTTCCGAAATTTTTTCGCTGCAAGCGACGGAGGAGCGGAACCAATCATGAGCAGGACACTGAGAGGAGGAAGGGCGGGATTTGTATGTATTCACAGATGACCACTCGAAGAAATACCGTTACAGGTAAGCAACCTGTCCTCCTTCTTCATGGTCTCTGTGAATCATACAAATGGGTTAGACTGACAAGCTTAGGTCAGCGGTGGAGGGAGTGTCATGACAACAGTTGTAAGATGAACCAACTAACATTTATTGGTCAACAATAAAGTATAAAAGTGAACCAAACAGATGTTTGTGTTTCTTGTTTCTAATATAGAAGGTAATGTTATAAGGCAACCATGCTCATGTTCATTTTTCCGTCGGGGACACCAGCCCAGACTGGTAAAAACCTTGAGGAGAGAGTGGCATCTGTTGCTCCGCCTCAGAGTCCACCAGCGACAGGACCGAACCCTCTCGCTTGACGACCTCCTCCTCCTCCGAACCCGAACTGCCCTCCAGGCAGAAGACAGAGCTGGACAGCGAATACGCCGTCTGGGTAGCAGCCTCACCCCTACGTGTAGCCTCCTTTTCCATGGTCACCTTCGCCTCTCCCGAGACCGTTGCGGACACCTACGTCGGTCCTGACGCCTCTCCAGGGTTGAGGAGTTGACAGCGACGTAGTACGTCCCCGTCTCGCTGTCATACAAGTACCCCCTCTCGTCATCAGAGTCAGCCATCGGAGTGGGATGTTGAGCCTGAGGCGAAGCAGCCGACGTTGGTACGGAGGTGGTCGGTACAGAGGCAGGCCTTTCGGTGGCGGGAGCCTGCTTTGGTGTCGAAGCACGTGGCTGCTCGGATCCCATGTCAGAGTTGGAGCAGGCTTTCTTTCGGAGGGAATCACCCTCAGAGGAATGCTTCCTCTTAGCAGAGGCTTTGGAGCTGGACTCCTTCTTGGAGGAAGAGCCATCTGCTGAGCCCTGAGAAGGAACTTTTGCCTTCTTACTCCGATTCTCATCCCTGCGATCCTTGCCCAATTTGGGCTTGTCCTTTCCCTCCTTCCTGGAGGATTTGGACCTGTCCTTTTCACGCGCCTTCTTAGCCGATTTCTCAACTGGGTTAGCCTCCGTCTCCAGGGGGATGTGAAGGCAGGACCAGCAGGGGAACTAGAAGCCGCCTTCTCTGCAGACTCACGCAGCATCTTGGAGGTCGTCACCGGAGTCTTGGAAGCCGAAGCCAGAGTATCAGAAGGATCTCCTGCGGGACAGAACTCAAGCCGGAGGAATTCCCTCTGTGACAGGTGGAGCAAGGACGGAAACCAGGGCTGTCTCAGCCACCAAGGAGTGATCAGGATGACATTGGAATGTTCTGATGTCATCTTTGACATCACCTTCGTGATGAGTGGAAACGGAGGGAAAGTGTAGAGCATCTCCCCTGACCAGGTGAAGAGGAACATGTCTCCAAGGAAATAATGTGCTTGAACCCGAGAGCAAAACTGAGCACAGTGGCTGTTCTTGCTGGTCGCAAACAAGTCGATCTGAGGCATTCCCCATCGTTGGAACAGATCAGTCACCATTTCGGGATGGAGCATCCATTCGTGACAAGTGGTTTGTGGTATGGGCCCCCCAAACTTCCATGGACACGTCTGTGGTTAGTGACTTGGGGTTGAGGAGGTGAAAAAGGCATGCTGATGCAAATGTTCTGAGAGTCGAGCCACCAACGGAGAGAATGTGCGACGGGTCTCGGCACCGTGAGCCACTTGGTTGGCAAGTCTCTGATAGAAACCAGACCTGTAGAGGTCGAAAGCAAAGTCTTGCCCATGGGGTTATGAAGGGCGACCTGAACATCTCTGGCCTTTATTCTCCTGTGAGCAAGGCAGGTACGGACTACAGTACAAAGGGCTCGAAACCGATCTGCAGGCCAACAGGTGATGCAGTCACAGAGTCGAGAACAGTACCGATGATTTGTTTGACTGGGGTGAGATGTGACTTGTCCAGATCCATCACAAGGCCCAGGGAGGTGAAGAGTGCCAAGGCGAACTCGACATTCCTTAGCAGTTCATCCTGGGTAGGGGCAGCAAAGAGCCAGTCGTCCAGGTAAGGGAAGACTCTGATTCCTCACCGATGAAGGTACGAAACCACTGGGGCTATGCACATTATGTAGACTCTGGGAGCTGCGGACAAACCCAAGGGGAGAACGTTGTACTGGAACATGTCGGTATGACAGAGAAGGCCAAGAATCTCTGGTAGCTGTTCCAAACTGACATATGAAGATCAGCGTCCTTCTGATTGATCATCATGAACCACAGATCCTGGTGCAATAAGGGCAATACAGAAGCAAGAGTTACATATGGAAACAGCGGTAAATCAAATAAGCACTTAGAGGATGGAGGTCTAAGATTGGTCAGAAGCCACCATCAATCTTTGGGACTGTAAAATATCTTGAAAAGAAACAAGTGGGAGCTGGTGCAGGGTCCATTGGTGAAACTGCTCCCTTTGATAGTAGTTTGCACACTTTGTCGAGAAGGGTGTCTGAGAGAAGGATGAAAACAACAGCTCCAGTTGGTGGGAGCTCTTCAACTTCGAGGGCATAACCCATTCGGACAATGTCAAGAACCCAGGAATTGGGTTATTGTGGCCCAGGTGTTGTAAAAGGGCCTTAAAATGTCAAAGAAGGAGTGGACAGGGCCAATGGAGCATGCAGCAACCCTTCAGGATCTCTTCTTCCCCTGATCGGTATCTTGTTTACGGTAATTTTTACGGTACCGAGTGGGGCCCTGTCAGTGTCTAGCCGAAGGAGGAGGATTGAGAAGGGAAACGCTGCCTCTGGTGTTCTTGGTGTTGGTATGGGCGGTCTTGTTGGAAAGACCATTGGCCTTGCCCATACCATTGGCGCTTATCTCTGAAGTGCCTACAGGATGAAGACTGGGATGGGGCAGATGTACCATGTTTTTTTGCTGCCGCTTTCACACGGTATTTGTAACTGAGCCGTTCATCTGTTTCCTTATTAAACAGGCCAGCATGTCCTCAATGGTTGCCTTCACGTTTGGATTTAAGTCTGACACACGGAGCTAGGCATGTGTTCTCAACGTGACGGAGGGGGCCATGGTTTTGGCAGAGCAATCCGAAGCATGGCGGGCCGAGGTTATCAGCCATCCTCTGATGGAGTGGGCCTCGTCCTGTAATTCAGGGAGGAGAGAACATCTTTCATCTGGCACATCGGATGTGATGCGCTCCATCAAATATTGGACATAAGCCCTCATACAGGCATTGTAATTGGCCACTTTCAGCCCCAGTATAGATGCAGCGTAGGGCTTCTTGGTCAGGGCATCAAACTTTTTGGCTTCTTTGTCAGTTGGAGAGGTGGAGGTTTTGGGAGAGAAAGTCTGTTGGGACTCCTCGACAATAGCAGAATTTGGTTTGGGGTATGAGAAGAGCCAAGAAGACTGGGATGGAGAAATCCTCTATAATGATTCAATCTATTTGGCTGAAGGGCCAAATGAAGTGGAGGCTGGTGCACCCCAGGAACGCCTGACTATCTGCTCCAGCGACAGTAGAAATAGTATCACAGCCGACATCATGCCATGGATGAGCCTTTCGATGGCATCGGCCGCATCTTCATCCATGCATCCATCCATCCATGCATCTGATTCTTGCACACTGCCCATCTTGATGACGTTCTCCGCGAAGAAGCACACATCATTTGTAGGGGATGAAGAACCAGGTAGGTAAAGTTCTTGTGGAAAGTACGCACCACCCACATCAGAGCCGGAGGAGCCGGGTCGCGAAGAGTGGGAGTCACCTCGACGAGAGTCTTCCTGATCTGAGAGGACAATCTTGTCCTGCAACTGAGTGACCGGGGATGGGGATTTGTCCCTGAATAGGCACGTCTGTGTCGCCACTGCTGTTGTTGAAGGTGCCCTCAGTACTGAGGATGAGGGTGTGGCCGTTGAGGTCAAGATGGATGATTTGTAGCAACCCAATCGGCGGTGGATTATGTCTCTGTCGACAGCGATGTAGTATCTGCCACAGTCATAAGAATATCGTCTTTTTCCTCGCCAACAGATACCGGGGTTGGAGAGCGGTGGACACGGGATCAATCAGTAGGGTGCGGTATAAATATAGGCAGTTGCATGCCATCAGTCAGAATTGGAGATCTGGTGAATCATGAGGTCCTTTGCTGACGTTGCATGGCCTGTACACGAAGCCACTGATGAACAGGTCTGGAGCGTACGGGAAGATCGACACTCCTTAGTATCGGTTGGTGCTGAGGAAGCCCTCTTCAGTACAGAGGTGCTGGAATGGTCCAGGCATGGTCTGATTGCCGGACGAAGACTCAGACCGAGACTTTTTGGAATGGGAATGGGAATGGGAAGAGGTTTCCTTTTCAGTCAAATGCCTCCTCTTAGAGGACTCAGAAAAGGATTTTGAGCTCAGTTCCTTTAGGGAGCTTGAATCCTTCCACAAGTTGGAATCAGACCTAGCCTTGTCCTTAGTCATGTCCTTCTAACAGACTTGTCCTTGGCTTTAGGTCTAGCTCCCTCAACCGGAGAGTCACGGTCTGAACTCTTTGTTGGAGAAGCATCCGCCACAGTCGAAGCCGCCTTCAATGCAGTTTGAAAAGATGGGACTTGGGCCGTGGTCAGCGTGTTCCCCGCGGTTGGTGGGGGGACAATGCCTTTTGGAGCAAGGCCACCTGCAGTTGAGAATGACAATTTTTCCTGACCTGCGAGGTCAAGGATTTGCAGAGGGAGCAAGACCCTGGGTTGTGTGCCTCACCCAGGCAAAGCAGGCAGGAGGAGTGGGGATCCTGTTCAGGGATTTTGCCTCCACAAACACTGCATTTCTTGAATGCAGTCATCACAACTGAATCGGAAAGCGGTATCGAAGTCAAAACAAACAAACAATGGTCAACAAAACACAGGGGAAGTCAGAAACAGAACTGTCAAACAAGCCCGAGGTCAGGATTTTCCAAAGTCAAATGAGCAATTCCAGGAGCAAAGTTCCTTGAGCTGCTAACGTGGTGGAAAGAAGGAACTGAGGAAAGAGCGGGAGCGTGGAACGCTTATATGGTTATATGGGATGGGCGGGGCTACCGCTAAAAAGTTGCAAAGTGAACTTTGCCCAATGATTCCAGAAGTTTCCAAGCTGAACTGCACAGGCACAATAGAATCCATTTGTATGAAGCCCTTTCCCTTATCACGGAGGATGAGAAAGAGCAGCATGGACAGAGTTTAGGGACAGAGCAGGGGAGCCTTGAAGTCCCATCACAGGGAACAGTCGCTGCTAAGCCTCAGAGGAGGTCATGGTGGGGGACTCCTTGCTGAAAGGTACAGAAGCAGTGATTTGTGGGCCTGACACAAATGTCTCGGGAGGTGTGTTGTCTCCCTGAGGCAGCGATCCGTGATGTGACAGAGAGGCTGACAAGACTTGTCAAGCCTACTGAACAATACCCCTTCCTTTTGGTCCATGTGAGAATGAATGACACAGCAAGACACAGCCAGGGTAAGAAGCTGAAAGAAATGGACGCACAGATTGTCATCTCGTCTCTTCTGCCTGTTGAAGGGTATGGTCCAGGAAGAGAGAAGAAAATAGAAGATGTTAACAACTGGCTCCACAGATGGTGTCACTGAGAACGATTTGGATTCTTAGATCATGGGCTGTGGTTCCATGAGAGGAGACTTCTGGCAAGAGATGGGCTGCATCTCACACCGGTTGGCAAAAACACTTTTGCCAACAGTCTCAAGAATCTGATCAGGAGCGCTTTAAACTGAGTTATGTGGGGAAGGGAGACAGCATTCTGGAAGGCAAAAGGGCTGGAAAAATAGTCAAGCTGACAGAGGGAACAAGGCAAACAGGGCAAGGACCCAACAGCAGGAGGCAAAAAAATGTCCACAGGCAGCAAGTGAAGAGGACACATGTTCTTAGATGTCTCTACACTAATGCACAGAGTATGGGAAATAAACAGGATGAACTGGAACTCCTAGCACGGCAAAGCAAATATGATATAATAGGCATCACTGAAACCTGGTGGGATGAGTCCCATGATTGGAATGTAGAAATAGAGGGATATAACCTTTTTAAGAGAAATAAGCCAGACAAGAAAGAAGGAGGAATAGCATTATTCCTGCGCCCTTTCCTGGATCAGAAGGACCTAGAGTCTGTGGTACACGCTTTGGTAACCTCACGATTGGATTTCTGCAATGCGCTCTACTTGGGGCTACCCTTGTGCCTAACTCGGAAACTTCAACTAGTCCAAAACATGGCAGCCAGGCTTATTACTGGTACAGCGAGGTGCGAGCACATAACACCAGTGCTTAAGTCCCTCCACTGGCTACCCATTAGTTTCCGGGCGCAGTACAAGGTGTTGGTCTTGACCTTTAAAGCCCTACAGGGCTCGGGTCCATCTTATCTTAGGGACCGCCTCTCCCCGTACAATCCCCCCCGCACACTCCGGTCCTCCGGGAGAAATTTATTACAGCCTGTGAAAACGAGGCTGTTGCGGACCTCCCGGGGGACTTTCTCTGCTGCCGCTCCCAGGCTATGGAATGACCTGCCGGATGAGATGCGTCTTATTACATCCCTGGATAGCTTTAAAAAAGCCTTAAAGACGCATCTCTTCCGGCAGGCCTTCCCTGAAACATCTTAACTCCTGGTCCCGACACTGGCTTACGACATTGGGACGTGCGCTCCTACAAGTTCCCATCACTTTATCTAGGAAGTTTACATCTACAGTGTCTATAGAATTGACTGGCTGCTTGTTATGTTCTATGTTCTATGTTGTATGTATGCAATTTTATTTTTATTTTTATTTTTTATTTTTTGGATTTTAATCTGATATTGGTTTAATTTATTTTTAAGGGGTGGGAGGTGGGGTTATGGGTTATTGGGATTGTTTTATCTTGATGTCTTTTAATTATTGTAACCCGCTCCGATTGATGACAGAGGAGCGGGCTATAAATAAAATTATTATTATTATTTATTATTATTATATGTCAGGGACATTTACACCAGTGAAGAGATCCAGGAAATCAATACTGGAAGCCAGGTGGAGAGCGTCTGGATAAAAATTAAAGGAGAGGGAAACAACAGGGATGTTACTGTAGGAGTCTACTACAGACCCCTGACTCAGGCAGAGGAATTGGATGATGCCTTTCTAGAACAGATGACCACACATTCAGACAGGAGAAATATAGTAATATAGCAAATATCCTGATATTTGCTGGAATTTGAATTCAGCAAAATCCTCAAGGTCTATCAAATTCCTCACTTGCCTGGAAGACAATTTCATTGTCCAAAAGGTGGAAGAGGCAACAAGGGAGTCAGCTATTTTGGATCTGTTCCTAACCAACAGGGATGACCTAGTTAATGGGGTGCAAGTGGTTGAATCCTTAGGTGGGAGTGACCATGTTCTCCTGGAGTTTGTTATACAGCGGAAAGGAGAAGCCAGGCATAGTCAGACGTGCATTCTAGACTTTAGGAAAGCTGATTTTAGTAAACTTAGAGAAATACTGGGGGTGATCCCATGGTCAGGAATACTAAAAGAGAAGGGAGTTCAAGATGGATGGGAGTTTCTCAAAAGGGAGATAGTGAAGGCACAATTTCAAACAGTTCCAATGAGGAAGAAAATTGGGAGACGTCTGAAGAAACCAGGATGGATGACCTTTCATAAGGAACTTTCAACTGAGCTCAGTTTTAAACAGAGCATGTATAAGAAATGGAAAAATGGGGAAATCACCAAAGACGAACTCAAACAAATAGCCAGCACGTGTAGGGATAAAGTCAGAAAAGCTAAAGCACAGAATGAACCCAGGCTTGCTGGAGAGGTTAAGAACAATAAAAAAGGCTTTTTTGGGTACGTCCACAGCAAAAGGAAGAAGGAATTGGCACCACTGTGTGGTGAAGATGGCAAAATGCTAACAGGGGACAGAGAAAATGTAGAATTACTCAACACCTTCTTTGCTTCAGACTTCTCAGAAAAGGCAAAGGGTGCTCAATCTGAGGACGGTGGAGCAGAGGACAGAATAGGGGGATTTCAGCACAGAATAAGTAAAGAGACAGTAAAGGAATACCTGATTAATCTAAATGAATACAAGTCTCCAGGACCAGATGAACTACATCCAAGGGTATTAAAAGAACTGGCAAAGGTAATATTGGAGCCATTGGCAACAATCTTTGAGAACTCTTGGAGAACAGGAGAAGTCCCAGCAGACTGGAGGAGGGCAAACGTTGTGCCCATCTTCAAAAAGAGGAAAAGAGAGGATCCCAACAATTATCGTCCAGTTAGTCTGACATCAGTTCCAGAAACGACTCTGGAGTAGATCATTCAACAGAGAGTCTGTGAACATTTGGAAGGCAATGCCATAATCACAAAAACTCAACATGGATTTCAGAGAAACAAGTCATGCCAGACAAACCTGATCTCATTTTTTGATAAAATTACCAGCTTGGTAGATGAAGGGAATGCTGTGGATATAGTATATCTTGATTTCAGTAAGGCCTTTGACAAGGTTCCCCATAACATTCTTGCAAACAAGTTTGTAAAATGTGGGCTAGACAAGTTAACTCTTACATGGATTTGTAATTGTTTGACTGGCTGAACCCAAAGGGTGCTCAACAATGGCTCCTTTTCAACCTGGAAAGAAGTGACCAGTGGGGTCCCACAATGCTCTGTCCTGGGCCCAGTGCTATTCAACATCTTTATTAATGACTTAGATGACAGAATTGGGAGCATACTGGGCACCACAATTCAAAAAGGATGTGGAGAAACTGGAGCGAGTCCAAAGGAGGGCAACTAAGATGGTGAAGGGTCTGGAAACTGTGCACTATGAGGAATGACTCAGGGAGCTGGAGATGTTTAGCCTGGAGAAGAGAAGGTTAAGATTTGATATGATAGCCCTGTTTAAACATTTGAAGGGATGTCATATTAAAGAGGGAGAAAGCTTGTTTTCTGCTGCTCCAGAGACTAGAACATGGAACAATGGATGCAAACTGCAGGAAAAGAGATTCCACCTAGACATTAGGAGGAACTTCCTGACAGTAAGGGCTGTTCGACAGTGGAACACACTCCCTCAGAGTGTAGTGGAGTCTCCTTCCTTGGAGGTCTTTAAGCAGAGGCTGGATTGTCATCTGTTGGGGATGCTTTGATGTGGAGTTCCTGCATGGCAGGAGGTTGGACTGGATGGCCCTTTTGGTCTCTTCCAACTCTATGATTCTATGATTCGTGGAGACCACCAAGAAGAAAGCTTCTTACAATGCTAGAATTTTGAATCATCCAATAAAACAAGTGGCAGCCTGGTTTAGGAAACACTGCGGGTGTCTGCTACATTAACTGCCCACTCAAACATTTTTAGGCTGGGAGGAATGCCTGCTCTAAGCAAAAGGAGATGGTGCTCATAAGGACCCTAAGCAGGTCTCATGTCATGCCCATTCTGCAGCAGTCAAGCTATATTAATGTGGAATTACCAATCTCAGGTATTGTCAGAGATGGAGGACATTGTCCTTCCCTGGTGGGAACAAGGCCATTTGTTCATGCATTGGGAATAGTGACCCAGAAACTGTGTTTATACACCATGGCTGGGAAACAATCTCTCACTATTGCCAGTACTGTCTGGGACTTCTGGGAGCTGAAATCCAACATTTTCTAGAGGTTCAAAATTTCCACACCCTTGCTGGACACCAAGATCCTCCTGTCATCTGCAGCAGTGCTGCTCATAGTGATGATTCCTGGACTGGTGCTGGTGCACATACCATTAGCTGCCAGTCCTTTCAAAGTTTCCTGAAAGAAACAACCAACTGTAGCCGAAGAGCACAAATATGGCAACGGTCTGTGGTATAGGGGTAGACAGGTCTCTGACATAAAAACTGATCTATACAATATGACCCCCATATCTGCAGGAGCTATGTACCCAGACTTATTGTGGATAATAATGAATCTATATTACCAGAAGTCGACCATATAGTTGCACTGAACGATTTCCAGATGCTAGGGCAACCATATTCTTTTAGACATGGGAAAGTGAAACTGCGGGAACTGATCCCATGAACATGGCGATCATACTGTACTAAAGTGAAGCAGAGGGAAATTGGGGAGATGGCCTTCTCAGTAGTGACATTTGGCTTATAGAGTCTTGTAAGGGGTTTCCAGAGGCTTTCTGGGACTGAAAGACGTTTTATGATCCTACATTTTTTTTCAACAATGGTCACATTTGCTACTCTGGCATTTGCATGTTTCCAGATCTTTACTGCTTTAGAAGCTGTATCAGCTTCCAATTTTATTCTAATCTTTTGGTGAGCTGTTCTGGGAACATACACATGGACACAGCATATAGCAAACAGAGATAGCATTGGCACTTACATGTGGAGAGATGGAACTTAAATAAAATTGTGAGCTGGGCCAAAGCTAACAAAATGAAATTTAACACAGAGAAATGTAAGGTCCTACACGTAGGGCGGGAAAATGAAATGCACAGATATAGGATGGGGGACACCTGGCTGAATGAGACAACATGTGAAAGGGATCTAGGAGTCCAAGTAGACCACAAGTTGAACATGAGTCAACAGTGTGATGCAGCAGCTAAAAAGGCCAATGCAATTTTAGGCTGCATCAATAGAAGTATAGCGTCTAGATCAAGGGAAGTAATAGTGCCACACTATTCTGCTTTGGTCAGGCCCCACCTGGAATACTGTGTCCAGTTCTGGGCACCACAATTCAAAAAGGATGTGGAGAAACTGGAGCGGGTCCAAAGGAGGGCAACTAAAATGGTGAAGGGTCTGGAAACCATGCCCTATGAGGAACGCCTTAGGGAGCTGGGGATGTTTAGCCTGGAGAAGAGAAGGTTAAGAGGTGATATGATCGCCCTCTTTAAATACTTGAAGGGATGTCACATTGAGGAGGGAGCAAGCTTGTTTTCTGCTGCTCCAGAGAACAGGACTCGGAACAATGGATGCAAACTGCAGGAAAAAAGATTCCACCTCAACATTAGGAGGAACTTCCTGACAATAAGAGCTGTTCGACAGTGGAACACACTCCCTCCGAGGGTGGTGGAGTCTCCTTCCTTGGAGGTTTTTAAGCAGAGGCTGGATGGCCATCTGTCGGGTATGCTTTGATTGGGAGTTCCTGCACGGCAGGGGGTTGGACTGGATGGCCCTTGTGGTCTCTTCCAACTCTAAATTTCTATGATTCTATGATTCTAGTGTTGTCAGCAACACCTTTCATCAGCTACTCTCCCCTCCCTCTCCTGCTTCTCATGCCAAGTTACTTCCATGCTTACCTGGTCCAGCAATGGCAGCTCTAAGAGACTCCTCGTTCTTTCTGCGCAACTCGGCCACCTCTTGCTGCAGTTGTTGCATCTTCTCCAATTCCAGCTCCTCTGTGGACTTTCCCTTGAGAGATGGATTCTTTCTTCTAAAAACAAAATAAAGCTTGCCAATGCTTTCAGTGAAGAGTGGTACAGACACAGCAAGTCCTACACCAAGGCAGGAATGAAGTAGCCTGCCAGATGCTTGTAGAACTGCTACAACTCCAAGCATACCCAACTAGGGCTACATTGGCTAGGGCTGCAGGGAGTTATAGTCCAACATCTGGAAGACCACATGCATTCCACCCCAATTTATGAGCTTTGAGATGATGGAGAGAGGAGGAGGAAGATATGAATTGTGGACATTAAACCAAAAATGAGAGATGACCCATTTCTCGGTACAGAATAGACCCCACATTTACTTTGAGGAAAGCATATTTCAAAGTGTCAGGGACCATATCTCTGCTGAATCTGATCCATTAAGTACCAAGTGGCCTAATACAGAATAGTCAGTATTCTGCCACTTAGGACCCACATGAACTAAAATTTGAACTTTTAGATATATTTAAAAATGATTTTGTGTTAGATACTCAGCCATGCATACCACTCAGAAAACTACTAGAACAGTAAAAGAACCTGAGTGTGCAATCACCATTTATTTCAGTAGGGTCTTCACTGGCATTGTTTTTTGCAGGCTTTTGGATTTTCAGCTTCAGCAGTCACAGCATCACTAAAAACACCCCAGACAAAGTGCCACCCTCATCCACAAATAAGTGCTGTTATTCAGGTTTCTAGACATGGTGCAGGCAACCACAGCATGTCTGAGGACCAGTTTTCTGCCCCTGGAAACCTTCAGGGCTGCATGGATGGGGAAAAATAGCCCCGTTTGGAACAAACAAAACTGTTTCAAAGACTGGTAGTGGTTTTTATACTGAAAAGTGCAGAATGCCTGGTGACCCATTTTAACAGGTAAACTATGGCTCCTGGGATTCATCCTTTTCCTCTGCAGCCAGAGAAGTGCTGGTCCAAGTGATCTACAAAGTTCATGGGGTACAAAAATAGCCTTAGGCCCTCTTCTCACCACTCTTCTAGACACTCGCTGTAATAATAATAAAATAATAATACATTTTATTTCTAGCCCACCCCTCTGAACAAGCAATCAGGGCGGGGTACAGAAGAACTGAACTGAAAAACCTTGTTCAAACTTTCTCTCTCTTCATGGTTCTCATGGGGAAAATTTGGTTGCTTGACAGACAGAGGCCACACGCTTACAATCAACTCACCAACTTTCCCCAACCTGGATCCCTCCAGATGTGCTGAACTAAAACTCCCATAGTGGTGGCTGGAGGACTTTGGCAGCTGTACTCCAATGCATCTATAGGGACCAATGTTGGGCAAAGTGGAAGAAGATGCTGAGTGGTAGAGAAGAGAGCTTTCCAATAGGTGGACATGGACTGATAGCATCATAGCCAGTTAACAGAAACCAAATCAAATCCTACAACCTACTTTAATGTTGCAGGCGTGAGAAGTACTTTGGCCTTTGCGGGTGTGACATTTCTGTTCAAGGCTATTTCACCCAGTTTTTCCCGTTGACCAGATCTGGAAGAGTTAAGAGGAAGAAGATAAGGATCAGGCCTGCTAACCACAGACTACCCACTGCATCCCTTTCAAGTGTAAGAGGTTTCCTGGCTACCACCACCTTGCAGACAATCTCCAAACACCAGTGCTGAAAGGTAATTCAAAACATTAGCCTTACCTGAATGCACAGGCAGGTGCACATGGCTTAGATTTCTTGGGAAATCTGATACAACTGGAGAGGGAACAGCACAAGACTGCTCAGAACTCCTCCTGTCCTCATACACTCATCCCAAGAGCATTCTTCCCCATCTTCGCAATAGGGAATGGTATATGCCTGCTCCAGTAGATGTGAGGCTGAGTCCTCCAGGGGCATTTCCCTGAAGCTTTGAGATGAACAGACCAGTACAAGGAGTACCCTCTCCTCACTGATTGTGCTCCAGTTTTTTTACACTTGGCTCCACTGAGGCTGCAATCTGTTTCCTAACACAGGCAGCACCAGCTTTCCACAGCAAAGGAGCCTATTTCCAGCACATCCTTTACAATAGTAAGTAATTCGACTAATCTTTTAAGGAAATGACTTGCATTTCAAAAACTTGCAGATTTTCAGTCCCCTAAGTAGTGAAGTGCTGAGAAATTGACAAGAGGGAAAGAGAAAATTGAAATGAAATGTTCAGCTAGGCAGTACATTAAGGACTGAAGACCAATTCCTTCAAGCTGGGCATTTCCCCATGGGTTCTGGTCAGTTCTTTAGACCAGAGTGGGCAAATTCAACACATGTGCCATATGTGACCTTTGGAACTCACTTTTGCCCTTCATCAGTTCCCCACAACCTCTCCATTAAAAAAAAAATGACACAATTTTCAGGCAAATTTTGTCCCAAAACCATGCTGAAAGCACCATAAATGTGTGAAAACATACTTAACTACTCAGCACCCCCTAATACCATCAAATAACTCAATGTACCTCTTCATTCGCCTCAGAATGGCAACAAGAAGTGATGTTTTGATGTTTTAAGATGGGACTGCAGAGGAAAATTGAGGTATTTGGGCTTACTGGGAGCAGCAGCGGTGTTGCATGGGGGTTGGCTTATTGGGGGGTGAGATGTAGTATGGGGATTAGGGAAGAATTGGCCAACAACCTCCATAAAGTTGCCCACCCCCACCTGACAGTGCTGCCTCCTTTTCACAGCCACAAGGGCCAGATGTTTTAAAAACAGCTGATACACAGCTCTGCATCAACGTAAGCATTCTACTCAGTTTACAAAATTCAGCCTATCAATTTACAGTTTCCTTGCTAGTTATTGGAACATGCTGTGAAGCACTGAATTTCTGCTATCTGAGTGATCTATTGTATTTTCAGTAATTTAGACATCTTCCCACACACCTGCAGACATATCTTGACATCCTGAAGGATTAGAAAGTTTCTCAAGTGGCTTAATGTTTTTAAAAAGAGGGAGGGGCTCAAGGTCTTTGCCAACAGTCGCATTCTATGGCCGTCACCACATCCTGTGCCTGGGCAGAATGATACCTCTTGCTGAATCCTAACACCAAGGCCTGTCTTTCCAAAACTCTCCTAGTTTCAAAGAGGGTGTGCAGGGCAAATCCTTGGAAGAGCAGGGCCCAAACTACACACCTCTACTGACACCACGCTTTGTACTTAAACAGGACCTGTACAACAGCAGGAGGGTGGTGGCATGATAAGCACAACTGCATTAAAACATCACCAGTCCATATTTTGTGCCTCTCACACCAGCAATATTTCAGACTTACAACTTTTGTTTCTTTGAAGGGGGAGGATCTTGCTTGCTGTCCAAGGCAGCAGCACATCTCTCTGCTTTGCTTTTGGCCATGAGTCTGCGCTGGGCGCTCTTCCGTCGAGCAGAAAGCCTCCTTGCCACCCTAAAGGGGAGAAGGAAAGGTCAAGTGTGCTCTAAAGAAGGAGGCATTTGCAATCCTTTGGTCATCCCTACTCTGAAGGGTGTAGAAACAAACAGCTTCATTAATATACACAAGAAGAGACAGAGCTTAGCTTCAAAGTACCTCCAGGCATCACTCAGTTAACAAAGCCTCTGACAAAGAAGCTCCTTTTCATAAAATCATAGATTTGGAAGAGACCTTAAGGGCCATAAAGTCCAAGCCCATTTTGCCAAGACAACATCAAACCACCCTCAACAGATGTTACAGAAATCTTCCAAAGGAGAATCCACCACATTCCAAGGAAGTGTGTTCCACTGTTGAACAGCTCTTTCTATTAGGAAGTTCTTTCTGATTTTTAGGGGGAGCATAATTTTCCTGGAGTTTGAATCCATTGCTTTGTATCCTAGTCTCTAGAGCAGAAGAAAACAAGCGTGCTCCATCTTTAATAGGACACCCTTTAAAATATTTAAACAGGGCTATTATACCACCTCTTAACCGTCTTTTCTCCTGGCTAAACTACCCAGCTCCTAAGCCTCTCCTCAGACGGCTAGATGATTTCCAGACCCTTCACCATTTTGGTCGCCCTCTTCTTGACACAATACAGCTGGTCAACATCCTTCTTGAATTGTGGTGCCTAGAAATGGACAGGGTATTCCAAGTGACATCTGGCCAAAGCAGACTTTTTACAAAGTATTTTTACATTTGTGGAGTTGAAGGCTTTCATGGTCGGCATCCATAGTTTTTTGTTGATCTTTCAGACTATGTGGCCATGTTCTAGAAGAGTTCCTTTCTGACATTTCGCCAGCATCTGTGGCTGGTATCTTCAGAGAAACATTTGCCCAACTTCTGCCTTTTCCTCTGTTAGCTGAACATTTTTTTTGGCAGCATTGCCATTGCAAGGATAGTGAAAGAGGGCTGGAGGAGCACAGACTTTTGGTGGCAGGTTGTAATAGCCTGTCTGCAGTAAGCAATGCAATAATGCTTCAGTTGGGAAAGAATGGAATTGTCCTCTAGCCATTCCTATTGTAACTGTTCTTGCCTCCCTACAACAGGCCAGGCTGGAATCCCTAACTGAACAGACCCACACAGGAAGAAAGGGGGAGAACACATAACGTCCCGCATCAGCTTCCCCATCATGCATGCATGCATGCATGTCACATACACACACACATATATACAGCCCTCCCTCCATTCTCTTCAGATTTGCGTCCTTCACTTATGTGCGAGGGGTGAACAGAGAGAGAATGAATGGGGTGTGAGCTCACAGTGAGTGAGCATGCACCCCTGCGCCTTTATTCCTCCTCAACATTAGGAGGAACTTCCTGACAGTAAGGGCTGTTCCACAATGGAACACGCTCCCTCGGAGTGTAGTGGAGTCTCCTTCCTTGGAGGTCTTTAAGCAGAGGCTGGATGGCCATTTGTCAGGGATGCTTTGATTTGGAGTTCCTGCATGGCAGGGGGTTGGACTGGATGGCCCTTGTGGTCTCTTCCAACTCTATGATTCTATGATTCTATTCAAGCCAATGGGTTTTGAATATAGGCGAAACTTCATTTTCACAAGGGAGTCCAGAACGGATCCCCAGTGAAAAAGGAGGTGTGACTGTATATGTATATGTGTGTGTGTGTATCCCCCACATACAAATCTAGAAGTTTAGCAACCAAAGTGGAAACCATAAGGCTGATAAAAGAAAACATCACCCCTAGATGCATAATGGAAGAAGCTGTCAGCTTATCTCTAGAAGGCTGAATATATTTTCCAACAACAACAACAACAACAACATATGCTGCCCAATCACTAGGAATCAGGGCAGATTACAACAAAAGGGATAATACAAATATAAAACCTTATGCAAACCTTACCTGGCTGTTTCATTTCACATTGTTAATTTTGGATAAAAATTGGCTGAAACAAGTTGAACTTCTCTTTCTTTGATGGACTGTAGGAACCTATTTCTGTTCTTTTCTATGTTGTTTCTGCCGCTGGTACTAAATATTATGTTATAGTAATGTCCAAAAAAGCATCCACTTTGTTGAATGAGGTGTACGTATCTGTAACATGTTTCAGTGCTTGCAAATATATGAAGGCACTTCTGGCCGATAGGAAAAATGACAGACACAGGCAATCAATTGTTTGTTCTTGTTGTGTGCCTTCAGGTTGACCCTACCATTGGCTTTTCTTGGCAAGAATTGTTCAGAGGAGATTTGTTTTTGCCTTTTCCAGAGGCTGGGACTGTGTTACTTTGCCCAAGGTCACCCAGTGGGTTTGATGGTCAAGTTGGGAATCGAACCCTGGTCTCCAAAGATGTAGTTCAACACTCAAACCACTATACCAGGTATTATTTCCTGGGCAATGACATCTTGGTGGCACAGTGATTAAATGCCTGTATTGCAGGCACTCACTTAAAACCATAAGGTTGCGAGTTCAATACTAGCCAGGGATCAAGCTTGATTCAGGCTTGCATCCTTCTGAGGTCGCTAAAATGAGCACCAAGCTTGTTGGGGACAATTAGCTTATAGTTGTAAACCACTTAGACCTGCTAGTTCAGTATGAAGTGGTATATAAATGAAGCTGTTTATAATGCCTATTGTTTTGAAGAAAAAAACCCACTGTGTGCTCAAGCACATAGCAAGAGCATATAGGGGAAGGTTAGCAGTCAAATAAATAAATAATTTCTTAAATCCCCCCCCACCTGCCCCCCAGGCTCAATTTAGGATACAATATAACTTAAAGCACATAAAACCATTTAGACACATAAATTAAGACATATAAATATGGGACCCAGTAAAAACATCCAACACAAATTTAAAATATACTCATTTAAAATTCATAGTTTAAAATCAACGGGGTAGGCCTGCAAGAAGAGATAGGTCTTTAGCGCTGTTTTAAATTCAGACAACACGTTCAACTGTCAAATCTCTCCGGGCAGGTAATTCCAGTCTAGGGGTGGCTGACACAAAGTTCCTCAAGGTGACAGTTATTAGTCTAGTCCTGACTGGTTAACGTAAATGTCCCCCAGAAGACTTGAGCATATGTGGCAGATTATACAGGATTATAATTTCATCCAGAATCAGAAGCAGTCTGCCTCTTTATACCAGGTTATGGAGAACAAAGGCCACTGTTGTGCTTGTGTCCTAATGTGAAAATCTGGACTAGATGGACCTTTGACCAGATCCAGGGTGGATCCCCTCATGTTCTCATGAGAGAGGGAAAGAGCCAAGTGCAGATGAAAATGCACCAAAAAAGTGCCTTTTGGAGAATAGCCTTGTTAGCCTAATTTTCTCCTGTATCTGCGACACTTGATTTTTATCCCTTTGTCTGTCAAATGCTACATAAAAGAGGCCTGCCCAGATATTTCTATGCTAATCACATATTCTTTTTTGTAAAACAGCTGCTTAGAATTTTTTTTTTTAAAAAAATCTCTTTTGAAGAAGACATATCTCATGAGATAATCCCCCCGCTCCCCATTCATGGGAATCTAGACCAGCCCCCACAATCCACATGAGGTAATGGAAAAAACTCTGGTTGACACCCTCAACCACTCAAAAATGAAATGCATCCTGAAAAGATGCAAAGAAATAAAAACACTTGTTCATTTGGACTGACACCGTTAACCAGTTTCTTATGGGCAATTTAGTTTCAGATATTACACCCTTACTGGAAATTCTTACCACTTACAAGGACTAGAAACCCAGCATCTCACAGTATTTATTCAGTAGCTTCATTTACACAAAATGTCAAGCTGTTAAGAATTCTGGCACAAGAATGTGTACTGTCCAATTGCTCCCACTTAGGAGCTCACTGCTGCACTTTGCTGAGTCTCAGAAATTGTGGCTTAGGGTTTTGCCCTAAAAGACCATTGAATTTAGAGAGAAGGGGGATAGGCTTCTAGTCCTCATGAGTGTCAACAGATACTATATTAGGTAGTCTGAAAAAAACAAAAAACTTTTGGACATGTCTGCACAGGCAGTGCTGTACAACATAGGATTACAATTTCCATTTTCTTTGGGGCTTTACAGACTGCACCTTTAGGGGCGAGTCTGCGCCACTCCTTTTTGTGGAGGATTGGGCCAGGGCAACCGCAGCGGCAGCCCAGAGGCGCCAATCTGCCACTTTTCCGCGCCATGGAAAAGCGGCAAAATGCCATTTTTCTGTGATGCGGAAAAGGGGTGTCCTTGTGGCTTCATGCCCCTGGATACCCCCGTGCCTGCTGCCAGTGGAGAAAGGGGCTGCTTGGCCCCTTTCTACCTCGCTTCGTTCCCGCGGCCACTTGGTTGCTGCGGGAACGAAGCGCCTGGGCGCCACTCGCACCAAAAAGGAGCTGCCTAGAGCAGCTCCTTTGTTGTTGCAGCACATACAGGAAGTGGCACCATCAGTGCCACTTCCTGTGCGTTTGGGCACCCAGCAATGACATAGACATCATGGCAGCCCAGGTGTGGATGGGAGGCCGCCATGATGCTGGCGCCATGACATACTAGGTTTAGCTACCATGTGGTTGCTGTGCAGTCCCTAACCCTAGAATCACAGCAAATACGCTCCTTAGTGCCCGTCTGTATCGGGCCTTTATGACCCTTATACAGTGGGCCCATGATATCCACTGAGGTTTGGTCCCAGGGCCCCCCAAGGATATCAAAATCCATGAATGCTCAAGTCCCATTATATACAATAGAATAACAAAATGATGTCCCTTATATATAATGGCAAACTCAAGTTTTGCTTTTTTGGAATTTGTATGGTTTTTGAATACATTGGGCCCTTGGTATCCGCTGGGGTTTGGTTCCAAGACCCCCCGTGGATACCAAAATCCATGGAAGCTCAAGCCCCATTATATACAATGGAAGAGTAAAATTGCATCCTTATATAAAATGGCAGTGTATGCTTGAATCCATGGATAAAAAAAATCTGTGGATATAGAGGGCTGACTGCATTTTCAAGCCGTGGATGCTTGAATCTGTGGATAAACAATCTGTCCATATAGAGGGCCAACTATAATTGCTTTCTAGCTCAATAGAACTGTGGGTCCAAGGCAGACAAGTGAGAAGCAGAGGCAAGGGGAGCCAGGTTCATAGGCTGCGCAGGCCACTCCATGAGAAAACATGGAGCCCTTGTGGAAGGACTATCTTGTCAGGCAACAATGGAGTCTAGCTCTGAGGCTGCAAGCTGTGTTGATCACATTAGAAGGGAGGGAGGGTCACCTGGATCTGAGAAAAGCATTCTTACCTTCCGGGAGGCTTTGCAGAAACTGCAGTTGTTGCCTCATTTGATGTGTCCTGCTGCTCTGTCATAGCACCAACCACACTGGGTGTCCCTCTATTTGAGAGTTCTACATCATTATTTTCAGTGCATTTCTCACCTAAAAATAAAGAGTGCATTAACTATGTTTTTAACTTTTAAAAACTCCCACCTTTTCTTCTGCAGGGTCTCAAAGCAGCAAAAGTCTGCCCAGGAAAACCACAGCATCTGTCACACATAATCTACACAGCAAGGCGTTTTTGCACAAACTCTGCAATCCACTTGGATCATTCCTTATCCCACTTTTTTATTCTTGATGCAGAAGCAGCTTTTTAACTGAGTGGAGCCTATGTTTGCTTTTATTAGTGTTTAAATAGGTCAATGATTGCATTTATTTTGTTTTACTTAATTCTGAGCTGACTCACATTCCAATCTTGGGAGATGAGTAGGATATAGACGGAATAAATAAGGACGAAAAGAAGCCTTTAGTGTTTTATTATCTCCCATTTTGATTTATGCTATTTGACTTATTCAGAAAATAGATTGAGTCAGTGGCAAATAAGGAGGTAGCCAGGTTTCTAGATGATATCAAAACCAAGTGGATTCAAAATAGATCTCTTAAAAGGGGTAAAATGGCAACAAAGGGCTAAAAAAATGAATTTCAAAGCAAGGGTAAAATATGTGCATTAGAATGAAGGATCCTAACAGAATAGACTAGGGTAGGCAAAGTGTGGCCACACAGGGTGAAATTTGTGGTCCACCCACTCTGGGGTCTGTGTGAAAAATTGTTTGCCCTAAAATGACCCGCAACACTCTCCCGGCAGTATGGTGGGCATTTTCACCAACTCCCCCCCCCCCATGCCACTTTAAGGCATGACTTTCAAGTCATTTATTTATGTTTAAAAAAAGGCCTCCCCATGGCCTAAAATGGCTCAAGGGGGTCGAAAACTTGACAAATTCCTTAATGCTCCCTAGACAGAGTTTAGAGTAATTTGGGGGTAAAATAATTTTCTGAATTTTTTTCCCCTGTATTGGGGGGAAACAGCCTTCCAACATCTCCTGAGGCCAATGCAGTCTCCAAGCCATCAGTGACTATCCATCTGTCATAAGACCCAGAAGAAAGATTACTGTACATACTCATGTATAAGTCTAGAAATTTTAGTCAAAATTTTGACCCAAAAAACCTGAGTTGACTTATCCAAGGGTCAATGTAAGTACTGCACTTTAACCTTTTTTTAAACAAGGAACCATACAGTGGTGAATGCAAGAGCATAACCTGTCCTGGTGAATGCAAGAGCATAATCTGTCCTGGAAGCACTGACCCACCTCTACTATATAATCCATCCAGCCTGTAGTATGGGCACAGATCGGTATGCCTTTGGCACCATTTTCCTTTGCTTCCTCCTTGAGATCCTTTGATACATGAGCCTAAATTTTACCCTTGATTTATACACAAGTCATATCAAAATCCATAATTTTGGCCCCCAAACATGGCCTGGACTTATACATGAGGTTGACTTATAGTCGAGTATATACAGTAAATTTCCTGCAGTTATCCAGGGAGGCAGGAAATCTCATGGTGTGGTATTATGACTGACATGGGCTCTCTCATATAATTTAGTTTATATGCACAGAGCAGTAGTGAGAGAAATTTAGCTGCATCCCTACCACACAAATGAATTCTGGGTTAAATTAGACTTGCTATGAATTTTGCCTAGAAGAAATCTGACAACACAGGGTGGTGCTGGAGGTCTCGGATTAGGAGCTGTGCCACCAGTTAAGAGAACCAAGACACAACTCAGCATTTTCACAGGCCACCATCAGATGAAGAGCTCTGATTGCTGCTCATGCTCTACCACATAACTGCTGCTCTGGACAGTAACAACTTACCGGATTTCACCATCGGTGAGATGATAGCATGTGGGAGCTTGGCCCTTGATGCTGATGCTCTGTGAATGAATGCACGTGACATGTCCTCTCTTGGGGTGCACAGTGTTGGCCTCCTGAGATCTGCAAGAACCAACAGCCTTGTAAGTTGAACATGTTGGCAGGGAAATCATCAATGCCATAAAGAGTCAATCAGCCTTGTTCTCTCCTCCCCAATACAAACACCAGATAAGTGCTAAGGAGACAGCCAGAAATCTTTTGAGTGCTCTGCTACTTTTTCACCTGGGGGAGATTAAGGAGTTGGAAAGTGCAAAGAACCAAGAAGCTGCCAAGCCTCCAGGATCCACTGCCAAAGGGTGAGCCTTGTACTGAGCTGAACTCCTTCTCTTGGAGAGCTGGGAGCTCGGGGGAAAGGAGAGAGAAAACCTGTGTATGAGAAAAGGGGGGAAATAGTAATAGGGTAGTTTATTTCAGCGCTTCTTAAGCCATGTGATATGGGGCACTGGCATTTTTAAAAAATGTGCCAGGGACCAGTGCCATATTTGTGCCCACTGATTAGAAATGTTTCTTTCTTTCCTGGAAACTTGCCAGGAACCACTGGCTCAGGGACTGGCACTGGCCAACAGACTACCACTTTGAAAAGCAACTGTTTTGTTTGTTTGTTTTTACATTTTTATTATTAGCTTTTAGTTCAGGTGGGGAACCACCTTGGGCCCCATTCAGGAGAAAGGCTGTACATATATATGAAGACCAGGGTTCAGTTCCCAACTTGGCCACAAAACCCATGTTCCACAATGCTAAAGGTCCAGACAGATTGCATGTGTTCCTACAATCATCAAAGATTATTGTTCAGAGCTATCCAAATCAGCCTGGATGACACGCAACCAGTCCCCAATTCAAAAAATAAACATAAACTAATAAGAATGGATAGAACCAGCTCAACTCATTACCTCCTCAAAACATGGAAGCATGCCATCACATCTCAGATAGGGCCTCCCAAACTTGGTCTTCATCTACAAAGCAGTCAATTGTGCCAGTACTAATTCTGAGCATTTCAATTGAACTACGGGATTGGAAGTCACATCTGTCCTCCAAAGCTTTTAACTTTGCCATCCTGAAAGCAAGCTGGAGATTCTCAGTGATTCTATTGGCTGTTTATGTCCCACCCGCATCCACTCACAAGAGCAAAAGACGTGAGCAAGAGGGCTCCTCAACCTAAAGATGAATGGGAGGCCTTCAACCAAAAACGCCACCTCTCCTCTTCCATCTGTCACCAGATTGAATCCATCACATGCAGCAACTAGCTTCTTCAAGTGCTTCTACCAGATACCTGCATCCCCCAATCATGACAGGTACAGATTCTGGAAACGTTATCTTTGGCCCAAATGGCTGGGGAATTCTAAGAGCTGCAGTCCCAAAAATTAACCCTCCCAAGGTTTGACACAGATAGAGACAATCAAAAACTTCCCTCTGTTTCTTTGGTGCATATGGCAGTGGGAAGGCCAGAGGCAGCTTTTCTAGTACTTTGTAACATCACTTCTGATCCCCTCAAGGCCCTCAAGAGTTGCCAGTACATCCCTCCAAGTCTTTGCAATGCCTCAGCGTAACATGGGATGTCACATAAAACTAGTTCCCTGTCTTAAATTGGTAGAGAAGAGAACACTGCAGTACTCACCAAACCAAGCATCAATACCAAGGGGCTCATCATCATTTATGTCTTTAAAGTTTACAGGATCAGGAACATCATAAGAATATATATCTTCAGACATTTTTAAAAACTCCACCTCCTCCTCTGCGGGAACAGATCCGTTTCTAGCAGTCTTGAAGAAGACACCTAGGAAGCAAATGGTATACAGCATTAGTAGCATGGCAGGACACACACACAAAAACAAACAAACAAACAAACAAACACAAGCTTATTTCCTTCCCACAATCCTGAGTTGTGGGAAGGTCAGCCTCCTCTTTTAACTGAGCAGAATGAGAGTCAAAGCCAACATGGCTGAAATGAGACCATTTTCTTATCATCCCAGGTCCAAATCCATGATTATCACATAGTACTTTGTAAACCAAAACTTTGGAAGGAAAGAGGCCAGAAAACGAACCACCAGTCCTCAAGTTTCTTACATCACGTAAGACAGAACTTGGAGGCAACAGAAGCAAAAAAGGGAAAACTACTATGACCCATTCTGCAAGTCACATCTTGAGATCACTTTATACAGCTTCTGTAGAAATAATACAGCCACTCTGAGTCTCAGTACTGAGGAAAGGGTGGATTATCATAGTCACCATCATCATCATTATTATTACAGCCTTTTGAGGTTTCACCTGGTCCTACTCTGCCTCTCTTTTTTACAGGATCCATCTGCTTCTACCCCCAATGAGGGATAACAATCCTGAACACTGTATCAAAAGGTGGTCACATGCAAAGAAATGCTTGCAGCCCTTACATCCATCCTCATAATTATAACACCTTTAAGGTCTTCATTACTTGAAACAGTCTACTTAGTTCACAGTTGAACAAAGAAGGTTACAGGTGTCAGTGAGTTATAGGTGATCAGTCCACAAGAGAACAGGATTTTCTCACCAAGGAATCTCAGATATTTTTCAGGTTTCACAGCTGGCTCACAAGAGGTCCTGAATTGGTATCACACCAGCACTGCAACAAGCAGTGACCTTGCTTCATCAGTAGGCTGGCTCAATGGACTACTTCAAGTTATGCAGAAAATGCTTTCTACAACTGGGTCGATTTCTGCACATTAAGATCAAGGGGCAAGGTTACCTAGGACCAAGACCATGAAGTCTCTCTTGAGGAACTGTTAACATACATGTTTAATGCATGTTCATCAGCACTTGCTGATGAGTAAGTAATTCAGCTCAAATTCAAGTAATTTCAAGTAATCAAGTAATTCAAATAAGTAAGTAATTCAATGCAAATTCTAGTAATTCAACTCTCTGCTGCACAATACAGTATTAGCAATTGTAGCCAGAGCTGAAGCCACAAAAAAATTGCTGTTTTGAGCTAGGTCAAAGCCAGATGGAGAGTGCATGGCCTTCTCAGTTAGCTGAGACCTGGAGCAAGATGACTGCCAGCTTCTATGCTTTTACAAAGCTGCCTTCACTCACACACTGGAAGGTTGCCCAGAGATAAATTACAGCACCATTAGCAGGTGCCACCCTAATTTATAACCCTCAGCCACCTCTTGCCAAGGTATGGAGTGCTGCCACATACCAGCAGGGGAAAGGGGTCTGAGCCGCAGACTGGCTGGACAGAGGCAGAAGGGTCGTGCCATGAAGAGGAGGAGGAGATGATGGTGGCTTCTAAGGCTGTAAAGAAGTTGGGACAAGAGATCAAGATGCCTAAAAGGAAGGAAAAGGCAACAGCCCCCAACCACAGTAATACAGTTGCAAGCCCTGCCTGGAATGAAATCCCTCCTTAGCCTCCTTGATTAGGATCAGGTTTCTGTCAACACTACTAACTGGGGGGAAAATCAAGTGCGTCATTGACGTTCCTTTTGCCCACTCAGCCCAAGAAGTCAAGCTGCCAAGCCCAGGAACAGGCATCACATTTCAGAAATGGATGGCTCCACAACTAGCCCTCTGAGGGCCCCAGCCACTCTGAAATGGAGACGCAGCTAAACCCAGAGCAACCCAGCCCCTGAGGGGCCTTGTAGGGAATCCCCCCTACCCCAAGGAAGGGTTCGATTACTCGGCCATTTCCAGAACAGCAGGGAAAGTAAAGTGACCTATGTAGGGATCACTGGAGGGCAGGTAACCTGTCCTATCTCCCCATTATCTCAAGTATGGTCTGCGTTCAGGGATGACACCTCAGACACCAACTCAGGTCAGCTGGACTGTGCAAGAGAGATACCTGCCCAGTGCTGTGTAGTGGATCAGGGATCAGGTTGAGCCATGGGATTCCAATGCTCAAGCATATCTCCTTCTCAGCTACCACATCACATCACCATGACATTGTGTGCATGTGGAGTGGGCAACTAACAAAACACACTGAAATTCAACATGAGTATGCCAAACTTCATTCTACAGCTTTGCTCAATTGTTTCATCACTGAGCACTGCTGCCATTACCTTTTGTCCCTTTTCAGATAATGTCTCCTGCAGAAAGAATCAAGAAGGGGTTAAAATGTCTCCTTCGCAGCTAGGTACTGCAGTAGGCAGACGTGGCCAAGAACAACCCCATCCTTCACTGAGCTTGCACAACTTCTGCTTGGTCAACATACTAGCCATGGTTTTTGTGAAGAAACAGGGACTGTGCAATTGTAGTGGAGAAGAAACTATACCAGGTCCTTCCCAAATCTCCACCCCAGTGTAGCTGTTTGCTTTGCTTCCAAGCCTGTACTTCTTCGATGGACTATTGTGCAACAACATACCTGAAGAGACAGACAACTGATGCTACAAATAGAACTTGTTGGCACAGCTGTTGAATAAATCACTTGCCGAACTGCTGTTGCCTCAAATAAATTACCAACCTTTTTAGCTCAAGGGCCCTCTTTCCTGATTCACAAATAAGCAGAAATTCAGGATGTTTTGCATACCAAAAAACTACCACTTTAAACTGCACTTTGTATTTTACAGTGACTGCATCTTCTGAAAAGATAATCACCTGACCACCACATTTACTGGGATCTCAGTCCAAGATCTGGAAAAAGATACTTGTTTGGATTAGAACTCCCAATGTTCCCTCCCAGCATGGCCAGTGGCAATTTGTAGGCAAATAACCGTGGGAGACTTCACCTAAAACTGGGCAGGCAATTTATGTGCTAGGTAACACCAAGACTATTTGCATGTGTGCATGTGTGTGTGTGTGTGTGTGTGTGTATAAAAATGTTTTTCGCTTCAAGAGGCACAAGCTGCCCTGGAAGTCTGAAGTCAACTGAAAAGCACAGAGGGGAGAGAGATTTAAGTTAAAAGGTAATGCTGATTTAAAATAGTACACTAAGAACACATAAATGGGTATAAATCTTAGTATGTAAAACAGAAATATTCATGGCATGAATACGCAGCAGTTCTCATCCAGGTCATTTCAGACATGCACAGTATTCAAGATGAAACTGTATGCACCATCATTATTGCTCTCTCTCCTTCTCCCATCTGCCACCCACTGGCAAAAATACGCTGAAAATAGAAGCCAGTAACCCTGTGGTAAACAACAAGGAAAGTTAGCTGTTTTGGCACAGAAACAGAATACAAGCTCAATTTCCCAATGTAGAAACAGGAATCTTTCCAACCTTCCCAAGTAAGAGCATTCAAACCGAACAGCCCATTAATGCGATTTACACTGGCCACATTCGTATTCAATAATCCCAAAAGTTCTGGCCTAGTAAACTGGGAGAGACATGAGCAACACAGAATATTTCTTGCCACTTTGCTTCTTAGCTGTAACATTTCTCCCATCTTTTTACCCACACCAACAATGTGGTTCAAGTGGCAACACCTCCTGAGACTAAAGTCCAAAACCCTCTGCAGAAATAAACCAGTTTCAGACCACGTTAACTGCCCTGGCTCAGTGTTAGGGAATTTTGGGGACAGTCGTTTATTGTGCCACCAGAGTTCTCTGATAGAGAAGGTTAGATTTCTCATAAAACTAGTTTGCAGAATTCCCTAGCATTGAGTCAGGCCAGTTAAAGCAGCCTCGAACTGTATTCTTTCTGCAGTGTGTTTTGGACCTACGTGACTGTCCAGAAGCTAGACTTTTTTGGTACCACCTCTCCACCCCTTTGGTTGTCTTGTGTTATAGATGTTATGGTTATGTACAATATCTTGGGTTATTAAACTAATTTCAGCCGGATGCAATGCCACCTGTGTGTTGCTGCTGTGTGCCTTCAAGTCATTTCTGACTTATAGTGATCCAAAGGCAACCCTATCATCAGGTTCTCATGGCAGGATTTGTTCAAAATGTGCTTGTTCGTGCCTTCCTCTGAGACTGAGAAGGTGTGACTTGGTCAAGATCACTTAGTAGGTTTCTATGGCTGAGCAGGGATTCAAACCCCATGACCCAGTCCAACACTTAAACTACTCTACTATGATGGCGCCTGCCCTCCTATGCTTACTCTGGTTCATTAACTCAGGATTTCTGACTAAGTGCTACATGCCAATAAGTCCATTTTCTCTACAAATTTTCGCATTTCTAATTTTCCTGTATTACAGAGCTACTTCTCAGTAGGTATTTTCAGCCCTTGGGCTAAGACAGTCCTCCCTCTGTTCTTGTGGGTTTGAAACTCGTGTCCCTCGCTTATGCGCGAGGGACAAACAGAGGGGGAAACAATGGGGAGCATGCTCAAGGCGCGCAGCTGCACGCCTATATTCGAGCCAATGGGGCTTGAATATAAGGAAAGCCCCGTTTTCGCAAGGGGGTCCAGAATGGATCCCCTGTGAAAAAGGAGGGGCAAGTGCAGTTACCTTTCCCCATTGCTAGAGAAAGGTAAGGTATGCATACAATGCTGGCATCACAGTGTCAGGGCTAGTATATCTGCCTCTCTTGGATGCTATTCAAGGTCATTTTCCACCTCCCTCAAAGCTCTTGCTGATACAGAGCTACAGAGCTTACAAAAAACATCTGGGAAAGCCAAAATCAAGAAGGCCAAGATGCAAGTCTTAATTTGCCAGCCTTCCGGGTCTTGCTGCATCTTGCAATATAATCCCCAGCAAATTTCTGCTTAGCCATCATGCTGGATGCTGCAAGCAATCCATTTGCGGAACAGGACTAGTCAAATGAGAGAGAAAAGCCGTGCCAGTATTTCCCAAGCTCCTTCTCCTCCGCAGCTAGAAAATCCGTGTCTCCCTTCCCAGCAGCCCAAAAATAAATGCCCCTGACATTGCATGCCCTGTAATCCAGACCCCACACGCTCAGGAGACATCAAGATGGGACAAGTTAAAAATAGGCGTTAAAAGGGATAGCAGAGGATTTGGGGTGACAAGTCAAACTTGGCATACAGCAGTGCAAGAAAGTGTCCTAAGGCGCCCCATGACTACTGCTGAGAATGCCAGAGAGAGTTGGGACACCTCAGAAGAAAACAAGGGGGTAGGAAAGGAGACACTTTTTGCAAACCAGCACATTTTCTTATGTAAAGCTTTCTACCTGGTTTTTTTCCCCATGGAGGGAAAATGGCAGATAGCCATCCTGCAAAATTTAAGAGTCGTGCAAGGATTCAGAGAGTCTGTGACTTGGGTGCCACTTTTTTTAAACTTCCATTTCCTTCCTGTCAATTTGACTTATCCCTGCCATGGTGAACTATAAAGATCCAAAACAAACTGCAGAAATAATCCGGTTTGAGACCGCTTTAACTGCCCTGGCTCAACGCTAGGGAACTGTGACAACTGTAGTTTTGTGAGACACTTAGCCTTCTCTGTCAGAGAGCTCTGGTGCCACAACAAATTACCGTTCCCAGGATTCCTGAGCACTGAGCCAGGGCAGTTAAAGAGGTCTCGAACTAGATTATTCCTGCAGTGTGTTTTTGACCAAAGTAAACATACCATTTAGCCTTTTCCCAGCATTCATTGCAAATATTTCATTCTAAACTAGGCTATGTAAAGGGAATGAATTTCCAATGTAGTAATCACTGGCTGAAATTACAGTACAGAGTTGGAAGAGCTCTTATGAAGTCCACCAACGCAGGATCTATTGGATGAAGCATTCCCAGCAGGTAGCTGGCCAGCCTCTTTTTGAAAATCATCCCACTGCTTCTCTAAGGTCCAAAAGGGAAACAATCCAGTTTGAGACCACTTTAACTGCCCTGGCGTAGTGCTAGGGAATCCTGGGAACTGTAGTTTATCGTGGCAGCAGAGCTGACAGAAAAAGGCTAAATAGCTCACAATCTAATCCCCAGAATTCCTTACTTAAAGCAGTCTCAAACAAGATTATTTCTGCAGTGTTTTTTGGACCTAGGTTTTTAGTTTCATTGCCAGACTGCTCTTATTGTCAAGAAGTTCCTTCTAACGTTCAGTCAAAATCTATACTGTCAACCATCAGACCTGGTCCTACTCTCTGGGGCAACAAATTTGCCCACTCCTCTGTGCCATCATGTTGCCCCTCTTCACAAGCCGAACGTGCCCAGTTCCTTTAAACTTAGTTCGTGTTTTGTTCTCCATACCTCTTATCATCCTTGCTGCCCTTCTCTGAACTGGCTCCGATTTGTGTATATCCTTGAGTGCAGAATGTAGCGGGACTATTGCTTTCTTTCACTTGGAAACTGTTTCCATTGATGCAGGCTAAATATAAAATTGTCAGACATAATGACGACAAATGGAGCACATACCTTTGTCATAGTTAGGTCTGACAATGTAAGTTCCCCAAAAATCTACTTTTCCAGCCCCCTCCAGGGCTTCCAAGGCACTATAGATCAGGGCACTAGGAAACGATGCCTGCAGGTGCTCTCCTGGCAGTGGGACCCATCAAGAACAGGCGGCTCAGAAGATCCCACAAGCGCTCTCAGGCCAGAAGACTGCTGCAGACGTTTCCTACTGCCCCAACCTACAGAGCCTGGAAAGGTCCACCTGTGGTGCTGCCAGATGAAAAGGCAGGTGTTGAGAATCACAGAATCATAGAACTGGAAGAGACCCCAAGGGCCAGCCAGTCCAACCCTTCTGCCATGCAGGAACTCACAATCAAAGCATCCCTGAAAGATGGCCATCCAGCCTCTGTTTAAAAACCTCCAAAAAAGGAGACTCCATCACTCTCTGAGGGATTATGTTGCACTGTTGAACAGCCCTTACTGCCAGGAAGTTCCTCCTAATTTTGAGGTGGAAAATCTTTTCCTATAGGGTCATATTCAGTTATTAATGACTACAAACATCAGGGCTGGGAAGTAGGAGTAACATTAAGGGGGGAAAATCCAGAATAGTTCAAGGAGTAACCCCCAAATCACCACTACTCCCCAGCCCTGACAAACATGAATCCCCAGCATTTCAGACACTGTAAGTCCACCTTATGATCTTGTAGTACTCAACAGGATGCCAGTTATATTATTGAAAGAATTCTTTCATGTATTTAGTATCGACGGCTTTCATAGCCTCCGTGTATTGAAGGCTTTCACGACTGGCATCCACAGTTTTTCGTGGGTTTTTCGGGCTATGCAGCCGTGTTCTGGAAGAGTTTATTCCTGAAGATGCCAGCCACAGATGTTCGCAAAATGTCAAGATAAACTCTTCCAGAACAAGGCCACATAGGCTGAAAAACCCACAAAAAGCTATCTTTCATGTATGTTTTTATGTATATTTACAAAGTCCACAGCTTTCATCAGAGTCTCAAAGGGGCCCATGACTCCCCCCTCAAAAAGTTCAAATCCACTGGACCAATGCATTCAGTTCTAATACGTACTCATCCTCCACCCACCATCCACAAAATCACCTGCATGATGTAAATTTCTTCTCCTCTAGAGAAACATGGGGGACAGGAGGCATGCAAACAGTCTCATTTCTTGCATGAAGAAATGTATGCACATTAATTGTATCCCAGGCCCTTGCCCCCCACCGCCAACGGTGCTTATGTGGAGCCCTACTGTACATCTCCCCACTCCCAAGGGTCTGATCTAAGCCCATGCTCACAACATCTTCAGCCTCCTGTCCCCCAGCTTTGTCAGTCACCAGTCTGAAATCACTCAGCAAACTCAGTTCCCAATGAAATGTTCCGGGGACTCTTCAGGTTGGTCTCTATTAATCTCATGATTCCCCCAAAGTCTACCAATACCTCCTCCTTGCTCTTTTGGATGCGCCAGCGCCAGCACTCCTCTTTGAACAGTCGAAACAGAAGGAATGGCATAAACAGCAAAGTCTGGACAGCATGATAGCAACACTTGTCTTTTGGGTCTGTCTGCCATCTCTTAAAACCAACCAATTGTTGTTGTTGTTGTTTTAAAAGCCTTTCTCCCTTTGCTTTTTTGTAACACTGATGATTTTCCAGAAAACCTAAATTTCCCCCCTTGGCTTCAAGATTTCTGCTTTTTCTCAAGAAGGAAACTCTGGAGATACAGTTTTAAGTCAATTCATCCAGGAACTTATCAGTCTGACACTTGTCCTGCTCTCTCTGCCTCACTTTGTGGCAACAAAGATAAAACTGGATCGGTGGTATGACAACCACTTCCAGCTCCCTGGAACACAAAATACAAGTACTGTATTATACATGTCCAGATATTTTCTTCTCCATTGAATGACAGCTTAACAGCAGCCAAAAGTTAAGAGCAGCATTTTCAAAGGAGAATTTTGATTGCAAACCTATTAAGAAGTGGGCAAGGTATGCCAAGATATTACTTCTCATAATGAAAAAACATGAACAGTGTTACAAATGCATCTTCCCTCATATTCAATAAAAATATTAACGATCTTTGTACTTTCATAAAGAATGTTGTCATCTTCTTAACATACCCAAAGCAAGACTGAAAATAATGTGATCCTTTAGACGTGGTTGGCCTGGCCCCACAGGGATGCTTTTGTGAAAGTCCACACCTCCAGAAAGCCAAACTCACAAATTTCAAACTAAAGGAAAAAAAATGAATTGTAGCATCTGGAAGATTCCAGGTGAAACAATTTACCTTTAAAATTCTTGCAAACAAGCTTGTAAAATGTGGACTAGACAAGGGAACTGTTACATGGATTTGTAACTGGTTGACCGTCCAAAACCAAAGGATGCTCAACAATGTTTCCTTTTCATCCTGGAGAGAAGTGACCAGTGGGGTCCCACAGGGCTCTGTCCTCGGCCCAGTGCTATTCAATATCTTTATTCATGATTTGGATGACAGAATTGGGGGCATACTTATCAAATTTACATATGACACTAAACTAGGAGGAGTAACCAATACTCCAGAGGACAGGATCAAAATTCAAAATGACCTGAATAGACTAGAAAGCTGGGCCAATGCTAACAAGATGAAATTCAACACAGAGAAATGTAAGGTACTGCACTTAGGGAGGAAAAATGAAATGCACAGATATAAGATGGGGGACACCTGACTGAATGAAACTACGTGTGAAAGGGATCTAGGCGTCCAAGTAGACCATAAGTGGAACATGAGTCAACAGTGCGATGCGGCAGCTAAAAAGGCCAATACAATTTTAGGCTGCATGAATAGAAGTATAGTGTCTAGATCAAGGGAAGTAATAGTGCCACTCTATTCTGTTTTGGTCAGGCCCCACCTGGAATACTGTGTCCAGTTCTGGGCACCACAATTCAAAAAAGATGTGGAGAAACTGGAGCGGGTCCAAAGGAGGGCAATAAGATGGTGAAGGGTCTGGAAACCATGCCCTATGAAGAACGCCTTAGGGAGCTGGGGATGTTCAGCCTGAAGAAGAGAAGTTTAAGAGGTGATATGATAGCCCTGTTTAAATATTTGAAGGGATGTCATATTGAGGAGGGAGCAAGCTTGTTTTCTGCTGCTCCAGAGACTAGAACGCGGAACAATGGATGGAAGCTACCGGAAAAGAGATTCCACCTCAACATTAGGAGGAACTTCCTGAGAGTAAGGGCTGTTCGACAGTGGAACACACTCCCTCGGAGTGTAGTGGAGTCTCCTTCCTTAGGGGTCTTTAAGCAGAGGCTGGATGGCCATCTGTCTCAGGGGATGCTTTGATGGAGAGTTCCTGCATGGCAAAAATGGGGTTGGACTGGATGGCCCTTGTGGTCTCTTTCAACGCTATGATTCTAAGTTTCAATGCATCCTTTTCCGTTAAACACCAAAAATACTACTTTTGAGAACCAGAAGTGGACTTTTCCAGCCACCTTGTGGGTTTAAAAAAAATATTCAGTAGACCAAGTGTGAGTTTTTTTGTTTCTTTTATTTTTCAGTGGTCCTTGTGTGGCCCATTGAAGGTCCTGGGGCCTAAAAGTGGTTGCCAGTTACCTACCCCTGCTCTAAGGCATAAGTCCTACACACTCTGAGTTAGGAATAAGACCCAATAAACTCATTATTCACATTTTTAAGACTACAGGTCGAGTCCCCCTTATCAGAACTGCTTGGGACCATAAGTGTTTTTGACTGTGTATTTTGGTATACTTGAATATCATAATGAGGTATTTCGGGAGATGGAACCCGAATCCAAATAGGAAATTCACTTGGTTTATATGTACCTTATGCGCAGAGCCTGAGGATAATTTTATACACAACATTTTATATAAATTATTTTGTGCATGAAACTAAGTTTGTGCCCACTGAACCAGCAGAAACCAAAGGTGTCAGTATCCCAGCCACCCATGGGGATACTTCCGGATTCTAGACAAGGGAACACTTTGTTAGTGATTGCTGCTTGCATTTTTTTTTCTTCATTGGTTGTAATTTAAAAAAAAAACCCCACACACAATTCAGAATGGTGTAGTGGTTTGAGTGTTGGACTTTGACTCTGGAGAGACCAGGGTTTGATCTCCCGCTCAGCCATGAAACCCACTGAGTGATCTTGGGCAAGCTGCATTCTCTCAGCTTCAGAGGACGGCAATGGCAAAACTCCTTCTGAACAAATCTTGCTAAGAACCCTCTGCAATAGGCTCGCCTCAGGGTTGTCACAAGTCGGAAACGACTTGAAGGCACACAGCAACAGCAAGCCTATATGAACAGGCACATACACCATCCTATAGATGTAGACATAGATATATATATAAAGGGACATAACTAAATCAAATGACAGTACTTGCCCGTAGGGAATCATAGGGGAATACTTACCCATAGAGAATCACTGGAAAATACAAGTATTCTCCAATGACTCCCTATGGGCAAGTATTCCTCAAGTGTTCTGCTATGATTCTCTATGGGCCAGTACTGTCACTTGTTTTAGTACGTCCTTCAGAGAATCACAGAGTTGGAAGAGACCACAAGGGCCATCCAGTCCAAACTTCCTATAAGGGTTTGTGTATTACGCAGACCTCTGAGCATTGCCTAATAAAACCCTGTGAAATTGATGGCGTCACCACAAATGAACAACAACTAGAAAGCACACACTGCTACTACTGTGGCGTGCCTCCAAGTCATTTCCGACTTGTGGCACTGCTAAGGCAAACCTATTACGAGTTTGTCTTGGCAAGATTTGTTCATAGGAGGTTTGCCATTGCCATCGTAGTGAAAAGAGAACTGAGAAGCACATAGAGAAGAAAAGAAAAATGAGGAGAGCTCAGGGTCCCTTTAATCGATATGCGTCTGTATTGCTTTCCCCTGAGGCTGAGAGAGTGTGACTTGCAGAGTGTTTCCATGGTCTCCAGAGTGGTGGATTCGAACCCTGGTCTGCAGAGTCCTAGTCCAGTCGTAGCCAGGATTCGAACCCGGGTCTCCACAGTTGTCGGCCAGCACTCAAACCACTGTGCCACGCTGCCTGCATGTACAGAAGAACGTAAATATGTGCACACATCAATAAAAACACATTGTTCCTCCACTTCCAACCGCTCCCTGTTTTGCTGTCCTGAACACAAAAGGCTTTTAAGCTTCTTTTTGGCTTTTTATATCCGTGCTTCTTTACATAAAACGTAGATAGTTTTTATATCCATACTACTACTAATAATAACAACAATAGTAAAAAATGATCTTTATTTCTTTCCCACTTCTCCTAAAGGTGGGTTTCAGTATAGTAAAATACAAAACACCAATAAAATTAATCAATAATAAATATAATAAAAATAATAAAATTAAATTATTTTTTCTTAGGAAACGGTGATATCCTGGATTCCAAGGCTTGGAAAAGTTACCGTTTTGGTTTCAATTCCACAGATAACAACAACAACTTATTTCTTTCCTGTCTCTCTATTATTATTATTATTATTATTATTATTTGGGGAGATGAAACCCAAACTGTACCTTTCCTAAGCCTTGGAAGCCAGGATATAAACTGTTCCTAGAAAGAAAGAAATGTATTTTATTATTTTATTTTTGTTTATTTTTTATTATATTTATTATTTATTGATTGATTTTATTTATGTTTTTTTGGAACCCGCCTTGAGGAGAGGTAGGATAGAATTATTATTATTACTATTTTATCTGGAAAGTTGAAAACAGGAAGGTAACTTTTCCAAGCCTTAGATTAATAATAATAATAATAATATACTTCTTTTCTGTCTCTCATTTATTTTTATTATTATTTAATTCTTTCCTGTCTCTTGTTATTCATTATTATTATTGATTTATTTAATTATTTAATTCTTTACTGTTTCTCATTACTTACTATTGCTATTATTATTGTTTATTTCCTGTCTCTCAATAATTATTATGATTTAATTTTTCCTGTCTCTCATTATTTATCATTATTAAATACTTTCCTATCTCTCATTAAATTATTATTATTATTATTATTATTATTATTTTCTTTCTCTCATTATTATTATTTATTATTATTATTATTATTAACTACTTTCCTTATTATTATTATTATTATTATTATCTTCTTTCCTTCCTCTCCTCAAGGCAGGTTTCAGCATGTAAAAATACAGAATACAAGAAAACCAATCAATAAATAATAATAAAATAAATAAAAAAATACAATAACAAAGTAAATGTATTTCTTCCTAGGAATAATAATAATGTTGTACATCTTTCCTTCCTCTCCTCAAGGCAGTTTTCAGCATGATAATATACAAAGCAGAAATAAAATCAATGAATAAATAATAAATATAATAAAATAAATAAAAATAATAATTAAAAAGTAAATGTATTTCTTCTTAGGAATAATAATAATAATAATAAACAAAAATCCCAATCAATAAATAAGAAATAAATAAAAATAATACAATAATAAAGTAAATGTATTTCTTCCTAGGAATAATAATAATACAAAAATCCCAATCAATAAATAATAAAATAAATAAAAATAATACAATAATAATGTAAATGTATTTCTTCCTAGGAATAATAATATAAAAAAATTAAAAAAACCCAATCAATAAATAATAAAATAATAACATACAATTATAAAGTAAATTTATTCCTTCCTAGGAAAAAGTTTAGGAAAAGTACAGTTTGGGTTCCAGCTCCCACCCCCTCAAATAATAATAATAATAATAATAATAATAATAATATATTAATATATATTTAATTAATATATTTTAATACTGTATATTTATAATATAATGATATATAACAGTCTTAGAATGTACTCTATGGGCAGGTTTACTTTTATCCCTTTTATTGTTTGTATGTAAAGCATAATGATAGTAATCATAATAATAATAATAACAGATTTTACCTCAGGAGGAACAGCCGCTTCACAGTCCGCTTCCTCCGCGGCCGCCGCTTCCTTTCCTCCGCCGTTAAGGATTTTCAAATTTCACCCTCTGTTCCAAACTGGCCAATGGCTGCCCTCCGGTCCTTCCTTCGAGCCACGCGATTGGTCGGAAAGGAGAGCAAAGGGGCGGGGCGTAATATTAAAACCCGCCCTCCGCCTTCTTAAGCCCCGTTCGGCTTTTCTTTTAATCTTTTCCTCCCAGGTGCCTTTGCGCCGCCGGCGCAGGGGTTACTGGGTAACGTAGTCCAGGAGGCGAAAACGTCTTAAGGAAAAACCTATCTGACCATAGACAGAAAAACTACAAGTACCAGAAAGAATGTCGCGGAGGGAATTAACGTGATGGTTGGCCAATCACGAAGGAGAAGGGGAAGGGGGCGTGGCCACAAGGGAATGCCCTGCAGCACCCTGGGATTTGTAGTTTGGTGAGGTATTCAGCCTGGCCTGGCAGAGAGAGCGCTGGCTCCTCACCAAACTACAACTCCCAGGGATCTGGAGGATGAGAGCCTCCTGAGGCAATTAAAGGGGTGTTAAACGGATTTAATTATTCAGTGTGGACACAGCCAAAAAAACTGCTGCCACACTGAAGAGTTTGGCACTGCTTTAGTTGTCAGGGCTCCACCGAGTGGAATTCTGGGAGTTGGAGTTTGTTGTGGGGCCCAGAAGCTTGTTGTCTGGCTCACTTGCTATGGAATTCTGGGAGTTGAAGTTTGTTGTGGGGCCCAGAAGCTTGTTGTCTGGCTCACTTGCTATGGAATTCTGGGAGTTGGAGTTTGTTGTGGGGCCCAGAAGCTTGTTGTCTGGCTCACTTGCTATGGAATTCTGGGAGTTGGAGTTTGTTGTGGGGCCCAGAAGCTTGTTGTCTGGCTCACTTGCTATGGAATTCTGGGAGTTGGAGTTTGTTGTGGGGCCCAGAGCGGAGCTCCGCTCCGCTCTGGACCCCACAACAAACTCCAACTCCCAGAATTCCATAGCCTTGAGCCAGTTTCTCCACATCCTTTTTGAATTGTGGTGCCCAGAACTGAACACAGTATTCCAGGTGGGGCCTGACCAAAGCAGAATAGAGCGGCACTATAACTTCCCTTGATCTAGAAACTATACTTCTATTGATGCAGCCTAAAATTGCATTGGCTTTTTTAGCTGCCGCATCACACTGTTGACTCATGTTCAGCTTATGGTCTACTTGGACTCCTAGATCCCTTTCACACGTAGTTTCATTCAGCCAGGTGTCCCCCATCCTATATCTGTGCATTTCATTTTTCCTCCCTAAGTGCAGAACCTTACATTTCTCTGCGTTGAATTTCATCTTGTTAGCATTGGCCCAGCTTTCTAGTCTATTCAGGTCATTTTGAATTTTGATCCTGTCCTCTGGGGTATTAGCTACTCCTCCCAGTTTAGTGTCATCTGCAAATTTGATAAGTATGCCCCCAATTCTGTCATCCAAATCGTTAATAAAGATGTTGAATAGCACTGGGCCCAGGACAGAGCCCTGTGGGACCCCATTGGTCACTTCTTTCCAGGATGAAAAGGAGCCATTGTTGAGCACCCTTTGGGTTCGGCCACTCAACCAATTACAGATCCATTTAACAGTTCCTTTGTCTAGCCCACATTTTGCAAGCTTGTTTGCAAGAATGTCATGGGGAACCTTGTCAAAGGCCTTACTGAAATAGAGGTATACTATATCCACAGCATTCCCTTCATCTACCATTCAGTGTGGACACAGCCAAAAAACTGCTGCCACACTGAAGAGTTTGGCACTGCTTTAGTTATCAGGGCTCCACCAAGTGGAATACTTGTGATTCTGTGACAGGATAAGAGTCCTGGCAATAACAACAACAATAATAATAAGGATATGTCTTTCCCACTTCTCCTCAAGGTTGGAGACAACCTGTGCAGTTAACTATGTATCAAGAAGCAGTCCATCTGCCCCGGTCACTCCTTCAGCCTCAGGTGTTCCCAGCATGTCCCCTCCTTCAGTTGCCAGTCCTCGCATGGTCCACCACTTCTGCCTCTGAGACTGCATCCACATTGGAGGAATAACCCGGTTTGGCACAGCTTTAACTGCCCTGGCTCAAGGCTATGGAATTCTGGGAGTTGGAGTTTCCTTCAGCTCTTTCCTTCTCCTCTCCTTCCTTCCCTCCAGCCCCATGAAAAAGGAGGGCTCCCAGTCCAGGAGTCTCTCTGCTGCCCCTCTGAGACTGGCATCATGGCCCTGCTGCTGCTGCCAATGCCGTCCTCTCTGCCAGGCAGCTCCAGTCTCAGGGCAGGGGAAATGATGATGATGATGGCCTTCTCCTTCCTTCCTTCCTTCCTTCCTGCCAACAGAGAACGAGAGGAGGATGAACTCGCTCCCTGGTGCTGAGCCCAGAAGGCCAAGGCTAGCAAGAGTCCGAGGAAACCGAGTCCAAAAACGCTGGGAAACAATGGACATAAAAAACAAGTTTTGCTATTGTCGGTTTTTACTGTAGTATTGCATTACTGTATTGCTCTGCCTATTATTATTATTATTGCATTGTATAGTATTCTTCTTTTATTACTGTAATTATTAATAAACCATTATGTTACATAGTACAGTAACTTATACGTTCATGCACTTGGCTGTGTTTTTTTCCTTCAGACCTTATAACTTCCCACTTTCTTGGCTGCTTTTAATCATGTACCAGTTTCTCTTCTGCCTTCCCGCTTCGTTCTCAGCTTCCTTCCATTGAAAAGCCTCTAACGATGATTCCTATTAATCCTTTCCCTTCCCACTTGCTCCTTTTAAAATGCCCTTATTACTCTTTTTCCTCCTTTGTCCTCAGCATCCTTGCACTGCAAACCCTCTAATTATCCCTCCTTCCTTCTCTTTTTCCTTCCTTCCTTCCTTCCTTCCTTCCTTCCTTCCCTGCTGATAACTCCCTGCTCCATATCTCCAGATGATCTCACCCAGTGGCTTCATATAAATGTTCAATAGAATGGCGTCTTGGGGGACACCAGATTTAAGCTCTCTTTTAGAAGAACAGCTGTCCCCAAGCGTCACCATCGGAATCTGCCTGAGAGATAGGAACAGAGCAATGCAGTGCCCCCGATTCCCAATTCTCCTAAACCTTCCAGAAGGATACCGTGGTCGATGGTATCGAAGGCCACTGGAAGGTCCAGCAGAACCAACAGGGCTACATTTCCCCTGTCGATGATGCCCAGACGGAGATCATCGACTACGGCGACCATGGCAGTCTCCACTCCGTATCCTGTCCTAAAGCCAGTTTGAAATGGATCTAGATAATTGGTTTCATGCTTAGAGTTGAATGGCGACTCCTCTCTCTATCACTTTGCCCAAGAACTGAAGAAGGGAGACCGGCCTAGAGTTGTTTTTGTCCAGGGGATCAAGGGAAGGCTTTTTCAACAGCAGTTTAACCACTCCTTCTTTGAAGCTACCTGGAAAATGGCCTTCCCTGAAGGATGCATGGATTATAAGTCTTAACATCATTTTTATTGCATCGCCTCCCTGGGCAGCCAGCCATGAGGTACAAGGATCGAGAGAGCAAGGTGTCTTTTTCACACTACCAAGGAGTTTGTCCACGTCCTTGGTACTCACAGACTCAGAATTGATCCAGTATAACATTGTTCATGGAGTTGCTGGATATCTCCTATCACAGCAGGCTATAGTAGGCCTTTAAACAGAGGCTGGATGGCCATCTGTCAATGGGGATGCGTTGATGGAGAGTTCCTGCATGGCAGGAGCAGGGGTGTTTTCGGGGATGAGGCTTGGCTGGCAAAAGGGATTGGAGGCACCCTGTGTTCACTTAAGAAGCGATGGGCATGAAAAAGGTTGAAGGTAAGCAGAGAGAGAATTTATTTGGGAAGGAATGTGGTGCCTGGTGAGAAATTACTCTTCGAGGCAGTTGGAAAGAATGTATTTCACTTCACCATCTTAGTTGCCCTCCTTTGAACACATGGCTCCACTTTCTCCACATCCTTTTTGAATTGTGGTGCCCAGAACTGGACACAGTATTCCAGGTGGGGCCTGACCAAAGCAGAATAGAGTGGCACTATAACTTCCCTTGATCTAGACACTATACTTCTATTGATGCAGCCTAAAATTGCATTGGCCTTTTTAGCTGCCGCATTGCACTGTTGACTCATGTTCAGCTTATGGTCTACTTGGACTCCTAGATCCCTTTCACACGTAGTTTCATTCAGCCAGGTGTCCCCCATCCTATATCTGTGCATTTCATTTTTCCGCCCTAAGTGCAGAACCTTACATTTCTCTGCATTGAATTTCATCTTGTTAGCATCGGCTCAGCTTTCTAGTCTATTCAGGTCATTTTGAATTTTGATCCTGTCCTCTGGGGTATTAGCTACTCCTCCCAGTTTAGTGTCATCTGCAAATTTGATAAGTATGCCCCCAATTCTGTCATCCAAGTCGTTAATAAAGATGTTGAATAGCACTGGGCCCAGGACAGAACCCTGTGGGACCCCACTGGTCACTTCTCTCCAGGATGAAAAGGAGCCATTGTTGAGCACCCCTTGAGTTCGTCTTTAATAACAATATAATATAATATAATAATGTAATGTAATAATAATTGTTATGTATATAAACATTTAATAATATCATTTTAAAAAACATTTATATTTTAAGAATAATATAAGAATGTAATGTAATTTAATAGTTTTATATATATAAAGAATAATATCATTTTAAAAACAATTATATTTTAACAATAATTTAAAATAATAATATAATATGATGTAAAATAATATAATAATAATATATGTATATAAATAATAATATTATTTGAAAACAATTATATTTTTAATAATAATATGTAATGCAATACTTATTATTATTAATATAAATAATTGTTTATATTTTACAATATTATTTATATGAATAATTATTTATATTTTATAAAAATATAATAATATAAATAATTATTTATATTTTATAACAATAATAATAATAATAATGCATTTTTTCCATGTGATACCGGCGCTCAGCCTAAAGGGGGCGCCAACACCTTTTCTTTGCCCTGGGAGCTACCAACTGCGCATGCGCACTGGCCGAACAGACTGTCGCCGCCTCCTTCGCAGCCGCCGCTATGCCTTTTGTACGCATGCGCGCTACGCACCACCGGCCCCTGGTCCTTCTCCCTCCCACCGCCGAGCTGCGCATGCGCGTCTTCGGCGCCTCGCGCATGCGCACTTCCCTTCGCCCGGCCGGTGAAGGAGCGAGGCAGCCTCCGCCGCCGAGGCAGAAACCGCCGCTGAGGCTTAGCGGAGGGGAGGAAAAGCCTCGCCTCTGCCGCCGAACCCTTTTGGGCCTCGGCTCTCGCCGTCGCGGCCGCGTTTTCCTGTCAGCGGAAACCTTTTCCCAGAGAGAGAGCCGGCGAAGAGAGGGGCGGGGCTTCTTCGCCAGCTTTTGAGGTAAGGGGCGGGGCTGGGGCGGGATGGACAGGGCGCTCGGCCAATGAGGACGCCGCTTTTGTGGGCGGGCTCTTCGCCGCCTTCCTCGCTTTGGGATTGGTCCAGGCCGAGCTTGGGGGCGGGGCTAGACAGAAAATGAATGAAGTTGGAGGAAATGGAGGAAAGGAAGAAGAGGAAGCTGATTATGCTATGGAATCCTGGGAAATTTGGTTCCTCAGGGCACCCCTCTGACTCAGGAGGCTAGGAAGCCCTCACAGGAAGCAACCCTTCCCAGAAGGCCACAGCACTGAGCCAAGTGGATTATATTTCTCTCCATTAATTTGGGTTGCATCCACACTGGAGAGATAAACCCAGTTTGGCACCGCTTTAACTTGTGGTCTGACTCACTTGCTATGGAATTCTGGGAGTTGGAGTATCTTGTGGGGCCCAGAAGGTTGTTGTCTGACTCACTGCTATGGAATTCTGGGAGTTGGAGTATCTTGTGGGGTCCAGAATCTTGTTGTCTGACTCACTGCTATGGAATTCTGGGAGTTGGAGTATCTTGTGGGGTCCAGAATCTTGTCTGACTCACTGCTATGGAATTCTGGGAGTTGGAGTATCTTGTGGGGCCCAGAATCTTGTCTGACTCACTTGCTATGGAATTCTGGGAGTTGGAGTATCTTGTGGGGCCCAGAAGGTTGTTGTCTGACTCACTGCTATGGAATTCTGGGAGTTGGAGTATCTTGTGGGGTCCAGAATCTTGTCTGACTCACTGCTATGGAATTCTGGGAGTTGGAGTATCTTGTGGGGTCCAGAATCTTGTTGTCTGACTCACTTGCTATGGAATTCTGGGAGTTGGAGTTTGTTGTGGGGTCCAGAATCTTGTTGTCTGACTCACTTGCTATGGAATTCTGGGAGTTCCGCTCTGGACCCCACAACAAACTCCAACTCCCAGAATTCCATAGCCTTCAGCCAAAGCAGCCTTGTAGGCCTTTGCTAATGAGTCAAATCTTTACACTCCTTGTGGTCTCTTCCAACTCTATGATTCTAGATACTGTCTGTATCTAACTCATTGAACACAAAAGGATCAGAAAGATTTTATCGGAAAGATCAGCGCAACAGCGCATCCTCGGCCAGACCTGAAGCAAGCTCCTGGAAAAGAGATTCCTTTAGTGGAACACACTCCTTCCTCGGAGAGTGGTGGAGTCTCCTTCCTTGGAGGCCTTTAAGCAGAGGCTGGATGGCCATCTGTCAGGGGTGCTTTGTTTTGGAGTTCCTGCATGGCAGAAGGGGCTTGGACTGGACGGACCTTGTGGTCTCTTCCAACTATGATTCTATGAGCTTCCGACTGGGATTCTCCTCCTTCCGTCCATATTTTCCCCACAATTTTGTTTGAAATTACAATAATGCTAGGAAAGGTAGAAGGCAGTAGCGAGAGAGGAAGACCATACGCTGGATGGTGAGACTCAGTGAAGGCGGTCACAGACCTGAGCATGCAAGACCTGAGCAGAGCAAGGGAGGACATCTCCAAGGTCTCATCCACAAGGTCACCATGAGTCATAGAATCATAGAGTTGGAAGAGACCCCAAGGGCCATCCAGTCCAACCCCCTTCTGCCATGCAGGAACTCTCCATCAAAGCACCCCCATTGGCAGATGGCCATCCAGCCTCTGCTTAAAGACCTCCAAGGAAGGAGATTCTACCACTCTCCGAGGAAGGAGTGTGTTCCACTGTCGAACTTAGGAAAGCTGGAGCTCCTAGCACCCTCTGAGCGTACCCTGCCCCAAGGAGGCAGCAATCATCTTGGCACCAGTTCTATCTCCAGTTCTGTCTAATGGTCCTGAAGGAGGAGCACCTTTCTTTCTTGGGGTGACACACAGTGCCCTGACTCAAAAGAGCATCCATTCCTTTCCCCACATACAGCACTTCCACATTCGCTAATGTGGAAGATGAATCTCCACTCACTGCCTGGGCCACCCCTAAATCCCTTCTGCAATTTGAGGGATACAAGCTGCTCTATCCTGGAAGAATTCAGAGACATAGCTGAGTTAGTCCAGGATATCAGTATGCCAAGGGATCTTGTGGCACCTTTGGGACTGTATGAAGGAAGTTGTAGCATGAGGGGTTACCCGAAGGCAGATAACAACAAGAGCAAGCCAGGCATCTGCATGACCTTGGTCTACACACAATCCCTTGCAGCTGCTCACCTCCTCTTCACACACTGAGGATGCTCCCATCGTGGCTATGGAGGCCCACCTTAACATGGCAGAGAGCTATGAGGGGGTGACTCTGGCACTAGCATTCCTCTTTCTCTGGCTGAGGCCACACTGCAGAATTAATGCAGTTTGACACTGTTTTAACTGCCGTGGACCCATCCAATGGAAACCTGGTATTTGTAGTAGCACTACCGCTTTCTGAGAGAGAAGGCTAGATACGTCACAATACTACAAACCCCAGAATTCCACGGCGTTGAACCATGGCAGTTAAACCAGTGTCAACGTGTGTTAATTCTGCAGTGTATATGCAGTGTGTATTCTCCATGGAATTAAAACTTGTCTGGGTGGAACAAATTATGATTACTGTATTTATTTATATCCTGCTTTCCCCCAAAAATTTGCACTCAAAGCGGCTCACAATTTTAAAAGAACAATACGATTAAAAAGATATACAAAATTGTCATTAAAATAGAATTAAACTGTTTTAAGACAGTTCAGCCTTAAGTTAAAAGAATAAAATATAATTAAAAAGCTATGAGAAACAAAGCTCTTACAAATTATGGACACTCAGGAAAAATAATTTTCACCATAGAATGAGAGAAATGAAATGTACAGTTGTTAGGGGTTGTATGTCCCACTCCTTTCTGTACAGGAAGTGTACTGTGAAAGCATCCCTGGCCATTCAGCCTCTGTTTAGAAAAGATGAGACCACTGCCTTTAAGAGTAGTCCATTCCAGTGTGGAACAGCTTTTACCTTCAAGGAGTTTTTCCTGATGTTTAATTGAAGATCTTCCTTCTAATGATTTGAACTCACCAGGTTGCATCATGCTCTTCATCGCAGTAGGACACAAGCTTTTTTTGTCTTCCACGTTAGAGTCCTGTTTGAAACTCTATCACAACACCTCTCAATCTTTTCCTTTGGGGAGTTGTCATCCAATAGAAAATAATTTTTCAAAGCTTGTGGAAGCAGCTGGTAAAGACAGAGAAGAATTTGTGTTGTGGAAGTGGTGTGTTATGATTCCCCATGTAAGACATGTAAAGTGTGGAAGAATAGAGACAAGGGTATGGAAATGAACAGGGATGGAGAAAGACCAGATGGGCCTTGGAGATCTAGCTGTTGCCTCACAAAATCGTATAATCGGACACTGTATTATCCATATTATCCTGTTTATATAATGCTCTCAGCATGCATGGTGGTTTAAGTTCAGCTCTCCAAATGCACCGATGGATGTAAGTACAGTAAAAACTTCCAAGTTCTGCATTTGTCTTTGTGCTCACAGCACATACTCAAATCAGAGCATGAATCCGTGTGGCCTCACATGTGAGCTCTGGGCCATTTCCCCGGGTTTTCATTCCTTCTAACAAAGGTTGCTAGGGAATGAGCGTGGGATACTACACCTTTCTGTATTGGCTATTGACTGAGTGTGTCAACTAACTGTAGCTCATGCTACAACTTCCTTCATACAGTCCCAAAGGTGTTACAAGATCCCTTGGCATACTGATATTCTGGACTAACTCAGCTATGTCTCTGAATTCTTCCAGGATAGAACAGCATGTATCCCTCAAATTTCAGAAGGGATTTAGGGGTGGCCCAGGCAGTGAGTGGAGATTCATCTTCCACAGTAGTGAATGTGGAAGTGCTGTATGTGGGGAAAGGAATGGATGTTCTTTTGAGTCAGGGCACTGTGTGTCACCCCAGGAAAGAATGGTGCTCCTCCTTCAGGACCAGTTAGATAGAACTGGTGGCAGAACTGGTGCCAAGAGCAAGGATGATTGCTGCCTCCGTAGGGCAGGGTATGCTCAGAGGGTGCTAGGAGCTCCAGCTTTTCTAATCTCTTCTCTTGGGTATCATGTTTGAGTCCCATTTATAATTTTCTTTTGCAGTTGTATCATACACAATGATAGTACTTTCTGTACCTCAGAAAGTACTGACAGAAGCAGCCATGCTAGCAGGATCAGTCTACAGACTGTTTTGCAAAGCTTCAATAAGATCCAGGAAGAGAGTGTTAATGAAGCCTAAATTGCAACACAGTCCTTAAAATAAATCAGGACAATTGTAAATATATCTCCTAGAAGCAATCCTCTATCTGCTGCCCTCATAATAAGGTAAGAACAACTTTAGGCCGGTCTAAAGAGGCCTGTGCAGTCCCTCATTGTGGGTCCACAGTAGCCAGTGAGGGGTCTCTGGAAAGCCCTTGAAGAGTCCTAAGGGCAGTAGCGCCCTCCCGCTGTTTTCCAGCATCTGGCATTCAGTGGATTGCCAACTGTGACCCTGGAGGTACCCTATTAAGAGCCACTGATGACTTTTGTGTGCCTTCAAGTCCTTTTCCAACTTATGGTGACCTGAAGGTGGCCCTATCATGGGGTTTTCTTGGCATGTTTTTTCATAGAGGGTTTCTCATTGTCATCCTCTGAGGCTGAGAGACTGTGACTTTGCTTAACGATGCCCAGGGAGTTTCCATGGCTGAGCCAGGATTCGAACTCTGCTTTCCAGGATCATAGTCCAACACTCAAACTGCTAGCCCGCACTGGCTCTCCTGATAGTTTTACCCGCCCCATAGCGGGTGATGAAACTGTATGAGAATCAAGAGAATTACTTGCAGGTTCTATCTGCTGTGTATAGATTCTAATCAACACTATGTTATGCTTGCATGCAGATGGATAGCAGAAGCAGATCCGACTAGATATTAAATCTCAATCCAGTTGTTCTCCGCTCCCTTCTACATTCACATCTTGAAAGAGGAAGAGAGAACAAAGAGAGAAAGCCGTACACCTACAGGCACAGAAAGTCCGGTTTTAGGAAACACTCTTCTGGCTTCCCTCACAGGAAAAGAAGCCCTTACAGCACATGGGGAACTTAGATTGACCGCAAGTGGGACCTGAGGGCAAACGGTTTACTTTTGATTCCAGTTCTGAGATTTCTTTACCCCTTCTCCGAAGCTGGCAGATTTTGCAGGTGGGGAATCCATACTGAAAATTAGCATATCTGAAGCTGGGCTCTCACTCTGTACTCCTGTGGAGCAAAATCCTCCCACCTACCCAAACAGCACCTTTCCCTAAAGAATAGCTCTGACTTTCAATGCTCCCTTTGGACTGGGTGGGTTGGTTTGCATTTGACAAAGGCTGGAAGGCATCCTCCCCGATGCACCTGTGTGGCACAGCTATTGAGCTCCCTGCAGGTGTGTGCTGCTTTCTCTTCCTCCACCGTAGCCTTTTTTCCCATATCTCTGGACAGCCTTGGATCAAAGGGCAGGGGAGACTGGAAAGCTGATAATCATTGCAGCTACTCTGAGGGCATTAGAAATTATTTTCTTCTGGGGGAAAACCGCCTAGGGCTAGCGGTAGGGGGACCTGTGAGGGTCTTAGAAGAAAAGGCCTTGAGAGATTTGAGATACTGAAGGGCACATTGTCCGAGGAAAATGGTGAAAATCCACATCCAAGAAAAGTAGGGATCAGAGGAGTTTTTGATGAGATGTGATAAGTGATTCAGAGCCAGCATAGTTTGAACATTGGACCATGATGGGAGAGCAGGGTACAAATCCCCACTTGGCCATGGAAATCCCCAGGTGACCTTGGACAAGTCACGCTTTCTCAGCCTCAGAGGAAGGCAAAGGCAAACCTCTTCTGAACAATTCCTGCCAAGAAAACCCTAAGGGCTGCCATAAATAAGAAAAGGCATACAACAGTGAGTAATCCTGCAAGGCTGTGAGTGAAATTCTCTCCCCATGATGATTTTACAGGCTTCCAGGCTTCAGCTCGTGGTGTCAAATTACATCCTTAGTTTCTTCTGAAAGCGTCACAGCTGCAGTGTCTGACTTGTACAAGTTGACCAGATGTCCTCTTTCCCAAGGACAAGTCCTACATTTCAGCCTTCTGTCTGTCCAGGAGGAATTCCAAAATGTCATCTATTTAGAGCAGTGGTTCCCAAACTCCAGATGTTTTGGACTTCAGTTCCCAGAATTCCTTACCATTGACCAATCTGGCTTAGGCTTCTGGGAGCTGAAGTTCAAAACACCTGTAAGGCCAGAGTTTGGGAAGTACTGATTTAGAGCATGAATAAGAAGCATGAATTTATATTAGTGTTTTCAGCTTTATTTTGCAATGTCCTACGTTTTTCTTGGGTGTCTTGTATTTTGCAGTGCTTTGTCCTCCTCTGCAGTTAGAACATCTGGTCATCTTGCACATGTGTGTATCATGAGAGAGGATAAAAGAGGCTGAAAAGCAAAAGTCCTACTGATTCCTAACAGACTTTCAGCCAGCTGCTGCTGGGAAGGGACAGAGGAAATTGCAGGCAAGGTTTTTTGCTAGCGTTAGTTGTGGATTTCTCAGTGGCAGAAAAGGGTTGAAGTAGATGCCCTTACTCTTCTTGGAGCTTGTGCCTTGTTGGGATGCATCAAAAGGAACTGCAGACCCCAAGATCTCCGAATTAGGGAGCTGGGGATGTTTAGCCTGGAGAAGAGAAGATGAAGAGGTGATATGATAGCCCTGTTCAAATATTTGAAGGGATGTCATATTGGGGATGGAACAAGCTTGTTTTCTGCTGCTCCAGAGACAATGGATGCAAGCTCCAGGAAAAAAGATTTAACCTCAACATTAGGAGGAACTTCCTGACAGTAAGGGCTGTTCGACAGTGGAACACACTCCTTCCTCGGAGTGTGGTGGAGTCTCCGTCCTTGGAGGTCTTTAAGCAGAGGCTGGATGGCCATCTGTTCAGGATGCTTTGATGGAGAGTTCCTGCATGGCAGAAGGGGGTTGGACTGGATGGCCTTTTTGGTCTCTTCCAACTCTATGATTCTATCAAGTGAGAAAGGAGGTTTGAGATGTGCCGAGTGCACTTGCTCCTGGGATTTCAGCAGTGAGAGCCTTAGACTTAACAACAGCAGCAGCCCTGAAACTTCTGAATGAAGATGCAGTGAAGAGGGAGGGTGCCTCTGCTTTACTTTCTTGCCCTGGACCCACATGCCAGAGCCATGACATTTGCAGAGTGCCTGGAAGCAGGGGGCGGGGATGTGGCTCCATTTGGGGCGGGGCCATGGGTATGACAAGGAGGGCTGGTCTGTGGCTGGAATGCATCCCTCCCCGCCACCACCCACCCACCCACCCACCATCGCCTCCTCTTCCACTGCACTCACACTCCACTGAAATTCTCCAGCTCAGAAAGTAAGTCGCCCTCCCTCTTCTCCCAGGGGTGAGTACGCAGCAGTTCCTTTTGATGCATTCCAGCAAGGCACAAGCTGCCACTTCTCAGCCAGCTGGCCCACTAGGGAAGGAAGGAAGGAAGGAAGGAAGGAAACTACAAGGTTGCCATCAACTCTCTTGGCTCCCATAAGGGGAAGAGATGTGGCCAGGAGGTTTGGGGATGGGGGGGAGGGAGAAAGACTTCATCTGACTCTTAAGAGTAGTTCAGCACAAAGTTGGGGCCTTTGATGTGCTGGGCATGATCGCAGCACACTCTCAGCCTCTTTCAGCCTGTCTCTGGAAACAGTCCTTTGCTTGTTTGCGTGGGAGGTTGTTCCAGTTCTTGGAATTGCCTTGTGGGTGACTCACGCCTCTTTGTGGGGCTGCTGTTTGGTGGCCCTGGTGTGGAGCCTGTGCCCGGGGCTGTGCCGCAAGCGTTTCCTCAGAACTGAGTGAAAAGACCGAGGGGCTTTAGGTTCCTTCCCTCCTCTTCTGTCACCACCGAAAGAGAGGCAGAGCGTACTTTGAAGAGGCAGAAGGGAACTCAGTGACTTTTGCTGCCCAGGCAGGCTGCAGGGAGAGGGTAGTGGAAAACAAGCCGCTTTTTTCCAGTGTAAGATAGAAAGGCTGAGTAATAAAACTCCCTGGACCTCTCATGGCCTTGAAATTGAAACCAAGGTGATCTCTGGAATGTAGCACACCTGAAACCAGCTGCTGAGCCTTCTTCAAAGTGTATTATTTATTATTATTATTATTATTATTATTATTTCTTTTGAGACTTCTCTCTCCTCTGTTTGCACTCTGCTCTCGTTGCAGAGTTGTCTGAGAATGGAGCCAGAGTATTAGCTAAGAGATGGAAATTGTCTTGGCTCACAAGGAAATGTTAGCCCCAGCCACTGCTTGTCCCTTTAAAAAGAAATCCAAACAAACCGACCAGGAAGCAGTGCTTTGATCCCTGGCAGAGGGAGGAAGGTGGAGATGCAGGGGGTGTGAAGGGGGAGGACTCTCCATGCACCGCTGCTGCTGCTGCAAGAACTGATGCGCAGCACTCAGTCAAGGTGGCAGGGGGAGCCCTCTTGGGTGCCCAGAGCCTGGCTTGCCTGATTGTTCCAGCCAGAGCTGGTTCTGGCTTCCAAAGCTTGATCTGAGATGAAGCCAAGGGACTGCTTGGGTGGCAAGTGTCTTTGCCATGTGGCACACAGCTTTGGGCCAAAGGACCTCACAGGTGGCACATGAACCCTGCACAAGTTGTTTGGGACCCTTTCTAGGACAAACCCCAAGAAAAAGGGAGTTAGCTAGGTACATGACTAAGTCTGAGGATGAGCGCAGAGAAGTTAATTAATGTTTTGAGTTTCCCCAAGTGATAAGGGGTTGCCTCTGCATGCATGCTGATGAATGCAACTAAAGGCTTGTCCTTTAACAGTTTCCTTCCTTCTTTTCTCTCCCCCCCCCCTCTCCCCCTTTCTCTCTTGAAGTTTTCTACTTGGCATTTGGATGCTTGCCCCAGGGATGGCGAGGAGGGGCATACTGGCTCGGTAAAAGTGCAGGCTGGCTTGCCTTCCAGACCATGGACTCACTGAGACACCCTGAGGTGTGAAAATGTCAAGGAGTAACAGAGCGCTCGTGGTAGACTTTATTTCCTACAAGCTGTCGCAGCGGGGCCACAGCTGGCATGAGATCGAGGCGGAGAACGGCGAGGACATGACCGAGTTAGCAGACGAGACGGGGAGTGCCCTCAACGGGAGCCCCTCTTGGCATCCCAGCACCAGTCCTGTCGTCAACGGGGCTACCGGGCACCCCAGCATCCTCGAAGAGCAGGAAGACAACCTGAGGTTGGATGTGAGGCAGACGCTCAGGGAAGCCGGTGATGAGTTTGAACTGAGGTACCGTCGGGCTTTCAGTGACCTCACCTCACAGCTGCACATCACCCCTGGCACAGCATACCAGAGCTTTGAGCAGGTGGTGAATGAACTGTTTCGGGATGGGGTGAACTGGGGGCGGATAGTGGCGTTTTTCTCCTTTGGAGGAGCCCTGTGTGTGGAGAGCGTCGACAAAGAAATGCAAGTGTTGGTGGGGCGGATTGCTAGCTGGATGACCACATACCTGACTGACCACCTGGACCCCTGGATCCAAGATAATGGTGGCTGGGTAAGTGTTCAGTAAAGCCTTGGCTGAAGTATAGAACAAGCTGGAGTGGGATTCTGTACCTCATGGTAACAGAAAGGGAAATGGTATCTGCCATGTCCATCTTGATTGTTTCAGAGGGATCTGTCTAGCTTGCTTTGTATGTGTAAGATGGAGGCATCAGTGCTGCTTCATTGAGACAGTGCCAGCCACTTCACCCATTCTGCTAGCCTTCTGATGCAGTCTGCATTGCCCCCAGCTGCTGTGACCAGTGGCATGGATGCTGAGGGCCACTGGAAGTTGTTTGGTCAGCTTGCTTAGTATTCTGACTTTCTCCCAGCACAGGACCTCAAGGCAACTTACAAGACAGTACAGTGGTCCCCCGGCTTACGAATCCCCCGGGTTGCGAAAACCCTGGGATCCGAAAGCCGCAGGACCGCTATTGTATCCCCCGGGATCCGAAAGATCCCCCGGGATATGAAAAAAAACTGCGCGGCCCCTTTAAATCGGCCGCGCGGTCCATTGAATATAGTGGTCCCCCGGGAAACGAAAGCTTCCGGGTTACGAAAGGTAATCCGGAACGGATTACCTTCGTAACCCGGGGGACCACTGTAATAAGAAAGTACAGCTAACACTTTATTGTACAAAAGTTTTTAAAAGTAAACAAACAATTCTATTAAAAGTAGAAAGTTTAAAAGACCCCAATTTCACTTGGGCTTCAGAGCAAAAGGCCTGCCTTCTCCCGTGGGAAGAAAAGTGTAAACTGGCTCATCTGAATTGCTGCCAGGTTGGGGCAGGCCGACCAATGCTTTTGCTATACAGGTGCCTATGAAACATAATGGTCCTCTGCAGGCAATTGCTCATTCATGGCTACTAGCTAAATGTTCTTCCTTAGAGCGTTCCACAGCATGTGACCAACCAAGCAAAGCCTCATAGGTACTTGGTACTTCTTTGTTTCAAGTGTATCCTTGAACCAACCTTGCATACAGAAGGATGGTGCCTTAGCTCAAGACTTCCAGTGAACTCTGTGGTTGAGCTGGGAATTCAACTGCTCTTTCTCCTCATCTAAATGCAACATTTTTTTCAGTATACTGCACTGGATCTTTTATATCTACCATGCAAAGCTATCATTAGGAACCAGGGATGAGTGAAGTGGTTAACTAAGCCTACAACTTGCAGGAGTGGGGAAACCGGGAGACAGCTGTTGATTATTGCTGGACCTGAAGCTGTACTCTGAGTCTTCTGTAAGCCATGACTTTGGATGGTCATAAATAATCACCTTGCTGGGACATGCAGTTTGGTATGCAGCATAAATGTGCCATGGAAATGATTAGCTCATGGAATGGGATTTAACCAGTAGCCGATGAGGTGTGGTTTCAGCGGCATTGGGTGTGTCTTTGCACATGGGCCCGGCAACTCCCACCCAGGGCTTTTTTGTTGTTTGCTTGACAGGAAGGCCCCATTGTCTCTACAGTAGCAGTCTCAGGCCAGTGTGCTTTTGGTAAGGAGACATGAATTACTGTCAGCTACTGATCCAGGCTGGCATGGACTGACAGTGCTCATATGCCTTCTAGAAATCAGTACTTTATTTGCATGCTGGATAAAAGTGCTTGGCATTTACCACAAGAAGAACATGAATTTTATCAAATTTGTTAATAGTTTAATTCTATTCTCTTGTATGTTTTTAGCTGTATTGTGCTCATTTTAATTTCTAAGCTGTCTGCAGTCTTCCCCAAGTTCTGGGGAAAAGTCAGGGTATAAGTAAAGTGGCTGGAAGCAAGTTGTTGTAGGGTGGTGGGTCTCTGCAGGACCAGGGTTCAAATCCTTGCTTGGCCATGGGGACCAGCTTGGTGGCCTTGGGCAAGTCTCACTCTCTTAGCCTGAGAGGAAAGCAATGGCAATGGCATACCTCCTCTGAATAAATCTTGACAAGAAAACAAGGTAGGTCCTTTGGCTACCATAAGCTGAAATGACCTGACGGCATACAACAATAAGAACTACCCAGACTGCTGAAGGTGAGGCTCTCAACTACCCAGAAATCAACGTAGCAACCAAGGAATGAGAACATGTAGGTGCATAAGCCAGCAGTGAAAGCCAGCTTTGGTTCTGGGTTGGGTGACGTAGGTGGGGGGAAAGGAGCAAGCATGAAAGAGACCTGCCTAAGTATCATACATATACGAGATCCCTTCTGAACTTGGAAGCCCTGGTTAGTACATGGACAGGCAACCACCAGTATATACCAGCTGCTGTAGGCTATATTTCAGAGGAAGTAACTGGCAAAACTACTTCTGAAGATTCCTTGCCTAAGAAAACCCTATGAAATTTATGGGGTCTCTGTAAGTCGGCAGGAGAGTTGAAGGCATATGTATACACACAAACATAAAAAAGAGGGCAGAGGTTAGAGAGTATTAGTGAGGCATGCCTAGAATGTGGTTGCCCTGGGGGCAGGGCCTGGGGTGTGTCTGCCCAAACAGACCAGACTGGTTGTTCTTTCTCTCCAGGTTCATCTTGGAGAGTGGCCCCATTAGTGCTTTTCCTCTCCTCTCCCCCTCCCTGTGTCTCCCTCCATCTTCCGAGATTAGTCCTGGATCCAATGGAGGTTTCCTTACCCCGGTCGCTCTAGTGACGATTGGACTGTATCCTGGAGACCAAAGTGATAATGTAATCTGATTTTGTAAATGAACTCCCCAGGGGGATTTAGATTAAATCACGGATGGAAAGTCACTGGGGCCCCTTGCTCCTGGTTTGTCAGGCGGGTAAGGTTCCTCTCCCCTTCCGCCTCCCTGGGCAGTGCCACCCGCTGAGACTCTTCCCTTTTTGTGTCTACCCAGAAATGCATTGTTTGGGCAAATATTTGTTCAACCATCTGTAAGAGGGGCAGGATTACTCAGGGTGACACACCCACCATATTCAGATCTCCATTCTTCCTTTCTTTGAATTGTAGGATTTCCTTCAGCATACTGGAAAAGCTATGCAGTAGGACAGAACTTGTTTAAATGGATGGTGGAGATGGAGGTGGGAGGCAACACAATGGAAGAAGCATAGAATTCTCACCACAGAAAAGTTAAGGGACCTCAGGTTGCTGTAAGTGGTCCCTTCCTATTTTATCTTCACAACAACCCTTTGCGTTACACTCAGCTGCGGGCGCATCATATCCGGTGAGCATCATGGTTAAACCTTGTCTGCCACTTTGTCTGCCATTTTGATCCAGCCTTGTCCAACCTGGTGCTCACCAGATTTTTGGACTGAAACTCCCATTGTCCCCAATCAAGTGGCCATGCTGCCAGGGAGTGGTGGAGATTCTAGTAACACATCCAGGGTATATCAGGTTTCAGAAGGCTGCTCTAATGACTAAGAAGGATCGACTTCTGTAACCTCTCATGGAGCCAGTGGATGAGAGTAGAAAAAAGTGGAAGCATTCAAGAGGTTTTTTTTTACTAGCATCCATAATCCAATAGCTGGAGCCTGTGCAACAGCTTAGATTTAAAGAATCCTGAATCCAAGGACTTATTTGGACTTCATTTTTTCCAAACAAAAATATCCCTTTTTGTGGTTTGGTTCAGCAACATAATGATTTGGGGGTGCAGGGAATTCCAGCTTAAATTCACACCTCTGGCATGAACCCTTGGACAGCTGTTTTGACAGAAGGCCTGTTTATGAATACTAGAATGATTAACTGCTGTGTAATTTTTGACCAAGTTGCTATGGGCCTCACTTCTCCATCTCCAGAAGGGGGAGAATGTTCTGGGCACCACAGTTCCAGAAGGATATAGACAACCTGGAACATATCCAGAGAAGAGCAACCAACATGATCAAAGGTCTGGAAACCAAGCCTTGAGAGGAAAAAGTTAGAGAGATCTGGAGCGGTGTCATGTAGAAGATGGGGTGACCTTATTTTCTGCTGCTCCAGAGTCTAGAACATGAATTCATTGGATTCAAACATCAAGAAAAGAGATTCCACCTGAATATTGGGAAGAAATTCTTTACTGTAAGAGCACCTCAGATTATGTGGCCTTTCCTTCTTTGGATGGGGCATCTTTCAGGAGTGCTTTAGTTGCGTATTCTTGCAAGGTATCAGGTTGGAGTCCCTTCCAACTATGATTCTGTAACCTACAGTACGGGACAATATCCTGATGGGCATTTGGCTAGTAATATTAATGAAAGCTGCTGATTATCTGTGTAACCAAGAAAAATGTGAGTCTTAATTATTGAGGCAACCAAGGGCCTATTTAGCCCTGGACAGGTGATTCTGCAGAAGTGTTTGTCATATTCCTGTGTGCAGATTGTGTAGAGAGGCACTTGAGCCTTTCACTCATTCATCACAATATTTAAGCTCTCTTTTCTACATCAGTCCCCTGGCATAATGGGTGGTATATTGCGAGTTGTCCTGAATGCAGCTGCCTTGCTTTTACAGTAACTCCTTAGTTGCACTTTTAGCTCAAAGAATCTCTGGCTGAGAAGGGCATATTCAGCCTTCACATGCCTCATAGCAGAAGCTTCCCTGTGGCAAACAAGCTTTAAACCATTGCACACCACTCTCCCTGCCCTTGCCCCGGCCTTGCTACTATGGGATTAGTGCTCCCGTGGGGCCTGGGGAGCAGCCTTTGCCTGGCCCTCATGAACAATGCTGTTGTGGGAAGGGCGTAGCTTGCAAGAAAGACCCACAGAGAGGCCTGCAAGTTCTGGCAGGCCTGCCCCTGGCAGGGAGCAGGCTTCTTCGTGTGTTCGTGTGCATTCCCCAGAGTCACTGAGCATTTCATGTCTTGGAAAGTATCTTTGGAGGGAGCAAGGGCAGCGGCAGCAGCACACTTCAAAGAAGCTGCTAGGATAAATCCTTGGCTTTATCCATCTAGCAGAGATCATAGTCATTCTGACAAGTTTTGTCTTAGAATTCGAGGCACATCTGGAAGGGAAGATCGGGTGGTTAGGGGCAATGTTCCAGGGCAGGGGAAATGCCCCACTCCCACCAATGAGACAGTGAACCCTCTCTTCTGTCTCCCTTTCAAGTTGTTCAGGATGCTCTTTTGAACTGTCTGAGATCAGGAGGTGTATTTGTTTGAGCATTTTGACTAACACTTTGGAAGCCACAGTTTGTATCCCTATGCAGCCATAAAAACCCACCTGGTGATCTTGGGCACACTGTCTCAGCCTTGGAGGAAGGCAGTAGCAAACCTCTAAATCTTGCCAAGAAAATGCTAGGGTAAGGTCATGTATAACCACCATGTCCAAAAACAGTCAAGAAGCCTTTGTCTCCTTGAAAAGGAAAATCTCTTGCCTTTTGTACGCTCAGACTGAAATGCCTTTTTGGAAAATAAGCCATCCTTTTGTTTGTTTGTTTTTCCTTTCCTTCCTTCCTTCCTTCCTTCCTTTCTCTCTCTCTCTCTCTCTCTCTCTCTCTCTTTTTGGTATGTGAGAAAGGGTGTGCCAGGTGTGTCTGTGATTTGGATCTCAAGCACTGTGGCAAGATGAACTCTGCTGTTCACACCTTCTAGCATTGTTTATCTTATTCCATCAAGGATACCCAGGTTGCTCAAAGATGACACCAAAGGCTACAGAATGTAATCCTGGTGTTGTCACCTGAGAAGAATCTACACCTCTGATTGCTCTTTTCTGTCCTTGGGAAGGGTGGCTAAGCTATGTCTGACGTAGGACCCAGGCAAGGGTGTTTGGAACGTATGTCTGACTTGTCTGTCAGGGCACACCCATGGGTTACCTGTGAGGTGAAAGCTCACCAATTTACATTGCAACTTTGCAAGTCAAAGAGTTGACTCTTTCATTTGGAAATAAAACACACGCAGAAATGGCCATGCTAAGATCTAGCTCAAAAAACTAGTGTTTGGGTACTGCTGGGGGTGTCAGCATTGAGTTTTGAAGTAGTCAAACAGAGTTACTCTGGATACATGGTGGTACTTTGGTGCTGGTTCCTGGAGACTGAATTTGCATCCTGACCAATGTTTCTCCTCCTCCTCTCTTTTTGGATCCTTGTTGTTCTTATCCAGAGAAGTTTCTGAGCAGTCCCTGATATCAGTAGGTTGTCGGTCGGTCAAAGCCACCTTGTTTCTAGTTGTGATGTTATATTGGGTTGCTTCTTTTCCTCCTCCACTCAGCTCAGTCCACAGTCCTTGACCCCATGGAGCCGTGGGAGAAAGATATCCATACAATGCCACAATGAACACGCCTGACCTCATCTGATTTTGGAAGTTAAGCAGGTTCAGGCCTGGTGAGCAAAATGTTGTTTTGTTCTCTCAAGTCATTTCAGACTTATGGAGATCCTAAGATGAACCTGTCACAGAGTTTTCTTGGCAAGATTTTTTCAGAAGGGGTTTGCCTTTGTCTTTCTCTGAGACTGAGGGAATGTGATTTGTGCAAGGTCACTCAGCGGGTTTCCACAACTAAACAGGGATTTGAACCATGGTCTGTACCATGCTGGTTCCTGGTGACCAAATAGGAGGATACTAATCATGGTGTAGGGATAGGAAAGATTCTTTCCTGCGCCTTGCAGTTGTCAGAGTTCACAACGTTGGGCTAAATTGGGTTGAAGTTCCTTTGTCCTTAAGACAGTTCTTCCATATTGCTTGGGATAGGTCAGTTTTCCTAAGGGCTTAGAAATGGAGCCAACATTTCTGTTGAAGTCAGTTTGTCCCCTGGCCAGCAGTTCCATCGGGAACTGAATACAATAGTGAAAGTGTCCCCCCCCCCCTTCTTACATACTTTAGTCTAAAAGGTGCTACAAGATCCTTTTGTATACCTTACAGCTGACATTCTTGATGTGGGGGTGAGATAGACCCAACCTCCGTGCCAGTATGCTAAATTCTATCACTACCAGACCGGTTCTCAGAAGGCTTTGAAAAGCCCTATATTCACCGCTGGCACAATGATATGATTTCTGTAGGACTTGTCAACACAGCACATACCTGCAAGACAGTCCATATCCTTACAAAGGAGCCAGTTTGGTTTTTCTAAGACCACCCTCCAGTTTTTGTGTGGTCCTTGGGCTCCAGAACACAGCAAAGCAACAAAGAGCCTTGTGGCACCATTTAAGACTTAACGATTTATTACAGCTTTTGTGCTGCTATAAATCTATAAGTCTTAAAGGTAGCACAATAAGACTCTTTGTTGTTTTGCTGGAACAGGCTGCCACGGCTGCCCCATTGGATGTAGCAGCAAGCCAATGCTTGCCAAGTCTGCTCCGTGGACAGAACCTCTACCCCTGAGAGATCACTGTCATTTCTCCTCTTGCCTCTGCGGAGCAAAAGGTTTGGGTTTGGTTTCCCAGGAAGATCCAGTTGCCTGCTGAGTGGGACAATGGGGAGCCTCAGCTGTAAGCTCTAGGCAATTGCAGGCAGGGGGATGGGATCAGCATTCGTCTCTGGTCTCTGCTCTCTTCCCCGGTTTGGCAGCCACCCAAGCTGATTCGGAAGTGGGAGGGTTTTCGGCAGAGCTCTTCAGGAAATGCCAATGGAATGACTTCCCCCAGCCATTTCCTTTCCCAAATACCATTCCTGCCTCAGTGAATGTGAAAGATGGGGGGAAATTGCAGACTGTAACTTCTCAACCCCTGGTGTTGGTGCTTAGTCTTCTTTTTCTTTCTTTTTAAAAAGGAGGGGGAGAGTTATTTTCCTGGTCAGTGTTGTCAAGTCTTTGCAGGAATGTATTTCTCTTTCTCTCCTCTCCTGCTCTTCATTTGGTTCTGTGAACTTCATGAAGTTTGTGTGACGGTGACTGCATTTGCTCTTTGGGTTGTTGGCTCAAAAAGCCTGTTCCTGTTGCTTCCCTCAAACTGGGGGCAGAGGGTGTGGGTAGAATCAATGCTCCCAAAGAGCCCTCACCCTGGAACAAGCAAGTCCTCAGTTTGTCTGTAGACTTGCAGACAAGACCAGTTCACCTTATTTTTAGGGAGGTATTAACTGAGCCCAGTTAGCTGTCTCTCATCTCTGCTGCTGCCATGTGGTATCCGATGCTGTTTTCTCACTCTCTTTGTGTGTGTGTATTTGTGGGCTCAACAGTTTCATTCACTGAGCAGAAAGAAAACTCTGTGAGCTTGGCTCACAAGGCTGTGTGCTTCGGAAAGTGACGTAACCCACCGTTATATAACAAGAACATGAACATGCCCAGAGAGCCCTGGGGGCACACAGTGGGGGTGGGAGGCAAAGCAGAATGTCAGTTCTGTGCGTGCGCTCTTCTCCACCCATCTTGCCCTAAATCAGTAAGTAAAAATCTCACAAGCAGAGGAAAGATGCTGCCAAGTGTTGCTGTGAATCTCATACGCTGGGGATATATTTGACGTACTTTTGCGTCAATGCAGGAGAGGTGCATTCTGTCTGGATTATTTATGAGGTGGTCACAGTAGTGGTAGGCAGAAGGCCCCATGGATGTGTCAGACCATTAGATGGACTTGCTGGAACCAGAACTGAGTTGAAGATATTTTCAGCATTTCTCATGTAGCTGTTGACCAAAGTGGCTAAGTGGCTTCTAGTGCTGACTTAGTACTACCCAGGCAAATGGTTTATATACCTTTCTGCATGAGATGCTTTCTCATTCTGAGTAAGAGACCCTGGCCAGTCTAGATGGGAACTGCCAGCAAGAGGCAACAGATTGGCAGCCACTTCAAAGTCTCTCCTGTCATCTAATTCCTGCAGCCCTTCGTAAGACAAGGTGCAAAAACCTGGACCTAGGACTTTCCAAATGCCAAATATGTGTCCTGTGACTAAGTCCTCCTGCTGCATTCTGCCCACTTTGAATCTCCTCTTCTGTTCTGCACAGACTCAACATGCTGAACAATCTAAGTATGCAGATCCACCTTAGATTGGTATGGCGAGACAGGAGAGACATGCTTTGAATGACTATTTCAGCCATTGCAGTTCAGCTTGGAGACTGAATAGCTCTCACCTCTCCCCCTCTCAGGACGTCCCATCTCTTTCCTACTGTTAACATTCATACGGTGCTTTCACAGCCCTTATAATACCATGCCAAACCCTTATGAGAGCCATATGGGTTAAGTCAATACGATCATTGTCCCCATGTTACGGGTAGAGGCCTGAGAGCAAGTGGCTTGGGTAAGGCTACCAAGCAGTGTTGCGGCTGGTGTGATGTTGAAACCAGCAAATTCCTGGGCTGCGCTCCTGGCCCTGATCCCAACTTTGTCTATCAGCTGGCAATGATTGCTGGTTGGCTCAACAGTGTCTTGACTTAGAACACAATGTATGTTTAGCAAATGTCCGCAAGAGCAATCCTTCATGTGACCCAGCCTGGTGATGGAACAGAAGCTGTGCAGTCCCTTTCATATCACTTTCCTGCTGGGTCAGATCAGAGCTTGGAAAAGTTAAAATTTTGGACCAGAACTCCCCTCCCTCCCCCAAAAGGTTTCTGGATTACAACTTTCCAGATTTCCCCTGCCAGCCAGCAAAGCAGTGAGCAGGGTTTTTTTCAGGTAGAGACTAGGGCATCCAGGTTTCTCCTCTTGGTACCACCTGCTGCTAATGTTTGGAGCATTCATTCTTTGGGATGGGATGAGCTGAGATGGAGTGGTGTGTGATTTAAAGGTTACATTTTGCAAAATGCCTATGGCAGATTGTGGAAGGAATGGGCATGGAGAGTTTGGCTGCAGAGCCCGGCCACTGTTGGGCAGATGGTTCCAGCCAAGGGTTACAGGGACCAGGTGTGCCGCTCGCTTGGGAGGCAGCATTAATGGGAGGCCTCAACCCAGGAGGCTCAGTGGGTTGCAGGCCTGCAATGCCAGGGAGCTGGCTTGACCCAGTTTATTGTGTAGAAAACGGCAGGCCCTGTGTGTGTGTGTGTTGCATGCATGTATATATGGCATTTGGCGTATTTTTATCTCCTGCTTTATTTTAACCAGACTGAGCGCAAGAGCTCTAGCTGGGGAGGGGAGCAGAGCCTCCGGGCAGGAACACCCAGCGCAGCTTTTCTGCATAGCCCACTCATCCGTGCAGTTACACGTGCTTGCTCCCGGGAGCCGGCTCTCACGTGGACGCTGCCAGCCCCATCTCTCAGGATTCCCATTACAGGGAATCAGAGCCTCTCTCTCTTTCTCTCTCTTTTTCTTTCTCTGCTCTGGGGTCTCTCCAGGGAGCAGGGTGGGAGTGAGGGAAGAGCAGATGAGAAGCAAAGGGGAGTTAACCAGGCTATAGCCCCAGGGCCACTGGGGTGCTTTCTGTGCAATGTTTTTCCCTTCCGAGGAAAGGGGGGGGGTGGATTGCAACAGCAGTGGCTTGGTTTCAGTGGTGCTTTTGCACCCTGTGGACTCAATGCCAGCTGGTTCTAGTTTTAACCCTTGCATGCCCTTCTGTGGGAAATGAGGCGTGTACTTCAGCTACCAGAGCCATTTCCTTGGAGGTACAGTAGTTTTAATTCTGTTGAGAACCTGGCCCACTTATAGCACTCCATTGCAGGTTTTTGTTGCTGTTTGCCAGTCATTTCTGAATTATGGCGACCCTATTGTGGGATTTTCTTGGCAAAATTCATTCAGAGGAGGTTTGCCATTGCCTTCTTCTGAGGCTGAAAGAGTGTGACTTGCCCAAGATCACTCAGTGGGTTTCCATGGCTGAGTGGGGATTCAAACCTTGGTCTCCAGAGTCATAGTCCAATGTTCAAACCACTGCGCTACGACTGTACAGTGGTCCCCCGGGTTACGAAGGTAATCCGTTCCGGATTACCTTTCGTAACCCGGAAGCTTTCGTTTCCCGGGGGACCGCTTTAGCGAATGGACCGCACGGCCATTTAAAGGGGCCGCGCGGCTTTTTTTCGTTCGTATCCCGGGGGATCTTTTGGATCCCGGGGGATACAATGCTGGTCCCGCCGCCTTCGGATCCCAGGGTTTTCGTAACCCGGGAGATTCGTAAGGCGGGGGACCACTGTATATAAAATGCAAAGCCATCTGGGGGACTTTCCATGTGTTGGCCTAAGATAGCTTTCCTCAGCCTGCTGCTGCCTCCCCCCACCAGGTGTTTTCAAGAATGCTGGAAGTTGCAGTCCAAAATAATTTAGACCCAACTGCTATAATTTGCTCAAGGCTGTAACTCTGTTCACTGATCTTGGAGTAATTCTCCTTGAGCACATTGCGCCTTACTTCTGAGCAAACATGCAGAGGATTGCTCTGCATGCCTGTCTTTATTTGTGCTGGCTTTTATCAACTTGAATTAAGTAGGTGTGGTAGAATAGTGAGGAAACATTTTATCTTGTGGTTTTTATTGCTCATTGAACCTCGGGGTGCAGAGATTCCAGCAAGGGCTCCAGCCTTGGATGCAAGCAAAGCCCACACAGGAAAGGAGTTCCACAGTTGCAGGGGCCAAGCAGTTGGGCTTCCTCTCCACCCAGCCATGGCTCCTGGGTGTGGTTCACAGCTGCTGCAGTCAGGAGGTCTCCATCAGTTGACCTTCCAGATTCTAACGGAGAATAACGGATGTCCAGGTTGTCCATGAACAAAAGAGCTCAGGAATCCCCCCCCCCCCCCCCCGTTTCAACATACTTGGGCTTAATGTGGAATGGGCAGTTTCTCCTTACATCCACTAACCATCGAGAGGTTTTTAGCCTGATTGTCACTTCATGGGATGAATCATTTCATGAAGCAATAGCTGAAAGTAAGAGTTATAGTCCCACTGCCCCAGTGTCATTTCATGACTAAGAGCCCCATGGCATCTTGAAGGACTAACAGAGTTCTATTTTGAAGCAGTGGGTTGCACTCTTTTATGGTGCAATGAGTCTCTTTGCTGTTCCACTCATCTATCCATTCATCCATCTATCTATCCCTTTTTTATTTGTTGTTATTGATGTGTGCCTTCAAGTCCTTTCCAACTTATGGTAACCCTAAGGCCCAACTTATCAGAGGATTTTCTAGACAAGTTTCATCAGAGGGGGTTAGCCATTGTTATCCTCTGAAGCTTAGAGACTGTGACTTTATCAAGGTTACTCTTCCTTTTCCAAATAAGGACTCAAGGCAGCTTACAAAATAGAGTGAATTATACATAAAACACACACATGGATACACACACAGAGAGAGTTGTGATTAAAACAGTATTGAACTAACAACAATATTAAACCAATTTAGAACCTTACTTATATACTCTTGTTTAAGTCTAGAAATTTTAGTCAAATATTGACCTAAAAAACCTGAGCCAACTTATCCCTGGGTCAATGTAAGTACTGTATATTAACTTTTACAAAAAAGGAACCATCCCTTGGTGAAAGGCAAGAGTGTGATCTATCCTGGAAACACTGATCCCCTTCTACTATCTCATCCATCCAACCTTTAATATGAGCACAAACATGCCTGCTGGAATTTTGTAAGTTCTTTGGCTTTGTTTTCCTTTGTATCATCCTCTAGATCCCTTGTTACGTGCCCTTAAGTTTTATCCTTGACTTATCTACGAGTCATATCAAAATCCATAATTTTGGCCCCCAAACCTGCCCTCCACTTATACATAAGGTCAGCTTATAATCAAGTGAATACATTAATTTAAATCAAACAATAAAAGCAGCAGAGCACACTAAAGAGCCCCTTGTAAAGAAAATCCCAAAAGCTTCTTAGAATAAAAAGGGCTTCACCTGTTGCCAAAAAGGCAACATAGAAGGAGCCATCTTGTTCTCTCTAGGAAAGTAGTTCCTGAATGTAGACGCAGCCATGGAGAAGGCCATCTCCTGCATTCCCACCAAATGTTCTTATGAAAGTGGTGAGATCAAGAGAAAGGCCTGATAGCCTGCTCTAGCTGCAACACACTAACACAGCTGTCTTCTTGGAAAAAAGTTATAGTACATCACATAGTTGGGCCAGGATTTATTTTGGAAGCTCAGAACATGGATGCTGCATGTCTGCAACAAGAAAAAGGTGAAGGGATGGAGTGGAGCTCAAAGGCACACATACACCTTTCTTACTCGTCTTCTCTTCTCTGACGGTGCTTGGCAAGGCATCTTGGCTTCCTCTCTTGTTCTAGAGAAGCAACGACCAAGAGACATAAAGGAAGGTCAGATCCTCCCACTGCAACTGCTTACACCTTTCCTTTTCAACATCATCAAAGCCAAAAACCCTTTGTAATCTGACTACATTCAACACTGGCCCTACTCCCAGCTTCTGAAGCATTTTCTCTGAAAGAGGCTCTGGTTACTACCTCAGGCCACTCAGGGCAGTGTTTTGGGAGGAAACCATGGGGCAGAGCACATTTGCCATCTGCTTGGGACAAAAGGAAAAATGCTGCTGGCACTCCTGGGAATTAAATGTGGGAGCTACCAGCCCTGTTCAGCCTTGTGGTCCAGGCAGCCCGCTTCTCTGTGGAAGGAGGCAGGCTGGCAGGCAGCCTGCAATAACCAGTTTATATATTCAAAGGCGCCTCTAAGATGTGAAATGACCAGGCAGTTTGTGCTTTCTAGGCTTACAAATGAAATCTATCACATCCAACATGGAGGGCCATGCATGCTGCATGTTGAGGGGATCTAAAATTTATTGATCTAAGTTCTGCTCCAAGAAAAGCCAAATTCTGCAACTTTTATAGAGTGAACAAAGTTAAATAGAGGGGCAGAGCTGTTTATTTTGTATAGCATGTTCAGGTGTGGTAAACCAAGGGAATGGTAGAGGACTCTGTGGGAAGCTGAAGCCTTGCCCCATCTCCTGGCAAACCTATTCTGCATCCTTCTCCTGGATTTTCAGTAGGCATCTTCCCCCCCCCCCCACCCATTATTGCTGCCGTGTCTCTGAACCTGGAACCTTTTGATATCCCTGAGTTGAGCCTGGGCTCATGCAAGACAAGAGGAATGGGGCAATGTCTGAGGGGCAGGCACTTTTAGTTTGAGCTGCTTTTTCACTTCTATCTGCCCACACATTTACTTTCAGAAGGAGCTCGAGATGATACCGTAGGATTATCTTGCAACCCTCAAGGAGGAGATTGTGGCTGACTGGTGGAGATTTTGCTTGATTTTTCCATCTTCACACACCTCTCATAGCAGGCACAGCCAGATGGACTGTCCCTGGGAAGGACAACCTCTCCAATTCCTCTTCCAAGATGGCAGCTGTGAGAATCTTATGGACAATTCACAGTTGGCAACATGCACGCTGGCATGTCCACCACCTGTAAAATTTGGCTATCAAGTGGTTTCACAACTTTCTTCATTTAACAGATCTTCTGTCTTGTGTTCTCACAACATTTTGGTCAGGTAGGCCAGCCTTCAGCCTTTTCAGACATAGGACTTAGTGTTAACCCAAGCTTGCCAGGTGGAATCCCATTCAGGTTTTTTGCCAGTGATATTTGTGTTTCTGATTCTTTTATATCTTGCCTCCTTATCAGCCTATCTGTCCACCATCTCTTTAAATGTTTAAGGGTGGTGTCATGGTTCACTAGTTAATCTTGCAGCTAAAGACTAGTGGGCCAGTGGGCTGGTTGAGAATGGCTAGGCTCAAATCCATTGTGGCTCAATGGATCTTGGAACTTGCATCTGTTATGCTCACACTCAACTCCATCAGGGCTAAAGAATGCTAGCCCTTGAAAGAGCTTCCTGAGACCATTGTGCAAATGAAGGGAGGACTGGAACGGAAGTTAATCATTCCTCTGGCCCAAAAAAATTTTTTTTAAAAAATCAGATATCCTATTCAGTGTTGAAGTTCTTACCAGGTACCCATTCATCGTTTTCTTGAATCATTATAAAGCAGGGGGTCTCGTGGAGGTCTTAACTGTCCCTATCACTGGGGAGTTCTTGCATAGGAAACTGTTTACTAAGTTAGACATTGATCTATCTAGTCCAGTATGATCAGCTCTGATTGGTAGCACCTCTCTATTTAGATTTTGACAGGATATTTTCCCTAGCCCTACATGGAGCTCCCTACTATTGGCGATCTCCCAATTATAGAATCCTAGACTTGGAAGAAACCTCAATGGCCATACAGTCCAACCCCCTGACATAGAGGAATATACTATCAAAGCACTCCATGAGACAAATGACCATCCAGCCTCTGTTTAAAGACTTCCAAAGAAGGAGACTCCACCACTCTCTGAGGGAATGTGTCCCACTGTTGAATGGCTCTTGCTGTCAGGATGTTCTTCCTAATGTTGAGGTGGAATCTTTTTCAGTGACTACCCAGGCCCAACGTTGTATAGCTTCCAAAATCAGACTGGGGTGTCTCTTATTTAACCTTTGTCACACAAAGAATAAGGTGGCATCCATAGTGACCTACTTGGCAGGGCTGTTTTTGTGAATCAGTACCCTACAAACGCCATTCTGTAGGCTTTGAAATAGTCTAGATAAAAGAAATAATAAGAGGATTAATGTTCCTGCCCAACCAGAGGGGATCTGCATTTTTCACATCACCCTTTCAGAATCAGGTGGACATTATAGAATTGCATATTTCTTCCTTTTGTGCCCTTTTCTGGTGAGGGAGAGGCTCAGACGCCATATGTCCATCAAAGGGGGGTGATGGCAGGGAGGGGAAGAGGCAAAGTGACTGTTTTCCAAGGGGCATTAGCTGGGATCATCAATGAACGTCATCCCCACCCCGGCAGGTGCTAATCTCCGGCTCGACCTACATGTGCAGCCTTTGTGTCGAGGCCTTGGAAACCTTGCCCTCCCCATGCTCATCCCACCCCCTGCTCACCCCCCAACCCGGGAGCCTTGTTGCGACACCCAGGATGTGTTTTCTTCTTTGAAACTGGGTGCAGCAAGTGGGTCATCAATGACTTTGGGCACCTCTGTCTGTGCCAGATGGGCAAAAAGGGCATCCCTGTGCATTTTGCAGAAATTTGGCAAATGTTGGCCCATACCACCCTGAATGCACTCAGTCTCTCCTGATTTCAGAAACTGAGCAGGGTCAGCACTTGTTCAATCCTTGGACAGAAGACCCTGAAGGGGTTCCAGGGAATTCAGAGCTGGAAAGGGGTTGTGTTTCTCTAGCCCTCCCTCACCATCCTCCCAGTGTTGATGCTACTAAAAAAAAAACACAAACCCAGATTTCTAGCTAGACTGAGGACAAGGAAGAAAGGTGGACTGAGCAGGCATACAAAGACTTTGTAAAAGGAAGCTTCATTCTCAGAAGTTTTGTTAACTCAGGTATGCCTTTATTTTAAACAGTTACAATATGTGTCCTTAAGAGCCATCCATAGTTGTTGTTTTTTGTGATTTATGCCCTATGCCTTGACACATCCCCTGATGTGGGATTCTGCTTCATGGATGTACTCCCAAGTTTTGTTTTGTTTTTTGGAAGGTTTCAAAAGAAGAGGTTTCTTAACCTGTGGATTAAACTTTTTTCAGCGCCAAATACCTATTTAAACCCCATGCCCTCAACTTCACAGTGGCATGCTGAGGAGGGATACTGAGATACAGATTATTCCTTATCCCAGAATCCAAAATATTCCAAAATTGTCCACATGAGTGGCTGAGATAGTGACATCTTCGCTTTCTGATGGACACAAACTTAATTTCACTCATAAAATGATTTAAAATATTCAGGCTATATGAGTAAGGTGTATATGTAACATAGATGAATTTCATTTTTAGACATGGGTTCCATGTATCTCATGCATATGAAAGTACTGAAAAATCTGAAAAATTCCAAAATTAAAAACATCCTTGGTCCCAAGACTTATAGGTTGAGTATCCCTTAGCCAAAAGACTTGAGACCAAGGATGTTTTGACTTTTGGATTTTTTCAGATTCAGATTTTCAGATTCAGATCCATGGCAGGAGACCTCCTTCTGGAGTAAAAGGTCTTTTATAGCTGGGTTTGATAATGTTTACATGGAAATATATGCCTGTCTGAGAATTGAGATCTATTGGAGAGGCCTTCCTCTGTGTTGCATCAGTAGGGGGAATACACTCTGGGCAAACATGGGAGAGTGGAACCCCAGGAGTGGCGTTTCCTTCCTCTCAAGACCTGACTGGCACCAACATTAGAATTATTACAGCTCCAAGTTAAAACCTGTTTTGTTTTTCTATTAAAGCTTTTGGGCCAAACTGATTTTATCCAGGCTGCACATGGATTTATAATTAGGTTGTTCAAGATTGGAATCACAGAACCATAGAGTTGGAAGAGACCCCAAGGGGCATTCAGTCCAACCCTCTTCTGCCATGCAGAAACTCACAATCAAAGCATCCCCGACAAATGGCCATCAAGCCTCTGTTTAAGGACCACTCTCCAAGGGAGCATCTTCCACTGTCGAACAGCTCACACCAAATGTTGAGGTGGAACCTCTTTTCCTGTATCTTGAATCCTTTGCTCAGAGCCCCATCCTCTGGAGCAGCAGAAAACAAGCTCGCTCCATCCTCAACATGACATCCCTTCAAATATTTAAACAGAGCAATCATGTCACCTCTTAACCTTCTCCTCTCCAGGCTAAACATATCTAGCTCCCTAAGTCTCTTCTAATAGGACCTTTGGTTTCCTGAGCTTAGACCATTTTGGTTACGCTCCTCTGGACATTCTCCAGCTTTTCAACATCCTTCTAGAATTGTGGTGCCCAGAACTGGACACAGGATTTTTGCAGGTGAGGCCTGACCAAAGCAGAATAGAGTTGCACTATTACTTCCCTTGATCTAGAAGACACTATACTTCTGTTGATATTTTAACTGGTTTAAAAATTGTTTAAATTGAATGTTTTGACCAGTTTTAAATTGTCTGTTTTTAAATTGACTAACAATTTAATGTATTTTAATCCTTTAAACTTTGGTAGTTATTTATTGTTTTGAGTTAATTTTACTGTCCATCACACTGAAATCTTTAGATAAGGGGCAGGGTATAAATATTTAAATAAATAAATGAGGTGAAATAGGTGCTTGATCTATTCACTTTATTGCCTGCAGTTTAACTTTCCAGTTTGGTATCTCTCCCCCCCCCCCCCAAAACACTTTTAACCCCAACCTACATTTCGTTACATATGATTTTTTTTAAAAAAACAGTTATTGTTTTTATGTAGTTTATGCTGTCCCACAGATAAAGACAGCCATTCTTTAAGGCTTACTCGGTTGGAGCGGAACATACACCATAAAGGTTGTAAAACAGTTTACAGATACAGATGCAAAGTGGTTTATCGCAGATGATTAGCAGTAGGCTTGGCTCTTGAAATAATCTTTTCCTTTACAGCCATGGATATGACCTTAGGACTAGCACATGGGCTTCCCACCCCTTTGCCCCTTGTGTGTTCTCCACAGTTGGGCATCGTGGCTAATCCAACTCCTTCTATTATGGTGTATAAGTGAATCAAATGGTGTACCAGTTGCATTCAGATCACTGCTGCACATCTGAGGCTGCATTTGCATTGCAGAATTAATGCAGTTTGACATCGTTTTAACTACCATGGCTTAATGCTATGAACTTCTGGGATGTGTAGTTTTTTGAGATACTTGGCATTTCTTGTCAGAGAGCTCCGGTGCCTCAACAAGCTACAAATTGTGGGATTCCATAGTAGGGAGCCATCACAGTTGAAGGAGTGTCAGACTGCATTAATTCTGCAGTGTAGCAGCAGCCTGAGTGTGTCATTGCATGCCCAACAACAGAGAAACCATGATTAAATGTCATGCTTGTTTATGGAACAAGATATGTACCTGTGTGTTTGTATAACTTCTACTACTACTACTTATCATCATCATCATCATCATCATCACTCTCTTTTCTCAGTGCAGGACTCAAAGTGGGTTAAACTAAAAGGTAAAACAGATAAGCTAAAAATGACATTTTACAAAAGTTTGAAATATAATTAAACTATCAATAAAATTAAAAACATTGAAAAATAAACCATTAAAAAGAACAACAGCAAATATAAATAACAGAGTCCATGCAAAGCTGAACAGTCATCCCTCAAAGGCCTGTTGAAACAAAAGAGGTCTTCAGCTGCCTGCAAAAGGATAGCAAAGATCGTGCCAGTCTGATCTTTCTGGGAAGGACGTTCCAGAGCCTAGGACCAGCTATCGAGAAGATCCTCTCTTGTGGTCCCACTTATACAATTGGCCCTCCACATTTGCAGCTTTGACTTCTCCTGATTTGATTATGTGTAGATTTGAGTAATATGTTCTCTCTAGGAATCTCTAGGTCCTCCAGTGCAACTCTGCCAGAAGTTGACTGCAGAGTTATGCTGGAGGAACCAAAGATTCCTAGAGGAAAAAAAAAACCACTTGTTTAGGCATTTGTAGATCCTCCTGTGCAATTCTCTGGTCACTTTCCGGCAGATGTTGATGGAGGACCTAGAAATTCATAGAGAGGTGTTCACTCTGCTAAAAAAACCTTTTTATTTGTGATTTTTCCACTTTCATGAGAGTTCTGTGCTCCTAACCCCAGCAAATGTGGACAGTCCACTGTAAACCAGTGATGATGGTGAGACAGAGAGAAGGACCTTCCCAGAAGACTTCAAAACATTGGAAGGTTCAGTTGGGAGAATGTAATCCTTCAGATAAATTGGACCTGAGCCATAAAGGCTACTGAATGAGTACCCAGATTGTTGGGGGCAAGTAGCTTACAGTTGTAAACCTCTTAGACACTGCTTAGACGGTATGAAGCGGTATATAAATGAAGCTGTTTGTTTGTTTGTATTGTTCCTGAAAACAGACTGGCTGCCAGAGGAGTTGTGTTGCTCCTTTAGTTAGCCCTGCTTAACAACATAGCTGTGTACATTTATGCTGTGCTGTGTTGCCTACAAGGATGTGGTTCCCACATAGACCCTTGGTCACATCCAAAGTGGCTCCTAAGCAGCCTGGATGTGTTGTGACAGGGAACCAGTTTGACAGGCAGCCGGCCAGGTTTGGAGCTGGAATGTGGGCAGGCGAGTGAGTCCAGGCAGGCAGGCAGGCAAGGAGGGCCCACGAAACCTGGCTGGAGCTTCACCATGCCACACATTCTGGACATGTTAAAACACTCCTTCTCGCAGTCTGGAGCCTTAACCTCCAACTGGGAAAGCTGAAAGTTGCCCTGGGTGATGCTAACTGGAGCCAAGCTCCTGGCACAGGGGGTGGTGGGAAAGACAAGGAGGGAGGTGGGGGAACACAGCTTTTGATGCCTTAACTCTTTGCAGTCCCCCACTTCTTTCTGGCTCTGGAGTTGCTTAATGGCTCCCACTCAGGGTTTGTTTGCTCTGCAGGTTGCTGAGCCCAGAATTCCCTCTTTTGTCATTGAAATGCACCAGCTGCTCTCATGTAGGTCAGGCATTTGCATAACAGTTTAAACGGAGTCCCTGAAGCATTTGCACCTGCAGCCCTGGCTGGCTTGGCTGGCTGGCTGGGGTGTCTCCCCTTTAAACCTTCCTGCCCAGGGCTGGCCTAGCTGCTTACACTGGGCCATGTTTACAGGATTATGGCCCCTGAGAAAATCTTGTTTTGTGGCGTTCCTGGAAACTCCTCCTTCATGCAGTTTTGCTTTGGCAGAGTTTCCAGATCTACACCTAGCTGGTAAACTCCTGCTAACAAAGGCACATTGGTTCACGTTTGAAAGTTAACAAGGAGGGTGGGGAAGAGATGTCAGTTCTGCTGTGTATTTTTCTTTTTGCAGAGCCTACTGGGAAATAGGAAGGGAGCCTGATTAGCTGCAAGAACATTCCTACCATGCCTTTCCATTCCTGAACTTAAGAGAGACCCGGTGTTCTTCATTTAAGGGCAGGTGGAGCGTGAACACTTTGTGCTCACTTCTAGAACTGGATTTTGCTTCAGGCTTCCCCAAGACTTTGTTCATTGCCAAGCACTGGCACACATTACTGCTATAAGATCAGCTTTATCAGTGCTGGAAGATGCAGCAGGTGGTCTGTAGCAGAGAAATATTCCTGGTGATGGGATCCAGCATCCCCTCATAGTCAATGCTAGAATAGGGCCCCTAAACAGCTAATTCTACCAAAACTATTCCTGGCTGCCAATCCAAATCTCCATGGCTGCCTATGGGGAACTTCTGGGCTGGGGTGCACCCACCCACCCATATTAAGGCCAAGGAAAAATGGACTCTCAAGAGCTAAATAGTGCAGAAGCAAATAAAAAAAATCAAAATGAACAAGTGTGATCCATCTCCCCTCAGCACAGCTATGAGAACTGTACAAACACAGGAAAATTCACTCCCCCCCAAACTTGGTGTCTTTTCCCAGCCCCCAACTGCCAAACTAATGCAACAGCAGCAACAAAATTCCTAGCAAAGCCATTAATACAAGTTAACTCCCTTCATGCCACCCGACAGCTGTTGATGTTTGGCCATAATACTAACAAGGATTCCAAAATCTATTTGCATGGTGAGAAGCCCAACATCCTAAACCTTGCACAGAGGGACATGTTATGGTAGCCCAAATGCTATGTAACACATTCATTAAAGTGTCGGATTGTAGATCATGCTGTGAGGTAGACAGTCTTGAGAAGAATTTGAAGTTAACTTTCATCCACAGGAAAAGAGGGAGACCTCACTACAGGTGGATTGATTGAGTCATGGAAACCACAGCCCTATGTTTGGAAGACCTGATCAGGGCAGTGGATGACCAGAGATCTTGAAGGTCTCTCATTCATAGTGTTGACACAAGTTGAAGTCAACTGGATGGCAAACAACAACAATTGCAGAGCTTGCAGTATCCAGTGCTGACTAACAAATTACACACCTCCCAAAACTGTTGTGATTTCAGAGGAACTTTTCTGTGATGAGCTGGATGGATTGCACTGTGCTTTCCAGTATCTACTGGCTGTGAACCAGAGAAACTGAAGAAGAATCACCCCAGGCAGGTGTCTTGGAAGAAAGATGGGAAGCAGTTTTAACACAAAGTTGCCATTAAAACCGAGACTGTTTGTCTGTGTTTGTGAAGGTCTTTAAGATACCTTTCACTATTTCTCTACAATTGTGGATAGTTACAACGATTTTTTGATATCCGTCGTGGCAATGCAGGGTGGTGTAAGATTTTGCATCAACATAGAGATCTTTTTGTTTTGTGCATCCTGTTGCAGAGCAGCTGTGGCCAGGCCTGCATTGCCATAGGGCTCATGGGCACTGGTTGCTTTGGGGATGGCAGTCATTTGTTTGATCTTTGAGGAGAAGGGAGCCTGCAGAAAATTCTTCAGCATCTTGAGTCATTGCCTCTTTCCTGCAAGCTGGCTGGGGCTGAGCGGGGGGGGGGGGGGGGGTGTGCTGTTTGTCATGACAAGCTCAGGTGTGGCACTTTTGTTGCCTGTTGTCTCCTTCAGCAGAGGGCAGTTATGTGTGAAAGGCCTCTGCTATTTGCTTTTGGGCTCTATCCTGCCCCTTCCAGCCGCCTTGGTCTGTCCCTCTTCCTCTCAACAGCCAACACTGCCTTCTTTGGAGAAGGGCCCTTTGTTTCCGCAGCACACACTCGCTTTGCACAATCATAGAGCTGCTTCCCCATACCAGGCACCTGCTCTTTGCCATTGCCGGCCCTCCACAAACTGATATGGCAGAGGTTTGGGGTGCCATGACATCCAAGGTATTCTATCTGCAATAGCTTTCATTGCACTAGCTCCCATGTCTGTCATGCCTCTGAGGAAGTAGGCTCAAGTCTACGAAAGTTCAGGCTACAACCTCTTTCAGTTAGTCTCAAAGGTGCTACAAGATCCCTTTGCATGCAAATAAATAAAAGCCTTCCCTGCTTAACTGTTAGAAGACTGCTTAAACAAAAATCTCTTTTCCTGTCAGCAAGGCAAGGGAGAGGGCCAGCCTAGCCTCCCACAGAAGGGAGTTCCAGGACATGGGAGCAGCCACTGAGAAGGGTCTCGATCGATCAATCTATCATGTCTTCATCAAGTGAGACTGTGATTTTGGCAGGACTGAAAAAAAAGCCTTCCCCTGAAGATCTTAGCAATCTTGAAGGTTTGTATGGTGGGATGCGGTACTTCAGAGAGTCTGGACCTAAGCTGCGTAGGGTTTTATAGGTTATGACCAACACGTAAGATTAAAAGGAGTAGAGCAGGAAGAAGAGGAAGTAGGGGGGGGTGCCCTTGTGAATGATGCCAACCTATGCAGCTCTTTTATTCATTTAAAGACACTTGGATCTGCCTTTCATCCAAGAAACTTGAGACAGCCTCCTACTCTTATTCAATGGCCTGGCATCGTATGCTTCTGTTGCAATACAGCTTGCGATTGGCAAGCCTTAATTCTTCAGCTCTCAGGTAATTCTGTGGACCCTGTGTTGTGCCAGAAACCTTGTGGCTCTCTGCCATGAAGTGAGAGACGCAGTCATGGGAACCTGCTTGAGTTGCAGAACATCCTGTGCCTTTGCAGTGAGCGTGTAAACTGACACGTGGCCTCATCACCCTTCTGTATGTGCAACGATACAGGCGGTTGCTACCGCAAGTCATCGTTTGAGTAACTCAGGAATTCCAAACATTTCCTCTTAGAAGAAGGGGAGGTGGAAAGCATCTGGACGTGTCCAGACAGGTTTTGGGTATAAGAGCCAGATCTGACATGGGGGTACTTCTAGGCTCCAGAGCTTCATAACGGTGATACTAGGATGGCATCTTGTGGTTAAAATTCTCCTGCTGCACTCCACGTGATTCATTTTCGTTTGGATGCTTTCATTGATGCATCCAACTATGCAAGGGAGAAGGTTAGGTGCTTCCACTTCCCATGGTTTAAAAACTTTGTATTGTTTGGTGTGGCTTTCTGGATCAGGTTTCTGTTTAGCATTCTGACCCAACAGTGGCCATCCAAGCACCATTTTCTCAGTGTGTTTGGTTTTTATTGCTATTTTAAAAAAAGCTTTTGAGCACTTCTTAGCAATGCTTCATAAATCCTAGAACAAAAAGCTAAAGCTACTTAGTGTTCCATTAAGCAGTCTTTGCAGGTATGTGCCCCTCTTCCCCAGGAAACCTCTTCTGACTTGAACAGGGAGGTAGTTCAACTGCATAAAGGCTCATGAGGCAAGAATCTTTACATATCTCTTTACAGCAGATCTGTATTTAACCACTGGCAACCAAGATTTTCATCAGGTGTGTGAATGAAATTCTATCCAGGAGGAAGGGACAGGCTGTTCCATTCCTCCTTCAGCCACCCACCCAGATTCCCTACTGCCATTGCAGAAGTGCTTCCTGCCTTCCATGGCCAGTAAAAAAGCCAAACAGACTGGAAAATAACAAACCCTGTGTTCTTTTCCTAGCCTGCTTGAAAAAAAGATTCACATGTTTTTTATTCATAAGCTGGTCACTTATTGTGAAAAAGAACAGGTGAGTAATTTTTCATAGGATCATAGAGTTGGAAGAGACCACAAGGGCCATCCAGTCCAACCCCATTCTGCCATGCAGGAACTCTCAATTAGAGATGGCCATCCAGCCTCTGCATAAAGACCTCCAAGGAAGGAGACTCCACTACACTCCGAGGGAGTGTGTTCCACTGTCGAACAGCCCATACTGTCAGGAAGTTCCTCCTAATGTTGAGGTGGAATCTCTTTTCCTGCAGTTTGCATCCATTGTTCCATGTTCTAGTCTCTGCAGCAGCAGAAAACAAGCTTGCTTCCTCCTCAGTATGACATCCCTTCAAATATTTAAACGGGGCTATCATATCACCTCTTACCCTTCTTTTCTCAATAGTAAACATCCCCAGTTCCAGACGTTCCTCATAGGGCATGGTTTCCAGACCCTTCACCATCTTAGTTGCCCTTCTTTGGACACATGGCTGCAGTTTCTCCACATCCTTTTTGAATTGTGGTGCCCAGAACTGGACACAGTATTCCAGGCGGGGCCTGACCAAAGCAGAATAGAGTGGCACTATTACTTCCCTTGATCTAGACACTATACTTCTATTGATGCAGCCTAAAATAGCATTGGCCATTTTAGCTGCCGCATCACACTGTTGGCTCATGTTCAACTTGTGGTCTACTTGGTCTCCTAGATCCCTTTTACATGTGGTCTCGTTCAGCCAGGTGTCCCCCATCCTATATCTGTGCATTTCATTTTTCTGCCCTAAGTGCTGTAATTTATATTTCTCCGTGTTGAATTTCATTTTGTTAGCATTGGCCCAGCTTTCTAGTCTATTCAGGTCATTTTGAATTTTGATCCTGTCCTCTGGAGTATTAGCTACTCCTCCTAATTTGGTGTCATCTGCAAATTTGATAAGTGTGTCCCCAATTCTGTCATCCAAGTCATTAATAAAGATGTTGAATAGGACCAGGTCCAAGACAGAACCCTGTTGGACCCCACTGGTCACTTCTTTCCAGGATGAAAAAGAACCATTGTTGAGCACCCTTTGAGTTCGACTGGTCAACCATTTACAAATCCATGTAACAGGTACCTTGTCTAGCCCACATTTTACAAGCTTCTTTGCAAGAATGTCATGGGGAACCTTGTCAAAGGCCTTACTGAAATCAAGATATACTACATCCACAGCATTCCCTTCATCTACCAAGCTGGTGATTTTATAAAAAAAAGAGATCAGATTTGTCTGGCAAGACTTGTTTCTCTGAAACCCATGTTGGCTTTTTGTGATTATGGCATTCCCTTCTAAATGTTCACAGACTCTCTGTTTAATGATCTGCTCCAGAATCTTTCCTGGAATTGATGTCAGACTAACTGGACGATAATCGTTGGGATCCTCTTTTTTTCCCTTTTTGAAGATGGGGACGTTTGCCCTCCTCCAGTCTGCTGGGACTTCTCCTTTTCTCCAGGAGTTCTCAAAGATTATTGCCAATGGCTCCAATATTACATTTGCCAGTTCTTTTAATACCCTTGGATGTAGTTCATCTGGTCCTGGAGACTTATATTCATTTAGGTTAACCAGGTATTCCTGTACTATCTCTTTACTTATTCTGTACTGAAATCCCCCTATTCTATCTTCTTCATCCTCAGCTTGAACACCGTTTGCCTTTTCTGAGAAGACTGAAGCAAAGAAGTTGTTGAGTAATTCTGCCTTTTCTCTGTCCCCTGTGAGCATTTTGCTATCCTCTGCATGCAGTGGCCCTACCATTTCATTCTTCTTCCTCTTGCTGCGGACATACCCGGAAAAGCCCTTTTTATTGTTCTTGGATATGTCCGCAGCAAAAGGATGCTAGTGACTATTACAAACGTAGTATCAAGGCTGATTTTCACCAACAGTCAGTTCCCTTTCTGCTTCAGTGGTTATGAGACACTTGGGATGACAGGGTAATTTGCTTCTGGACATGGTGAATTCCTACATAGCACACTATTTAGCACTCCAAAACTTTCTCCTGAGCAGCCATCTCAGTGATCCAGTACCTCTGTTGGGTTGTAACGCTGTCCCAGTGCTTACCTGTGCAGTTTATGGTATGGTTTCAAACCAGTGCTGGCTTCTTTGCTTCAGTTCTACACTATAAAAATATACCTGGATTACGGTGTTACTGTTAGGCCATTGCAACTGCAAATGAGCAATGTGTGTCCTTAGACAGCTTCTGTCTAGGGTTTGGCAGTGTTCCATTATTGTTATATTTCACACCATCAATATGCATGGTACTTTCTGGAATAACAGTGGATGATGCACTCTCGTGCCACAAGGTTAAATTCTGGAAGATTTCAGATTGCTTGAGATGAACCAGTGTGGTGGTGCGCACTATCCCTTTGCTCTCATTACAAGAAGAGTGTGGCTGAACCAGCTGCAGACCTTCCATTCATGCTTCGTTCACCGTGACATCCAAACCTAGCCATCTGGCTTGTCTCCCTACCGACAGACAAACCAAATAGATACACCTAGAGCAAATCATGGGTTTTCTCTGTGATCTGGAGTGAGGGGTCGGGAAGACAAGCAAGATTGCTTGGTGTGGCACAGTGGTAAAAAAAAACCATGAACAGAAAGTCCATGGTTTGTTCAGCTGCTTTCCCTTGCAACAAGAGCCATCAGGCAGCGTGCATCAGCATGCTGCCTCATCCCTAATAAGCCAAATGTTTTACAGAGGTCTAGCTTGCTGTTGCACATAAAGACAGTCAGAGTGACTCTCCAGAAAGACTAGCACGTAGGCTACACTGTTTCACATGCACAGTGTCTGTGGTGTTGCTCAATATTATGTGGACATAAGGGAAAGAAAATCACCACAGATCTGCGAAGGCATTGATGATGCAAGAAGAGAAATGCATTGTGCTGCTGACCCTCCATATCCATAGATTCTTCATCCATGGGATCCACCATTCACAAACACGTGGAGCTTGTCTCTTCTTTGTTTGCTGCATTTTATATAAGGGACACCATTTTACTACCCCATTGTATTTAATGGGACTTGCGCATCCATGGATTTTGTTATCCACAGCAGAGTGTGTGTGTGTTTCAACCAAACCCCAGCAGATACCAAGGGCCCACTGTAAGAGGTGTGCCACCTTCTCCGCCCCAAGCCCATAGAAGATAGAATTAGAAAGTTTGCTGGTGGACATAAGAGGTAGTAGCCCTTGCCTGCTCTCCACATGTTGCCTGCTACGCAGTTGAATTACAGGCTTGCCATTTGTGCGGCCCCTCCCGAGAGCTTGCAGCTCCTGATAGCTCTCCTCTTCTGGTAAGAGAAGTTTATCTTCTGCTCAGCAAGTCCTTTTTTCTTAGAAAGAGGACTTTCTTGGAATTTGATGTCCACAAGCCAGATACCATCTGAAATCTAGAATCCGAAATGTGTAGAGCCAAGCTGGCTGGCTTCTACCCAGCATTTCTTTGTGCCTTTCATCAGTGTGCATTTGATTCCAACCTTCCCTCCTTCCTCTCAAGCTGTTACAAGTTTTTGACATTTATTTTGTGCCAGTAATGTGCTAGGAGCTGGACAGAACTACAGAAGCAGTGTGGTACTTGGCTAGTATTTTCATGCTTGGCTAATAATTTCACGCTAGGTGAGAGGAGGAGGCCAGTGCCCCAAAACATATATACACACCCTTTTTACTGGGCTCCCGCCTCTCCTCCTCAAAGGCTTCTGCTGTTTCCCACTGTGGTCAAGATTCCTGTGCAAAGGTCATTCAGTGTTTTTGGTCAGTGGAACTACTACTCTCTTTGCTCCATTATGCCTTTTGGCCATGAGCACTGCACATCAGGCTCCCCCATTGCATCTGAATGTTTACACATCTGTGTCCAAATGGTACATTTAAGACGCCTTGTAGGTAGTTCATTGTGTGGTGAAAATCTCTTCACATGAGAGCTTTCTTCCTGTTGCAGGTATTGTTTCTTTTAAATGTACAGCCCTGTGGGAGGAAAGCCTAGAATGTACATAATTAAAATAAATAAGTGGGGAACCACCCATTTTATGGTTAATGTTTCAGGCTGTCAAGCAGGTGACTGCAGTCAATGAGCATGTCACCAGGGAGAAATGTAAGATACTGCACTTAGGTAGAAAAAATGAAATGCATAGATATAGGACGGAGGACACCTGGCTTAATGAGACTACATGTGAAAGGGATCTAGGAGTCCTAGTAGGCCACAAATTGAACATGAATCAACAGTGTGATGTGGCAGCTAACAAAGCCAATGCCATTTGAGGCTGCATCAATAAAAGTATAGTGTCTAGATCAAGGGAAATAATAGTGCCGCTGTATTCTGCTTTGGGCAGGCCTCACTTGGAATACTGTGTTCAGTTCTGGACACCACAATTCAAAAAGGATGTTGTAAATCTAGACGATGTCCAAAGGAGGGCCACCAAAATGATGGATAGCTTGGAAACCATGCCTTATGAGGAAAGACTTAGGGAGCTAGGTATGTTTAGCCTGGAAAAGATGTGGTTAAGCGGTGATATGATAGCCTTGTTTAAAGGCTTATATGATAGCCTTGAAGCCTTGAAGGGGTGTCATATTGAAGATGGACAAGCTTGTTTTCTGCTGTTCCAGAGACTAGAACACGGAATAGTGAATGCAAGCTACAAGAAAAGAGATTCTACCTCAAACATTAGGAGGAACCTCCTGACAGTAAGGGCTGTTCAGTAGTGGAACCCTTTCCCTCAGCGAGTGGTGAAGTCTCCGTCCTTGGAGGTCTTTAAGCAGAGGCTGGATGGCCATCTGTTGGGGATGCTTTGATTGTGAGTTCCTGCATGGCAGAATGGGGTTGGACTGGATGGCCCTTGTGGTCTCTTTCGACTCTGTGATTCTATGATTTGCATCCTTTCTCAATGGTCTCTATTTGGATGCTAATTGCCATCAATATCTTCACTTTATGTCACCTTATAAATGAGAGACCACCGAGAGACCATTATTAACAGCCTTGCTGAAGTCTCCTTTGCCTCCCTTACATTATTATTTTATTATTTATTTATATAGCGCTGTAAATTTGCACAGTGCTGTACATACAATCTTATAATTAGACGGATCATTTACTAACATTTACTTGCATTTACTAACTCTTCCCCCTGTCTTATTTGGGTTTACTAATGGGACAAAACCATTGTGAGGTGGGGTCCATATGAGCTACAGTTGGGTTCCTTATCTGATGGAGGGAGTGACTCATTCTCTGTTTCTTCTTCCCCAAGAATAGTAGCAAGGCTGGTGAACATGTGTGTAGTTTGCATCAAGCAATCAGGAGTTTGGACTGTTCTTTGGAGGACCATCAGCTAAGGAGGAAGAGCCAACTTAGAGGGTTTTGCACACTGGCTGGAAACCTTGCTGTGGCAGCCTGGAGGAGATGGTGGCCACAGAATCAGAAGGGAGCAAAAGGCCATCTACTCCATTTGCCTGTCATGCGGGAATACACAATTCAGACACATCGCCATCCACCTTCGGTTTAAAACCCTCCAAGAAGTCCAGCACCCTGAAAGGGAGTCTGAACGGGTCTTATAGTCAACAGTATTTCTTAATGTCCTGGGGTCAGTCCTTGCGATGGCCCACTGTGTTCCAAAGTCGTCATTCTCAGGGCCTCCCAATCCTTGAAGTAACTCTTCTTTTCTTTTAGTCTTCCTTCTAGATCAAGGAGGCAAAGGCTGCTTGGAGTGTCTGTGGAGCAGGTGGAATGTGTTCTATTGTTAGAAGGAGCAGCTCCACAAAGGAAAAACTTTCCTAAGTCTTGTGCCACCTCGGCTATTGGTCTCAAGAGAACCAAGGGTCCCTCTTCCCTTTTGGAAGCAGAAATAGTCAAGTTGGGGCAAGAGGAGGATTGTAGAGAGCAGGAACAGGAGATGAGTAGGTCATAGTCTTTTCTATCTTCCAAGCCCAGTTATAGGAAACAGAAAACAAATGTCCTTTGGAAAGCTCTTTCTTCCAACAAGGGGCTGGATATCAGCTAGAAGAGTACCAGTAGCTGGATCCATCTGTGAGTAATTAAAAGGTAATTTTTGCCGCAGCAATGTGGGAAACACACTAGTTTATTGTGGCAGGACCAGCTGTCACAGGAACAGCCTCCTTTATCAAATGCACAGGGATATTTGCTTCTCTCAAGCATTTTCCCTGATAACCAAAGAGAATTTCATTTGTATTGCCTGGCATATCCATTTTGTGAAATGTGCTCTGGAGCCAAAATTTTAGTAATTAATATTTTTAAATAACCAAGCTGTTGCAAATATTTTGATCCTTTCCCCTCCAATTAACAGAGTCTTTCTCTTTTTTTGTCATCTACGGTGAAATTGCATGTTCCAATTTTAAAACTTTGGGAAGTTTTTAAAAATGCTTCTTAGAGCATATGTGTGTCACAGGAGGGTGTGGTATAAAACACTGGGTCATAATGTGGATGGCATGTCTATTTAGGTTGGACTGGTAGCACAGAAGGGCTGGATGCTCCCTTCAGAGGCAACTCTGCCCTCTTCAGGTGCTGCAAGAAGGCTGTTTAATGACATTTGAGATTTGGGACAGCTGTCAGTGATGTTCACCTGGCTCATGTCCAGAAACAAGCTTCATGGGCTTGGTAATTGATCATTTTAAAGGACTGGGCGAGCAATAGTCACCTGTGAATTCTTCTATGACTTGGAATAGAAGCTGACCAAGAGAGAATTTTCTACCCCAACCCAGTTTTGCAGACTGCTTTCTTCTTTTCAAAGTCTACTGTGGGGATGAGCTTTTGCTCCCCAATGGTCGCTCCCTCTGGTTACAAGGCAGGCCCCTATTTAAACCTCCTTGCACTTCAAAAGCAGTCCCATAGAAACAGCAGAGGCACATCCATTACTTTGCCTAGAGCCTGCTTTGAAAATCTGCCCCAGTAAAACTGGCAGATGATCCAAAAACTCATCCTGTGGCTGACGCTTTGATCTGCCTAAGCGTCTGTGCGTGTGGTTTTGTCATTTTTTTCTGTAATGTTTAAATTTGTTGACATGGGTCAGAGTAGGCAAATCCATTATTCTTTTGCCAACTCACATACGTCTGGACTGTATTAATGCCATGTTAGTCTGTCTATATGCTGTGCAGACAAACTGGGCTTTATAAAGTACAGCTACTCTTTCTAAGATGAATCTAATCAAATGAAAGGAACTTGCAATTCCCCCTCCCCTGCCCATTAAACTACACCTTCTCTCTTTTGTTTTTAAAGACAGAATGAGCACTGCAGTTTCCAGTGACAACACAGTCCCAACACTGTTTTAATAGTTGCATCCAGTAAGGTTATTTAGGTCAGTTTAATATGGTTTCTTAGGTCTGTTATCTCCATTTTTCCTAATGAGCATTTGGTTGATATCAGGAAAATGTGGTGCTAGAAGAAGAATAACATAGCATCACTGGGGGAAGATGAATATAGCACTTGGTGGGTCATCCTTCTGCAATAATGCATGCAGTACCAACTCTGAATCACCTTTTTCAAGATTTCAGCACAGCAGTTTCTTCCTTAATTGGGTAATAACCACCCTCTTTTGGAAAATGGGATTCCTTTTCTTCCAGAATTGTGGAGGACTGTCTTGCACATTATGATGTTAGCTAATATGAGAGAGAAACAGGGTTCCAAAAAGGACCCTTCATTTTTTTCATCCGGAGATATCAGTTCTCATTCATGTCAGGATGTTGCCAGTTTATTTTGCTTTTCTTATCGTGTTAACTATTTAGTTTCTTTTGACACCATTTATTCATGGCGGTTTAGAAAGCCTGCCCCCCAAAATGTACAGATTGCGGCTTTAATCTTGCAGACGCAGTGCTATTCCTCTTTCCATTATTTTCTTTAGGATGTATATAGGTAGGTGTATATCTGCAATTACATCAGCCTTTGGCATCTGCCCAGCCTTTCATGAGAAATGTACGTTTTGAGTTCAGAGGAAGTTTCACAATTCCTCTAATAATAGCTACAGAGTCTACCTTATGAGCCCTAAGAAGTGATGCTGGAGAGAGATCTCTGACAGTCTTTTCTGAGCAGTGCGTTGTGATGAAATGAAGTTCTTGAGGGGATGAATGTTGCTTACCATAGCATTAGCATCTACATTTCTGTACAGATTCATAGTGAACTCAGCAATCTCTAAGCAATTTACATTCTGTAATCCAATTTCCCCCAACAAGCTGGGTACTCCTTTTACTGACCTTCCAAAAGATGGAAGGCTGAGTCAACCTTGGGGTTCCGGGATCGAACTCAAAATGTTGTGGCTACGGTACCAGTATTTAACCATTGCACTACCAAGACTCCTGTATGTACCATCTACATCTGATAAGCTTAAAGGATCTTTCCCCAAGGAATCAAATATTTGGTTGATATCAAGAAATACATCATGGATGGGGAAACATATTTTTTCCTATCAAGGGATGTTGACCCATGAGCTGATTTTTTTCTCCTGTAAGTCACTGGCCCAAAGGACACCTGGTTTTGGAGATGTTGGTCAGACTAGCCTCACCACCCACCCTGTGCTTCCAGAAGTGTCCCTAAGGGGACTGGCCATCACCTGATATCTGCCCCCTCACCTAAGAACAGAAGCAGAAGAAGGCAGGGGTAAGGTGGTGTCACTGTCATAAGTGATCTGGCTTTTCTGGGAAAAGAATTGAAAAAATTGTAACCTGATCTAGGCTGCATCCGCACTGCAGAAATAATCCAGGTTGACATCACTGTAACTGTTCTGGTCCACTGCTAGGGAATTTTTGGAACTGTCGTTTTGTGTGATGTTTAACCTATTCCATCAGAGAGATCTGGTGCAACAACAAACTGCAAACCCCAGGATTATGTAGCATTGAGCCAGGGCAGTTAAATTGGCGTCAGCCTAAGATTATTTCTGCAGTACAGATACAGCCTTAGTTTCATTTAAAAGTTATATTCAAATACTTTATGTGGAAATTATTTTATCTGAACCTTTGCAATAATGTAAAGACAAAACATATACTTCCCATATATATATATATATATATATATAAAACACAAAATATGACTGTACTTGAAAGAACACAGGTGATTTGGGGGGAGCGGGGTGAACAGATGCTGAAAGAAAATTGTACCTGATATAAATACCTGAAGATCCCTTCAGGCCTGGCTAGTACTTGGGTGGGGGACAGTCGGGGAATACCAGGTGACTGGCATATTTCAAAAGAGAGCAGTGACAAACCACCTCTGAGTATTCCTTGCCTAAGAAAGCCTAGTGAATTTGATTGGGGTTACCATAAGTCCACAGGCAACTCGAAGACATATACTGTATATGCACTTGATATATGTTGCTCAACAGTTTACCTTTCTTTTGCTGTAGGAAAGCTGTTGTATCTTCAGCTTCTCTCACTCACTCTCTGTACTATTTATCAGTTCCATTTCAAGTTTAGAAAAAGTACAACTAGTTGAATATTTTATTTTACTAAAGGATTATTGAAATATGAGAACCCAGACAAGTGTGGATAAATGTAGGTATGCGGGCATGTTGTTACTGGCGTTGTCATGTAACTTCAAGTTGTTTCCGGCCAATGGTGATCCTATCATGGGGTTTTCTAGGCTGAGAGGAAGTGACTCACCCAAACTGGACCAGTGGGTTTCCATGGTCAAGTGAGGAACTGAACCCCAAACTCCAGAGTCCTAGACCTGTGTTTGAACATCATGCAGGCATACACATGGGGAACATTTTCCATGGAAAAAGAAAGCATCAGAAAATGTTTCACAAAAACAAACGAATAAACAAAACCAGCTTCATTTATATACCGCTTCATAGCGCCTAAGCACTGTCTAAGTGGTTTACAACTGTAAGCTACTTGCCCCCAACAATCTGGGTACTCATTTTAGCGACCTCAGAAGGATGCAAGCCTGAGTCAAGCTTGAGCCCTTTTGCTGGTCTTGAACTCGCAACCTTAAGGTTTTGAGTGAGTGGCTACAGTACAAGCATTTAACCACTGCACCACCAGGGCTCCTTAGTTCTCTGCAGTAACCCAAGCATTATATCAAAGCTCTCTCTAGATGGGGCTCCATATGATGATCAGTGGCAGGCTGGCGATTCTGAATAATATTTTCCATCACACACATTTACAGCCCACATGAACCATGAGCATATTTTCTTTTCCTTGCTACAAATATGGCAGAATGAACCATTTCCAGCAACTGATAGATAGGCTTAGCTGGGCAAGGGGCGCTGAAAAAATGGATTCATAACCCCAGAATATAAATGGAGAGAATGGATCTCGTGGATTCATCTCAAGTGATCTGAGGACAGCTGATCTGAGAAGGTGGATTATGGCCCATATTAATAAATGAATAAGAGAGGAAGGGCCCTGGTGCCTGTGCAGACAGATATCCATCTCTCTTCCTAGGGAAAATATGAAGTTCATTATTCCTCAGCTCAGCTTCAAATCTTGAACTTGATGCCTTCATTGGAGGCTTGAAATATTCACTGCAGGTCTTGTCCCCATTTTCAGAGGCAATGCAGAGGAAAATAGAGGCATATGGGGTGGTATGGTGTTCTGGGGTCCTTGTGAGGACTGGGAGTATTTTTGCTTACTTTCTCATGTTTGGAGGATTTCTCTGTAATTGGCTCACAAAGTCCCCAAAAGTCATCCAATGCTTTCAATAAAAAACTATCTTGGTGGTTTCTGGGACTGGCAATGACTTCTGGGGGGCCAGAAGAGCCAGGCCAAGGGGTGGCATGTGTTCCCTGGGGTGCAATTTGCCCACCCTTGACCCAGAGGGAATCATCTTTTACCTGGGAGTTTTGCAGGTTTGAGAGAGAGAGAGGCCACCTCTTTCAATGCAAGAAGGAATCCAGCTGACCCAGCATCTCAGCCTCTCTGAGAAGGCTTTGGGGGTAATAAGACATTAAGCAGACAAAGGAGCTTAGCAACAGAGCAAGGCAGCCAGGGCACTCCACCCCCTACTTTTGCTAGTAAATAATGTGATTTTTTTTTTTTTTTTTTTGCTAGTGAATAAAGGCACTAAAAAGCTGCTGTGAAGGTAAAAAACTAATCAGTGATGTGGGGGCTCTCCGGGGTTTTGCACCCAGTGCCACACACACAGTTATCTTGCCACTAGACAAGAAGTTGTATGTGTCTGTTGCACTGATTTCTTGGCTCTTGGAAAAGAGATTTATTTTCTTGAGTCCAGGATAGCCAACCTGAAGAAAACTGGAAGAGGCAAGTGGATGAGAATGTCACAGGGCAGGGGACCGTCTAATTAATAAATTGTACATACAGCACTGTGTAAATTTACAGTGCTATATAAATAAAGGTTAATAATAATATCCAATAATGGCATCCTATTCATTCCCAGGCTGGTGGTTTGGATGCTTTTACAAGAGTGAGTGTTTCAGGTTGTGGGATAAGCAGATGTCTTCGTCGCCAAGGATATGTCTTGTGGGGTGGGTGGGACTCATTGTAAGAGATCACTGCAGCCATCGACAGACAGGGTTTGGGAAAAGTGTATAGACTGCATAGTTTATTTCCTTCCTGGCATGAATATGGTGAATGCTGTGCTTCATCTAGATTGCCTGAGAGATACTGCTGTAGTGGATACCAGGGTTATGGTAGTCATCAGCATCAATAATGTTTGAATCCATAGTCAGGATCTTGGCAACTAAATTTAAGTTGCCAGCCAGGACCTCCGAGTTAGCTTACATCATTGTGATGTGAATGGAGAGTTGCCAATAAAGTCAAACATTTCATTTCAGTAGTGGAAATGCCTCTGTAATTAGGGGATTTATAAAAAAGGAAGTTGAAAGAGAAAGTCAAGAGGGTTAGGTTTCTCTAGAATACTTGTGAATAACTTTCAAGCCACAATAATAGGAGCTCAGCTAGACTGCATACTCTGGGCCAGAAAGCAACCACAAAGTCCAGACGATCACCAGCATGGCTTACAAGGAATGCCAAAAGGATTCCTTCCAAAATTAGAAGTGTCACCCAACTGAGAAGAACAAAAAAGAAACAAAATCATTTTGCATACAATATGGACTGCAAAAAAGTATTTGATTAACATATTGCTAGTAATTTTAAGATTAGCAGTTAAGACTTTAAATGCATCAGAGGTAGAAAACCAGCTTGAAAGGCACTTTGACCAAGAAGATTTTATTTTTATTTTATTTTTTTTTATTTTAAAGTAGTAAAGGAGGGTGAAGTTGCAGAGAAGCTAAATAAATTATTTGCATCTCTTTCTGCTACAGAAAATGTAGGGCAGATACCTACCTGTGCCTGAAGTGATATTTTCTAGTAGGAAATCTGTGGCACTGAGGCAAATTAAGATAATAAAATAAGAGGTTTTAGACCTAATTGACGCATTAAAAATAAAAATCACTAGGTACAAAGGTTATCAGGTTGAAAGTTCTTCGAAAAACCCAAATATGACATTGAGCATCTTCTATCTAAAATACGTAACTTGACCCAGAATTGTCTTCTATACCAGGGGACTGAAGAGTAAGCAGCATAATATTTTCCACTTTTTAAAAGATGCAAGTATGAGGCATATAGAAAACCAAGTTTTGCTGAAGAAGATTCAACATGACATCTATGGGGCGTGCTCTTTTTCACACCCCTTTTAGGATGTCCACAGACACAAGAACAGGAAAGATCCATTTGTTTATTTGGACTTTCAAAAGGCTTTTGACATGGGGCAAGTGTGGAGACCCTTTTGTAGGCAGAAAATTATAGATCAGAAAGTAGAGAGAAGAATTAGATGGTTGTGGAGAGACAGAAACAGTTGATAAGCGCTTATTAACTTGTTCATAAATGATCTTGCATTTGAGTTGAGCAAAGAGATTGCTAGATTTGTTGATGACATAAATTTGTTTGGTTAGGGTACTTAAAGAAAAAAGTGATCAGAGGAGGTTTCCAAAGGCATTGAAATGCCATTCATTGAAAGCAAGTATCAAGTGATGGATATTCAGACCAAAAAAAAAAAAAAAAAAAGCACCTAATTTTATACAAAAGTGGATGGCAACTGAGCTGGCTGCCATTAACCAGCAAAGGTTTCTTGGAACTGTGGTGGATTGCTGTATGAAAAGGTCAAGCCAGATTATGGATGATGAAGGCCAAATCCATGTTGGAGGTCACTGGGAAAGGAATAAAGAATAAAACTAAAACTGAATCATAAAGTCTTTATACAAATCTACAATAGTCATGAGAAGAATGCTGTGCACATTTTTAATCTTCAGATTTGGAAATGGATAATTTAGAGCTGGCAAAAACTGCAGAACAGGGCAACTGGAATTATTAAGAGACGCAATTCCCGGAGAAGAAAGATCACAACAGTTGGGCCTCTTTAATTTAGAACGTTAAAAATTCAAGTAAAAAGGAGCATGATAGAAGTGATAGAAGTACAGACAGAAATAGAGTTAGCCCGCCATATACAAATTTTCGTACACAAAATTTATATCCATGGATTCCAGCATCCACAGCTTGAAAATATCCCATAAAGATATAAATTCCAAATAGCAAACCTTGATTTTGCTATTTTATGAAAAGGATACCATTTCACTATACAGTACCATTGTATTTAACAGGGCTTGAGCATCTACAGATTTTGGTATCCACGGGGGGGGGGGGGTGTTTGTGTGTGTATGACCTGGAACCAAACCCCAGTGGATACAAAGGGCATATTGTAATAACATCCAGTGTGGCTACATTGGATAGGAAGCTGTTTATCCCTCTGTTTACACTGCTACAATCTACCAAAGGTGAATGGTTTAAGACTCAAAACTGATAAAAGGGTAAGAGATCTCTACATAATGCATAGCAAAACTATGGCATTTGCTACCAGAAGATGGAGGGAAGGCTGCCTACATAGACACCTAGAGAAATGCATGCAACAAGAGGATCTATGGCTACTCGTCAGGACGGGTGCATACCTTCTTTCTTTAGAATAAGAGGTAGTGTACCTATGAATACTAGTAGTGAGGAACACAAGTGAGAGGGTTCTGTTCTGCTCATGGACTGCCTCTTAGACACCTGGTTGGCCACTGTGCTGTCAAAATAGTGGACAAAATAGTCCTCTGTCTTGATCTAGCATAGTTTGTAAGATTGTATGTACAGCACTGTGTACATTTACAGTGCTATATAAATAAAGGTTAAAATAATAATAATAATAATAATAATAATAATAATATTTAATTCTTACCCGCCCCTCTGTAAAACAATCGAGGCGGGGTACAACAAGGTTAAAAACAGATTACAGATTAAAATAATTCAAGAATTCCATCCCAACCTCCCCCCCTTAAAATAGGATTAAATTAGTTAAGTTTAAAATTATATTTTAAATATATATTAAAAACATAATGTTCTCTTCCTTGCTATATGATGGCTTTTGCATTGCTCTTCTTGGGTTTTCAAAACACAAAGACTCTTTGGAAGGAATGCAATATGTTCAGCATGGTGTAGTCGTTTTAGTGTTGGTGTAGGACTGTTGCAAACCAGGATTTGACCAGGCTATTGTATTAAAATTCACTGGGTGGCCCTGGGCATGTCACATACTCTTAGACTTAATTCCAAAGAAGAAATCTGCCCAAGAAAAGCCTAGAATACGGTTACTGTATGTCAGAATCAACCTCAAGACACATAACAACAACTGTGTGTCCTCACAACACAGCAAAACATCCTGTACCAATCAACATATAGAAATCCGTGTCTGTGGCGCAGTGGTTAAATGCCTGTACTGCAGCCACTCTCTCAAAACCATAAGGTTTCGAGTTCAGTACCAGCATAAGGGCTCAAGCTTGACTCAGGCTTGCATCCTTCTGAGGAGGTCACTAAAATGAGTACCCAGATTGTTGGGATCAAATTAGCTAACAGTTGTAAACCGCTTAGGCAGTATGAAGCGGTATATAAATGAAGCTGATTAAGTCTGGGGTCTGGCATTTATTCCCCACCTCATTTTCCCTCTTCAGTTAGTCATTTCTGCATTTGTGGGAGGCTCTGGGGTGCTGATCAGCATCTTAGCCTCTCTTGCCTGTGATCTCTGATATCCCGGGTTCCTTTGCCCCTGCTGTCCTTCACTGGATGCTACTGATGGGGAAACATGGAATACCATGATGCCACATCACAGCAGTCCTGTTTCTAGATGAGTCAGAGAGCAAGAAGTGTGCATGTGTTGTTTTTAGATGCATGCCCATGTCTGCCTAAAAGTCTGGCTTCAGTGTCAGACTCGGCTGCAGAAGATAAATGGCTAGATTTTAGTGCCTAATTTTGCTTTCAAATATAATGGGCTTCTCAGCCAAGAGCTCTCCATCTTTTAGCCTCTGCTTTCTGCAGGAGCTCAGGCTTCTTCCTGCCTGTCTGAAATGTGAGCATCCTTGACATCTTGATTTCTCCTGTTCCAGCATGGACACTGCAGATGTGCCACCCTGCCTGTCTCATAGCCCACAAAGATCATGATGTGCTTTCTGTGCTTCTTTAAACCATTCTTGGTGCTGGAAACAACTGGCTGCCTCAGCACTGGGGCTGGTGGTCAAGCAATTGGAGAGGCTTCTCTCTTTCCTCCAAAGGGTGTCAGTTTTGAGCCCTAAGGCTGCAGCTGTAGCTTAGAAAGGCAGCTGGTGCTCACAAGAAGCTTTTATATGGTTGCAAATGTCGCCTGCAATTACATATATGTTTGACCTTGTGAGATGGGGTTGGGATGAGCAGATGCAGAGTAATGTCAGAAAAGTTTTGCCCCACTCAGAGCAATGGGATGTCTCCCTAAAAATGTTGCCACTCCGTACTATCCCAGTTTGCTGAAATGTTGTCTGGTGCAGATTTTCTGTGGAGACAACTTAGAGCCAACTGCCCACACAAGTGGTCTGCTCTCATCACAAGTCCTGTAACATCAGCAAAGGAAGGGACACACAGAGGAGGAATGTCCCATAGCAAGACTGGCCCCTATAGCAAAACTGTGGGATACTCATTTATAGCTATAGAAAAACAAGGTTGTGCAGATAGTCCCTCTTAAATCAGGACCAGTGAGCTACTGAATGGTTCTTGGTTGTAATTAACCAAGCCCTCAAAGGGGATCTGAATTTCAGAAGTAACAATGGGTCTCTAGGCACCAGTGAGTGTTGCTTTTTTGTTTGTTTGTTTGTTTTGAGCAGAAAAGGCTGAATCTAGGGTTCTGCACTTGTTGCTGTTGTGCCCTCACATCAAGCACTGCTCATAGCAACCCTGTGGGTGAGATACCCCCAAGACCCCCTGTTCTCCTCTGCTCTGCTTAGGTCTTATAGGCTCAGGCCTGTGACCTCTTTGATGGAATCTAACCGTCTGACAAGTGGTCTTCCTGTCTTTCTACTGCCCTCTGCTTTTCCTAGCATTGTCTTCAAATGAATCATGCCTTCTCATGATGTGGCCAAAGTACGATGGCCTTAATTTAGTCATCCTCACATCCAGGAAGATGTGAGGAGAGTTTGGGCTTGATCTTTTCAAAGACCCATCTCTTTGATCATCCACAGGATCCTCACTACTCTTCACCAGCACCACATGTCAAATCAGTTGATTTTCTTTCTATTGGTTTTTTCGCTGTCCAGCTCTTGCATCCATACATGATATGGGGAATACGAAGGCTTGGACGATCCTCACTTGGATGTTCAGATTTACATCATTACATTTTAGGATCTTATCCAGTTCTTTCATAGATGTCCTTCCCAATCTTAATCTTTTAATTTCTTGACTGCAGTCACTGCTCCAGTCACTATTTGAACCAAGGTATGGGGACTCTTTGTGACCTTTATTTTGGTTTTCTTGATATTCCATACTACATGTTTGTAACACTGTGATTCTACTTTAACGGCCATAGCAACATCCTGTGGAATCCTAGGGTTTGTCATTTTGGGATGCATTAGAGCTCTTTGGCTGAGAATTCTAAATCCTGAACATCAGTTCCCGGAATTCCATACGATGTTGTCATGGCAGTTAGAATGGCATCATTGCTCTGTAACTGTGTAGTGTGAAAGGAACCTAGGTTTCATAGAATTGGAAGGGGCTTCATGGGCCGTTGGGTTCAACCTTCCCCTCAATGAAGGATTTCCAGCTAAAGAATGTTTCTTAATACTCTGCATCCCCAACTGTACTGGAATCAGGGTAGCTGCTTGTCTTAAACAATAAATCCCTTAAATAGGCCTTAAATAGAAGGCTAGCATTAGCAGACCATTCTCTGCTTCATAATCCACTGTATAATCTACAAGGAAAGCTGTCCTAGAATGTTATCTTAGTTCTACCTATGACATGATCAGGTCAGACAAGAGAAGGATTTTGGAGGATGTTTCCAAAATTCCCTTTTCCTGGAGCTCTGTTAGAGCTTGGAAATGCAGGAAGACTTTAATCTGGCTTTCAGTAGTGCATGTGGCATGTTCCCACATTTCCCTAATGTGCTTTGATTGATTAGAAATGGTTGATGGTTGGTTTAAAAATAAGAAACCAGTTCAATACAGGCTGTAAGGGCATTCTATAACTTATTAGTTCCTTGCTGTATTTTTATCTTTACAAGTTGAGTCTCCCTTATCTGAAATCCCAAAATCCAAATTTGTCCACATGGGAGGCTGAGATGGTGACACCTTTGTTTTCTGATGGTTCAGTGTACACAAACTTTGTTTCATGCACAAAATTATTTAAAATATTGTGTATAGCATTACTTTTAGGCTCTGTGTATAAGGTATATACAAAAGATAAATGAATGTCATGTTTAGACTTGGGTCCCATCTCAAAAAACAAACAAACAAACAAAAAACCCATGGGTCTCCATAAGTCGGAAATGACTTGAAGGCACACAACAACAACCATCTCCAAGTCCAAATATTCCAGAATCCAAAAAACTCCGAAATTGAAAACACCTCTGGTCTCTAGCATTTTGGATAAAAGAGACCCAACCTGTATTACGTTTTTACATGATTTTACACTTCTAAAATCGGTACTATTTAAAAAGATGTGAAGCTTGCCATTTTTAAACAATCAGGAGCCAGAAATTCCTGGGCATCTAATACAAACAGTTTGTATTAGATGCCCAGGAATTTCTGGCTCCAGATTGTTTAAAAATGGCAAGCTTCACATCTTTTTAAATACCTGCAGCAGCTGATTTTGTTCTAATCACCCTTTTCTTCACCTCTGTTTTCTTCATCTCACAAGATATAGGACTATTAATTGGCTGGCCTTACTGACCCCTTGGGGAGTTTTTGTTGGTATCCTCAATTTATAGTAGCCCATATGTAGGTTTCTTCTTATGTATATAGTCTCATTTTTGGCTTGATGGGTTGTAGCCGGCAATTACTTCCACTCCTGAGTCACCATTTTGCATGTGGCTCCTCCACCCACCTCCCACCCACCATTTTATATTTGCCTTTGGTTGGTGGACCTTGTGAATTCCAGTTAGAAACAAAGGAGGTGCCACAGACCTTGAGTAAAATAAGCCTTGCTCTATTTTATTGAGTTACCAGGGAGAGTCTAATAAAGATTGCAAGGCCTGTGGCATTCTGCACATGATGAATGAGAAATGCCAAGGCCTTTATTGTCAGGGGCAACCCTGGACTGATTTTTTTTAGTGTTTCCCAGCATCATAGAGCACAATAGATGGAGCTCATTTCAGACCTGTTGTGCCAGCTGGTTCTCTGGCAACTCGAGGCAGATGGCCAGAACAGCACATGGGTACAGGCAGGCTTGGCATCAGCAGGGGCTCCCCATGGCTGTCCCTGTTTGAGTCAAATTGCTGAAAGCCTGGCCCCCCATGGCTTGGCAACCATTTTCGACAGTGGCCAAAGGGGTGGGGTGGGATCCAGTCAGATCAAGAGGGCTAAGGACAAGGGTCGGACCTAGGAAAGTTTTTTTTTATGCGTATATAAAAAATATGAAAGGAGAGGCCTAGCAACTCCATCGGACCTGGTCTCACGTTGAAGAGCCCTCTCTTCTGACAACACCATCTGGCCTAGGAGGGAGTGAAAGGACAGGCCAAACTCCATTGGGCCTGTCCTAGATTAAGAAGCAGAGCCTTCCCTCTGTGCCATCTGCCTTGGTCCAGCCATCAGAGGGAGAGAAGAACTGCTGGACCTGATCCCCTTCCCCACCATCATTCCCTTCTCCTTTTGTGTCGTGTCTTTTTAGATTGTAAGCCTGAGGGCAGGGAACCGTCTAATTAAAAATAATAATGGTAAGCCACTCTGATAGCTTTTAGGGCTGAAGGGCTGGGAATGAATGAATAAATAAATAGCCAGATCTCCCAAAATTCCCTAGCAGGAGATGGAACCTAAAAATAGTACTTTCCTGGGCTCTGAGAAGTACTGCATGGGAAGATCTCTGCTAGATGAGAACAGCTGGCTGCCTTGGCCAGTAACCTACTTGTTGTAATGGCTGCCTAAAGAGCCTGCAAACAGGACAGTGGAGCCGAGTGTTTCTGCTATTATCTTTTGCCCATGATTTTGTATACTGCTCCTCAACATGGAAGATTCTTGTAGCCTCCATGGCTAAAAGACAGATCTTTTCTTTTTCATAACTCTGTAGCCCTTTCTTCAAACCTTGCTGGTCACTTACAATTATTCTCTGGCAGCTAACACCCTGAGTTCCTTCTTTTCCTCTTGCCTGCCCTGAATCATCTGCTGATCCATTTCGCACTGGAAAGAAAACCTCTTCCCATCCTGTTATTATGGGAGAGGAAGGGATATCTTCCACTTGCAGTATTTCAGTGTTTCTCAAATTGGTGGTCATCTGGACCAAACCAGGGCTGCAAGTCACTGGATGTCAGTCCATAGTGAATTTCCAAGAAAAACAGTTATAACCAAAATAATAGTAATAATAATAATAATAATAATAATAATAATAATTTTTATTTATAGCCCACCTCTCTGACTGAACAACCGAGGCAGGTTACAGTAAAGTTAAAAAACAGTTACAGTAAAAAATTTCCCATCCCAGTCCCAACCTCCCATCCCTTAAAATAGAATTAAATTAGAGAAAATTAAAACAAAGCAAGCAATACCAATATAATAATAAGCATAATAACATAAAAAGCACTTTTTTCTTTGGGCAACATGGGACGTGGCATCTAAATGCGTAAGCTGGGAAGAGACTGGAGGAGCTCAGGTAAGAACTTTTTGGAGCCGGGAGAGTTAATCATTGTCGGGAAGGCCTGCCAGAAAAGATACATCTTCACAGCCTTTTTGAAGCGGTTGAGAGTTGTAATAAGATGTATCTCATCCAGCAAGCCATTCCACAGCCTGGGAGCGGCAGCAGGGAAATAAATAGGTTTACTGATCCCTGGCAAGTACCTGAACCTGCTTAGCTTCCAAGATCAGACAGGCTCTGGTGCCTGCAGAGTTTTTTTAGTCTCTGCAGCAAGCCTAATTTAGGACCATGTCACCCACCCCTCCATTTGCTAAAGTAAGGTATTCCTTAGTGCTAATTCCTTAGCACTAAAGTTAGAATCGTTCAAGCAGTCATGTTCCCTATCACCATGTACAGATGTGAGAAATGGACAGTCAAAAATACAGACAAGAAGAAAATCAGCTCATTTGAGATATGCTGCTGGAGGAGAGTGCTGAAGATACTGTGGATAGCAAAACACACACACACACAAATAAATGAATGGGTTGAATGGGTCCTAGAACAGATGAAAACAGAACTCTCCGTAGAAGGCAAGATGAGGAAACTGAGGCTGTCATATGTGGAATCGAAGGCTTTCATGGCCAGCATCCATAGTTTTTTGTGGGGCTTTTGGGCTATGTGGCCATGTTCTGGAAGAGTTCCTTTCTGACATTTCGCCAGCATCTGTGGCTGGCATCTTCAGAGAATGATAGCCTAGAAAAGGATTGGAGATATATATCCTCTGTGACCCTGGGAAAGAAGGAGTAATTTGCAAATGTATTGTTCTGTTGCTAATGGCAGTCCTCAGGGTGGGAGGATATGCAAACAAGGCTTAATGTCTGCTAACTGGTGCTCATTGTCTGCTGGGAATCCCCTGGCCTTAGGTTGTTTCTCGTTTGCATAGGTTGAGTCTTGACCTTGCTGTCCTTCAAGACTGGGAGCCAAGCCTTGAGGATGTTATACTTTGGCCACATCATAAGAAGGAAAGACTCATGAGAAAAGAAAGGTGGAGGGATGCAGAAAAAGAAGAAGACCACAGGCTAGATGGATGGACTCTGTTAAATTTACAGAGCAGTGGAAAATAGGGAGTCTTGGAGATGTGTCATCTCATATACAGGGTTGCCATGAGTCCAGGCTGACTCAAGGGCAACTAACAACAACAACAACAGCAAGGCATCTCTCTCGAGTCTCGTGCATCAAGCCTGTGTTCCCTTTGAGCTCCTCCTCCTCTTCTTCTTTGTAGGAAAACTGTTCAGGGGCCAAGGGAGGGAGAAGGCCTGGGATGCTTTGCAGATTCTCTGACAACAAGGGTTATAGTCCTTGGTGCATCCTATAGCTGAAGCAGTGATACTGGTTGGGCACCATTGGTTGAGCTAGCTATCATTCACCGCTCTGATTTCAGACCCTAGGGAGGAAGCTTTGCAGGCTTCTGTGGCAATGGTCACAGGTAAGCTCTTGATATCATTGGTGGCCTTGTGAACTGGAAGGAAGCCCCCTGCCTTGTGTAGTCTTCCGGAGCGACCACAGCAAGCTGTAGTACAATGTGAGCTCCGAGGTGGGGAGGGGGGAGAAGAAAGGTGGCATCTTCTGTCAGTGTTTTTCCAGGCCAGTTAATTGATTGATGCTGTTGTTGATCTCTCAAGGAGGAAAAGCCAAGCAATGCCCATCTTGGACCCAGCCACCCAGGGACTTCCCTCCCTAGATCTCTTTGTCTCTCCTGCTTCAGGGGGCAGGGGAGGCATGTGTGGATGGACACAGAGTCGAGTGTTCATTTTTGCAACCCAAAAACCTGCTTCTCGGGTGCATGCTTCAGAAAGCTCAGAAAAGACCTAAAACTGGAACAATACGTAAATATCAGTTGGAATGCTCGGACTGAAACTCCCAGAGCCTAAAATCAGAGCCTTCTTTGTCATTTTAATAGAGAGGAAAGAAAAAAGAAGGAAAACTTCCAGTTTTGTTATTTTAATCCCATTCTTATTTTATATGTGTGTGTATGTTGTCTGGCATATGATGACCCTAAGGTGAACCTATCATGGGGTTTGCTTAACAAGATTTGTTCAGAGGAGGTTTGCCCTTGCCTTCCCCTGAGGATGAGAGCATATGACTTGCATGCTTTCCCAGTGGGTCTCATGGTCAAGCAGGAATCAAACTCCGATCTCCAGAGTTGTATTTGTTTTTATTCATTTATTGAAGGTATATATATTCCACCTTTCTCCCAAACGGGAACCAGTATAGCCAACACTCAAACCACTATGTCCAGTGCTCAAACCACTATGCCACGCTGGCTCTCTTACAGATGGTTTATTGATCCGTAGCTAAATTCATTGCTTCTAAGAAAGGTCATGACTGGGAATGGATTGGATCTAGAATAAAGAAAAAAACTGGCCCCTTCCACAAATCTCTGGGGTTTTGGCCCTCCCCTCCCCCCTTGTAATGCCTGCCCCTTTGTTGGTTGATTGGTTTTGTAAACACTCAAATGCCAGTCCTCTGCCAAGCTCCAAGCAGGACAAGGAGATCTCAGCCACTTTCCTGAATGTACAGAGAATCAGGATTGGGCAGGCCTATTTCCACTGGCCAGGAATTCTGTAGCAGTGAGACTGTTGCAGAAGGCAAACCCACAGCCAGTGCTCTTACTGGCAAACTTTATCTCCCGGGGTGGCAGAAATATAAAAGGGGAACCCCTCAACTGATCTCAAAGGTCGGCCTAATGAAGAAGCCAAGTTCCTTACTTCTCTCATCTCAACATATAAATTTAGGTTGTGTGATCCTTCCTTATGAGGCAGTTGCACTTTGCACGTGCCCGGAGAGGCATTGCGGTTCCTTTGATGTTGCACTTTCTTCCTCTATCAAGGCTGGGTCCTGGCACTGTGACTGGACTTGGCTAATCAAAGCTTGATGTTCTGCCAGTCTTAGCTTGGAGAAACACCCAGATGTGTACTTTTTGGGTGGATTGACCCTCAGCAGGCCTGTCGTTTTATCAAGCCAACACCAAGGCACTTGACCCAAACCCCATTCCCCCCCCCCCCCCCCCGCTCTGTGCAAGGCTACCCTGGGAAGCCTTCCCAAGGCTGGCCAAAGCCCAAGAGACAGCGGGTCGCTCCTTTGTTCTCCTGATTAGGTTTGCAGTGGAACTGATCGCTCTGGCAGGGCTGCCAAGGAGGATAGTTTGCCGTTTCTTGGCTCTATGCTGAACGGGGAGACAATAAGCAAAGGTCTGACTTGGAGCAGGCCATGAGGAGAGAGATCTGGGGCTTATCAAAGGCAGTGAACTAGTCATGAGCCAGGCATATGATGCTCTTGGCTGTCCAGGCAGCCAGGGGTGGGGAGGGGTGGATGGGCTGGCTTGGTTATTTTGGGCTGTGTTAGCAGAAGTACCGTATCCCCAATTGATGAAGTCATGGTTCCGTTCTTCCTGTGGCCACCCCAGCCTCACGGTTTGGGTGTAAAGCAGAAACAACAGCTTTGGATTCCACCTTTGAAAAGTGGTGTTACCAGAGTTTGAAAGCGTTGCAAGACCCCGCAAAAGAAATTTAAAGAGGCCTGGAAGAGGAAGCAGGACTGATCCAAGACCACATGAATGGAGCAGAAATCTACGCAGCAAACAACTTGGCACTTCTTCTGTGGGATTTGTTTCTCACTCATCTGCTTGCTCCATCTCTCCGAAAAGGCAAGCCTGTTAAGTCCTCATGGTCAAGGGCAGTTTCTGTCTTCCCTATTGGCACTGTGAGTGCTGAGTCTTCCTCCCACCTTCACTGGATGCTTTGGGATCATGTGGTGTTTGTCCCAAGGTGCCCTTGTCGAGTGGGCTGAAGGTTTTGCAAGTGTTGGACGGAACAAAGTGCCACTTTCTTTTCACTTCACCCTCGTGGTGAGACTGCTTTCCTCTTGCCCAGGTCTCGTGGTATGTCTCCTGTCTCCAATTTGTGCCTTTTTCCTCCCACATCTGCCCTCCTCGTGATGGGTCTTGTGTTTTGCCTCCAGTCTTCCTGACTTCCCTTGGCAGTTGTTTCATCCATCTATTAAGCTGGGCCTGCTTTCCTGGCCAATATGGTCCAAAGCACTCTGCAGAAATAGTCTATCTTGAGACTGCCCTGGCTCACTGCTAGGGAATCCTGGGAATTAGTTTATTGTGGCACCTGACCTCTCTGACAGAGAAGGCTAAATGTCTCCCAAAGCTAGTTTCCAGAATTCCCTATCATTGCGGCAGAGCAGTTAAAGCAGTCTCAAACTGGATTATTTCTGCAGTGTGTTTTGGGCCTATATCTGTCAAAACGTTTGTAATGAAGAAGTCAATTTTGTGGTCAGTGCTTGCAGTAATTTGCATGCATTAATTTATGTGCATAATCTATATTGCATTGGGCTTGGAATTCTGCCTTTGCTGATTGGTTTAGCTGTTGATCTGGCATGGAATATTCACAGACACTCCAAATGCTTAAAGGAGTATACACAGGTAGGATGCTCACAAGCCAGCTTCTCTAGGATGGGGGATAGTTGTAGCTGAGATTCATTTTATATAGTTTTTTACACAAACTTTTTGAGGAACAGGCTGGGAAGATTTGAGAATGGAAATAAGAGGGTAGGGGTCTAGAACAAAGGTTCAGCCTGAAGAATAACTGCCATGTAGGCATTGGGGCTGAGACATCAAGACCTCTGGATAAGTGGAACATAAGAAAGCTTTGAGGAAAAGGCAGAGAAGTCTAGTAGTTGGGGCAAAAAGGTGCTAATAAGAGGTGGCTGCGGAGAAATGTTAGAAACGTATTACAACCCTACAATAATCACGGAGATGAAGAGGGCAAGAAATGTAAAGTGGATCTTGAACTGGTGCTGAATGAAATGCCATTTCCCTTCCCCGACATACACTTGTTTGCGGCAAATTAGAGAGACATCCTTTGGGGAAAAACCACAGTGACACAGAAAAGTTCCTAAATTATTACAGGAACTTACTTTGCTTTGTTTCCCCATTCATTCTGTTATCTTATGTTCCTTTGGTGGGAAACCTTCTTTACCTTCTTTTGCTTGAATTGTTGCTGCCACATGAGCACTTTGCAAAAGCTGCTGTTCTGTCCCATTCCTCTACCGCTGCTCCAGTGTCCTAGTCCTGGAAAAAGCTAGTACGCTGTAAGAGCCTAGAATCAGAGAATTGTAGAGTTGGAAAAGACCACAAGGGCCATCCAGCCCAACCCCCTGCCATGCAGGAACTCTCCATCAAAGCATCCTCGATGTTGTTTGGAGACTAGGATGGAAATTTTTGAGGCAGTCGCACCATCTCAGCTTCAGAACAGCACTGTGCCACTTTTGTTTAAAACAAAATAGATGAAATTATTCAGAAATGTTGTTGCACAGACAACAAATTTATTCTTTGCACTCTTTCTTTCTTTCTTTCTTTCTGTTTTCTCTCTCTCTCTCTCTCTCTCTCTCTCTCTCACACACACACACACACACACACACCACATTTTGCCCTTGTAGTTTTGATTCACTATTAGTTTGAACATCTCTGTACCTGGTATCTTGCAGGACAACTGATGTCTACAAGTGAGGGATCATTATTATTATATTGTTGTGTTGTGTTGTTGTTGTTTGCTTTCAAGTTGTTAACAACTTATGATAATCCTAAAGCAACCCTATCACAGGGATTTCTTGGCAAGATTTATTCAGAGGATGTTTGCCACCATTGTCTTCTTCTGAGTCTGAGAGGATGTAACTCAGTGGGTCTTCAGGGCTAAACAGAGATTCAAACCCTGGTCTTCTGGATTCCTAATCCAACGATTAAATTGCAACATGAAGATGGAGATGATGATGATACAATGATGTCGATGATCAGAGCCCCTCCTTTATCACAGTCTGGGGCTCAAAGTAGCTTACAACATTTAAAACAAACATAGTTTAAATATTCACAAAACTCAAAATTTAAAAAGTAATTAAAACTATCAAAAAATTTAAGCCAGTTGTTATGGGAAAGGGAATGTAGGAATCTGCCTTATACTATGCAAGACTTCCAGGCTCCCCAGAGTTTCAGAGAGATCACTTTCCTACCTCTACGCAGAAATGTCAGGGACCAAACCTGGTACCATTGCATGCAGAGTGGAGACTTCTCTACCATTGAGGCAATGACCCTTCCTCAGATTTGAGGTGGGTCTAAGCTTCCAGTAGACAGACACCATAAAGTACCAAGAAGATGCTGCTCTTGCTGGATGCAGTACAACGAGTTATTCCTTTGAGAATGAAAGCTACCGTTTTATTCTTTCTCCATAAATAGAGAAGTTATGGGGAGTGAGTTTTTTACGTGCCTGTTACTGAGGAAGATGCCACTGCCTGCTAGGTTAGCGTATTGTTTGAATATCCAAAGAAGGGGAAGGCACTTCTGTGCTCAGGTCCTTCAACCATTTCCATGTCCTTCATCCATTTATGGATTATGCTGAGTGCCACTTGTAGCTTCCTTGACTCTCTTGTGTCTGCTTTGTCGGCTTGCCTGGTGAGGGTCAGTAGTTTTGTTCAGCTAATATGCTGATGGCATGTTCAGTTGAAAGCTACTAAGGCTGGGAAATCTTCTTTGCTGAAGACTTACAAACTGCTCTCCAGCAGAGCTGGATGATGTTGGACTGAACAGACCAGAGGCCTGATGATCTGGTGCCTTCAAACAACTTGGAACATATCTTAATTTTGGTCAGTACTCATTCTACCTGCCACCACCATCCCATTGACTTTGCAGAGAATCATTAAGATGAAAGTTGAGAGCACCATTTTCTTAGTGCAGAGATCTGACCCATAATTGTTATTTGCAACCAGAAAGTAATATTCTATCAGGTCATCTGGTGACATATTTTGGAGATAATGGGATGAGAGTAGGCTAGGTTAGTAACTTTCTTTGCAAAATGTCATCACTCACTTCTGAGTAGGGGTCTGGCTGTTTTGTTTTGATGGACCCTTTATGCAGAACTGTTATCTTTCCATTTGGTTTGTATCAACACAACAAAGACAACAAAAAGAGAGAGTAATAAAGGCAGGCCCAGCTTCCATAAGTTCTGCTTATTCCCAGGATATGATGTGTCTGAAACATGGCTTTGGTCACCTAAGTCTAGAACTTGGTCTAGCCTGTTGCATGGTTTGGTATGGCAGTTGGTCCTCAGAACTGAGATGTAGTCTTACCTTATTGTTGTGAGCAATTTTCTTCTGGTGGTATGTAATGATTAAGAGCAGGTGGTTACCATTCTGATTGTCCATCAACCCTCTATGTACAGAGAGCCAACGTGGTGTAGTAATTTGAGCTTTGGACTATGATTCTGGAGGACAGTGTTCAGATCCCCGCTTAGCTATGGAAAGTCACACTCTCTCAGCCTCAGAGGATGGCAATGGCAAACCCCCTCTGAACAAATCTTACCCATGATGGGGTCACCATATAAGTTGGAAATGACTTGAAGGCGCACAGCAGCAACAAGAACAACAACTGTATTTTACTAGGTGGCCTCCAACCTACTGCTTTTCATTCATCTTCAACCTCTTACCTGGCACTAGGATAATAATTCCAGCTCTCATCTTGCAGTGTGGTTGTACACCAGTTCTGGGATGAAAAGGATCTGAAGCACTATGAACACCTGGTGTCAGCTCTGTAAACACTAATTAACTATTTCCACACATTGCAAACAGCACAAAGCAATTCACCAAAGCCCTAGGCCATTCCCTCCTTCTGCTAGGTGTAAGCATGATACAGCTTGTAGGAAAAAACCCCAGGCGGGCTGAAAAATAGCGACAACACACTTCCTGTCATTATGTGGGGAGATCCTGAATTGATCCAATGCTGGGGATTTGCCTGTTGTGCAGGAGGCTGCATGATAATATTCAGATCCCCTGCACAACACAGAACAAAACTCCCAGTCATTTCCTTCCCCAGTGACAGGGCATAAGCAACCCAACGGGAGATACTCTTGTCAGCATTAAAAGTGTCTATTCTGAGCCCTTGGTAAAGAATTGACTGAGGTCATTTCTCCCTTCATCCCCATCTGGCAGCCTTCTGTAAAACTGAACCAAAAACATCAGCCAGTCTTTCCATAGCAGATGACTTCCCCGGGAACAGTCTTGCTAGAAAGTACTATTCGGGTCTTATGCAAGTGGGCCTGTGTGAGTGTTCAGCCCAAAAGAAAAGGGTGCCTGAATGTGCATACAGCAGTTCTGTGCTTTAGGAGTGGGGCAAAGCCGAGATCGCGGTGGCCAACATTTTTCCGAAGCCAGTTGCTGTGATCACATCTACTGTATATGATGTGTGTATATCTCTATATCTATATAGAGCTAGCTTTGGGAGATGGTTGGCAGCCACAATGCAAACATGGATTGTCAGAGCTCCATTTTGGGGGGAAATTGTGGTAAGAAATTATGCCGAACAGGTATGCTTCCATTCTCAAATTAGCATGATTGTGGCAGGACAGCAGGATGCTGTGGTAAAGTCCTAAGTACCCTAAAGGCAACAGGTCCCAATTGACCTTGGAAGCCAAGCAGGGCCAATCCTGGCTAGTACTTGGATGGGAGACCATCAATACTCACCCATGCTAACCATATATGTCCTCTTTACATTCTACCATTTTGTTACAAGGGGTGACAAGTGGTTTCCATGGCACTCCACTCTGGGTCTTAGTCCAGACTTTAAAGGGGTAATCCAGGGTGCTGGCCTTGTTCAGGGGTAAGGTTTCAGCACCTCAGATAGCAACTTTTTAAATGTCTAGGGTAAAATGCAACATAGATTCATTGAGAGAGGAGCCCCCACCAGATTTTAGGCGTCTGCCAGAACTTTGGATCCCCCACCCATTGCTTCATATCTCACCATCCTTTCTTTGTTCTTTCTTTCTCTCCTTTCAGGATCGGTTTGTGGATGTCTACGGGAATGACGCAGCTGCCAAGAGCAGGAAAGGCCAGGAACGCTTCAACAAGTGGCTCTTGACAGGGGCCACTGTGGCCGGTGTGGTCCTCCTGGGCTCCCTGCTGAGCCGCAAGTAGCCAGAGACTGACTCTCCGTCCATCTGTCTTGGCTGGTGCTTCCCCGCCATTGCCAAGGCTCAGCCTTGTGATCATTCCAGGGGTGGGGATGGGGAGGCTTGTTAAAGAAGGCCTCTGCATTGCAACACCCTCCTCCCCCACTCTGACCCTACGTCTCATCCCCACCCCCCAAAAAACAACTCACAGACCTCTCTCTGGTGCCTGCTACCCCACAGACATCTCCAACCACAGGTCACTGGCCCATACATAGGGACTGTTGAGCCTCACACACACACCTCACACACACACCACCTTTGGGTGTCTTGTCCACCATCCCCAATCTTCAGGACAAGAGCTGGCATGCCCTGATTGTGCCAGTCACACTGACCCACAGACTTAGTATATATCTTGACTGTTGTTTTAATGTCCCTCCAGACTGGCCCAGCCCCTTGGGCGGGAGGAGGGGGAATGGAAAGCAGAGGCACTGTCCTGTAGGGTTTTTGTAAGAGAGAATATATTTCTCCCTCCTGAGCTGTGTCTTCTGAGTTGAGCAAGCCAGGTGGAGAGAGCGGTTGGCCTTGGTTCCTCCCCATGTGAGGATATCCCAGACCCAAAAACACCAGAGAGGAACCCCCTCCATCCTAACTGCCAGGCCTGGATGCTGTGACTGTGGGCAGCAGGGACAAAGACATTCTTTCCATGAGGCAGAGGTAGGCTGGGGAGGGCAAAATAAGAGGAAGGCACTTTGTGATCTGAAAGCAGGACAGTTGGGCACAGGAGGCCATATATACGGGCCTTTTTTTTTTTTTTTTGCCCAAACACTCACTCAACTCTCACTCCTTGCCTCCCTTGTTGGGGCGAGGGTGTCAGGCAATGTCCTGGTCTTTCCTTCCTCCTCCTCAATATTCATTTCAAGGATGCTACCACAGCCTTGGCTGTAGCCCACAGTTTGCTTAGAACCCATATTGTCTGGTGCAGAGTGAGGCAGGCAGGTGGAGTATAGACTAGTTTTTACATGAAGTAACTTTTGGCACTGACACTGCTGTCTGGAGTACCCCATTTAAGCCTTTCTTCCCTCAGCAAAAGGCTGACAGACCCCTCTCCCCAACTTGCTTCTCAGACTTCTCTCTCCCTGCAAGCCTCTTCCTACTGCTGCTCCCTCCTGCTTCTCTCCATGACATTTGTCCCTTTTCTCTGCAACCAAGGCCTCAGGACATCCCAGTCCAGCCACTATTTCTCCTCATGCACATCCCCTTATATCGCACACCCACCCCATGCGCACGAAGACCACATTGCTCTGTCTTTGTTTCAAACAGCTTTTGCCTGTCTGCACTGGCCTGGGATTTGTATGTGCTTGGGCAAGGTGGGTCAGGGGTCATGGTGTCTGGGACTGGGGGGCACCATCCACCTGGAGTAGCAAGTGGAGGTGACAGATGCAGACCATCTGCCACCACCCTCCAATGGCCAGGGAAGGGGTGGAGGGTTTGGACTGTCAGGCTCTCTATTTTGTTCCCCTTTTCTTTGAGGGAAAGAGATATGCCTTGAGGCTTTTTCTGCAGGAGGAAGGAATCCTTGGACTCCCTGCCTGGACAACAGAGTTATGTAGGATGTGGACAAGCCTGGATTGTTTCCCATCTTCTTGCTTGTAGCCAAGAGAGCAGGCAGAAGATGGGAAGAGAGAGCTGTGGGCCTCTAAGAGAAAGAAAGAAAGTCCGTTAACCAGAGCAGCCTCGGGAAGGTGTTTACGATCAGCTGCTAATTGCAAGGCTGGCTCTCGAGGGACGCTTTGTGGCAGAGGCCCAAGGTACTTCCAGGAAAAGCTGAGAGTCAACAGCATGTGCTAGGCCAGGCAGCACAGTGAGTCTTGGGTAGGAAGAGGTGGGGTGGGTGAGAGGGGAGCGTAAGTGGATGCGTGCCCCTGCCTTGCCAAGTCTTTAGATATGATGGGGAGATGCATGGCCAAAATGGCTCCTGGCCACATGTATCGGGCCAGGGGCGTTTGCAAGGTTGTCTGTCTTCCTGTAGGTGTGAGATCCATGGAAAAAGGAAGATGTCCAGTGATGGGAAGCTAGTGGTTCTGGTGAATGGAAACAGGCGTAGCTCTCCTTGGAAGAGGGTGGGGGGTTGCCAGCTGTAGGGTAGCCCGACACGAGGCTGGGCCTTGTCTGATGGTGCCACCTCAGTGCTTTGCAATAATTGCCAGCCTCATCTAGCAGTTGCCATGGTAGCCCATCCCACGTGGGCTGAGACAGCTGCGCCTGGAGGCCATTTCTGTGGGACCCACGGCTTGGGGAGGGGGATGGAGGAGTCAAGAGTGGCCTCTGTGTGTCTCCCTTGGTCTCCGCAGCAGCCAAGGGAATGGGGGCTATCTGGAGGATTGGTGGGCCAAAGAGGTTTGGGCTGAGCTTGTTGGCGGGGCCCATCATTCCCTAGCTCCCATCCCTGGGGCCCCTCCCCAAGCAACCCGGGGCACCATTGTGAACCCTTTGGGTTGCAAACATGAGGTTGCCCTGCATCTTGCTTGCCCCCTTCCTGTCCTGCTCCTGTCCTGTACAGGCTCTGCTGTATATATCGAAGAGTAGTTTTTATTCAGTACAATAATACTATTTTTGTTAACTGTATGTCTGTATTTATGTGTGTTGGCTGTACTCTTCCCCCCACCCCAAAAGTTCCCCTGCTCCAGCATCCCAGTTAACCTCATTATCATGAACCAGTCCCAGCAAGCGGAATGCAGTGGGGACCACAATGGGGGGTAGCGGTCCCATGCCGTGGGTGCCGCTCTTGCCCGTTTTTGATTTAAAGTGTCTGTGCTGAACCTTCTGATCACTCGCCCATCCGTTTGTGTTCAGGCCCTACACGAACCTGTTATTTTGTGTGGTGAAAGTTCGAGTTCTAATAAAACTGTGAGTTGCATCACCTCGTTGGAGTCTTGGGTGTCCTCTTGCATTCTGCACTTTTAAGACCATTTTTGGCCTCGGGAATGTTTTCAAAAAAGACTGAAGCTGAGAGACCTTCAAGATGATGAAGCAGCCGTGCTGAAAGAAGCTAAGACAGACAAAGTCCTGAGCCAGGTTAGATTTAGGAAAGGCCCACATTAATAAAACCATGGTTTCCAAATCAAAGAAAGTAATAATCCCACTTCATTGGTCAGGCCTCATGTAGAGTACTGCGTTCAGTACTGGGCACCCCATTTAAGAATATAGACAGGTTGGAGTGGTTTCAGAGAAGGGCAACAAGGATGATATATGACGTATGGATAACGAAACAGCTTGGTGAAAGAAGGACATGTTGTAACTGCCCTCTTTAAATACCTTCAGGGCTGTCACAGAGAGGAGAGGACAGGTTTGTTCTCTGCTGCCTTGGAGGATTGGACCAGGTGTAATGGTTTTAAGTTACAGGAGAGTAGATTTTGATAGAAAATTAGAGGGAACTTATTGACAGTAAGAGGTGTTGGGCAGTAGATCAAATTGCCTAGTGAAATGGTCTCCTTTGGGCATGTTAAGGATCCTCCAACTCCACAGAGCAGCCTTTCCCATGTGATTTGCCCTTCATTTTGGCTGAGGATGATGGGATTTTAGTCCTAAGTTCGCATTGTTGGGGAGGCTGAATAAGATGCTGAATGAGAATGGGTATACCGCAGAGTAACTCTTGAGGTAGGTCCAGAGAATAAGTACATGCTTTCCATGTGCAGAATTGCAGGCACAATTCCTCATGCCTTCAGGAACTGAAATCCTCAAGGATCCCAACAAAGTAGAGTAGGTAGTAGTGGGTTACATCAGCAGTGGGCAACTTTGGCAGACCTTGGGATTAGTTATCTGCCCTGGGACCTTGTTGGGGGCTGCGTGGGTTGCCAAAAGTGCAAGGGAAAACCCTAACATGTCTAGAAGTCCATTTCTGGTTTGGAAACATGATCATATTTTAAATGTTAAAACAATGCAAGGATGCCCTGCGACCTATTTAAAAAGTGAGTCTGCTCCCAGAGGCTTCCAGGAAAGACAGTTCATTGCCTTGTTTTTCCCCCCAAAGGGGATATTGGCGGGGGGGGGGGCAGTCTGGGCTACAAAAATGCCCCAAGATTTGCATCCAGATGAGGGGCCACTCTCTACCCAGTTTTATACAGACCCAGGGTTGGCAAAATCAAAGTTCACCGTATGTTCACCAAAGGCACACTGATGTGAAATGCAGCTGAAAACGTTTATTTACCCCCATCCACACATTTCTGGCTATGCAAAAGAGAGGCAACACAGAGCTTGTGTTCTGATTTGTGTTTTTATTGTGTGCAGGGGGAAAAAGATGTTTTAAAGTGGTGCCAACAGAAGAAAGACCACAAAAAGGGTTTGGGGGCTGAATGCTCTCCTGTCTGGCGTATGTGCTTGGGTTTTTGGGATACAGCAGCAGGAAAGCAGGATACAAGGAACTGGACGGAAAAGGCTCAGGCCAAGAGAAGATGATCCAGAGGTCAGACATGGACAGGAGAGTTGGCAAGGGGAGAGCCAAGAGATCCGGCTGCTTCCCTCCAGGTGACAGTGGACAGCCCAAGGGGCAAGGCAGCCTTTGTAATTCTCCAGCTTCCCTTCCCTACTTCTTCCACTCGTTCTTGGCATAGTCCCACTTGGCTGAGATGCCCTGCACGGGGTTAATGTGCATGTCCAGCATGCGCTGGAGTTGCTTTTCCTTCCACTCCTTCTCCAGTGTGTGCGGCTTGGGTGGAAACACTGTGGGCAGAAGAAAGAGCATGAGAGAGAGAGAGAGAGAGAGATGATGGGTGAGGAGGGGAGCAGAGAGAACCAAAGTAGGTCAAGAGAAAGTCCCCCCCCCCCTTCCTTTTCTGGGACTCAGGGTCAGTCACTGCTTTGCAAACTTGGGATGGCTTTTCAACCATGATAGTTCTCATGATCTGGCTGCTGGAGGAATCATAGTGGTGGCTATTTGCAATACACTGCATTCATGGAACACAGCATCAACACTCCTTCAGTGACAGATCTTGGGAAAGTATCCTTTTTTTTCTCTTTGTATTACAACCTCCTGATTCCCATGGTGCGGCTGTACAAGCTGTCCCAAGATCCAATTTTTTGTTACTGCTATGTGCCTTCCAAGTCAACTCTTGGCTTACAATGACCCTGGTCAGGGTTTTCTTGCCAAGCTTTAGTCACAAGAGGTTTCTTACTGCCTTCCCCTGAGGCTGAAAGAGAGTGGTGTGCTGAAGGTCTGTCTCCCAGTGGGCTTCAAAAGCAAAGCAAGAACTCAAACACTGTTCATGCAGGGTCCTAGCCCACCATTCAAACCATTACACACCACTTTGCCTGCTGAACCAGATTAGTCTGCTTGAAACCCGGTTTATAGGAATGGAAACATGTTCCTCTACCCCAGTATTGGCAGGCCGCAGTGCCCCTGCGGCATGGAAATCTACTGGGGATCTTGGGAAAGTCACACTCAGTTTTAAAGGAAGGCAAAAGCAGTCCTGCTCTGAACAAATCTTGGCAAGAAAACCCTGTGATCAGTTTGCCTTGGAGTCACCGTAAGTCAGAAGTGACTTAAAGGCACACAACAACTACAACAAAGGACCCCTCAGGGTGTTTGGTGGTGTTTTTTCCCCCTAGAAATCCCTGGTATTGCCTCTTGGCAAGATCCCTTCCAAACACTGAACAGGCTCAATCCTGTTTAAATTTCAAAATCGGATCAGGTATGTCCAGAATGGCATAAAGTCTTTTTGTGCAATTGTTTTTAAGGTCACCCAGTAGATTTCCATTGGCTCTTGTATCCATGTCTCCCAAAGTCCTAATCCAACAGACATAGAATAGCATCATAGAATTCATAGAGTTGGAAGAGACCACAAGGGCCATCCAGTCCAACCCCCTACCGTGCAGGAACTCCCAGTTAAAGCATCCCCCACAGATGGCCATCCAGCCTCTGCTTAAAGTCCTCCAAGGAAAAAGACTCCACCACCCTCCTCAATATGACATCCCTTCAAATATTTGAACAGGGCTATCATATCACCTCTTAACCTTCTCTTCTCCAGGCTAAACATCCCCAGCTCTCTAAGCTGTTCCTCATAAGGAATGGTTTCCAGACCCTTCACCATCTTAGTTGCCCTCCTTTGGACCCGCTCCAGTTTCTCCACATCCTTTTTAATTGTGGTGCCCAGAACTGGACACAGTATTCCAGGTGGGGCCTGACCAAAGCAGAATAGAGTGGCACTATTACTTCCCTGGATCTAGACACTATACTTCTATTGATGCAGCCTAAAATTGCATTGGCCTTTTTAGCTGCCACATCGCACTGTTGACTCATGTTCAGCTTATGGTCTACTTGGACTCCTAGATCCCTTTCAGACGTAGTTTCATTCAGCCAGGTGTCCCCCATCCTATATCTGTGCATTTCATTTTTCCTCCCTAAGTGCAGAACCTTACATTTCTCTGCGTTGAATTTCATCTTGTTAGCATTGGCCCAGCTTTCTAGTCTATTCAGGTCATTTTGAATTTTGATCCTGTCCTCTGGGGTATTAGCTACTCCTCCCAGTTTAGTGTCATCTGCAAATTTGATAAGTGTGCCCCCAATTCTGTCATCCAAGTCATTAATAAAGATGTTGAATAGCACTGGGCCCAGGACAGAACCCTGTGGGACCCCATTGGTCACTTCTCTCCAGGATGAAAAGGAGCCATTGTTGAGCACCCTTTGGATTCGGCCGGTCAACCAGTTACAAATCCATGTAACAGTTACCTTGTTTATCCCACATTTTGCAAGCTTGTTTGCAAGAATGTCATGGGGAACCTTGTCAAAGGCCTTGCTGAAATCAAGATATACTATATCCACAGCATTCCCTTCATCTACCAAGCTGGTGATTTTATGAAAAAAAGGGTTTGTCACTCTGTGAGATATTTAGCCTTCTCTGTCAGAAAGCTCTGGTGCCACAACAAACTTCAAATCCCAAGGTTCCATAGCATTGAGCCATGGCAGTTAAAGCGGTGTCAAACTGCATTATTTCTGCAGTGCAGATGTAGCCTAGGGGTAGTGCATCCCATCCTTTTTAGCTGCTGTATCACACTGTTGTTTCATGTTCAATGTGTAGTTTACTTAGACTCCTAGATCCCTTTCTCATGTACTTTCATTCAGCCAGATGTCCCCCATCCTATATTTGTGCATTTCATTTTTCCTCCCTAAGTGCAGAACCTTACATTTCTCCATATTGAATTTCATTTTGTTAGCTTTGGCCCAGCTTTCTAGCCTATTCAGGTCATTTTGAATTTTGATCCTGTCCTCTGTGGTATTAGCTACTCCTCCTAGTTTAGTGTCATCTGCAAATTTGATAAGTGTGCCCCCAATTCTTTCATCCAAGTCATTGATAAAGTCAAGCTGCGAGACCACAGGAGGCTTTCAAGATTTATTCAGAGGAACTTTCTCCTTGCCTTCCTCTGAGGATGTGAGAATATGAATTGCCCAAGGTCACCAAGTGGATTTCCATGGCTGAGCAGATATTTGAACCCTGGTCTCTAGGAGTCCAACACTCAAATCACTATATGCCACACTTGCTTTTCCTGGAATACTCTACAGGCTATGATTGCATTGACACAACTGAGTGTTGCCCACCTTCCAAAGAAGCTGTCTGTTGGGCCTCTATGAATCATCACAGAAATGTAAGTAGACCTCAAGATGAACATGAGTCAACAGTGTGAGGCGGCAGCTAAAAAGGCCAATGCAATTTTAGGCTGCATCAATCGAAGTAATAAGTGTCTAGATCCAGGGAAGTAATAGTGCCACTCTATTCTGCTTTGGTCAGGCCCCACCTGGAATACTGTGTCCAGTTCTGGGCCCCACAATTCAAAAAGGATGTGGAGAAACTGGAGTGTGTCCAAAGGAGGGCAACTAAAATGGTGAAGGGTCTGGAGACCATGCCTTAAGAGGAATGACTTAGGGAGCTGGGGAAACATGATTCTATGAAAAGTAAACTCTTTCCCCCTCCCCAATGGACGGAGAGGTGGTCGGGAAGAGTATAACGTGCCTTCCATTTTAATTCAGAAGGGAAAGGAAATGTATCTTAGCTTTGAGAAATCTGGATAATGCTGCCCTAGAATTACCCAGCACGAACACCGACTCTAGCATCCGCATGACTAATGCATGATGCGCAGTGGTTACAGGGATGCTTTCAGAAGGGGGGAAAACTTGGCTGGCCCATCCTTGGGCAGGTCACCATTGCTTTGAGGTGGAAAACCTAAGCCTGGAGCTCAGGTGCTGAGGTTAATGAATTGTCAAATTAGAACCTATTCGCTGTGATGTGCCACATACGACCCTGCAGCAAAAACAACTGGTAAAAATCAAGGATGTGGGGGCATTTCCCCTCCAAATAAGAATTCTGCCTTCCCAAATGACATTTTCCTTCACATCTCCAAATCTCTAGCATTGCAGTGACTTAAAGTTGAGCATTTATAAATGCAGTTTAGGCTTCCAAAGAAAAGAGACTGGGAACACAGGCAAATGCAACATTGCCAAGAGGATGAGAACACTGCAAATAGAAAAATTCTAGGTCTGAACAATTTTCAGGGTCTCACTGTAATGCTAGAAATTTAAGGACTGAAGGAAATCTTCATTGAAGTGGGCATAAGTATTATGTGGAGGGCAATACCTTCATTTCCCTTCCCCTAGTCACATACTCTCAGCCTCAGGGAAAGGCAAGGGCAAACCTCTTCTGAACAAACCTTGCCAAGAAAATCCCATGGTAGGTTTGCCATCAGTCGGAAACAACAAAGTCACAAAACAACAAAAACAACAGCTACGTCTCTGGTGAAAACTAAGTGTTTGGGAAAGTAACTCCCCCCCCCCCCATTCCAGGTCCCAGAATCCCCAGTAAGCATGCTGGCTGGAGGATGCTGTGAGCTGGGATCCCAAAAAGGGAATTGCTCAAAATATGTAAAAATAAATGGGCTTTTCTTTGGTTATTACTAAGTCAAACTGGTTGTCAAAAGGAGTGGAAGAATTACTGTATGGGCATGCACTGGAATCGGGATTCTAATCCAGACTAGAAGGATTGAATTCAGAGGTCAGTTATTCTGGGCAGGAACAAGGGGGATAAGTGGGAAACGTGTGTCATGGTGGTGAGCCGGTTGCCCAGGAGCCAGGATTGACAAATACCCCGAGGTGGAGGGAAGGGGGGCACAGCTCAGCAGCAAAACCCATGCTTTGGATGTAGAAGGTCACTGGTTCTCTCCTGCCCGTCTCTTGTTTCAAAGCATCTTGGTAGAACCAGAGTGGTGTAGCAGTTTGAGTGCTGGACTATGACTCTGGAGACCAGGGTTTGATCCCTACTCTGCCATGAAACCCACTGGGTGACCTTGAGCAAGTCACTCTCTCTCAGCCTCAGGGGAAAGCAATGGCAAACTTCCTCTGAACAAATCTTGCCAAGAAAACCCCAGAATAGGTTCACCTTAGAGTCTCCATAAGCCAAGTCATAAAATGTCTTGAAGGCACACAACACATACAGCAAGCAGGATTTGGGAAAGACCTTTGGACAGAGAGGGGGGATGTTGCCGTTTTGGGCTACCGCTCCCAAAATCCTGGCTGGGGCCTCTGGGGAATTGAAATAAATAAATTAGAAAGAGCAAAATTTCCCAGCTCTAAGACTTTGCTGCGTTGATGATAGATACAGTAAAATTCAGCATGGTGTAGTAGTTTGAGTGTCGGATTACAGTTCTGGAGGACAGAGTCTGAATCCCCGCTCAGCCATGGAAGCTCACTGGGTAATCTTGAGCAAGTCATACTCTCTCAGCCTCAGAGGAAGGCAAGGGCAAATACCTTTTGGAGAAATCTTGCCAAGAAAAGTCAGGGTTGTCCTAGAGTTGGAAACAACTTGAAGGCACTCAACAATAACAGCAATGATTAGATAAAGGTGAGAACCATCCAGCCCTCCAGATGTTGGTGGACTGCAGCTCCTAGTGTGTCTCACTGTTGGCTATGACTGCTGGGAACTGCAGTCCAAAAACATGGACAGGGCCACATGATTCCTGTCCCTGGTCTTGACAGACTAGGTCTATGTTGGAGGGGGATGGCATCATGCTGCCCTTTGGATGTTGTTGGATTGCAGTTCCCAGTAACCCCAGCAGGCAGCACTGGGGCATCTCAAAGCCACTAGATTCTCACCCCGGCCCACCCTAAAGTAACCTCATAGGCCCTTGTGGTCTCTTCCAACTCTATGATTCTATGATTCTATGATTGTAGGAGTGGAGCAAGAATGAAAATTCCTACACATTTCCTCAAACATCCAGTAAACCAGACCTTGGAACCCAACAGAAAACCAGGAGAAGGCAGAGGGCCACCCCACTGCGGGTGCAGCGTGCAAAGTAGAATGAATTTCACATAAGGCTTGAGCCTCTACAGCCCAGTCTACACGTGTGCACTCTTGGTCCCATCTTCAAGACATCTTATTATGTGTATGCAAATATTTCAAAATCCAAAATATTCCAAAATCCCAAACCCAAGCATGTGGATAAAGGAGACTCAACATGTACTTATTAAATCTGTGCATGGGGCAACACCTATCACACAAATGACTGCTTCTTAATCAGTTCTTCTTTTCTTTTTGTATTGCAACTCTCAGAATCCCCCACCAGCAAGCTGGCAGAGGGATTTTGGGAGTTGCAGAACGGTTATGACATCTAGGCCTCATTCCCACTTACAAAAAAAGTGGTTTGCGATCCGAATCAATATAAAATAAACCACTTGTGGTTCACATTGATGAATGAATCAATTCAAAATGGACCTGCTCCAGTCAGCCGAGGGGCAAATTTAAATCGATTCCAATCCGCATCTTGTTCACACTTGCACAGAAGTGATTTATCCCAAAAGATGCAGAAAAACATCAGCATCGAAAAGATGCGGGTTAAATGGGTCTAGCGCATGCCCGCCCCTCTCCGAATTGCTTCAGCAAATCAAGTCAAGTGGGAACCAGGGGCATTTGAACCGGTTCAAACTGATTTGCAATCTGGTTTAAAAGGTAGTGGGAATCAGGCCCTGGTCACCTTGAATTCTGCAAACTGCTTATTGACCTCCCTCAAGAGAATTCTGCAAGCTGCCATCTCTCTGCGGTGCAAACCTAGGAAGGGCTCATGTGCCTTTCCAGATTTCTCTCTGTGTTTATTGCCAGTTGTTCACAGCATAGACCGACAACTTCAGTGGGCTGTTTCCAACCATGTCGTAGGTCTGCAAAGCACCAGGCAAGCCCAGCAAAGAGGAAAATCCCAGATTGCTGCAAAGCCAGTGGGACAGGATTGGCCTTTCTCCTCCTTTCCACTGTTCTTTCACCCTTCCTGCCTCCACACCCCTGGCTTGGCAGATGGGCTGTTATTGCAAAAATCCCAGAAAACAGCTCTGGGCACATCAGAGCAGTGCAAAGGCAAACAAGCGGTCCCTTTGTTCCTCCTCCCCACCCTGATGTTTGGGAGCGCAAGCTGACATGTCTGGCTTGGGGGGAGTTGTTTACTCCCCAAAGGTCCAGGAACATCATCAGCTGTGGCCAAGAGGCCTGGACTGGGCTGGGGAGAAAAGGCTGGAAGCGCTCTCTGCTGGAAAGCATCTTCCAATGCAAGCAGCATCCCTAGCCCTGCAAAACCCAGCTCTGGAGGAAGGAGCTTTTCAGTTCTGCTCTACTGACTGCTGTTCCCAGCATCTCTTGTCCTTGCTGATGTGAGCTAAGGCTGCTGGGAGCTGCAGTATAGAAGGACTACCCCTGTTTGGGAGTTTAAATCTTCCTGAATAATGCACTCGGTCACCCCACTGATATCAGCCATCATTTTGGTCACTCCCTACTGGTTATCTAACATACCCGCTTCTTTCTGTCTCAATTGTTTTTAATTAATGGTTTTAACTATTTATTTTATATTTCATTATTGTTATATTAGAAATTATGTTATATATGTAAGGAGGGAGGGAGGATTTACAGTATTTATACTGTATGAATTTATTAGAGTGGTATTTTGGATTTTATTATCATAGAATCACAGAATCATAGAGTTGGAAGAGACCCCAAGGGCCATAAAGCCCAACCCTGGTGGTGCAGTGGTTAAACGCCTGTACTGCAGGCACTCACTCAAAACCATAAGGTGGCGAGTTCAAGACCAGCAAAGGGCTGAAGCTCGACTCAGGCTTGGATCCTTTTGAGGTCGCTAAAATGAGTACCCAGATGGTTGGGGGGGGGGGGGCAAATAGCTTACAATTGTAAATGGCTTAGACACTCCTTAAGGGTATGAAGCGGTATAAAAAAACCCATTTTTGCCATGCAGGAACTCCCAATCAAAGCATCCCCGAAAAGATGGCCATCCAGCCTCTGCTTAAAGACTTCTAAGGAAAGAGACTCCACTACACTCCGAGGGAGTGTGTTCCACTGTCGAACAGCCCTTACTGTCAGGAAGTTCCTCCTAATGTTGAGGTGGAATTTTTTTCCCTGTAGCTTGCATCCATAGTTCCGTGTTCTAGTCTCTGCAGCAGCAGAAAACAAGCTTGCTCCCTCCTCAATGTGACATCCCTTCAAATATTTGAACAGGGCTATCATATCACCTCTTAACCTTTTCTTCTCCAGACTAAACATCCCCAGCTCCCTAAGGACTTCCTCATAGGGCATGGTTTCCAGACCCTTCACCATCTTAGTTCCCCTCCTTTGGACACATGGCTCCAGTTTCTCCACATCCTTTTTGAATTGTGGTGCCCAGAACTGGACACAGTATTCCAGGCGGGGCCTGACCAAAGCAGAATAGAGTGGCACTATTACTTCCCTTGATCTAGACACTATACTTCTATTGATGCAGCCTAAAATAGCATTGGCCTTTTTTGCTGCCGCATCACACTGTTGACTCATGTTCAGCTTATGGTCTACTTGGACTCCTAGATCCCTTTCACATGTGGTCTCATTCAGCCAGATGTCCCCCATCCTAAATCTGTGCATTTCATTTTTCTGCCCTAAGTGCAGAACCTTACATTTCTCCGCATTGAATTTCATTTTGTTAGCATTGGCCCAGCTTTCTAATCTATTCAGGTCATTTTGAATTTTGATCCTGTCCTCTGGGGTATTAGCTACTCCTCCCAGTTTAGTGTCATCTGCAAATTTGATAAGTATGCCCCCAATTCTGTCATCCAAATCGTTAATAAAGATGTTGAACAGCACTGGGCCCAGGACAGAACCCTGTGGGACCCCACTGGTCACTTCTCTCCAGGATGAAAAGGAGCCATTGTTGAGCACCCTTTGAGTTCGGTCAGTCAACCAATTACAAATCCATGTAACAGTTAACTTGTCTATCCCACATTTTACAAGCTTGTTTGCAAGAATGTCATGGGGAACCTTGTCAAAGGCCTTACTGAAATCGAGGTATACAATATCCACAGCATTCCCTTCATCTACCAAGCTGGTAATTTTATCAAAAAAAGAGATCAGGTTCATTTGGCATGACTTGTTTCTCTGAAACCCATGTTGGCTTTTTGTGATTATGGCATTGCCTTCTAAATGTTCACAGACTCTCTGTTTAATGATCTTCTCCAGAATCTTTCCTGGAATTGATGTCAGACTAACCGGATGATAATTGTTGGGATCCTCTTTTTTCCCCTTTTTGAAGATGGGGACAACGTTTGCCCTCCTCCAGTCTGCTGGGACTTCTCCTGTTCTCCAGGAGTTCTCAAAGATTATTGCCAGTGGTTCCGATATTACATTTGCCAGTTCTTTTAATACCCTTGGATATAGTTCCTCTGGTCCTGGAGATTTATATTCATTTAGGTTAACCAGGTATTCCTGTACTACCTCTTTACTTATTCTGTGCTGAATTTCCTCTATTCTGTCTCCATTATCCTTAGGTTGAGCACCCTTTGCCTTTTCTGAGAAGACTGAAGCAAAGAAGGTGTTGAGTAATTCTGCCTTTTCTCTGTCCCCTGTGAGCATTTTGCCATCTTCTCCACGCAGTGGCCCTACCGTTTCCTTCCTCTTCCTTTTGCTTCGGACATACCCAAAAAAGGCCTTTTTTATTGTTCTTAACCTCTCTAGCAAGCCTGAGTTCATTCTGCGCTTTAGCTTTTCTGACTTTATCCCTACATGTGCTGGCTATTTGTTTGAATTCCTCTTTCGTGATTTCCCCATTTTTCCATTTCTTATACATGTTCCGTTTAAAACTTAGCTCAGTTGAAAGTTCCTTAGTCATCCATCCTGGCTTCTTGAGACATCTTCCATTTTTCTTCCTCATTGGAACTGTTTGAAATTGTGCCTTCAGTATCTCCCTTTTGAGAAACTCCCATCCGTCTTGAACTCCCTTTTCTTTTAGTATTCCTGACCATGGGATCACTCCCAGTATTTCTCTAAGTTTATTGAAATTAGCTCTCCTAAAGTCTAGAGTGCGTGTCTGACTATGCCTAGCTTCTCCCTTCCACTGTATTATAAACTCCAGGAGAACATGGTCACTTCCACCTAAGGATCCAACCACTTGCACCCCATCAACTAGGTCTTCCCTGTTGGTTAAGATCAGATCTAAAATGGCTGATCCCCTTGTTGCCTCTTCCACCTTTTGGACAATGAAATTGTCTTCCAGGCAAGTGAGAAATTTGCTAGACTTTGAGGATTTGGCTGAGTTTGACTTCCAGCAAATATCCGGATAGTTGAAGTCCCCCATCACTACTACATCTCTCCTTCCTGATTGTGTGGTCATCTGTTCTAGAAAGGCATCATCCAATTCCTCTGCCTGAGTCGGGGGTCTGTAGTAGACTCCCACAGTAACATCCCTGTTATTTCCCTCTCCTTTAATTTTTATCCAGATGCTCTCCACTTGGCTTCCAGTATTGACTTCCTGGATCTCTTCACTGGTGTAAATATCCCTGACATATAATGCTATTCCTCCTCCTTTCCTGCTTGGCCTGTTTCTCTTAAAAAGGTTATACCCCTCTATTTCTACATTCCAATCATGAGACTCATCCCACCAGGTTTCAGTGATGCCTATTATATCATATTTCCCTTGTTGTGCTAGGAGTTCAAGTTCATCCTGTTTATTTCCCATACTCTGTGCATTAGTGGAGAGGCATTTAAGACCATGTGTCCTCTTTTCTTGCTGCTTTTGCACATTTTTTTGCTTCCCACTGTTGGGTTCTTGCACTGTTTGCCTTGTTCCCTCTATGTCAGTTTGACTATTTCCTGCAGCCCTTTTGCCTTCCAGAATAATGTCTCCCTCCCCCATATAACTCAGTTTAAACCCATTGTCGGGGATGCTTTGACTGTGAATTCCTGCAGGGCAGAAGGGTTAGACTGGATGGTCCTTGGGGTCTCTTCCAATTCTACGATTTTATGATTCTATGATTCCAGTCCTGGATTATAAACCAGACACCCTCCTTTTCCCTCCAAGTGTCCAGATCTGTCACAGATAGTCCAAATTAATCCAGTGCCATCCCACTTAGCCTATAGCCTATAGCTCCAGTTAATGGTTTCCCACCCAAGTACTAACCCTTGTAGTTGTTGTTGCTTTTTTTTTGCAGTCATGTGCCTTCAAGTTGTTTCTGACTTACCATGACCATAAGGAGAACCTATCATGGGGTTTTCTGAGACTGAGAGTGTGTGACTTGCCCAAGGTCACCCAGTGGGGTTGCATAGCCCAGCAGAGAAACAAACCCTGATCTCCAGAGTCACAGTCCAACACTCGAAACATGACACCATGCGGTGAATTATTGGTTTGGCTCAATCAGTAGGAAAACCCTAAAAGAGAGACAGTTCAGAAACAGAAGGAGAGCTGGGGAAGAGTTGTTGCTGTCAGGGATAAGGATTAGCTCTTTTCACTTTGAACAAGGTAGCAGGATTTGCAGTTATCTCTTTAGAAGGGATCAAAAGTGCAAACTTTTTAGAGTGGGATTTCTATATAGCATTTGCACCAGTTTGATACCTTTCATTTAGGGCTTTAAGGTTGCATCCAAGGCTGACATGCTACTGAGAAGAACAGGCAGAAGGTTCCTAAAATCAAGTCCAGCTTGGCATCTCATTGGAGGCAGGGAACTTTGGGGACATTGTTTTCCATTCAGTATAGATTTTTTTTAATTTTCAATGAAAAAAATTGGGGCAGAGGACTTACACTATGATTGGAATCAATTGGTATCCATTATCCCTTTGTAGCCACTGGGGTTTGGTTCCAGGGCCCTCCATGGATACCAAAATCTGAGGATGCTCAATCCCATTAAATGCAATGGCATAGTAAAATGGTGTCCCTTGTATAAAATGGAGCCAGTGTGGTATAGTGGTTTGAGCATAGGATTATGACTCTGGAGACCAAGGTTGGAATCCTAGCTGTCATGCAAACCCACTTGGGCAAGTCACACTCTCTCACCCTCAGAGGAAGGCAATAACAAATCTCCCTGAAAAAACCTGACAAGGAAACCCTGTGATAGGTTTGCCTGAGGGTCGATGTAAATCAGAACTGACTTGAAGACACAACAACAACAACAACAACAACAACAACGTGGGGTGCAACTCTCCAAGGTACCCTGGGTGAAAGTGCCCTTGGAAATCTGGAAGGGTTGTCCCTAGACAGGGGAGCGTCTTCAAAGATTCCTTCCATCCTGACTCTGGACCTCCGTAGCTTGCCTTCCTCTCCTCCACTAACTTGTAGAAAGGATAGGTAACTTGAAGAAGCTGAGGATGCCTCTACACTGTAGAAATAATGCAGTTTGCCACTATTTCAAGTGTTGTAACTCCATCCTGTGGAATCCTGGGATTTGTAGTTTTACAAGGTCTTTGGCCTTCTCTACCGAAGAGTGCTGGTGGCTCACCAAACTACCAATCCCAGCATTCTGCAAGATGGAGCCATGGCAGAACAAGTGGTATCAAGCTGCATTCTTTCTACAGTGCAGATGCACCCACTGTCTGCATTTCTGACCACAGCGCTGCTGTGGAAGACACATGAGCCCCACCAAGAAAAGTCAGGAACCCTCAAAGACACAGGCAGGGTCTCCCTCCTGCCACCTCTCCGTTTTCATACCAAATTTCCGTTGCCACCATACAATTAATCCGGTGACGCCAAAGAAAAAGAAGATGCCTCCCAGCACTGTCTTCCATTCGTTGGTGGGCTTGTTCATCTCCGCATAACTCTGGTGGAACTTCAGTCGATACACTGCAAAACAAAGGGAGATCAGAGGTGTATCCACACCTGCATAATTGTAGCACTTTTATACTACTTTTAACTGCTATACCTCTGTCCCACAGAATCCTGGGATTTGTTGTTTGGAGAGGGCTTACAATTCTCTTCTAATGCAGCAGTGCCTCAGGCTTTTGCCACACTGCAGAATTAATGCATTTTGACACTGCTTTAACCATCACACCTCCATTTTATGGAATCCTGGGATCTGTAATTTGTCGTGGCATCAGGGGTCTTTGATAGAGAAGGCTAAATATCTCACAAAACAAGAAATCCCAAATGTCAAATGCCTTAAGTCTGCAGTGTAAATGGAGCCTCAGTCTTTGGTCCTCCAGATGTTGTGGACTTCACCTCCTGGAAGATCTGAAGTAAAAGGTAAGTTATTTTAATTTGGTTCAAAGATGGGTATAGCCCAGTTCTGGAGCTGAACATGCTAGATGTTGACCAGTCTGTTCACACCAGATCCAGGATTTGGGCCATGCATTGTCCAGACTCTCCACTGAGAGGACGCATGGAGGCTAGTTTATTTGGCCAGTGGAGACAGGATCTTAGGTCTAAGCCGCACTACAGAAATAATGCATCTTGATACAACTTTAACTGTTAAGGCTCAATGCAACTCTAGGATTTGTAGTTTGTTGTGGCACCAGAGCTCTTGACAGAGAAGGTTAAATAACTCACAAAACTACAAATCCCTGAATTCAATGGGATGGAGCAGTGTCAAACTGCGTTATTTCTGCAGTGCAGATTAGACCTTAGTTTTGGCCTGATCTACAACTGCCACCTTGATTGACCAGACCGCCTCCTGGTTTTCCTCTAGCATCTTCTTTGAGACCCATCCCTCGAGTAAAAACTTTCCTGCTCCATCTTGGCATCAATACGACAGCTCTCTTTTTCCCACTTCAAACCCTGCCCTCCCCAATATGTCCCAATTCTACTTACTATGAAGCCCCACAACTCTGTCTTGTGGATTTCTTACATGGATTTCTTCCATGGAAACATTTTGCTCCCAAAACAAGTGTATAGGGACATTTCCCTTTTGGACTACAACTTCTAGAATCCCCAGCTAGCACCATGCTAGCTGGTGGATTATGGAAAGCGTAGTTTTCCAGCTCTGCCTGAACATTTGTTCAAGGAACAAATTTGCTCAGTCTCTTTACAATCAGCCACATTGGCCTAGATCTTCCTACATCAAGTTGGCAAGGTGTAAAATTTGTAAATCTAAACAGTTTTATGTCATTCCCATTCCTTTTTCCCTTGGAGCCCAGACCAGAAGCTTCTTCTTCCTCTGAATTGCCCTCCATTCCCTCTTCTCCCCACCAATAAGCACCAGCTACCCTTCCCAAGGTATCACCCTACCTGTTCAACGTATATACAGAACATATTGTAAGAAAGGCAGCCTTGGACACAGAAAGAGGAGTGAAAATAGGAGGAAGGAAAATCAACAATCTAAGATTTGCAGATGACACCATAATACTAGCAGAAAACTTCCCAGACCTGGAACAATTACTAAAGAAGATCAAGGAAGAAAGCGCAAAGGCAGGCTTACTGTTGAACCTCAAGAGGGGGAAAAATGACCATGGAGAATCTAGACAAATTCAACCTAGACAATGAAGAAAGAGAAATAGTAAAAGAGTTCTCATATCTGGGATCAAACATTGATAGGAACGGAAACTGTAGCCAGGAAATCAGAAGAAGATTTAGCATGCGGAGGGCAGTTATGAAAGAACTAGAAAAGATCCTAAAATGCAAAGATACACAACTGAGTACAAAAGTTAGAATCGTACAAGCCATATTATTCCCTATTACCATGTATGGATGCGAGAGCTGGACAGCTGAGAAAGAAGATAGGAAGAAAATCAATTCATTGGAGATGTTGTGCTGGAGAAGAGTGCTGAGGATCCCATGGACAGCCAAAAGGACTAACAAGTAGGTCCTAGAGCAGATCAAGGCAGAAATTTCCCTGGAAGCCAAGATGACATAACTGTGGCTGTCACACTTCGGATACATCATGAGCAGGTACAACTCATTGGAACAAACAATAATTCTGGGAAAAGTGGAGGGAAGCAGAAAGAGAGGAAGGCTGCATGCTAGATGGATGCACTCTATAAAAGAGGTCATGGGTTTGAATTTGCAGGACCTAAGCAGAGCAGTGGAGGACAGAGAGTCTTGGAGATGTTTTCTCTCACAAAGTTGCCATGGGCTGAGATCAACTCAAGGACGGTCAACCACAAAAACTCTTCCCAGGGCATGACAGATGCCCAATGGGGGAATGTTGAGCACATGTAAGTGGGTATATGTCACAAATACCAAATGTAAGTCATAATATTAAAATACAATCTGTACAACATACCAACAGAATTTAAGGACAACATGAAAAAACAGATTTGCCCTATTAAGCATAATTGACCAGGAACCAGAAGAACTATGGACAGAAGTCAGAGGCATGATAAAGGAAGAATGCAGCAAGAAAACTTATGGAGTCTAAAGAGAAAGAAAAGACACAAGGAATAACAGATGAAACGCTACAAGCAATTAAAGAAAGAAGAAAAGCAAAGGAAAAGGGAGACAGGAACAAAATTAGAACTAGGAATGCAACCGTTCAACAACTAGTGCACAAGGATAAAGAGGAATACTATAACAACCAATGGAAAGAAATACAAGGAAATAACAAAATAGGGAAAATGAGAGATCTATTCAGCAAGACAAGGGAAATTAAATCAGAACAGAGGAGGACAGGGAGACTTGGAGATATCTCATCCACAGGGTTGCCATAAGTCAAAGTCAACTTGAGGGCAGTTAACCACAGAGTTTATCACATGGGAAGAATTTCTCTCAATTTCGAAAGAAATGGAAGTGAGGCCAGTTCGGAACTGAGTAAATTAATTAGTTCAGTGAATATACGTGATTGCGTATTGCCACTGCATTGCATTCAGAACTGCCCGAAATTGCCTCCCAGTGCCCGAAAGTGCATGTGATAGTTTCTCACGCAATCACGCAAAACCCCATGATTGCGTTCGGAAGGACTTCCCTTTGCCCGAAAATGCGTGTCATCAGCTTTCACACAATCACACAAAACCCCATAATTGCATTCAGATTGCCATTGGATTATACTTCCAATTCCCTTTGTGTGATAAACTCCCACAACAACAAATGTCACAAACAGGACACCACTCATTGTGGCTAAAAACAGAGACTGAAGATACAAGTTCAGAATCCCATTCTGGTTAGGAAATTCTGGGAGCTGCAGCTTTTAAAAATGCTTCTAAGCTCTGCCTTCCGCCCCAAAAGTTGTTGCTGACATTGGTTGTGGAGTTGGTCTGGCTCTGCTGGCCCTCCACTGCCTCCCAGTTTCTCACAACCCTGCCAAGTTGGAAGCGTATCCCATAAGCCAAGGGGGCTATTCTGCTGCTACTTACAGGCCACTTTCTCCTCGTTGCTCAGCTGTGCCCAGGATCCTTTCTCCTTCTCCTTGAGGGCCTTCTGCGTGGCATCCAGCTGCTTGCAATAAGGAGTGTCCGGAAGCGGGTAGCTGCGTTTGTCATAGTACAAGGGCACAGAGAGATCCTCTTGGGTGGTGACTAGCAAGCGAGAGAGAAACAAAAAAGGGTAAACTCAGCATGACATAGGCACAGATCCAAACCCAATCTAGAAGGTTGGAAGGGACCTCAAGAGGTCATCCATTCCAACCCTTGCCAGCACAGGAAATTCACTATTGCAACATCTCTAATAGGTGGCTGTCCAAATCTCTGCTTCTGCAGCAGCTTACATGGCAGCCTGTTTTGCCATCACAGAGAGCTTGCATCTTGACCTCATTCCCGCTTACAGAAAAAATCGCTTTCAAATCGGAATCAATGGATCAATTGGTCAAAGGATCGTGGTTCCCACTACATTATCCCCAATCACATTTTCTGGCATCTAATTGAATCAAAATAACCCACTTGTGGTTTCCATTCACAAATGAATCGGTTCTATTTAAACTGGTTCCTGAAGCAGATAACCCACTTGTGGTTCACATTGGGAAATGAATCGGTTTAAATAAAATTGGTTCCTGCACAGGACATCCATTTCCGCTTTATTGCATGTCATAATAAACCGATTCCGATCCACATCCGGTTCCCATTTGCATTGAAGTGATTCATTTAAAACCAAATTATGAAATTGAATCCAATTTGGTTCTGGTTCCCACTTGCACAGATTCGATTTGGTTGAAAAGAAACGGGAGGAAATAACGTCAGAGAGACGTGGGTTAAATGGGTCTAGAGCATGTCTCCCTTTTGGATTCACTTCAGTGATTCAGACTAAGTGGGAACCATGCTCATTTAAGCCGGTCTGAACCGAATCATGATCTGGTTTCAAAGGTAGTGGGAATGAGGCCCTTCTTATCTTTTTCAATGAACTCCTTCTTCATCTAGAACAGTGATTTTCAAACTCTGGTCTTCCAGGTGTTTTGGACTTCAGATCCCAGAAGACATAGCCATCTTGGTCTGGGATTCTGGGAGCTGAAGTCCAAAGTACCTGGAAAGCCAAAATCTATATGATTTTGGGCATGAGAAATATATACCAGAAAGGAATACTATAAACCCTCGTAGAAACACATCATAGGTCAAACAATTTGTATTATAGCAGATAGCATGTTATATCAGTAAATAGTGAAAGATTAATATTGTACTAATGTAAAGCCTGATCTATTGATTGGAAGGACGTTTAAACAACTAGGTGCTATTACAAAAAAGACAAACTACAAATCCCTGGATTCTGTAGGATGGAGCTATTGTAGTTCAAGTGGTATCAAGCTGCATTAGTTCTGCAGTGCAGATGCTCGCTAGGTTACACTCCTGGTTATGGGATCGAGGTGTTACAAGTACATCCCTGTTTCCATTTGTGAAATGCCAGAGAGAATGGTTATGTGCTGCCTATATTCAGGGGGAGAGAGACAATTGCATTTTCACTGTTTTGCTTCTTGCCTTTTGTATTTCTTTGAAGTATATTATTAGCAGGGTAGCTTCCCCCCTTAATTATATAGCATTAGAATAGCATTGCTGTCTTTCTCATTTATAGTATCTATAGTTACTACCTCCCCAGTGTGTGCCTGTTACTCTCTCTGAGTACAACTTCCAAAATCTTCCAGGCAGCATTGTGTGTGGGTTAGATAGTCCAAAAAAGGAACTTTTACAGACTCAAGTGTGTATGTGTACATATTAATATATTAATATCCGTTATATTTCTATTCTATCAAAATGGAGAAACTAGTAACAGACAATATATATGGATGCATGGATAGATAGGCAGACAAATACTAGATGGTTTATAGGTGACAATGTATGTACAAGATTGTATTTGCTACAGTTATGTTGTGATACAGTCACCATAAGTCAGAAATTACTTGAAGGCACACAGCAACAACAATGGAGAAATGCAAACAATTAAAAACAACAACAGCAAGAAAAATAATAGTCCAGCACATTGTACCTTGAATAACATTTTTCCGAAAGAAATCAATAAGTCCCTGTCTTCTGTGGTCCCACTAAATATACTTGTGAGGTTGTAGGGGCAAAGAGAAGGGCCTCCCCAGCTGATCTTAAGACATGGGCAGGTTCAGATGGAACAATATAGTCCATCATCGTCACAGATGCTTAGTTAGAATCATTGAATCACAGAATCGTAGAGTTAGAAGAGACCCCAAGGGTCATCCAGTCGAAACCCCTTCTGCCACGAAGGAAATCACAATCAAACCATCCCTGAAAGATGGCCACCCAGCCTCTGTAGAGTCGAAGGCTTTCATGGCCAGCATCCATAGTTTTATGTGAGGCTTTCGGGCTTTCCATGCCAGCAATCTCTGAAGATGCCAGCCACAGATGCTGGTGAAAAGTCAGAAAGGAACTCTTCTAGAACATGGTCACATAGCCCGAAAGCCCCACAAAAACCATCCAGCCTCTGTTTAAAGACCTCCAAGGAAGGAGACTCCACCACACTCCGAGGGAGTGTCTTCCACTATCAAACAGCTCTTACTCTCAGGAAGTTCTTCCTAATGTTGAGATGGAAACTCTTTTCCTGTAGTTTGCATTCATTGTTCTGTGTTCTAGTCTCTGGAGCAGCAGAAAACAAGTTTGCTCCCTCCTCAATGTGACATCCCTTCAAATATTTAAACAGGGCGATCATATCACCTCTTAACCTTCTCTTCTCCAGGCTGAACATCCCCAGTTCCCTAAGGCATTCCTCATAGGGATTCATGGTTTCCAGACCCTTCACCATCTTAGTTGCCCTTCTTTGGACCCTCTCCAGTTTCTCCACATCCTTTTTGGATTGTGGTGCCCAGAACTGGACACAGTATTCCAGGTGGGGCCTGACCAAAGCAGAATAGAGGGGCACTATGACTTCCCTTGATCTAGACACTTATTGCTTCTATTGATGCAGCCTAAAATCACATTGGCCTTTTTAGCTGCCGCATCACATTGTTGACTCATGCTCAACTTGTAGTCTACTTGGACTCCTAGATCCCTTTCACATGTAGTTTGTTAAGCCAGATGTCCCCCATCCTATATCTATGCATTTCATTTTTCTTCCCTAAGTGCAGTACCTTACATTTCTATGAAGGCTCATAGAGACCCAACAGGCAGCTTTCTTGGAAGGTGGGCAACTCTCAGGTATGTCAACGGGATCACAGCCTGTACAGTATTCCAGAGAAAGCCAGTGTGATCTGCTCAGCCATGGAAATCCACTAGGTGACCTTGGGCAACTCATAGCCTCAGAAAAAGGCAAGGGTAAAATTCCTCTGAATGAATCTTGAAAGCCTACTGCAGTCTTGCAGCTTGACTGTTGGGAAACTTGGGGAGACTTGGATACAAATTTTCATGGAAATCTACTGGGTGGCTTTTAAAACAATTACACAAAAATGCATTTTTCCATCTTAAGTGCAGTACCTTAAATTTCTCCATATTGAAATTCATTTTGTTAGCTTTGGCCCAGCTTTCTATTCTATTAAGGTCATTTTGAGTTTTGATTTTCTCTGGGGTATTAGCTATTCCTCCTAATTTGGTGCCATCTACAAATTTGATAAGTATGCCTTCTATTCTTTCATCTTGATAAAGATGTTGAATAGCATGGGGTCCAGAAGAAAACCCTTTGGGGCCCCACTGGTCACTTCTCTCCAGGATGAAGGAGAGAAGCCATTGCTGGGCAGCCTTTGGGTCCAGCCAGTCAACCAGTTACAAATCCATTTAACAGTTGTATGGCCCAACTCACATTCAGACAACAGGTGATATTTCCCTCTCCTCTTTTCCTACATAGGAAACCTTACTGTCAGAGAACTCCAAAGAACAGTAGGACTGCTGCTCTTTTCGGCAGAAGGGAAGCCTTTGATTTCTTTGGACAGCTTCCTCCAAACCTGGCCTCTTCCAGACATGATGCAGGACTACAACCACCAGCATGCCAACTGGGGAAGGTGGGAGCTGTAATTGCACATGTCTGTAAGATGCCAGGTTTGGAGGAAGCTGCATTAGGAGAAAGGAAGGGGGAAGAAATAGCTGGGGCATCTCTTACCATGCCCTCCATGCCCATGAGCCGTCCGGACAGTGGCAGCACCCAGGGCTCCTCTTCTGGTCAAGATCCCCAGGCGCGTGGACATCAGCGACAGCATCTGCAGAATGGAAGCAGAGACACGATCCATGTGAGAAGGTGGCATAATGCCACACCAGAGCAGAAGGGAGTCACAGCGATGTGCTTAAAAGCATGAATTGCACAGCACTCCATCAGCACTTTGGATGGACCATGGGAAAACCAGTCCTCCCAGTCAATCTCCCAGTCATCTCTCAGAATATGAGTCCTCCACAGCCTCCTGCTTTGGCCCTACTGTGCAGGCAGGCAAAAAACATATTAGAAAATGGTTTCTGGTGCCACAAAAAGGAGTTGAGGCCACATGTGGCCCGTGGACCACACTTTCCCAATAAATCATGGTTTGTGCTAACCATGATTTGTTACTTATGTCACTAACTGCACCACAGATGATCAAACAAACCATGGTTTGTCCTCCTCATTTCTGATTTATTCCCACTCTCCACCTGGGCTTTGTCAGATTCTATTTGAGGGTGAGGAAAGAATGAAGGAAACAAGCCAGAAACAAATGAGGTGGGGAAGCATATGACCTAAACAAGCCATGGTTTAAACAAACCACGTTATGTGTGCCAAGAATAAACCGTGGGTTCACATTGTGTTCTCGGGCTGCTTTACAGATTGTAGCTTTTTAGCAGCAGTGTATTCTCACATCACAAGCCAGATTTTGAAAAACTACACCAGGGCTTGTTGTGACCTATATCAGAGCAAACGGAGCCCAAATGGTGACCATGTTGAGTGTCAAGAAAGAGTTGCCGCAGTCACCCTAGAGTTGACTGGTAAATGTGTGATGTCTCTTTGCTTCCTTGGTTGCTGTCTATCGCCGTCCATCTGACCTCTTTAGCCAGTGCCTGCCTTTGGCGACATCCACACTGCAGAAATAATGCAATTTGGTACTGCTTTAACTTCCAGGGCTCAGTGCTATGGAATTCTGGGGTTCATCACTCTGTGAGATATTTAGTCTTCTCTGTCAGAAAGCTCTGGTGCCACAACAAACTTCAAATCCCAAGGTTCCATAGCATTGAGCCATGGCAGTTAAAGAGGTGTCAAACTGCATTATTTCTGCAGTACAGACCCAGCCTAGGGGTAATGCATCCCATCCTTTTTTTCTGCCTGTGGCTCCCATTTTGACTCTGGATGTGTTAGACAACGACAACAACAACAACAACCACCCACCTCTTTGGATCTTCCAAGGAGGGACTGGCCCCATTTGGAGAAAGGGAAGGCTTTCCCACTTGTTCCAAAAATGTACAGAGGCTGCATCTGCACTGTGAAAATAATCCAGTTTGACACCACTTTACCTGCCATGATTCAATGCTATGGAATTCTGGGAATTGTAATTTGTTGTGGCACCCCGAGCTCTCTGAGAGAGAAGGCTAAATATCCCCCAAAACTACAATCCCCAGAATCCCATGCCATAGCAGGTAAAGTCAAGTCAAACTGGATTATTTCTGCAGTGCAGATGCGGCCAGAAAGAAGCTGTACCCATTGCAGAACTTGGAAATTTACTTTTAATAAGTAATTAGTTTTGTTTTGCCTCAACAATCATACATTGTTGTTAATTTTTACAATGTTGAAAAATATAACCCTTCTTCTTGCTTTTCTGGTACTTTCCATTACTGTACTTTTTAAAGAAGGGAAATACTATCCCTCTACCCCGCTATTAAAAGAGGAAATAGCTCACTTTTTAAAGAGGAAAAATACAAAAGGGCAGCATAAACATGGAAATGTTTTTAAAGTGTAACTTTTGAAAGTAACTCGTTACATCAATAATGTAAGTTCACATTCACTCATTATGATGCTTTTGAAATAGGGTTTCCGTTTCTGAAAAGTAACTGGGGGCCCATTCAGACTACGTTATAAACCGGTTAGCAAACCGGTTTAAAATCAAGAAGTTCACACTGAAACTGGATTTAACACTACTGAATCCGGATTTTGCACACCCGTAGCGGGGTAAATCCCCCATAACCCAGGTTTTCCCAAAGCGGGTTTTTTCCCGTTTCTTTTGGGAAAACCCGGTTTGCGGGGAATGTGAACTTGGCTCCGATCACGATCGGGTCAAGTTCAGGGGAGGGGAAAAGACCAGGGGGAGGAACATCCCTCCTCTCCAGGCAAAATCGGGCACTCCAGCATTTTTAAAATATTTTTTTAACTGTATTTTTAAGTAATTATTTATTTTATTATTTTATTTATTTTAGAGTTATTTTATTTTTTATTTATTTATTGTATTTTATTGTATTTTATTTATTAGTAATTTAATTGCATTCAATTGTATTATATTTTAGTATTTTTTAAATATTTTTTAATTTCTTATTTTTTATTTATTATTTTTTTCAGTTTGACAGCTTATGCGCATTCTACGAGGCTCTGTTCCCATCGAAGTTTATGAATGGGGAAAAAGGGAAACTCCTGTCCATATATGGATTGTGGTTCCCTTTCATGGGGCCCTTTAAAAATTGAAAGGGAGCCCCAATCCATATATGGACAGGAGTTTCCCTTTTTCCCCATTCATAAAATTCGATGGGAACGGAGCCTCGTAGTATGCGCATAAGCTGTCAAACTAAAAAAAAAATTAAAAAATATATAAGAAATTAAAAAAACATTTAAAAAAATACTAAAATAAAATACAGTGACTCAGGTCAAGTTCAGGGGAGGGGAAAAAGCCGGGGGGGGGGGGGACATGCCTCCTCTCCTGGCAAAATTGGGCACTCCTGATTTTTTTTAATATTTTTAATGTATTTTTTATTATTATATTATATTATAATATATTTATATATTATATTATATTATATTGTATTATTTTATTTTATTTTATAGTTATTTCATTTATTATTTATTTCATTGTATTTTATTGTATTTCAGTGTATTTTATTGCATTTCATTTCTTAGTAATTTACTGGGTTTTTTTGTATTTTTTTGGTATTTTTTAAAATATATTTTTTTCTTTTTTTCCCCCATTGACAGCTGTAATTCGCTTTGGCTGTTCCGTTTTTATGAATGGGGCAGAGGGGAAACCCCTGTCCATATATGGACAGGGGTTCCCTTTCAGGGCCCCATTCATTCTTTAAACTGGAAGGGAATGAATGGGGCCCTTTTAAAGGGAACCCCAGTCCATATATGGACAGGGGTTCCCCCTCTGCCCCATTCATAAAAACGGAACAGCCAAAGCGAATTACAGCTGTCAATGGGGGAAAAAAAGAAAAAAATATATTTTAAAAAATACCAAAAAAATACAAAAAAAATCCAATAAATTACTAAGAAATGAAATGCAATAAAATACACTGAAATACAATAAAATACAATGAAATAAATAATAAATGAAATAACTATAAAATAAAATAATACAATGAAATATAATATAATATAATATATAAATATATTATAATATAATATATAAATATAATATAATATAATATATAAATATTATATTATATTATAAATATAATATAATAAAATATTTAATAAAATATTTTATTTAATAAAATAAAATAATACAATATAATATAATATAATATATAAATATAATATAATATAATATATAAATATTATATTATATTATAAATATAATATAATAAAATATTTAATAAAATATTTTATTTTATAAAATATATATTAAATTTAAAAATAAAAAAAATATTGAAACATATAGTAAATAATAATTTAAAAAGTACTGGGAGGAGGAGGAGGAGGAGGAGAGGAAAGGATCGCCTCAATCCGCACCGCTCCCAGCCAAATGCTTCATGCGCATAAGCTGTCAAATATTTAAAAATATAAAAAAAAAAACACAAGCATCTCGCGCGGCCAATGGCCGCATCAGACGTCACCATGACATCATTTGATTGACAACCAAGAGGCTCCATCTTTAATCGGTACTTTTGCATGTATGAACTTCGTTGGGGTAAAATGCACCGGGAAGCCTCAATGGGGGCAAAAGATAGTATGAACTCCTCTCTGGATAGAATCGGTTTGCCACGATCGATCTCATCTGGATCAAACCAGGGCAAATGGGCTAGTCTGGATGGGGCCTGGCTATAAGTAGCTACATTACTTGTAACATCACTTCCAGGTTCTTCTGGATATACAGTTCCTTTCCAGATCTCGGAGAAAGGACTTTTCAAACGCCAGCTCCCAGCATCCTAATTAGCTCTGGCTGCGTTCACACTGGAGAAATAAACCGGTTTAAGTGCCATGGCTCAATGCTGTGAAATTCTGGGAATTGTAGTTTGTTGTGGGGCCCAGAGCAGAGCGGAGCTCCGCTCTGGACCCCACAACAAACTACAATTCCCAGAATTTCACAGCATTGAGCCATGGCACTTAAACCGGTTTATTTCTCCAGTGTGAACGCAGCCTACGTTGCTTGCGGGATTTAGGGATTAATCGTGCAAAGGTGCAGGGCTCACAGGGGCCAGACAAGCCCTGACACACAGACACAAACACACACCCCTTGGTGAGTAACAATTGACATGCTGCGAGAATGTCAGAAAAGGGCTGCTTGCTTTCGGGTCCATATTTAGGCGAGGAAGAAATTCTGCAACATATAACACTAAAAGCTGCTTTCCAGAGCAAAACAGTATTCCCTCCAACTGCCCTGGTTTGGCCGGGACATTCCCAATTCATCCTCTGTCATCCCATTTTTTAAAGTGCTTTTAAAATGTCCCGGTTTCTTTCTCCTCCTCCCACTTTCCCTCTTTGTCTTCAGCTTACTTCAGATGCTGCAGACTGAGTTGAAAGTACAAAAGGAGTTTGCACTAAATTAACTCAATAGCAGCCGGGAAAGGAGAGACGGGGCCCTTCCCAGTAGACTCAGGCAAAAGCAACCTGCTGCAGCTTCTCCTAGCTTGTGTCTTCTTCCCTACTGTAATGTACTTGCTATTATTGTGTGTGTGTGTGTGTGTGTGTGCACGTCCTGTGCCTTCAAGTCGTTTCTGACTTCTGGTGAACCTAAAGCAAACCTATCATGGGGTTTTCTTGGCAGGATTTGTTCAGAGGTTTGCCATTACCCTCCTCTGAGGTTGAGAGAGTGTGACTTGCCCAAGGTCACCCAGCGGGTTTCATGGCCAAGCTGGGAATCGAACCCTGATCTCCAGATGCAAAGTCCAGTGTTCAAACCACTATGCCACACTGGCTGCCGTCGTCGTCGTCGTCATCATCATCATCATCTATTCTTCTTCATCATCTTCATCTTCTTCTATTTATTTATATCCTGCACCCCCCCCAAAAAAAATTGGGACTCAAAGCAGCTTACAATTCAAAAGAATGGGATTAAAAACATACAAAAGTTAGCATTATAATAGAACTAAACTGTTATAGTATGAAAATACATCAAAATACAAAGATACAGCCATGTTAATCTGTCGAATCAGTACATAGAGAGATTTTGTTGCCAACTTCTTTCTTTCAGTTAGTCTCAAATGTGCTACAGTATGAAAATACATCACTCAGTTATAAGAATAAAATGTAATTTTATTTTGCCATCTTGACCATACTCTGATATTGTTTGGCCCTGGTTTTCATCTGTGAAATGCTGGAGGGAATGCATTGTTTGTGCAATGAGATGCTGACCTCTCTTTATTGTTCTCTCTCACACACACACACATACACACACACACAACCAGTCCAATTTTTGAGATGTCCCATGTCCCCCAGCTTCTTTCTCTGGGGCAACATGGAAGGCATAGTGGACCATGACTCTAGAGAACAGAGTTTGAATCCTGGCTCATCCCTGAAACTGACTGGGTGACCTTGGGCAAGTCACATTCTCTCAGCCTCAGAGGATGGCAACGGAAAACCCCCTCCGAAGAAACTTGCCGATATAACTCCATGGAATGTTTGCCTTAGGGTCACCATAAGCTGGCAACGGCTTGAAGGCACACAAGAACAAACATGGAAAGGAGGTGTGCGCATGACCTGATCAGGGACACTTGCCCAGGTTAGGTATCCTCTTCTCTGGAGACACACTGCAAGTGCCACCCAGGTATTCATGCTACCAAGAGGACCTTTACCAGGGACACTGAGATTCCCAGGGCTTCTGCTAGCTGCCCTCCAGACCTATGGGACTTCACTTCCCATCCTATTGGCCTTTGCTGGCTGAGGACGATGGGGACTGCAGTCCAACACATCTGGAGGGCCGCAGGGCCACAGAAGACTGTTCTGCAGCAACCATCAGAAAGCCTGGGGGTCCATAGACACCCTCTCCCAAGTCACCCTAGGGCTCAAGTAGGAAATATTTTGCATGGGGACTGTCTATCCTGGATCAGATCAACGCTGAGAGTATGCTGACCCCAGAGAGTCATATGTTGAGCTCAGAAACAAAGGAAATGTGTGTGTGTGTGTGTGTGTGTAAGAGAGAGAGTTATCTTTTGTTTAATCTTAGCATATGGTATAGGGTTGTTGTTATTGTTCTGACTTACAGTGATCCTAAGGTGAACCCTATAATGGGAATTTCTTGGCAAGTTTCTTCAGAAGGGGTTTGCCAATGCCATCCTTTATGGCTGAGTGTGACTTGCCCAAGGTCACCCAATGTGTTTCCATGGCTGAGCCGGGATTTGAACCCTAGTCCCCAGAGTCATAGTCCATTATTCAAACCACTACACCATGCTGGCTTCTCATGGTATGGAATGGACATTCTCTACATTCTACTATTGTGGCATAGTGTTTTTGAGTGATGGACTGAGACTCTGGAGACTAGCGTTTTTTTCCTGGCTTGGCCACGGGACCCACTGGGTGACCTTCGAGTCACAAACCCTCAGCCTTAGAGAAGGCAATGGCAAATCTCTTCTGAACAAATCTTGCCAAGAAACCTTAGAGTTGCCACAAGCTGGAAATGACTTGAAGGCACACAATAACAACAACCCCTGTATCACACAGTATTGGACGATATGACCCTGGAGATTTTGGACTGCCCAGCTTTTCAGTGTGTGAACTTTTCAGCGTGCCCACCTGAAGCTGCCCTCCTTCTGCCCAGCCTTGCTCATAAGACGCCAAGGGCCCCACCTCCCTCTGGGTCCTCCAGTCTCCCAGCTTCCCCTGGGCCTGGCTGAGCGCCACTGAAATCTAAGCAAGGTAGCCACCAGCTGGACAAATGTCCTCTCTGACCTCTAGCCATGCCAAGTGAGGCAGAGGGGCTGGAATAGCCTGAGACAAATAATACCCACCCAAGGCCTTGGAGGCATTAAGGGGGACCTAGGAGCCAGCTGATGCAAAACTGGGGACCGCTAGTGAAATATTAGATCCCTCTGTTTGACCATGAGGGGTGTGGGTGTGCATGCAAATAGAATTCGGGGTGCCATGGAAGTATACAAGGCAGCGTGGGCATCCAAGAAATGCAAGAGCCGAGCTTTGATTCCTGTTTCCCCCACCTCTTGTTTTAGAAACTCAGTTTGCAAAGAAGGGAAATCTGGACTTTAAGAGCGAGCGAAGAAAGTTTGCTGGCGCAATTGTTCAATTGCAGAGGGAGTGCAGCGTCCAAGTACAGTAAAAGGGGCAAAGCAGAGAGAAAATGGACTCAGAGAAGGGTCCAGCAAAGAGAGGGAAACCTCCCCCTCTCAGGCCCAAACTTGTGGCTAAGCTTTCTTTCCTCTGACCGGCCCCTGGGGCTAGCTGGAAGTTAGTGTTCCATGCCAGCTGGGCTCCAAGGTGTCAGAGATCCAGATGCCAAGGCATAGCCAAGCCAAGCCAGAGTGGGCACGGCTGGGAAAGACAGTGGCACTTACCGTGGGGCCGAAAACAGAGCTGCAGCCGACGTGGGAAATGGAGGCAGCAACAGGCTCCTTTTTGGATCCAGAGAGCGGCTGCCTGGAGGCTGGCAGGAGGCCAAGGCTCCAACAGCTGCCAAAGAAAGGACTCTTATTATAGAACAGGCCTGGACCAAGCGAAGGGGACGGATCTGGGCATCCGGGCCCCTTCGCCTCTCCTCTCTGTGGCCTCTTTGTCTGCAAGGGAAAGGAGATGGGTCTTTCTCTGCCCAATCTGCCTGACTGGGCACCTTCCTGGGTGCCCTGGCATTCCCAGCCTTGGCCCAGAATGTTCTCTAAGGATGGATAGTTAGGAACAGAGGCAGGGTGGACAGGGCTAGCCAAAGGTCAAATCCTAGCCAGGCACACACACACACACACCCCTCCTCTTCCTTTGCACAAACACAAAAAACGCAGACAGAAAGTGCACTCCAAGCTAATAGTCCTCGAAACAGCTGGCCGAGCAGAAGGGCTGAGCTTGGAAACAGTTGAAGGCTTTCACGGCTGGCATCCACAGTTTTTTGTGGGTTTTTCAGGCTCTGTGGCCATGTTCTAGAAGAGTTTATTCCTGATGTTTTGCCAGCATCTGTGGCTGGCATCTTTAGAGATGGTGAAACATAAGGAACAAACTCTTCTTGAACATGGCCACAGAGCCCAAAAACCTACAAAAAACTTTGTAAACAGTTCTTTTTTGTCTGGACTTCTCAGCCATCTAGGGCTTCTGGGAGTTGCAATCCTCCAAAAAGGCATTGCTTGCAAACTCTGAGAAGAAGGGAAAGGGAAAGGAAAGCCCTTGGAAGGCAATGCAAGAAGCCTGAGTTTGCCATTTCCAAAAATTGGTGTCAGGAGCGGCATATGCCTCTTGCCTGACATAAAATATGATAAGTATGATACAGTAGGAAAGAGTATGACGGAGACTTTGAGATCTCAGAGTCCAGTGCTGAAATAACAGAGAAATCTTGCCTGTCATAACAGTGTGGGGAAATTGGTATGATGGGTTATGCAGTAGAAAAAAATATGACAGAAACTTGGAGATCTCAGCCCCCATTGCTGAGATAACAGAGAAGGAGGCAAGAATGAATCAAGCCTGTCCAAGTGTGAGTTTTTAAAAAGTGTTTGTAATAACTTGGAAAGGGCAGGTATGGGAACGGGAGGGGACAACGTGTTACTAATCATAATAAATAACAATTAAGCCCACCTGAAATTTGATATCTGTATGGTTTAATTAGGCACTTTTAACATTTGCTGGACTCAGTTGTGACAATGAACATCCCAGGATCGGAGCCACAGTTTTTTTAATAAGGCTTTTCTGAGTTTTTACTACTGACACCTGCGTTTTCTGAACTTGTTATCCTGACTGCCAGATTCCCCTTGTAATTGTTTTTGCAAAGTGCTTTGCAGTCTTCATCAGGATCACTCATGTAGGAAACCTTTCTGTGTCCATTTGACACAAATGATCATGGAGACCCAGCCCTCTGAGTTACAAGCCTCACATACTTCATGGATTGCAGGTATTGGTTGTAATTTCCTAGCTGGGAAAGAAATCCATTCCATACATGCTCAGAGAGCTCTTTACTTTATTGTGACTGCCTTCATTTCACTTCATTACTGTTTATTGTGGCTGCCTTCATTTCGCATGACAGTTGGTTTAAACCAGTGATTCCCAAACTTTAGTCCTTGAGGTTTTAGGATTTCAACTCCCAGAAGCCCCAGTCAGTTTGATCAATAGTCAGGAATTCTGGGAGCTGGAGTCCAGAAAAATCTGAGAACCAAAATTTGGGAACCAACAAACAGGTAAAATGTCATTGAAACCACTGAAGAATTATCATAAGACTGGAGCTGAGCCCTCCAAGAAGAAATGAAAGATGGGTGCAATCTATCCCACGTGCAGCTGGTATTATCTATTGTATTTTGTATTTAGTGTTTGTGTGTGTAGCTTTTTTTTTCTTTTTGTATTGTAGTTTACTATTGTATTTTACTATTGCATTTTTAGTGTTGCATTTTAGCCTTGTATTCTAGTCTTGCATTTTAGCATTTTATACTGAAGTAGTTAGAAATGTTTTATTCTGTTGTAAAGCACCATGTAGATCAATGGTGCTATATAAATCAATGATGATGATGATGATGGGCACATGGAGGCGAGGAGGCCTTCTGCTTATCAGATTGTTCATTGCCAGAGGTAATTGAATGACACTGAAGGCAAGAAGTAATTTGGTCTCGCTCTGGTTTTGCTCTCAGGCATTGTTACTACCCCAATAGCCTCTTTTATCTTTAATTGAACTTTGATATCAAACCCCATCCTGAAAGGGGTACCTTGTCATGTAGGCCTGGATGGGAAGCGCCTGGTGGGATTCGGCCTGGAAGAACTAAGGGCACGTAAGCAAAAAGGTATCCTTTGAAGTTAAAATCTATTCCTCCAGTTTCAGAGGCAAAGATGGCTCTGCCATTTGTCACCATCAGGACATCAAAAAGACAAGAAGCCATATGGATCTGCCACCTCTTTTATTTAGAATGGCAACATTTTGTGACACAGGGGCTTGCTCTTTCCTCTCCATGGAAATTTGCCCCTCTCAAGTTCCCACGAATCTGCCCACAAAGTAAGAAAGTATAAAGGAGGGCTGTTTGTTTTCAGTCTCTCGGGTGAAGTCAGAAGCCATGGTGTTACCTGGACTCCTCAGAATCGCTAGCATGCTGGGTCCACTTTCTCTGCAATTTCCCCTCTGATCTGGACTTCTGGAGTCTGCATTGGTAATGTATATCTCATCCTTCTAATCTCTATCCTTTTAAACCTACTTTTAATCTGTTAGCTCTTGTCTGAGTATGTGCTTTGTGTGAATGTTGTAATCCCTTTTGCTGTAGCAATGAAAATACATTTAACTGGCATTCTGGAATCTGGTTCTTGGATGTAGATGTAGGTAAAAGACCCCCTGCTTTTTGAAGGTATTGAAAAGCCTTCTCGCTGCTCCCTTGAGATAATTAATTAATTCCCTTATAAAATTAATTGGGAGCAATTTAGGTAACAGCATCACGATAGCCAAAGGAAACCTGACTATATTTGGCAATTCCGCAATTGCGGTGCTGCTACAGGGAAGGCCTTGCCACGTGTACCCAGAGGTAGCCTAGTCTTATGGGGTGGCATGCAACAGGGCATTCACTGAGGACATGAGATTTTGGGTAGGCTTATATGGGATGCCCCTGATCAGAAACTTTCAACATTAGCTCTTCTTTCCTGCTCCATAGAACCCCTTCTTCTAACCCAGTGGTTCCCAAACTTTGGTCCTCCTGACATTTTGGACTTCAGTTTCCAGAATTCCTGATTATTGGCCAAACTGGATAGGGCTTCAGGGAACCGAATTCCAAAAACCTGGAGGACCAAAGTTTGGGAAACACTGCCCTAATGCAACCTCTTCCAAACATGTTGCACTACAGTTTCCAGAATCCCACAGCCAGCTGGGAGTTGTAGTCTAACACGTCTTGGGAGAATTGCAGCTGCACATACACACACACACACACACACACTTGGGGAAGACTGTTCAGTCAGGTAATGCATCTCTCTTCAGCCAGAAAGTACACTTTAGAAAAGTAAATCATCATCATCATCATCATCATCATCATCATCCCATTCTTTTCTCAGAACTGGGACCCAGAGCAGCTCACAACATTAAAAGTACAAAGGAAGTGCAAACTTTTTTTAGAAAGTAAACTTTATTAAACACATTATATATAATACAAAAAAAGAGGGAAACACCTCCATTCTGAATAAGGAAGGCAAGTTGTGCTCATTTCGTAGGCCTGACCCACAGGACCTTTGAAATCTTTGCTCTAAATCAGAGGTGGGGCCTCCAGATGTTGTTGGATTGCAACAGCGAAGTATAATTCCCAGAATTCGATTGCACTGACCCATGGTACTTAAAGTGGGGCCGAACCAGATTATTTCTGCAGCGTGGATGCAATCCCAGAAAAGCAAGCAGGGAACAGAAGGGAATGTGCAGGAAAAGAGTACAGACCTAGAGCAAGGCTGGATATGTCTAGATGGGGAGCAAAATTCAAAAGTCACAGCAAAACTAGGGAAAACCCTTCCCCTTCTTTAAAACAATTGTTAAAAGATGTGTGCTTCTGCAATGGAATTCATTGTCCCCAGTAAATGTTGGGAGAGGGGAAGGTGATATTTGTAGCATTTCCAAAGTGTAGTATTTAGGATAGTTAGGAGGGTGCCTGGTAGTGATGTCACTGGCACTGTCATATACGTCGCTGTGAAACCAATAGGGTCAGTCATTCACTTCAGACCAGGTTCTGCTTTTTCATTTGGAGACAGAGAAAATCACATTTCTTTAGCATCTCCATGTCACCGCATGAATGTCACAGATGCAGCAGCAAGTCAGCAACAGATGTGCTAGCAATGGAGAGGCTTGCAGTTGGTACTTCTGTCATGTGAGGAGCCACCACAAAGCAGTCCCATAACACTTCCAAGAAAGGCCCATGCGGTCGTAGCTCTGTTAATCCCCATCATAAGTCATTAGATCATCACCCAAGTATCTGTTGTGGAAGGAGACTCCTCAGAACTCGGCCTTGAGGTGGATGTTGGGGGGAGCTGAAGATGCAGGTCTGTTTCTATTACCATGTAGCCCTGTGGACAGGAAAACCAAGATAATAAGATTCTACATTGTTCCTCTCTCCGTTTTTAGAGCTTTTGTCAGCTTTGAAATCAATACCGTGTCCTGTTCTGGGCACCACAATTCAAGAGGGATGTGAATCATAGAATCCTAGAGTTGGAAGAGACCCTATTCCAACCCCATTGTGTCATGCAGAAACACAGAAATAAAACACCCCCTGTGACCGATGACCATCCAAATTCTGCTTAAAAACCTCCCCAGAAGGAGACTCCACCACTCTTTGGGGCATTGTATTCCACTGTCAAACAGCAATTACTGTCAGGAAGGTCTTCCTAATGTTTAAGTGGAATCTCTTTTCCTAAAGCTTGCATCCATTGTTCCAGGTCTTATTCTCTGGAGCAGCAGAAAACAAGCTTGCTCCCTCCTCAATATGACACCCCTTCAAATACTTATGCAGGGCTATCATGTCAACACTTATCCATCTCTTCTCTAGGCTAAACATCCCCAACTCCCTAAGTTGCTTCTCAAAGGGTTTAATAGTTTCCAGACCCTTCATCATTTTGGTTGTCCTCCTATGGACGTACTTCAGCATTTCAACATCCTTTTTGAATTGTAGTGCCCAGAACTGGATGCAGTATTCCAGGTGAGGGCTGGCCAAAGCAGAATAGAGGGGTATTATTTCCTCAATGTGAGGCATGTTCAGAGGAGAGCAACCAAAATGGTGAAAGGTCTGGAAACCCCTAAGTCCTATGAAGTACAGCTTAGGGAGCTTTGGAGTTTATCACATGGGAAGAATTTCTCCCAATTTCGAATGGAGCCAATTCGAATTCATGTAAATTTGCTAGTTTAGTGAATTTATGTGAGTTCTAGTTGCGTTCGGAATGTGTTCAGAGTGACTTCCCATTCCCCGAAAATGACCCCCCATTGCCCGAAATTGCGTGAGATAAGTTATTACGCAATTACATGAAACCCCATGATTGCGTTCGGATTGCCTTTGGAGTATACCCCCAAATTCCCTTGTGTGATAAACTCCTCTGAGTATCTTTACCCTGGAGAAGAGAAGCTTAAGGGGTGACATGATAGCCATGTTTATATTTGAAGGGATGTCATATTGAGGATGGAGAAAGCTTGTTTTCTGCTCCTTCAGAGACTGGGAGATGGATTCAATCTACAAGGAAATCTCATTCATCTACTTTGAAACAGTGAGCACCAAAGATAAAGAGTACAGTAGAGCCAAAATATGCTCAACTACTGGTGGTAAAGCTACTGGTTTCTACTGGTTTCCACTTAAACCTTAGGAAGAATTTCCTGATGGTAGGAGCTTTTCAATAGTGGAATATGATGCGTCCTTGGAGGGTGGTGGAGTCTCCTTCTCTGGAGGTTTTTAAACAAAGGCTGGATGGCTTTTTGTCACAGAGACTGCAGAAAGGGTATGACTGGGGTCTCTTCCAACTCTAGGATTCTATAATTTGGGGTATTTTTTTTTAAAATGCTCCTTTTATTCCCTAAAAGCATTTATAACAGTGAAGTAAGTGGGGGGGGGGGGGGGGACCAATTATTGCAGGAATGATTACCAACTGTGTATAATTATGACCTGGCTCACACTATTCCATAGAATGCTAATGTGCAAACAGTGACTGGCAAAATGTCTAGATCCCACGTATCTTTCCTTTTCAAAAATCGCTACTTAGTGTTTGGGGGTGTAGAGACTCTCTCTCCAAGGAACTACACAATTTTCAGCTCTCTGTTTTAGGTTGGGGGGTGGGTTGCATGGCTCTCTAGATGTTAATGCTGGGTAGAGTGGAAGACAATAGGAAAAATCCACAATGTGGATGGATTGACTCAACAAAGAAAGCCACTGTTTGCCCTGATTTTGCAAGACTTGGGGCCCTTTCACACTACACCATTATAGCACTATGTTTTCACTATAACTGTCATGGCCACATTCTATGGTGTGTCCTTGGATTTACAGTTTGGTGAGATGCTTGATGTCTCTGGCTGAGTTTTCTAAATGGTACTCCCTAAACTACAAACTCTAGGAATCCATACGCCGAAACCACAGAATGCCATTTAAAGTGGAATAACAGTGCTACAGTGTAGTGTAAAAAGGCCCCTAAGCAGGGCTGTGCATGATGGGACCTCTTGGAAGTCTCTCATTCAGAAGGTCACCATAAACTGATTTGACAGCAAATAACAACAACAACAACAACAACAACAACAATGGTCTCAGTAATGGAGGCAGGGGATCAAAGCAACCCTGGGTTTGCAGACAAGGCTGAAACCCTGCTCCTTCTCTCTCTCTTTAGGCAAATACCTCATGCATTGTAACTTTGGGATTCATCACACTAGCACCATCAATGTTGGGAAGAATCACTCCGCTCTTAAGGTTTCCTAAAGAAATACAAAGAATGGCAATGAGAAGAGAAAAAGAAGTATTGGTCATGCAGTCATAGAAGGGGAGAAGGAGAAGGTGAAGTGAACATTCTCAATAAGGACAAAATCATTCCAGACTCACTGTTGACTGTCGATAATGCCAATGGTCCAAATAATTTCAGGAGATTCTCCAGATGCGTCACCTGTGCAACACAAAGAGGGCTAGAGTGAGTAGGTGCAAAGGGTATGGGACAAAGAGAGGTCCACCAGGGGCCATATAATCTGTTACACAACTGAGCCAAGACACCAGTGTGCAGCCAAGTGCAATGCATACCTGAATGTGCAATGGCAGGGTTAAAAACACTGAATGGCTCAATGCCCCACTTACAGGGAAGCCATCCAGCCACCACTGGGTCAGTGTTGAAGACCTGTACTGCAAGAAATGATGAAGGTGACAAAACCAGAATTAGTGGACTCCACCTTAATCTTGTCCTTGGCTTCCCTGTGTAATGGCCACCTTGCTCTACTAATCCTGGTGGTCACAGACTGCCACTGTTCCAATCCCATTGCAAGTATTTCCCTACCACCACTGCTATGGGACCTTTTGTTATCCACAAAGGAGTTCTCTAGCATTGGTGTGATCAAACCAGACAACACAACACACCCAAGGGGGACAAATGTACAATTTTATTTGCTCCAGTAGTATCAGAGGTCTAGTGAGCAAAAGACTGATACAAAGGGAAAGACTCAAGCATTCAGGCATATATACATTTCAATGTGATAATCCCAAAGCACTATCTGTCTCTGAATTGCTACTGTGTTATTAATAGCAGGTCACATTTTAGCAATTTGTCTTATCCCTTCCATACAACTCAAGCTCTGCCCCACTCACCTTGATATCTCCAATGTTGGACTTCTCCAACCCCAGGTGAAACCTGTTGGACACAAAGGTTGGGGAGTGAGAGAAGAGTCAGGGACATGTTTATGACCTTTGGAAACCACAGCACTATAAGATGCTTCCAGATGAATGGCTCTTACTATTGGTGGCAGCTGGTGCCTCCATGCAGCAAAAATGCTCCAGGCCTGAATTTGAATTTTTAAAGAATTAGTAGTAGTAGTAGTAGTAGTAGTAGTAGTATTTATATAGTGCTGTAAATTTACACAGTGCTGTACATACAATCTTATAATTAGAAGGATCCTTGCCCTCAGGCTTACAATCTAAAAGAGACAACACAAAAGGAAAAGGGGAAGGGGATGGGAAGGGGATGAGGTCCAGTAGTTCTTCTCTCCCTCTGGGGCCTGGACCAAGGAAGATGGAGTGGAGGGAGGGCTTGGGTTTTTAAAACATAGTTAAGAGGAGGCATCCTGGGGCAGATGGCACAATCCTGGGAACACTTCCCTAAACAATATAGTCTTTAACTTAATTTTGAATCTGGTTAGGGAAGTGATGAGGCGTATATGTGGGGGAAGAAGGTTCCAGGAGTGAGGGGCAGCAAGTGAGAAAGGACGAATCCCGGACAGGGCAGTGGGAATTCTCGGCTGGGACAGGAGACCTTGACTACCAGAACGGAGGGTACGAGGAGGAATGTAAGGAGAAAGAAGGTCAGACAAGTAAGCAGGGGCCAGTCCGTGGAGGGCTTTGAAAGTCAATAATAAAAGCTTGTGCTGGATGCGGAAGGGGAGGGGGAGCCAGTGAAGGGAGGATAAAAGAGGAGAAACATGGTCAAAGCAGCGAGCAGATGTGATAATATGTGCAGCTGAGTTCTGGACAGAGATTAAAGGATGGAGGTGAGAGAGGGGAAGCCCTGTCAGAAGAAGGTTACAGTAATCTAGTCGTGAAACCACTAGGGCATGGACCAGAGTCTTGGCAGTGGAGGCTGAGAGGAAAGGATGGATTTTAGCAATATTGTAAAGGGAGAATCTACAGGTCTTGGTGGTGGCCTGAATCTGGGGAATAAACGACAGAGAGGAATCAAAGATGAAACCAAGACTGCGGGCTTGCTGAACCGGATGGATAGAAGTGCCATCAACAGAAACAGAAAAGGAGTATTGAAGGGTGGGCTCAGGTGGGAAGATGAGAAGCTTTTTCTTAGACATGTTGAGCTTCAAGAGCCGATGCCACTGAGAGATGGCAGCCAGACAAGAGGAGACTTGCTGTTCAAGCCCCGGCGAAAGGTCAGGGGTAGAGAGATATAGCTGAGTGTCATCGGCATACAGATGATAGGAGAAATCAAAAGAACTGATGAGTTTACCAAGGGACAATGTGTACAAAAGGGGACCCAGGACAGAGCCCTGAGGAACTCCAACAGATAAGGGAACAGAGGAGGAACAGAGGAACAAAGATCTACCTATGGTGCTGAATGCTATTCTCAAAAGAGGGGTATGGCCTTGGATAGCCCTCTTAAAGTTCACTCTAAAATCCAGAATGAATTCACCAACATGAAATTGTTAGACAGTGGATAGACTGCCTTGGAAATAATGGACTCTCCTTCTTTGGAGGTTTTTAAACAGAGGTTGGATGGGCATCTCTTGGGAGTGTTTTAGCTGTGTAATATTGCATGGCATGTGCTAGACTAAAAGGCCTTTTTGGTCCCATCCAATTCTATGATTCTATGAAAAACCCCAATGAATGCTGCTTAACAGTAACTAGTAGCATCTGGAGGCAGCAGATCACATTTTTCACAAACCAGGAAGTTCAGCAAGGGATCCTCACAGTGAGAAAACCAGCATAGTGTAGTGAATGTCATATTAGGACTCTGGGATACCTGAGTTCAAATCCCTCCTCAGTCATGGAAACCCACTAGACCTTGGACAAATCACATTCTCTTGGCCCAGGAAAGTAGCAATGGTGACCCTCACCCCCCTGAAGAAATCTTATCAAGAAAACTCTATGTTGGGTTGCCATACATCAGAGTTCACTTGAAGGCATATGACAACAATAACAGCATAGCTTAACTACCCATTTTTGCTTTCTATCTTAGAATCTCATGTCCTAATAGCACTGAGAGAAATTAAAACACAGCCTGATAAGGAAACAAAGAAATGTAGAAATAGAGCCCAATATAAACTCAAAGCAAGATGTGGAAAAAGTGACTTTCTGAACTGCAAAAAGTCACTTGTGTGAAAGCCCTGCCTGTTCAAAAGACAGAAGTGTCATGATCGATCTGGATCTGTGGATATTCCAGTCCTTTGTTTTTCACTCCAGAAAGCTATGGAATCTATGGGCATGGCCACAAGATGTGTGCAGCACACTTCTGTAGGCCAGAGCTTGGGAATATTTACTTCTGAGGGATGTCAGCTCCCAAAATCCCCCAGAAAGCATGCCCACATGTTAATGTGACTTTCCCAAAGTCTGACTTGGATGGCATTAGAAGAGTGTCTGTCAAATTTCTAAATGGAAAGGCATAGGAGAAATGAAAATAATTCCATTAATGATATTAATTCTGTTCTGATATTAATTATGATATTAATTCTGTTCTGAGATTTGAAAAGAAAGATGAGATGCATGGGGAAGAAGCAGAGGAGGAAAACAACTGTTCAAAGGCCTGTCGAAAAAGGTACATTGAAGAAGACATGGCTATTCCATGTTCAGCCCCTTAAGAGGAAGCACTCCATGTGAGCATTAGATTCCCCGGAGAAAAAAAAAAACCCAAAATCAGAATGCAACTCACTTTTTCATGGCCAACGAGCCGCCAACCTTGCCAAGATAATTCCCAGATTTGACTTCTTCGAGGTAAACTTGTCCTGTGAGGCTGGTGTTCTGTTGGCCAAAGAAGAGAATACTCAGATGGATTTCTCCAAAGAGGAAGCATCTTGATGTGTCAGACCAGAAGTCCATAAGAACATCTTTCTGCCCCTTCACTGCCATTGGTCAAGGCAAAGCCCACAAACAGGACACAAGGACCAAGATTTTATATTGGGGGCCCTTTCACACTTCACAGTTAGAGCACTATCATTCCACCTTAAACTGCCACAGCTGCAACTTGGGCTTTGTAGTCCGGTGAGGCCCTAGAGCTCTCTGGCTGAGTATTCTCAATGTCCCTCCCTGAACTACAAACCCCAGGATTCCATAGGAGGTTGCCATGGCAGTTAAAGTGAAACCACAGCACTATAAGTGTGTAGCATGAAAGGGCCTCAAGGTTATGTCCTATAAATCCCTGCATGCCTTGTTGTGTGCTGATTGTATTATGCATCCCTTATGCTGAATGGCACATGTGTGCAATTGGATGCACGACTGCATGCACAGCTGATTTTAATAGAATTGTACATGCTATTTCCATAACTCTGAAGTGAAAGTGGATGTTGGAAAGTGGATACCAGACCAAAATGTCCAGCCACTTCCTTAGGGGAACTTATGCATGCATAAAACACAAAAATCTTATAGACTTTAAACAGCAGTAGCAGGAGGTCTGTTGAAGTGCTTCTACTCACAATTCACCACTACTTAACCTGCTTTCGAGGAATGCAAACTAGAGGCCTCTCCACCACCATAGAAAGCAAGAAAGAGCCTCTTCCCATCGCCATCCCTAGCATTGACACTTACGACATTTAGTAGGAAGACGGAGACCCGTCTGGCATTTGGCAGAACGACAAAGAACTCAGCAGACCCAACGATGGTTGTGTCAAGACCACCAGGATGGAAACTGAACACAGGTTGCTTTCGGACAGCAAAGTGAACCTCCATGGCCGTGTCTGGGAAATGCATCTTCAGCTGGGGATGAGAAAAAGAAAGGCATCTAAATGATTTGGGTCCAGGTCTGGGTCCATGTTAACTATAGGATCACCTCCTCCCATAAAATCTACCCCATATGCTTGGGTCCTCTAGCAGACATTTGCTTCAAGTGAGCCTAGACTGTGGAATGGCCTGCTGGAAGGGATTTGACAGCTGGATACACACATTTAAAACAGCATTGAAGACCAGTCTCTTCTGGCAGGCTTATCCAGATGATTTTTACATTGTGAATTTAGATGAGGAATTTTATATGTGGGTTGTTTTAAAATGTGCATGCTTTATTTGTCCTTTTAAACTGTTGCACGTTTTAATGAATGTGCTTTAATTGATGTTGTTCATTGTTGATTTGTTCTTGTTCCCCACCTCAAACCACAGGGAGAGGTGTGTAAGAAATAATAATAATAAGGAATGGAAGGTGAAGTAGCGAGTCATGAAGGGGTCAAACCACATTTCTGTATCGATTCAATTTACTTTGCTTAGTCCATACTTCTATATAACTGGGGGTAATGGCAGCTGGTGACTTCTGTCAGTGACATGGTGAATCCACTCTGGGTTTTAAGTGGTATCTATTTTGAATAGCGTTCAGCATGCTGGACAGCTCCTTTCAGAGACAAAAACCCAGAGTGGATTCATTGTCTCTCTAACATGGAAACCGCCTGTTGTCACTGCTTGGAGGGGAGCACAAGCTTTGGTACTGTACAGTCAGCCCTCCATAGCCACAGATTCTTTATTAACGGATTCAAGCATCCACAGCTTGAAAATATTCAAATATATATATATATATTCCATTTTATATAAAGGACAACATTTTACTCGCCATTGTATTTAACAGGACTTGAACATCTATGGATTTTGGTATCCACAGTGGGTCCTGGAACCAAATCCCAGTGGATAACAAGGGCCCAACTGTATATCCAGCTTGATCCCACTCCATTCCTTCAGTTATTTTTAAAAGCTTCTTATCAACATTTTATCTGATTGTCCATCTGAAGAGCTCAGGGCAATGACATAAAGTGAGCCCTCAGTAGCTGCTGGGGTTTGGTTCCAGGGCCTCCTGTAAATACCAAAATCTCTGGAAGTTCAAGTTCCACTAACTACAATTGCATAGTAAAACTGTGCCTCGTATATAAAATAGCAAGATCAAGGTCTTCTTTTTGGAATATATATGTGTGTGTGTGTGTGTGTGTGTGTGTGTGTGAAAATATATTTTCAAGCCATGAATGGTTGAAACCATGGATAAATAATCCATGGATATGAAGGGCTAACTGGAGAGGGAGGCAGACAGACAGATAGAGAATATTTTCAAGCCATGGATTCAGAGTCTGTGGATGCAGAATCTGTGGCTATGGAAGGGTGAGTGTACCTATTCCTTCACTTCTTTTACATGCAACAACCCTATGCAAAGAGACCTTGCAGCACTTTAAAAACTAACTGAGCAAAAATAAGTTGTAGCATCAGCTGTCATAGACTTAGGGCTACTTCCTCAGATGTGTGAAGTGAACCTAAGTGTATGAAAGCTGATGCAACAACATCTTTTGCACAGTTAGTCTTTAAGGCGCTACAAGATCACTTTGCATAGTGATATTCCAGAGTAACATAGCTATGTCTCTGAATTCTCACAATAACGCTGTGAGGGAGGATAAACTGAGAGAGACCAGCTCATATTCATGGATCCAATTTTCCTTGGTCTAAATCCCAGACCCCATTCAGGACTTTCCCAACTGTAGTGTCCAGAAAGTGTTGGACTACAACTCTCATCATCCCCAACAAACACAGGCAGATGTGCTGGGGATGTTGGAGATTGTAGTCCAACATATCTGGAGGGCATCAGATCAGTGACACCTGCTTTAGCCACTATGCCACCCATCCAAGCACTGACTTCTTCAAAATGAAAATCATCTGCAATGTAGTGAAGACGGTTTCCTTGTTTAGATTTATAAACATCATGACGTCTACCAGAAGAACCAAAAGAAAAAACCCAGGGAAAAAAACCCACTGTTTTAGAGAAAGGAATCAGAAAACAAGAGCACTGTAATGTAACCAAGGAGAATGCATATGCTGGGAAAATCAGTTCACGCAAATTGGATTTCTTTGAAAGTGGAGAATTATGAAAAACAAAACTAGCTATCCTGAATCCACACTGATTTATGTATTACTTCATCCCAGTAATTAAAATATTATTGAAAATGCCAACGCAGCAGATTTATATCTCTAATCAGAATTACTGTCTGAAAAATCTATAGCTCCATTTCATGAGCCTCAGAAAACAGATGGTTGGCATGAACCGAAATGAGCTTTTCAACCTGCATAATTCCCTCATTCCCAAATTATTTTTGTGTCAATGAAACCAATTTTGCAAATGCATTTTGGGTACCCTTTTTGTTGGCTGAGTAAAGATATCTTGCTTTTGCGTGCCTTCTAGTCATTTCTGACCTATGGCAACCCTGAGGTGAGCATATTGTGAAGTTTTCTTGGCAAGATTTTTTCAGAGGGGTTTGCCTTTGCCTTTCTCTGAGGTTGAGAGAGTGTGACTTGTCCAAGGTCACCCAGTGGGTCTCCATGCCTGAGTGAGGATTTGAGCCTTGGTCTCAGGAATCGTAGTCCAATGCTCAAGCCACTACATCACGCTAGCTCTCTGAGTAAAGCTCTGCTCCGCTCTGGGCCCTCAACAAACTCCAGCTCCCAGAATTCCATAGCCTTAAACCAGGGCAGCTAAACCGGTGCCAAGCCAGGTTATTTCTCCAGTGTGAATGCAGCCGAAGGAATGGGAGGCAACCGAATAGTAAGAAGAGTCCATGGCTATGTAAGATGTACAATAGAAGATTGCATTCTTGAACAACAAAAACAGCCCTCCTCTCTGATATTCTGCTTTCTGCAATGTTTGAAAACGCTCTTCCATTATCCAAAGAATATTGCTTGATTACTAATCTTGTCAAATGCTGGCGTCTCATTAATGTTACAATAGATTAATCCTGGATCTGAGATCTCCAGCTGTGCGAATTGGCTGTCACAATATAATTTGTAAAACTATGCTCTAAAAAATACTCCACTCAGCATTCCAAAAGGGAAAACATTGCATAAATATTTCATAGCTCCATTTTAAGGCCCTAGAAGAGAGATGGGGGAGGCATTTAAATCATTCTCCTTTCCCTCAGATACATTTATCTGTGACTCTGCCGGCCTTCCTGGGTTTCCCCCCCCCCCCCCCCGACTTACTTCTGGTATGAGCATCCCCATATTGTTAGTGTGGAGGCGGAAACGAACATCTTTTGGAATCTGAAACAAAACACACACACTTTTTTTAAAAAACGAGAGGCAGAAGTCAACTTTTTGGAGTATAACTACCCGAATTGCCCATGTTGACACAGGGATTCTGGGAGTTGCAGTCCAAAAAGGTAACATTTCCAAGCAATGTACTATGCTGAGATCCTATGCTAACAAGCTGTATTATGCTTGCCAAGTTATGTGATGTTTGCATGCCACCTGGATAGTAAACTATTACATTCTGCAATCCAACATTCATGTACATCTGCATGTGCAATTCATATTATTTACCTGTGCATCCATGGGCAATGCATATGCATACCTATACACAACTGTATGCAATGCATAACCATCTGCAATGGCATCACATATGGAACTTGGCTTCTGCAATCTTGAACTGACAGTTCTGTTGCATGCAATAAAAGTCCGCATGAGATAAAAAATCATAGGCTCTTAGAGTTGAAAGGGACACCAAGGACCATCAAATCCAAGCCCCTGCTTTTCAGGAATACACATCTAAAGCATTGCTAAGAAATGTCCAGCTACGTTTTGCTTAGACACCTTCAAAGATGAAGAGTCCACTGCACTCTGGGGCAATCTGTTCCACTGTTGAACAGCCCTTACACTCAAGAAGTTGAATTTGAACCCATTGTTCTGTGTTCTAGTCTCTGGAGCAGCAGATAACAAGCTTGCTCCAACATTAACATGACATCCCTTCAGATATTTAAAGATAGCTATCATGTCATCTCTCAGTCTTCTCTTCTTGAAGCCAAACTTGTCCAACCTCTTCCATAAGGGAAATTCTGCATGCATAAGGCACAAATAGATTTTGGGCATTTTATAGCATTTTTAAGGATTTGAAATGTTTCACAAACATTATCTAGATGCAGAATTCCAAGGCATAGCCATGTTAGTCTGGAAAATCAGTACACTAAGGGATCTTGTAACACTAACTGAAGGAAAGACATTGGTAGGATGAGTTTTCATAGACTTGAGCCTACTTCTTCAGATGCATGGAGTGGATGTAGGCTCAAGGTACAAAAGCCCATGCTACCAATTTATTTCTTTCAGTTAGTCTCAAAGGTGCTACAAGATCCTTTGTATATTGTCTAAATGTATTCCTTACAACCCTGAAAGGCAGGGATGGGAATCAAGTTGTCCTCCAGATGCTCTTGGATTGCAGCTCCCAGTAGCCAGCAGGGCTAATAGTGAGGAATGCTGGCAGCTGCAATCCAACAATATCTGGAGGGCTACATGTTTGTAACCCATGTTGTAAGGTGAAGCCAGTATCCCCCATACAGCAGACAGGAGCCACTGAGGCTGAGAGAGAGCAGACGGTCCAAAGGAACTCTGTGTCCAGTTCTGGGCACCACAATTCAAGAAGGATGTGGACCAACTGGAGGATGTCCAGAGGAGGGCAACCAAAATGGCGTAAGGTCTGGAAACCATGCCTTATGAGGAACGCCTCAGGGAGCTGGGGACGTTTAGCCTGGAGAAGAGAAGGTTAAGAGGTGATATGATAGCCATGTTTAAGTATTTGAAGGGGTGTCATATTGAGGGTGGAGCAATCTTGTTTTCTGCTGCTCCAAAAAACAGGACCTGGAACAGTGGATGCAAGCTGCAGGAAAAAAAAGATTCCACTTCAGCATTAGGAAGAACCTCTTGTCAGGAAAGATTGTTTGACAGTGGAATACCTTGCTATCTCAGAGGGTGGTGGAGTCTCCTTCTTGATAGGTTTTTAAACAGAGGCTGGATAGCCATCTGTCATAGAATCATAGAGTTGGAAGAGAGTCCAAGGGCCATCCAGTTAACCCCATTCTGCCATGCAGGAACTCACAGTCAAAGCATGCACAACAGATGGCCGTCCAGCTTCTGCTTAAAGATTAAAGGGCTATCATGTCACCTCTTAACCATCTCTTCTCCAGGCTGAACATCCCCAGCTCCCTAAGTCTTTCCTCATAAGGTATGGTTTCCATTTTGGTGCCCTCCTTTGGACTAGCTCCAGCTTGTTTGGATAGTGTCTTCCTGCATTACAGAAGGGGTTGTACTGGATGCCCCTTAGGGTCTCTTCCAACTCTACGATTCTAGAGAGACTCGCCTGGTGCCTGATCAAGAAGTCAGCCAGTATGCAACAGGAGTGTTATGAAGTCATGCCTTCTTGAAGTTTGGCTGTGGTTTTTGCAATCAACACTGAAAGCAAACCACCGCAGATCCCTACAGATACTTCTACATACAATCACAAGAACACAAGACAGGGCTATTTTGGAGACGGCCTCGCCATATGCAGAATGCCCACCCCAGAGAGAGACTCGCCTGGTGCCTGAATTCTGTTCTTCTCAGCACCAGTTGCAGGACCTTTATATATTCAAGGCATTTAAAGACCTGTGCCAGCGCCTCTGCTCCTTCCCATTTTTATCCTACAGCTCTTTCTGGTTTGATATGCCAAAGTGTTCTGTGCTGCAGCTTTGATCTTGGTTGTATATTCTCCTTCTTTAGTCATGGCTTTACTTGTGTTACTGCAGTGTTGTGTTTTCAATAGATTATACAACACTGAGAGAACTTTGGTTGGCAGCTGGTTTAAAAATGCAATCAGCCTGTCAATCATTTGCTCAGTGAGTCGGAGGAAATCCAAAGTCTTTTGAATCAAATGTGCAGAGCTGGACTTCGCGTGGCAGTCTGGGAAAAAGCAGTCAGAGCTACTGGTTTATATGTCAATGCAAAACTGAATATGTTCTGGGTTTTACTTCAAACAGGGCAAAGTCCAGACCTCTGGGGGCATCTACATGGTATAAATAATGCAATTTGAGACCACTTTAACTGCCAGGGCAGTTTAACTGCCATGGCATTTACAAGGGCCAAACACCTTGTAAAACTACAAATCCCAGGATTTCACAGGATGGAGCTACAGCATTTAAAGCGATGTCAAACTGCATTATTTCTACAGTGTAGATACACCCCTACATCCAGGAAATGCTTTGGGGTAGAAGAAAACTAAATGCAGCAATAAGATTTTCAAGGAACTCCTCTAAAATGTGGGCTAAACTAGTATATCCTTGAATGTTCTTTGCCCTGTTTGTTGTTGTTGTGTGCCTTCAAGTTATTTCTGATTTATGGCAACCCTGAGGAATGGGGGTTTTCTTGGCAAGTTTCTTCATAGGGGGATTGCCATTGCCATCCTCTGAGGCTAAGAGAGTGTGAACAGACCAAGGTGAGGCAGTGGGTTTCATGGATGAGCTGGGATTTGAACCCTGGTCTCCAGAGTCATAGTCCAACACTCAAACCACTATGCCACCTTCGCTCATTTACCCTGCACAAAAGATTTAAAGGGGAAGAATGCTGGTCCTCTATGGTGGAGGACTGTTGTGACTGTTGTGTGCCTTCAAGTTGTTTTCAACTTATGGCAACCCTAAGGCAATCCTATCATGGAATTTTCTTGGCAAGATTTCTTCAGAAGGAGTTTGCATGGCAGCACGGCAGTTAAAGAGGTGTCAAACTGCATTAATTCTGCAGTGCAGATGCAACCATGGACAGGTTTGGATTAAACCAACTAGGCTCAAAAGCACTAGAGAAAAGCCATTTTAATGTGGCACTAGAAAAACACCCGCATTGATGCTGATGGGACCCTTAGGGTCTTCTCTATCTGAGGTGCCACAGCAATGAAGGCCTTCAAATGGTTTGGGTTTGAATATCAGATCAGAAGGATCAACAATTTGGTTGCTCTCATGTCTTCCCATTCAGATGGACACTGTGGGAAACAAGACTAGAGGAACCTTTGGCATCCAGCCTTAAGATATTTCTGCTGCTCTTATCCATGTGGCCTTACCATATTATCTGTGATGTTGACCCATAGCACTCCAGCCTTGAAATACACAGAAGAAGCTGAGTTGAGGACAAAATCAGAGATCGCCAAGAGCAGCATGGAGTCCGACTGGTTAGGCAGGTGGAAAGGAACCGGGAGGAGAGAACTCATGAAGAATTTCCTAACCGGGAAGAATTCAGCCTGAAAGGCACAAAGAGGAAGAATGGTTCAGTCAGGGCCTACACACCACACATTCACAGGAGGAATCTTTCTCCCTCTCTCTCATTGAGAAGAAAGAACTGGGTGACAGAGCTCAGAGAAGAAATCTGGAAAATTGGGGCACTGGATCCCATCTGATCTTGGAAGCTAAGCAGGGTCAGCCCTGGTTAGTACTCAGATGGGAGACTATCAAGCAATCCCAAGTGCTGCAGGCTTTGATCTCATTTGCATTGCAGAAATAGTGCAGCTTGACACTGCTTTATCTGCCAAGGCTCAATGCTATGGAACTATGGGATTTGTAGTTTTGTGAGATTTTTAGCCTTTTTTGTCAGATGCTCTAGTGCCACAACAAACTACAAATCTCAAGGTTCCATAGCATTGAGCCAATGGCAGTTAAAGTGGTGTCAAACGGCATTATTTCACAGTGTAGGTTTCTAAGTCCTCACATAAGAAAACCATATGAAATTTATGGTGTCACCACAGTTTGACATGTAGGGTTGCCATATTCCAGTACCTCATCTGTGGGCAAATAAATTGGCATAGTATTCAAATTTTTATAATTATGCACATTATTAATTGCCATTCTTATTGTGCAAATTCAACATATCAATCAGTGCGGTTTCCTGCTTCATCACTAGAGCACTGGTGCCACAACCAACTACAATTCCCAGAATTCCAAAGCATTGAGCCAGGGCAGTTAAAGTGATGTCAAACCATATTATTTTTGCAGTGCAGACACAGCCTGTGAAAGTTAGGAGACAAGAGGCTAGAGTGTCTGTTTACCCTGAGGTCCACATCGCATCGATCCACACCAATGTCCGGCTTGTTCACCAAGGAGTAATCAATCCCAGCAAAGGAGTCAATCTGGGAAGAGACTGGAAAAGGACAGAGAGAAAAAGGAAATTCAAAGACCAGGGGACTATCTCCAGAAAGGCACAAAAACATTCAGCAATTCCTGGTATGCTCACCTCTCATAGTTCTCAGGACATAGGACAGTTCATGGATTCCTCTTTCAACCTCAGCACACAGCTAGAAGTAAAGAGAATTCAGCATGTTCTAATATGTTAAATAGTAGGGTGGCAATGGGAAAAGGACAAGCCTTGATTCCAAGGGCTGCATCCAGTCCAAGGGTGCGTCTACACCAGTGGTTCCCAAACTCTGGTCCTCCGGATTTTTGGAACCTCAGTTCCCAGAAGCCTCAGCCAGCTTGGGCATCAATCAGGAATTCTGGGGTGTGAAGTCCAAAACATCCGGAAGACCAAAGTGTGGGAACCGCTGAGCGACATTGTCAAAACAATGAAGTTGGACACCACTCTAAGTGCTGTCCCTCCATGCTATGGAACCCTGGCATTTGTAGTTTTACAAAGTCTTTGGTCTTCTCTGCCAGAGAATGCTGGTGCCTCACCAAACTACAGATCTGTAGGATGGAGCCATGGAAGTTAAAGTGGTGTTAAACTGCATTTAGATAAAGAACTGCAAGGAGCCAAGCAAGCAAGACCCATGGGCCATTGGAGGCCATGAAATTCCTTGATAGTTAAACCTTGATAACAAAATGAGATTAGAAAGGTTGCTTTTTTGGATTAGAGCTAAGAGAGGATGGCTAGGGGGTTCTGAGTGTTGCAATCCATAATGCAACTTTCTAAGGTTGGAAGTAACTTTCTAAGCTTGGAACAAGACTTACTTCAGGTTGGTAAGATGGATAGGATAGAGGTTCAAAACACATTGGGTGACTGGCCAGGTAAACCCACTGGGTGACCTTCAGTAAATCACACTCTCTCAGAGTATGGCAATGGCAAATCTCTTCTGAAGAAATTTGCTATGAAAACCCCATAATAGGGCTGTCTTAGAGTTGCCATGGGTCAGAAATTACTTGAAGGAATGCAACAGCAATAAGAGCCAGCTTTTCTCCTTTGGGTCATTAAATGCTGAGAATCTCACTTCTTTGTTGACTTCTGATCGCAGCATCCCCTTGAGACCAATTGCAAAGATATTGTACAGCCAGCTGTGGGAAAGAGAAGAAACATAAGCGAAATCCAGAGCACATCCTCAAATTATGTGATGTTTCCCAAAAGCTAACCCAAGAAAATGTGCAGCAAAATAAAGGCTGAAATCCAACACGGAGGAGGCCAAGTGGAACTTGATGCTCACAGAGTTATGCAGTACCACCTTATTTGTGAATTGCAGCACCAAATATGTGCACCAAATATGCAATGTGCTATGTGCATTGACTATGACTCTGGAGACCAGGGTTCAATTTCCGCTCAGTCATGGAACTCATTGGTTCACATGCTCACAGCCTCAGAGGATAGCAATGGCAAATCTCCTTTGAACAAATTTTGTCAAGACAACCCCACGATAGAGTTGCCATAAGTCAAAATGACTTGAAGGCACACAACACACACCCAGAGTCTGTCCATGCACCATGTAAATCTGTGTGCAATTGCACCGTGTGCAAAATTCCACTTCCACAACCTTGAACTGAATAGTTTGTGTGCTTTGGATACAAATGCCCAACTGCTGCTGTAGGGGAGCTTACACATGTGTAAAACACCAAGAGGATTCCAGCCATTATCTTGCACAAAGCCTGGGTGACGTTCCTCTCACATTGGAAGGTTTTAGCAAGGCATTTGCTGTGGAAGAAACCCAGTCCCCACTGACAATTTTCTCCAGGTGAGATGGGAAGAAGATCAACCCTGCTTTGTGCCAAAGGAGAGAGATTAGACTTCTCCAGACATCTGCTCATTTACAAATGGAGTTCTCTACATTTTCTGGGTCATATATTCCCCAAGCATCTCTAGGATCTAAAGCTATCCAGATTGTGGACGCCAGCATCTGTGCCTTTAATTCCTGTAAAGCAGTTAAAATATATGCAGTATGATGAAGCATTGCTCAGAATAGTGACTGCAGTCAAGGAATAAGATGAGGAATGGGAAAGGCAGCCATGAAAGAATGAGGCCACATCCTAAAGAGTAAAAATGTGCAGCTGAGCATTAAATTTGTTGTGGGTTTTTCGGGCTATGTGGCCATGTTCTAGAAGAGTTTTTTCCTGATGTTTCGCCAGCATTTGTGGCTGGCATCAGATGCCAGCTACAGATGCTGGTGAAACTTCAGGAAAAAACTCTTCTAGAACATGGCCACATAGCCCGAAAACCCCACAACAAATGACAGATGCCAGCCATGAAAGCCTTTGACTTCACACTGAGCATTAAATTTTCCAAGCCACTGTATTTGCCATCAACATGAGTTGGACAGTGAAAAAAGTGGTCAGAAAGAAAATCAACTCCTTTGAGATGTGGTGCTGGAGAAGAATGCTGAGGATCCCATGGACAGCCAAAAAGACAAACCAATGGGTCCTTGGACAGACCAATCCTGAACTCTCCTTGGAAGCCAAGTTGAGGCTGCCTTACTTCAGACACATCATGAGAAGGCATGTCTCACTTGAGAAGACAATAATGTTAGGAAAAGTGGAGGGAAGTAGAAAGAGCGGAAGACTATATGCTAGATGAACTCTATTAAGGAGGTCACGGGTGTGAATTTACAAGACCTAACCAGAGCAATGGAGGATAAGGGGTCTTGGAGATGTCTCATCCACAGGTTTGCTGTGAATTGAGGTTGACTCAAGTGCAGTTAACAACAACACCAAACTCTTCTTTGTAGATGTTTAAACAGAGGTTGCTTGGCCATCTGCCAGGAGGGCTTGGATTGTGTATCCTTGCATCGTAGGGGGTGAGAGTAGATGGCCCTTGTGGTCCCTTGCCCAAGGTGGGTAAAGTAATGCATTGGGATCACAGATAAAAGAGAGTCCTTACCTTGACTGCCCATGGAATGTCACATCCAAGTCTCCGATGGATGAATGGCAGTCGGCATACCATACGTCTGGCCGTCCTCGGACATCTTTGTCCAGTCCAAGGAGAGTAAAAAGGGAGAGCTGTTTTATGCTGATGTCAACAGTGCCACTCTCACTTCTACAGGAAGGAAAAGAGGCCAAGAGTTCAAATCAGGTTGATAGGAAGGCAGACAGAGAGACAGAGAGATATTATTATTACGGGATCTCAGTGGAGTAGAGAGAAGAACTGGACTGGCTGGTTATTATACTGTTTTGCTTTGTTGGGCAAATGGGTCATAATTCCTGCACAAAATGCCCTCAAAGCAGTGGCAAATTATTTTATTCCTTTATTTCTTTGTCTGGTACTAAGATATTGGTGGTGATGGTAGTTATGTGCCTTCAAGTCATTTCCAGCTTACAGCAACCGTAAGAAGAATCTGTCATTGGCAAGATTTGCTGGGAGTGAGTTTGCCTTTGCTGAGGCTGAGAGAGTATGGACTCTTTCATACAAGGCTAAATTGGAAGTATAATTTAAGGTCAATTCGAATGCAATCATGGGTTTTACGTTATTGCGAATTAAAGCTTCGCATGCAAATTCGGGCAGGAGGGGGTTATTTTCGGGTAATGGGAAGTAATTCCGAACGGAGCAGGGGTTCATGTAAATTCGCTAAACAAGCGAATTTACATAAATCCGCATTGGCTCCATTCGGAGTTGGGAGAAATTCCTCCCCGTTTGAAAGAGTCCTATGACTTGCCCAAGATCAACCATGGTTAAGAGGAGATTTGAACCTGGTTTCCAGACTCTGCGCTCAGGGTCACCAGAGGTCCTCCTTGTCCAGGGCATGCCCTACATTTCAACCTTCTGTCCAGGAGGAATTCCAAAATGTCCTCCATTTTGAACATGACTAAGAAGCACGAATCATCATTTATATCACTGTTTTTAGGGTTGATTTGGTAATGTCCTACATTTTTCTTCAATTTCCACATTCGCAGGTGTTAGGGGTGAAGGGCCCCTCTGAATGTGGAAAAATCGCAAACAAAAACTCCTTTGCAGTTAGGACATCTGTTCACCTTGTCTGTACTACTTCACACTGGCTCTCATCATATGTGTGTGTGTGTGTGTGTGTGTGTGTAATATGAGGTAGTGGTTTGAGCATTGGACTAGGACTCTGGAGACCAGGGTTTGAATCCTGGCTCAGCCAAGTAAACCCACTGGGTGACCTTGAGCAAGTCACACTCTCTCAGCCTCAGAAGATGGCAATGGCAAACCTCCTCTGAACAAATCTTGCCAAGAAAACCCCATGATAGAGTTGCCTTAGGGTCACCATAAGTTGGAAATTACTTGAAGGCACACAACAACAACAACAACAACATATATTATATATATTTAAATATTGGTATTTACAGTCTGCTCTATAACTGAAGATTTCAGGGACGCTTACAATAAAATCAGTTTAAAGCATAAAAAATAATTTTAAAAGGCTAAAAATATATTGAATAATGTACCAATCAAAACCCAGACGATTTAAAACTGGTTAAGCCAATTGAAAATAGTGGAACTGCAGTGGAACATACGCTGCCTGGATAAAATCAATTAGGCCCAACGGCTTTAATGAAAAGTCAAGTTTTAACTCGGTATCAAATTGATGCCATTGTTATTTCTGGAGGCTTCCAGAAGATTCCATTGATCCTCTCTCTTTCTTTATGGTCAGGAAAAAAGGCTTGTCCAATATTAGGAAAAATTGTAAGGAGTTTTTTGACAGTGGAATAGATTGCCTTCTTCGGAGGTTTGCCTTGTGCATTCTTGCATGGCAGGGGGTTGGACTGGATGGCCCCTGGGGTCCCTTCCAATTTTATGATTTGAGTGGATTTATGGTTTATGCTTTAAGTGGTTCTTAGCCTTGGGAAGCCTTATGCACCAGAGGGCTGGATTTTGCCCTCTCCTGCCCAAAAAGTCTTTCACTCTTACTCGTGTTACTTTGAATTGTAATTTTTGCAAACCTCTTAATGACCCCAAAGGCTAGTTGTAGCTAATTATGTTACTTGCAACTCATGAATCCCCAGCTCTGGCTCCTTACAAACAAGCTATCCTTATCCAAACCTGGTTGACAGATTCCACGTGCCACTGATCATGAACTCTGCATTTTGGATGGCGAGGCTGAGACCTTTTCCCTCCAAGAAGCCAACGGTGGAGTGGTTTACGTGAAGATGCTTGATCTGGATCCTAAAAAGAAAAAGCCAAGAGTCACACGTTGCTTTCAGACTACAGTGGTCCCTCCACATTCACTGGGGTTAGGGGTGAAGGGCCCCTGTGAATGTGGAAAAACCACAAACAAAAAGACACTGTTCTTTTTACTTGAGAGAACACCTCTCTAGGAGTCTTCAGGCCCTCCAGTGCAGGCCTATGGTAAACATCTGGCAGATGTTGATCATAAAATCATGCTGGAAAACCTACCAATACCTAGAGAAGTGTTTTCTCTAGGAAGGTCTACACAACTCTACAGTGAACTTCTAGCAGAATTGCACTGGAGGACCTAGTGATTCCTAGAGAGAACATATTAATCAAAACCACAAATAATCAAATTCGCAAAAGTCAAAGCCACAAAGGTGGAGGGCCAACTGTACACAGTTGCAGCACTTAGGACTTTATCACACGAAGGTAAATTGGAAGGTTAAAGGGGCGTCATTACAGAGTCAAGGGCCAAATTGATGTTATTTGATGTTATCAAACGAGAATGTGTGCAATGCAGAGGCAACCCAAATGCATCCCTGTGTCTTCTGAGAAATAGGCAAATTTGATGAAATAGTGAATTTAAAAATCCTTGTCCATTGTGATTTTGCAGTCGAGGATGTGGTGGTGTGAAATGCACTGATATCCTTTTAACTGCCATGGCTGCATCCTGAGGAATACTGGGATATGTAGTTTGAGGAAGTACTAGAGCTCCCTGGCTGAAAATTCTTAATAGGGTGGGTGGCCTAGACCCCAAGAGGAAGGGAGTCACATTCTCTCTTACCCTGATACAGAATAATGTACAACGCCATAAAGAGGAATAGAATAGGAGCCACGGATGTCTTCAATTTGTTCTTTCATCAGCATTGAGGTCAACATCTGCAGCCCAAATTCCTTTCCTGAAAGAGTGAACAAGGTCTAAAATCACTTAGATGTTTGGGGGTATCAAGAGGAATGAGTCACTGGATCATCTTGCCAGGATGGAAACAAAATCGTTTCAGTTTGTACCTTCTGCCTATCATGAACAATGGTTAAAAACTATCCACAGGTGGATAGATACACCTGTACATATGAACTTCTAGAGTTGGAAGAGACCCCAAGGACCATCAAGTCCAAACCCATTCTGCCATGCAGGAACTCTCAATCAAAGCATCCCTGACAGATGGCCATCCAGCCTCTCTTTAAAGACCTCCAAAGAAGGAGACTCCACTACGCTCCGAGGGAGTGTGTTCCACTGTTGAAAAGCCCTTACAGTCAGGATGTCCCTTATGTTGAGGTGGAATCTCTTTTCCTGTAGCTTGCATCCATTGTTCTGGATCCTAGTCTCTGGAGCAGCAGAAAAAAAGCTTGCACCATCCTCAAAGTGACACCCCTTCAAATATTTAAAGAGGGCCATCATATCACCTCTTAACCTTCTCTTCTGCAGGGTAAACACCCCCAGCTTTCCAAGCCATTCCTCATACGCTATGGTCTCCAGACTTTCTCCATTTTGACTGTCCTCCTCTGGATACTTTCCAGCCTCACACTACCCTTCCTAAACTGGACACAATATTCCTGGTGAAGCCTGACCAATGCAGAGTGGTGCTATTATTTCCCTTGATCAAGACACTATACTCCTATTGATGCACACTAGAATAACATTGGCTTTTTTAGCTGCTGCATCACAGCTGACTTGTGGTCTGCTAAGACTCCCTTTTGCATATACTACTGTCAAGCCAGGTATAACCCATCCTATATCTGTACATTTCATTTTTACTGCCCAAGTATAGTATCCTATATTTCTCCCTGTTGAAATGCATTTTGTTATTTTTGGCCCAACTTTATAATCTGTTAAAAACATTTTGAATTCTGATCGTGTCTGCTCGGGTACTGGGTTTGTCACCCTCAATCTGTAGGGCACTAACTAGCAAAGATGTTGCTGCATGCATTCACCTTCAGTGGAGATGTCCAAATGCAGCAACATTTTGTTCTGAAATTTCCTCTGCAATGATTAAATCACAGGCCAGACAGTCCCTGTCTCCCTGGCAATTGCGCTTTTATCTCTTTTTCTCAAAGACCATAAACATTTGTCGCACAAAGATCTTATTATGTTCCTATGTCTGGCAACCAGATTAGAAATTGTCTCAGTATGGGAAGATCTTAGGGGACTGTCACTCGTTCGGAAGCGCAGACATGCATCTGGAATATTGCTCTTATGGAAAAATTAACAACACAAGCAAAAGTGCTTTAAAATGGAACTTTATTAGATAACTTTTACGATGCATGGCTTACACACTTTGTTTGTAATAACTATGATGTTGTTTATTCTCTGAAGTCTCACATAAATTTATGGAAGAATGTACCCTCTATTCTTGACTGAAAAATCTGTACATCTTGTGGTTTGTGTGGAAACACGCAAACACACACTCATTCTCATATATATATATATATATATCTTTATGTAATCTGAGAGCCAGCATGGGCTTAAGTGATAGACTGGTATTCTAGTTTGAATCCCAGCTGAGTCACGAAAACCTTGGGCAAGTCACACTCTCTCAGCCTCAGAGGAAGTCAAGGGCAAACCTGCTCTGAACAAATCTTGCCAAGAATCCTTGTGATATATTCACCTTAGGTTCACCATAAGTCAGAAACAACTTTTTAAAAAATATATTATTATTAAAAAGAAACAAATATCAACCATTCAACATACATATTTCCATTGAAATCTTATAAGTGAAGAACATAAAAGAAAGCATATAATAAGTTTCCCATTCTTACCATCATTACTTCAAACATCTTCCATGTTATTTCATACTAAATCCTACCAAAATAGTAATTTAAATGTTAACCCTCCTCATCATCATTTATTGTTTTCCTAATGGTCATCACTTCTTTAACCAGTTTCAAAACTGAGCTGAAGACCATCCTGTTCAGGGAAGCGTTCCCAGGCATCGCGTGACTATTATTTGTTATTTGACGTTTTTAATTTGTTGCCTGCCTTATTTTACTGACCCTTTTCCTGTATTGTTATGTATTATTTATATGTATTATGTTATTATTTCTTAGAATGTACACCATGGGCAGGTTTACTTTTATCTATTTTATTGTCTGTATGTACAGCGCTGTGTAAATCTATAGTGCTATATAAATAAAGCATTATTATTATTATTATTATTATTATTATTATTATTTCTCCCTTTCTTATATACCATCTTTCCTGAGAGCCAGACACGAGGTGCTGCAGCATGAGTGTTGGACCAGGACTCTGTAAGATGAGGGTTCAAAACCCCATGGAAACCCATTGAGTGATCTTGGTAAAGGCACATTCTCTCAAGATAAGTGCATACCTCCTTCGAGTAAATATTGCTCTCCAAAACCCCAACCACTTCAATCTTAAGAGAGGTATGCTTGTGTTCCTTCAAGTTGCCAGTCTTAACTTGGGGTGACCCCATGAGTTTCATTCAGTCTTCATAGGCAAGGAATACTCAGAGGTGGTCTGCCATTGCCTTGCTCTGAAATATAGCCTATAGTTAATGGTTTCTCACCCTGGTATTAGCCCCTGTTGTTGTTGTTGCTGTTGTGTGCCTTCAAGTTGTTTCTGACTTATGGCGACCCTAATGTGCACCCATCACAGGCCTTTCTGGGGCTGAGAGTGTGCGACTTGCCCAAGGTCACCCAGTGGATTTCCATGGTCAAGGAGGGATTCGAACCTTGGTCTCTAGAGTTGTAGTCCAGCACTCAGACTACTACACCATGCTGCCTCACCATAATTCAAAGCTGACTTGAAAGCCATAGATAGATAGATAGATAGATAGATAGATAGATAGATAGAGAAAAATGGGAAGAATTGGTTGTGATCTGTCTCATTCTCCTTCCCTGACTGGTGCCTTGTAACTCCGCAAATTTCATGCATCTTATAAAGCATGGGTCTGATTCAGAGCGCCAAGGGGTCAATCCTGTGGGGAAATATGTTTTTTATTGATCCAGTTATTTGCTCGATCCTTTTCTCCGTCCCTGAAATGCATTAAGCCCTTCATCTCATCTCTCACATGTGTTGAGCCACTCACTGCTGGATCAACAGAAACATCTTGCCATTTTAAATTTGAGGGTGGTGGGTTTTTAGGTTAGAAGGCTTTTATGAGATTAAACAATATTTGGTACTTTAATGTATTTAAATACTGTTTTAATGTTGAAAGCTGCCTCGATCCAATTGGAGAGGTGGGATATCATCATCATCATCACCATCATCTTTCCTCCTTGCCCATTTTCCTACTGCGTATGGCTGCTGATTTTTGTCTCTCTTGAACTAAAACAATTTGAAAAAAAACATTCTCCGATATGAGCCTCCCCAGCTTTTAAGAATGTGAAAAGTAGCCCTTCTCTTGAGCCACACTTTGCGCCATGCAGAGAGCATGGGGACTGTAGTGAGATGTATACGCACCGTATTCGAGACCCTTCTGGGTGAGCCGGATCTTCAAGCCCCCGTCGGCCGCTCTGGCCTGATGCAAACAGGGAGTCAAGAGAGTCAGGGCAAAAACCCAGAGCATCTTCGGTAAGTGGAGATAGCCGTGTGTGAGGATCATCTGAGTCACCTGCAGCAAGACAAGATAACCATGTTTAAACATTGAAAGGGGTGTCATACTGAAGATGGAGCAAGCTTCTTTTCTGCTGCTCCAGAGAATAGGATAAAGAGCAATGGATTCAGACTACAGAAAAAGAGATGCTTCCTAAACATTAGAAAGAATTTCCTGGCAGTTATTGCTGTTAGACAGCAGAAGACGTTGTCTTGGAGAGTAGTGGAGCCTCCGTCTTTGGAGGTTTTTAAGTGGAGGCTGGACGGTCATTGTGGGTGCCTTGATGGTGTATTACTGCATGGCAGATTGGGTTGGACTGGATGACTCTTGTGGGTCTCTTCCAACTTTATGATTCTATGATTGTTAAGGAAAAGGAGCTAAAGTCACACAAGTAGCACTCCATCAATGTCCCACACAACTGAGCAGGAGCCTGAATACGGGAAAAGGTAGATTTTAATTTAATTTTCAAAAGGCAAGGTAACGCAGCTAGGTTGAACTTTTCCCCTTCTCCAAGCAGTCTTTTGTCACATATAAGAAAAGAAGCATCTTATCTACGCATACAACATTTTACCATTCTGATGCTATCGTTGCTGCATCTACTCCTGAGCAAAACTTCTCAGCCACAGATTTCTGCAGATTGGCAGCAACATCTTATCTATCTTTCAGTGTCCTTTATGGATTCGTTGTCTGGACCAAAGCTTCTCAATCAAGATTCAACCTAGACGTCTGAGGCTGCATCTGTAGTACAGAATTGATGCAGTTTGACACTGCTTTAACTGTCATGGCTCAATGCTATGGAATCCTGGGATATGTAGTTTTGTGGGCTATTGGATCACTATTCTCATCATCCACCGGAAGTGTGCTCTCTAGGGAAGATGGCTTGCACAGCGGTAGCGAAATCCTTTGCAGGTCTTCATCCAAATTTACAGGATCTGTCTAAGGTGCTGAACTTGGAACTAGCACTCAACTTCTTGACTAGATCCTTGACCATTCAAACTAAAACATGGAGTTTTAGTTTGACCTGGGTCCCACCAATCACTACTGGGAGTAATAGTCCAGCATTTCAGGGGCTAAACAGAAAAGACCACTTCGGAAAACAACCAATTTTCCTTTGGGGAATGTAGAAGCACAAATACAACTGGGGGAAAGGGGTGTGCCTGCTATTTCTGCAGATAGTTTCTATGGACCTTGTCAGATGCTGGAAATTGGAAGCATAATCTAATGGCAATCCGAACACAATCATGGGGTTTCACGTTATTGCGAACTAAAGTATCTCACGCAATTTCGGGCAAAAGGGAAGTCATTCCGAACACAATCATGGGTTCTACGTTATTGAGAATTAAAGCATCTCATGCAATTTCGGGCAATGGGAGGTCATTTTCGGGGAATGGGAAGTCATTCTGAACGCATTCCAAACGCAATTGGAATTCACGTGAATTTGCTAAACTAGCGAATTCACGTGAATTTGAATTGGCTCCAATTGGCTCCATTTGCAATAAAGAGAAATTCCTCCTGCCTGATAAGGTCCTATGAGACATAAACCAGAAAGCACCATCTAATCCAGGCCCATCTTTAGGTTGCAGTCCAGGGCAGTTTCTTACACATATATCTAAATATACCAAATGCACCTCCACAAAAAGAGATATTGGAGAGTCGGTGCAATCATCATCCCACAAGCAATTTTAGAATCCATTGTTATTTTTAAAACGGAGCAAATAAATCCTGTTTCCTGTTCCAAGTTTTATGAGGATCATGTTTGCTATTTGTTTTGTCGGTTCACTGCAGTTTCTCAAAACCTCAACCAATCCTGGCCCTAAAGTGAAAGAAAGTGGCATTTTTATTTATACCAGCAAAGAAAGGGGCCTAATTTGTTTTCACTGCCAACGGCTCAGTGCTGGAAACGTCCAGTATCCTCTGACCATGTGCAAAGGGCCTGTGCATAAACAACAACAACCTCCTAAAAGCTGTGTGAGCATCTCTTCCAGTTTCTGGGACAGAAAGTTATCATTTTGCATTTGAGAAATGTATTACACCCCTTCTAAGATAGGAAGTCAAGACAAAGCAAGGTGGCATATCACCATACATGCCGAGTGTGACTTTTGATTCATCTAATCCAGGATTATCTACAGTCCACCACAGATTTCTATGGTAATAAGCTCAGCAGTAATGTTTTACTCCTCTTTCTGTGTCATTTCCAGATTCATTGTCCAGGGCCTTCATTTTGATCCATTTTGGTGCAATGTACACCTTTGGAATTTTGAGAAGCTGTCATGGGTGTCACCACAAAATGGCTGCCACAGGGGTGGAACTTGTCCATGCGCAAAATGGCTGCTGTAGGGGTGGGACTTTCCCGTGTGCAAAATCGTTGCAACAGTGGTGGGACTTTCTCATGTGCAAAATGGCTGCCACTGTGATGGGACTTACCCATGCACAGAAAGGCTGCTACAGTGGTGGGACTTGTCCATGCGCAAAATAGATGCTATAAACATGGGACTTTCCCATGTGAAAAATCGTTGCAACAGGGGTGGGACTTTCTCATGCACAAAATGGCTGCCACCATCGTGGGACTTTCCCATGCACAAAATGGTTGCCATGGTGGCTACAAGGCTTCTTTCCAGGCTTGTTACTAGTGAAGAGATAAACCTGTTATCGTCACTATTAGGAGCAGAGGTGGAAAGAGAATAGTGTAACACCAGACTTGTATTCACCCAGCTAATGGCCTATCAATTGCCCCTACCTCCGTAGTTAGAATAACAGAATCATAGATTCCTAGAGTTGGAAGAGACCCCAATGGGGATCCAGTCCAACTTCCTTCTGCCATGCAGGAACTCCCAGTCAAAGCATTCCTGACAGATGGCCATCCAGCCTCTGTTTAAAAACCTCCAAAGAAGGAGTCAAGGCCTCCAAAGAAGTTGGATCCACCAGATGTTTTGGACTGCAATTCCCAGCATTCCTCACCATTGCAAATGCTAGGTAGGGATTCTGGGAACTGCAGTTCAGCCATATCTGGAGGTCCACACAATTCCTGCCCCTGGTGTAGCGTCATGGCCAGCCAAGAGATAGAGGAGGAGGAGGAGGAGGACTTGGCTCCTCAGGAGCAAGAGGAGTTGGAGGCCAGACCAGGTCCCAGTTCTGCCATGCCAGACCCCAGTCCTGACATTTCAGCCCCAGGAGTGGGAGCCCAGCCAGGCTCTAGTACTGTGGAGCTCCCTCCAGAGGCTCACCAGCTGAGTGAGGTTTCAAAGGAAGAATCCAGTTTGATGGTTCCCTCCTTTAAGGAGAGGAGGGCTGAGAGTGCTTGCGTGCGTCGGTCCCGCAGGCTGGCTGAAAAGCAAGCTGGTAATAAAGCACAGCTGCCAACAGGGAGGGTGTCTCCTACTTAAGCATCTGTGGGACGCCATCCCTTGGCCAGAACGTATTGTAAGTCTCTTGGTGTGACTGTGTGTTGGCTTTGTGTCTCTTGAACTCTGGTTTGCCTTGACCTTGGAACGATTTGGACTTTTGCTGCTTTCTCCTTGCCCTGACCTTGGACCGGACTGACTTCTGTGATTTCCCCAACCCTGACCTCGGCTCTGCCTTTTGGACTATTCTTAGGATCAATGTTTAGGTTTGTGGAACTGCCTTATCAGCTTTTGTTGGTGTGTGCTGGCCGCAGTCTGGGATGTGTAGATGGTGATCGCAGCATGTTCATAATTATTACAGATGTTGCCGTGGAGTTTTATAGAAGATACTTTCTCCTGTGAGAGAGAGATCTGCAAACTTAGTCCCTAGTTGTATCTGCACTGCAGAAATAAAACAGTTTGACACCACTTTACCTGCTATGGAATCCTGCAATTTACCTACTTTATCTTCCTGGGGAATCCTGGGGTTCGCAGTTTGTCATGACACCAGAGCTCTCCATCAGAGAAGGCTAAATAGCTCACCAAACTACATGTCCCAGAGGTCCATAGCACTAAGCCAGCAGTGTCAAACTGCATCATTTCTGCAGTGCAGATGTAGCCTCAGATACAAAGTCAGGATGCTTTTTTACAACTTTGATATTTATTTTTTTAAATTAGCTTCCTGGCACTCGATCGACAATTTTGTTTTATAGTGTTGTTCAGTGCAGCCTTGTGGCTGATGAAGATACTGCAACCTTTTGAAGATACTGCAACCTTTTGTTTAAATTCAAGCAACCATATGCACTACTTTTTATGTATTTAAAGAAATACTTAAATATTGGAAATTATTTGCTGTTTCTCATTAGCCATGGATGGGAGATCTGTAGTCCAAGTTAAACTGAACATGTTTATCTGCAGATAGTGGGAGATAGATAGATAGTTATACCACACCTATCTGATATTCATACAATTTTTCTGAAATGTAATTATCTGGCAAGATTCTCCTCATCGGAAGACAAATGAAAATCGTTGCAATTGCTAGGCTGAACCACCCTCTTCTAAGAGAAATCCCTGTACAAATAGCCAGTTACTTCATACTAACCAAGGGTGCATCTACACTGTAGAAATAACACCGTTTAGCACCACTTTAACTGCCATGGACTCATCTTACAAAATCCTGGGGTTTGTAGTATTGTGAGGCACCAGCACTCTTTGGCTGGGAAGGCTACAGACATTGTAAAACTACAAATCCCAGCACTCCATGAGATGGAGCAAGAACATTTAAAGTGGTGTCAAACTGCATTATTTCTACAGTGTAGATGCATCCAATGAGAGCCAGTGTGGTGTAGTCATTTAAGCACTGGATGATGACTCCAGAGATCAGGGTTCGATTCCTGCTCGAGCATTACAACTAGGTGACTTAGCTCAAGTCACACTCTCTCAGCCTCCGAGGACAGCAATGACAAACCCTCTCTGAAAAAACCTGCTAACAAAACTCTATGATAGGTTTGCCTTAGGGTCACTATAAGTCAAAAATGACTTGGAGGCACACAACAACAACAATGGATGCACACTAAGTGAAACTTAAAAAGAGAAAAATTGGATGATCTGGGAAACCTGACTACTGATCTGAAGAATTAAAGATCTAAATTCTCATTTCTTTATTTTCCACAATTAAGGATGGTATAAAAATGAAATAATATGACACCAATAGCACAGAGGCATTAGAAATTCCTATAACCTACCAACCAACCAACTAGAAGACACAACTCTTAAATCAACTGAAATTGAAATTAATGGTTTTAAAATATTACCTATCCAAAGGATGTTTTCTTTTAATCGTTAACTTTGCAATCTACTTTTTTGTATTTCACATAGTCAAGCTCTATTGCCTTTTCAATTTTATCAAGCAAGAGTGCACGCTTGAGGTCCCTTAACTGATACGGTGATAACAAATCTATTCAATGACAGCCTAGGGACCATGATTTGAGAGCAAGGGGAGATAACTTGGAGCATCAAGTTATTTTATTTTCTTATATCTCGCCTTTCTCCCATTATAGGGACTCGAGGCGGCATCTAGTTGTCCAATATCCTTTGCAAGAATCCTAGTAATCACTTGCAGGAAACTATGAAGTCACCCATTAAGAGACACAAATCAACCTTATCTATTCCAGACTTAGGGAACCAACAAGGCAACCAATCAAAGGGACATTGTTATCTTCAGTTCCTTTTCTCTTTCAGCTCCATAGGGGAAACTAGAATCATAGAATCATAGTTTATTTATTGTTGTTTGCCTGTATATTTATTAACTGTTTTAAATTGTAAGCTGCCCTGGTTGCCTGAGTGCAGAGAGGCAGGATATTTAATATGCTGTAAGCCCGCCTCGATCCGTAGGGAGAGGCGGGAGATACAAATAAAATTATTATTATTATTATTATTATTATTATTATTAAGCTTATGCTACAACATTTTTCACTCAAGTTGCATCTGCACTGCAGACAGTATACAGTTTGTATAATTATATGATGTATACCGTTTGATACCACTTTAGCTGCCATGGCTCTATGCTATGGAATCCCGGGATTTGTAGTTCTCTGAGACAGATATTTAGCCTTTGCTCTCAGAGAGCTCTGGGGCCACAGCAAACTACAAATCCCAGCATTCCACTGCATTGATCTGTGGCCGTTAGAGAGGTGTCAAATAAAATGCATTACAGTATTTCTGAAAAAGTGCAGATGCATCCTGTGGGTGCATCTAAACCATAAAGATAATGCAGTTTGACACCTACTTTAACTGCTATGGCTCCATCCTACAGAATCCTGGGATTTGCAGTTTTATGAAGCACCTGGCAGAGAAGACTAATGACACTGTAAGTCTACAACTCCCAGGATTATATAGGTCTGAGCTATAAGTGGTGTCAAACAGCATTATTTCTATAATCTAGATGCACCCTTGGTCTCCAAGGTACTACAAGATCCTTTTGCATATAGAACCCAGAGACCAGTTGTCCCTGCAGCAACAGCCCTGAGAGGTTGGCCACTGACTGCAAGCTAGTCAAGGCTAAAGAGAAGGGGACTGGAAGGGTAAAATCCTATTATTATTATTATTATATCCTGCTTTTCTCCCAATATAGGGACTCAAGGAAGCATATAGGGACTCAATGGCCCTAGACTTCTGGAGGGCCCAAGATATTGGGGGTCGATTTTTCAAAACCCAACACATTACTAAATAAATTCTGGTGTATCTCAGTGATCCAAAGAGTGGCCGTAATGCCCTTTGCTCAGTTTAGAGAGTTTCTGTCCTGCTGAATCATTCTATTTATTTAATTTTTCTGTCTCCACTTTCTCCCAACATAGACCACAATGCACTTTATCGGTGATAATGAAACACAGTTAAAAAAACCCGCAGATTTTTTTTTTTAAAGCTGAAAAACCAGCAAAATAAGCTATCATATCCGAACATCATGAATGTATAGCACTGTGCAAACGGATCTTGTAGCACCTTTGAGGCTGAGAAAAAGAAACAGTGAGCCTAATTCCTTAAGGCTATGAATTCTCATGCTCTCAGCTTCTTTCTTTCTGTGAGTCCCAAAGGTGCTACAAGATCCCTTTGCATACTGATTTTCCAGACTAAAATGGTTGCGGTCTTTGAATTTAAAACAGTATGAGAACAGTTGAAAAATAAAACAATAAGACTAAAATGTGGTATTCGCTGACATTTGGTTCCAGTACCCCTGTAGATATCAAAATCTGTGGATGATCATTAAATATAATGGCATTGTACAATGGTGCCCCTTATGTAAAATGGCAAAATATAAGTTTGCTTTTTGGAATCTTTTTTAAAAAAATTATTTTCAAGCCACAGATGGTTGGATCAGTAGATAAGGGATCCGTGGATATGGAGGGTTGGCTGTAGACTCTATTTTTATGCCCAAAAGACCCTTCTGCCCAACAAAGTAGGCTGCATCTGCACTGCAGAAATAATGCAGTTTGACACCACTTTAATTGCCCTGGCTCAATGTTATGGAATCCTGGGATTTGTAGTTTGTTGTGGCACCAGCGCTCCCTGACAGAGAGGGCTAAATATCCCCCAACACTACAAATCCCAGAATTCCATAGCATAAAGCCATGGCAGTTACAGTGGTGTCAAATTGCATTATTTCTGCAGTGCAGATGCAGCCTTAATCACCAAACACCTGTTTAGGCTTTTTTTAAAAAAAGTACAACCAGCCCTCCATATCCACTGATTTTTTTTATCCTTGGATTCAACCATCCATGGTTTGAAAATACTCCATAAAGAAAAGCATTCCATAAAGAAAAGCATGCTGTTGCTATTTTATATAAGGGACACCATTTAATTACACCATTGTCTATAACGGGACTTGAGCATCCATGGATTTTGGTATCCACAGGGGGTCCTGGAACCAAATTCCTGTGGATACCAAAAGCCTACAGTATTTACTTGCGAATGGAAGGGAGGAAAGAAGGCCAGCCTAGCTTCATGTTGGAAGAACTTCCAGAACCTGAGAGCAGCCACTGAGAAGGAATACCCCGAGCATCCATCTCTCAGTGACCCTTGTCATTGTCAACCCCAGAAAGTGCCAAGTTCACTCCCATTTGGGATAGTGTTGTGTGCCTTCCAGCCATTTCCAACTTATGGCGACCTTACGGCAAACCTATCATGGGTTTTTCTTGGCAAGATTTGTTCAGAGGAGGTTTGCCATAGCCTTCCCTTGAGGCTGAGATTATGTGACTTGCCCAAGATCACTCAGTGTGTCTCATGGCTGAGCTGGGCATCGAACCCTGGTCTCCAGAGTCGCAGTCCAACACTCAAACCACTGCACCACATTGTAGATGTCCTAAATCCTGCTATCTCATTGATCTTGGTCCTTGCTTTCCTGTTGGCTTAGGCAGTTCCATAGAAATGCTGCTGACCCAAATGACCACCATGAATATTTTCTATAAATTACTGCCAGCGCAGTGTAGTGATTTCAGCATTGGATTAGAGACTCTGGAGGCCAGTGTTTGATTCCTTGCTTGGCCATGTAAACCCACTGGGTGACCTTGCGCAAGTCACACTCTCTCAGCCTCAGAGGACGGCAATGGTAAACCTACTCTTAAGAAACTTGCCAAAAAAATCCCGTGATAGGTTTGCCTTAGGATCACCGTGAGTCATAAAGGACTTGAAGGCACACAAGAAGAAAAGACTTACTTGAGTCTTGAGCTCCAAGGGAGCAGTTGCAATCTCTCCGTCCTTGAGATGGCTGGTCAACCCAACACCCAAAGGTCTTCCCTAGCCCCTTAAGGAGCCTTTATAATTCTTGCCCCACCGCCACCCAAGACTTCCTTATCTTGCAATAAGTAAGCCGTCAATCCAGGCTCCGGATGGAAAACCCCATTGTTTCCCCATCTCTGGCCTTACAATCAGAGGACAAGAAAGGAAGTAAAATACATTAATCAGAGCCCTCTGGATATTTGCATTATGCTTTTTTGCTTCTGTTTGCTTCTGGTGAGAAAACCCCACCTCAAGGTTTCATCAAGGGAACTCCAACTGTATGACTAAGGAAGGCACACTGATTGTATCTGGCAAGAGATGATAGAAGATGCTCTGGTTTTCCATACAATAAAATGGAAAATCAAGTTTGGTAGAAGCAAATGAAATGTGATGCACACTGAGGTGTATATATATCAGGATATAGTGATGACAAGTGACTTGGCAATGACTAACCCGGAAAGAGATGCCAGTTGTGTTGAGCAAAGTTGTTGACTCTGGCTAGTTATGCGAGCAGCAAGTTACATGTTTGAAGGTATTAGGAAAGGACTTAACAATACAACTGCCAGTATCAATATTGCCTTTATGCAAATTATGGTGGAGCCAAGGACCTAAATACCCTGAAAGCACCAGTCCGGGTCTGATCTTGGAAACTAAGCAGGGCCAGGCCTGGATAGCAGTTGGAAGGGGGACTGCCAAGGAATACCATCAACTGCTGGACCAGCTGCTCTGAAGATTCCTTGCTTAAGAAAAACCTATAAAATTCACAGTCAACAGCGAACTACAAATGCATATCAAACTATCCTGCTTTGCCAATCGCTGCTGCTGTTGCTGTGTGCCTTCAAGTCATTTCTGACTTATGCCAATCTTATCATGGGTTTTTCTTGGCAAGATTTGTTCAGAGGGGGGTTACCTTTGGTTTTTTCTGTGGCTCAGAGAGTGTGACTTATTCAAGGTCATCCAGTCGGTCTCCATGGCTGAGAAGGAATTCGAACCCTGTTCTCCATAGTCATAGTCTAATGCTCAAACCACTACACCACACTAGTTCATAATCCTCTGTTGTCCCACTTTTCCAGCAGCTTTTAAAGTGTCCCAGTTTCTCTCCCCTCCTCCCAGTTTCCCCATTTGTCCTCAGCTTCTTTGAATTGCCACAGACTAATTTCATTGTTCAATAGTAGTTTTTGCTCAGTTAATTGGAAAGGGGTAAAAGAGAGGACGGTGCAATCCGGCCCTTCTCTGTAGGCTCTGGCAAAAGCAAACTGCTGCAGCCTTTCCTCACTTGTCCATTGTTCCTCTTTATTAATTTTTGCCATCTTGGCCACATTCTGGTGTTGCTTGACCACACTCGTCTCAGTCTTCATCTGTGAAATGTCAGTGTGTAACACTGAACTATGACTCTGGAGACCAACGTCCAAATCTCATCTGAGCCATGTAAGCCTGGTCAACCTTGGGGAAGTCACATTCTCTCAGCCTCAGAGGATGGCAATGGCAAACCCCTTCTATAGAAACTTGCCAAGAAAGCCCCATGACCTTAGGGTCACAGGGAGTGCTTAGACTGTGCCTTCCTGCATGGCAGAATGGGGTTGCAGTGGATGTCTCTTGGGGTCTCTTCCAACTCCATGATTCTATGAAGGTAGACTTCAATCAAACTTAAGGAGTAACCTCTTGAGAGTCAGAGTGCATCCACGATGGAACCACTTGTCTAGAGCAGTGGTGGAGTCTTCTTCTCTGGACATCTTCAAGAAGAGGATGAAGAGGATTTCCACTGCCCCGTCCCAGATTCGTCCTTTCTCATTTGCTGCCCCTCCCTCCTGGAACCTTCTTCCCCCACATGTGCGCCTCATCACTTCTCTAACCAGATTCAAAATTAAGTTAAAGACTATATTGTGTAGGGAAGCGTTCCCAAGATTGTGCCATCTGCCCCAGGATGCCTCCTTTTAACTTTGTATTAAGAAGCCAGCCAAGCCCTCCCTCCAGTCCATCTGCCTTGGTCCAGGCCCCAGAGGGAGAGAAGAACCACTGGACCTCATCCCCTTCCCACCACCTTTCCCTTCTCCTTTTGTGTTGTCTCTTCTAGAATGTAAACCTGAGGCCAGGGGTTCAATTAGTTATAAGATTGTATGTACAGCACTGTGTAAATTTACAGTGCTATATAAATAAAATAATAATAATAATAATAATAATAGCAATAATAATAATAGCTACCTGCTGGAGATACTTTAGCTAGAGATCCTTCACTGTGCATCAGATTGGACTCAATGGCCCATGAGACCCCCTTCCATAACTTTCTGGATCCATTGGGTACAACCACAGCAGTTGAAAGTGGAATCATAGTGCTATAGTTGTGTAGTATGAAAGAGTCCTTGGTGTTTACAGGTACAAAACAAAACCGCATAAAAGTATAACACAGGGTTGTTGTTTTTAAGTTTTAAAAGTTATGTTAAAAACTTTGTGTCTTAACTCCTTCATGAACATATATCTAGGCTATTAAAATGGGGATTCCGAGAGCTGTAGTCCCTCAATATGGCTTCTAGAATTCAAAGTTATAGCCATGTTAGTCTGTAGAATCAGTACGCAGGGAGTTCTTGTAGCACCTTTGAGACTAACTGAAAGAAAGAAGTTGGTAGCTTGTCCTTTTGTAGACTGCAGTTTGCTACTTTGTCAAATGCATCTGAGGAAGCAGATTAAATCTACGAAGGTTTATGCTGCCACTTCTTTCTTTAATTCGTTTCAAAGGTGCTACCGGATTCTTTTGCAGACTGATTTTTGTGCAGTGTTCCCCCCTGTTCTGGACACTTTTTCCTGCACAGAAAAATGTGGATATCTTGAAGTGCAATAAACCAAAACATATTTCCTACACAGAAAACATTGTTTCCTACACAGATAACGCATTTTCTGTTTTGAAACTGTGTTTTTGGTTGTTATTTTTTTGTCTCAAAGGTGCTACACGATCTCTCTACATACTGATTTTACAAACTGACACGGCTATACTTTTGGATTCTAGAAATCCTATTTAGGGACTATAGCTCTCAGAATCCCCAGGAAGTCTCAAAGGCACTACAAGATCTATTTATATATGATTTCTAGAAGTGCTGTCTGTGGATGACATTGCAGAGATACAAGTGAGCAAAAAGGGGACTGTTCTGGAATAAAACAGATAATGATGAAAGAGTGCCTTCTGTTTTAAGGGTGAGACGAGAACATTTGGAGGAATTACCCATCCTTTGAAGGGGCCTCTTGAGTGCAGTCTTGCTCTCTGGATTCACTAGAAGACTGCTTTATAATCCCATGACTCATTCAGAAAGAGAGAGATCTTTTCTAAAGTTCTCACACATGCAAACTGTTTTTGGATGATCAAATCACGCCTTCAATTTTTAAGCAGTTTTCAAAGAGATAGCCATGTTAATCTCTTCTTTTGAAGCATTCACAGACATACAAGGAAGGCATCCAGGAGGAGCACCTGGAAAGAGGAAGCCTAAATACCCTGAAGGCACCACATCTGATCTTGGAATCTAAGCAGGGCCAGCCTTGGTTAGCACTTGGATGGGAGTCCCAGGAGTCCATCTCAAAGGAGCATTGAATAAACTCCAGGAGTTGGTCCAAATTTTACAGGCGTTGCCTGACTCACCAAATAGGACCAGCACCTTAGATGGCTCCTTTAAAAAGTCCAGACTGGTCAAAGTCAGAGTGGATTCATTGCGTCACAGTCCCCAGAGTAACCGGCTGTAGCCCAAAGAACACATTTCCCCAGCCTCTGCCTGGCTAAGTTTGCTTTCCCCCTTTGCAAAAGTCGGTGTGACATCTGTAGGGAAATACAACTGAATATTTTGGGGTGGAAATTTGCTGTCAGAAAGCAGAAGTGTGTTGTCCCATGCACATGTTGTTTTTTCTCTTTCCTGATGACTCAGTAACCGTGCGAGACAACCACAGAGGAGGCCTGACCCATTCAGGGATATGCCCTCATTTCTTCTCCAGATGTTGAGCATTTGTTTTTGAAAAGCAAACACCTTTATATTGAAAATCGTGATTCTCCAGATGTAGTTGGACTGCAGCTCCCAGCAGCCCTATCCAGCAGAGCTAAGGATGAGGAATGCTGGGAGCTACAGTTCAGCAACATTTGGAGGGCTGTATGATCCCTATCTTTACATTATAGTTGTTGAACTATAAGAGAAAACATTGACAATTGGGCATGTCCATTCCATCGTTGTTGTTTTTATGAGCTCCCAAGTCTAATGGCAACTCTAAAGGGTTTTCTTGTCCAGATTTGTTAAGAATGGGATTTGACTTTGCCTTCCTCTGAGGCTGAGAGAGTGTGACTTTACCAAGGTCACCAAGTGGGTTTCCATGACCAAGCAGAGATTCGAACCCTGGACTCCACAGTCCTAGCCCAGCACTCAGACCACTAGACCATGCTGGCTCTGTCTTTTCCAATGGCTCACTATGAATTGATCCTGATCTTTTTTGCTTTCTAGTGCCCTGCAAAAACTCTGGGGCTCATTGGTAGAAAATAAGCATTGGATTTAATAATAACATGAAATGGAAGAGACTAGCTTGGTAAATGGTGGACTTGCCTTCATCAGGGCTTTATTTTTCAAGAAGAAGTTAGATGACTGCTTTCCAGGGGTACTTTAGCAGATGTGTTCTACACAGGTAGGGGCCTGGATTAGATGCCGTTAGAGGTCCTTTCCAATTCTCTAATTCTATGGTTCCATAGTTCTGTGAAATGAACTAGCATCCTGATATTGGGTTGGGTCTGTCGACCAGCAACAGCTCAACCTAACCCTTGTATTGTCTAGCCCATGTTTTGTTTGCAAGAATATCATGGGGGACTTATCAAAGGCTTTAGTGATCTCAAGATATGCTCCATCCAAAGCATCTTCATCTACTAGGCTTTAAATGATTCCCTTCATCTACTAGGCTTTAAACTCCATCGAAAAAGGGATATAAGATTGGTCTGGCATGACTTGTTTTTGAGAAACCCATGCCGACATTTATTAACCATGGCATTCCTTTCTGAGTGCTTACAGACTGTCTTGTTTCATGTTCTGCTGTAGAATTTTTCCTGGTGTTGATGTCAGCCTGACTGTTGGGTAGTAATTATTTGGGTCTTCTCTTTTTACCTTTTTTGAAGAAGGAGACAACATTTACCCTCCTCCAGTCTGCTGGGACCTCTCCTGTTCTCCAGATTATTGACAGTGGCTCTGAAATTCCTTCTGCCGGTTTGTTTAATACCCTTAGATGGAGTTCATCTGGCCCTGGAGATTTGCATTGATTTCTACTGGCCAGGTATTCCTATACTACCACTCTACCGATCTGTTGTTGTATTTTCCCTACTACTGTATATCATCTGCTTCATTTCCCCCAGGTTGAGCACTGTTTTCCTTTTTGGAGAAGATCGAAGCAAAGAAGTTGTTGGAGTCGTTCTGCCTTTTCTCTGTCCCCTGTTTGCATTTTTCCGTCTTATCCACTTAGCGGCCTTAACTATTTCCTTGTTTTTCCTATTGCTAGACATACCCCCCCCACACACACACACACAAACACAAAAGCCCTTTTTTGTTTTCACTCTCTAGCAAGCCTGAGTTCATTCTGTGCTTTAGCTTTTCTGACTTTCTCCCTATATGTGCTGACTATGTGTCTGAATTCCTCTTTGGGGATTTCCTCTCTTTCCCATTGCTTGTACATGTCCCTTTTGAATCTTAGCTCAGTTGAAAGTTCTTTAGACATCCATCCTGGTTTCCTGAGACCCCTCCATTTTTCTTAGTATTCCTGACCATGGCATTATAATAATAATAATAATAATAATAATAATAATAATAATGTTTTATTTATAGCCCGCTCCTCTGTATCCAATCGGTATCCATTGCTGCCAGTTTTTCCCTAAGTTTACTGGAATTGCCTCTCATAAATCTAGAATACATGCCTGACTATGCTTGGACCCCCTTTCCACTGTATAAGAAACTCCAGGTCACTCCTACCTAAGAATCTTGCCACTTCCAAATCATTACTGCTTGTTAGGATCAGATCTAAAATAGCTGATCCCATAGTTGTCTTTTCCACCTTCTGGACAAAGAAATAGTCTGCTAGTTGTCATCTCACCTACTGAGTTATGGTGACCATATGGATTTCATAGGGTTTTCTCAGGCAAGAAAACTTATAGATTTGAATTAATTTAGAGGCTCAACAGACTGCCCTGAAAGGTGGCCTATAGCCGCCCATTTTTATGCTGCAAGGAGGCTGCACCAACCAATTGGTGCAGCCTCCATCAGGACTTTTTAGTCCGCACGCCAGGCACGCCAGGCACCATTGGTGTGCCATTGGCACACTAGTGTGCAGTGATGACACATACGTGATGTGGTGACATTTGGACGCTGCACCATGTGTGTGTCATCGTAATAATAATAATAAAATTTATTTATATCTCCTGCCTCTCCCTACGGATCGAGGCGGGCTTACAACATGATAAAATACAATACAATAAAATCACAATTAAAACAATATCACATTATCACATGTGGACAGGGCCAAGCCATGATGGGGCCGCTGTTGCATGGTAGGACTCAGGAGTGTGTAGTTCCTTCACACTCTCGAGCCCTAAAATCGGACCCAGACCGCTGCTTTGTGACAGTCTGTACCGGGCCTTAATCTCCTAGTTAACCTAAATGAATTCCAGTCTGCAGGGCCAGACATACTACACTCCAGGATACAGAAGAAACTTGCTGATATACACTCTGAACTGTTCTGAAGTATCTTTATTTGATGTAATGGCATTTTATTGTTAGCCGCCTCGATTGATCTCAAAGGGGCGGAGTATAAATAAATTCTATTCTATTCTATTAATGGCATTGCAAGGATTACTAGGAGCCAGCATGGGTTTGCTAAGAACAAATCCTGCCAAATACATTTTACATTATTTTTTTTATCGGGTCACTAGTTAGTAAACGGTGAGAATGCTGTGGATGGTATCTGAATTTCAGTAAAGCATTTTGATATGTTCCCTAGTGATATTTTGATTAGCAAACTGATTTAACATGGAATAAATGGAAACACCATCAGATGGATTAATGACTGGTTAGAAAGCCATGTTCAAAGAGTCATCATCAATGGCTATGCTTCAAAGTGGAAGGAAGCCTCAAGCGGAGTGCCGCAGGGTTCTGTACCAGGGCTGACATTTTTCAACATTTTTATCAATGATTTAGATGAAGGGGTAGAGGGAAACCTTACCAAGTTTGCAGATGATAAGAAACTGGGAGGGACACCTAACACCATTGAAAGATAGGAACAGAATTCAAAAGGATCCTTGATAAAAGAGAAAATTGGGCTGAAACTAATAGGACAAAATTGAAGAGATAAAAATGCAAATACATGTAGGCCATAAAAACCAAATACAGGTATTGGATGGAAGACAATTGGTGAAGCAGTAAGACACATGAAAAAGGCCTCGGGATTATTTTTGATCATAAATTGACTATGAATCAGCACTGTGATACTGCAGCAAATAAGGCCAATAATATTTTGGCATGCATGAATAGAACCGTAGTTTCCAAGTCAAGAGAAGTAATAGTCCCACTATATTCTGCATTAATCAGGCCTCATCTCAAGCACAGTGTTCAGTTCTTGGTGTCTCATTTTAAGAAGGATATTGACAAGTTAATAGAATCATATACATTGGGCCCTTGGTATCTACTGGGGTTTGTTTCTAGGACCCTCCGTGGATAACAAAATCATGGATACTCAAGTTCCATTAAATGCAATGGCGTAGTAAAATGGTGTCCCTTATATAAAATGGCAAAATCAAGATTGGCTTTTGGGAACTTATACATTTTTAATATTTTCAAACTGTAGATGCTTGAATCCATTGATATGGAGGGCTGACTGTAATCATAGAGTTGAAAGAGACCCCAAGGGCCATCCAATCCAACCCCATTCTGCCATGCAGGAACTCACAATCAAAGCACCCCCAACAGATGGCTATCCAGGCCCTGTTTAAAGATCCCCAGAGAAGAAGACTCAACCACACTCCGAGGGAGTTTGTTCCACTGTCGAACAACTATTACTATAAGGAAGTTCCTCCTAATGTTGAGATGCAATCTCTTTTCCTGTAGCTTTCATCCATTGTTCCGGGTCCTGTTCTCTGGAGCAGCAGAAAACAAGCTTGCTCTATGTTCAATATGACACCAAATACTTAAACAGGGCTATCACATCACCTCTTAACCTTCTCTTCTCCAGGCTAAACATCCCCAGCTCCCTAAGTCGTTCCTCATAGGGCATGGTTTCCAGACCCTTCACCATCTTAGTTGCCCTCCTTTGGACACGCTCCAGTTTCTCCACATCCTTTTTGAATTGTGGGGCCCAGAACTGGAGACAGTATTCCAGGTAGGGCCTGACCAAAGCAGAATAGAGTGGCACTATTACTTCCCTTGATCTAGATACTAGACTTTTGTTGATGCAGCCTCGAATCGCATTGGCCTTTTCAGCTGATGCATCACACTGTTGACTCATGTTCAACTTGTTGATCAATTGGGTTCTCCTTCTCTGGATGTCTCCCAAAAGAGTCTGGACAGGTACTGGTGGGGGATAATTTAGCTGCAATCCTTCACTGATCCTGCACCACCAGCAGCTGGTGGAGATGGGCTGCTGTTGCCAGAAAAGGTACAAAGTGTTGGTTATTACCTTTAATCCCTACATGGTTTGGGTCCAAGTTATCTTCATGATTGCCTCATCCCATATAATCTAACCTGCACCCTGAGGTCCTCAGGCGGACATTTATTCCAGTCATTCAGGATTAGGTTGGCAACTGTCAGCCAGAGGACATTTTCTTCAGTTGCCCCAAAAGTATGGAATAGTCTGCCGGAAAAGATTCAGCAGCTGAATACGCTGACTGAGTTTAAATGAGCATTAAAGACCAGTCTCTTACAGCAGGCTTATCTAGATTATTTCTAAATAGTGAATTTTAAGTGTGGATAGTTTTAACATGTGTATATTTTATTTGTCCTTTTAAATTGAGATGTATTTTAACTGATGTGTTTTAACTGATGTGGTGTGTTTGTTAATTGTTGTTGTTCCTTGCCTTGATCTATGGGGAGAGGTGGGTAAGAAATAAACTATTATTATTATTATTATTATTATTATTATCATCCACAGGGATCCGTTCCAGACTCTGCTCCTGAAGATACCAAAATCTACAGAAGCTCAAGTTCCATTGTCTCTAATGGCAGTGCATGCATGTGGCCACATTGCCATTAGGGACAATGAGACTTCATTGGTGGCGCATGCCCATGGCCGTGCCGCCATTAAGGACAGCCCCCATTGTCCCATTGCAACACATGCATACATCTGATTTACCATTAGGGACAACAGGATGCAAAGTCCCATTGTCTCTAATGGCAGTGCGGTTGCATCTACACGCTGCCACTGGAGATAATGGGGGCTGGCCCTAATGGCAGCCAGGCCACATACATGTGCCACCATTGGGGACAGCGTGGGCTTGCCATCTGTGGATGCTCAAAACTGCAAGTGGCAAGTCTGTGGGTACTGAGGTCCCACTGTATTTATTATTATTACCACCCAGTAGCCTTTTTCCCACTTGGCCAGCAGCCCCACTAGACCCAGAAGGAGCTGTTGGGCAGTGGCGGCACCTACTGACACAGCAGTCAATGGTTGGCAGAAGGGGCCAGCTGGGGGGTCTTGGAATGGAAAGGAGCGACCACCCCACTGGATGTTCACCCCCCTCTAAAGTGGCACCTGGTCCATCAGCACCCCCTTAGTGACACCCCTGCAGTGTAGAGAAGTCTTACCTCTGCAACAACCCAAAAAGTAAGTTATGCATGCAGACGTTGGACTTCTATCTTCATAAGTCACTTAACAGGATGCCAGCCTATATCATTGCTCTGTGATTTCCCTAAAATCCGTGCATTTAGATTTTGGAATGCTGGTGGGAAGTAGACTTGCCAAACTGAGAAACGTTATCAGTGCGATTTTCCCATTCGTTTTGAGGCTACAGTTTGGAGCTCAAACAAAGCCCACTTCTGCTCTTATAGAGCCAGGAATAGAAGCCAGTAGTACCTGACTGGATGTCTCACCTGGCCAGGCAAGCAACTATAACCAATAGGAAAAGGCCCCCAGGTTAAGGAAAAGACGTGGCACAATCTTTAACAATGAAAGTTTGACAGTCACCTGAATCTGTGGGAGAAAAAGGCCAGGGAAACCCAGCCTGGGGGAAGAAAGAGAAACACAGGTTGAGTCTCCCTTATCCAAAAAAAGCTCAGGACCAGAAGTGTTTTGAATTTCATGGTTTTTTACCCCAATTTTGGAATGCTTGTATTTACATATACGTACATAATGAGATATCTTGGAGAAGGGACCCAAGTCTAAACACAAAATTAGTTGTTTCATATACACCTTATAGCCTGAAGACAATTTTATACAATATATTTAATAATTTTGTACATGAAAGAAAGTATGTGTACACTGAAGCATCAAAAAGCAAAGGTGTCACTATCTCAGCTACCCATGAAAAACGTTTTGGGTTTTCCCTGAGGCTGAGAGTGCGTGACTTGCCCAAGGTAACCCTTAGGTTTGAATGGCTGAACAGAAATTTGAATCCTGGTTTCCAGGATCATAATGCAATGCTCAAGCCATGACACCATGCTAGTGTTAGATACCAATGATAATTTCAGACTGGTTTTGTATGTATTGTGAGCTGCTGTGAAAAAACATTCCCTTCTGAAAACTGGCACGGAAGTTCCTAAAACAAGTTGTTCCTCATCCCACATACACAACATCTGTCCTCAACTTGCCATGCAAGGACAAACAGCTTTTAACACGTCTCATATTATGACAGAACACTGGAAAATCTGTGGGCCACCACAACCCACAACAAATTAAGGCTGCAATCTAACTAGAGGTAAGAACTTCAGGCAAAACACCCAAGAACACGTGCCGTTAAGCACTTCTTTCAATGAGCTTTAATAAACATCCTGTTATGTGTGGCTTTGTGGTTTAAATACAGAATAATCATTTTGGGTTCAATTCCACCCTGCGCAGCTGCCCAGGCATTGTCTCAGCCAGATCTGCCCATGAGTTTGACCACATAAATCAAGAAAGAGACTCCTGCTTTGTTGGCTTAATGACGTTTCAAGCAATTATCTTTGGATGTTTTTAACCTACAGTCAACCCTCTGTATCTACGGGTTCTGTATCTACAGATCCAAACACTCACGTCTTGAAGATATTCAAAAATATATATAAATTCCAAAATGCAAACCTTGATTTTGCCATTTTATATAAGGGACACCATTTTATTATGCCACTATATTTAATGGGACTGGTATTTGCAATGCTTTCTGACTTCTGTACATGACCACCCCATGTGTTAAAAGGTATCTTTTTCTTTTAAACATTTCCAACATTTACCTTTAATGTTTTTAGACATTTTACACAGTCTGGTGTTAGGTAGCATCATTTCCTTTATATGTCAGCTTTCTCCCAGAGTGGGATTCAAGGTGGCTCACAAAAAGAATCAGCTAAAATTATAAAACAGTTGAGGAAAAGCATTATGAAATCATTAGAAAATATAGCAAAGTGAGAAATAAAGCACCCCTGCATGAGAAGTCTCCCTGAAAGTAATTTCTCATTAAAAGCCTGCTTGAACCAAAAAGGCTTTTTGTCTCACCAAATTCTAGCCCAGAGGAACATCCAGGTCTCACCAGCCTTATTGAAAAAGACATTCAAAGTTTTCTGACTTACCTCTTGGAGCCCCAATGGCAGAGCAAATATTCAGTTGTCTGATTCCCAAACCTTTGGTTGAATGGAGAAGTCTCTAAGTCACACCTGTCTAGGCATGAAGAGCTTTTGAGCTCCTGGGGACACCTAAATGCAAAAGTCTCTAATTATCAAGTCCCTAAAAAGAAGGATGCTTCTGGCAGAAGACACACCTTGCCTGACAGACATCTGGGAAGACATCTGAGTTGTTTCTTCAGCACTCGTTCAACCAGTAAGTCACCTTTTATTCCGGCCTCTTTCTTTGACAGACATTTCCTCCCGGGCTGAGTCACTGGCACCCCAAATTCAGATTAAAGAAGGAGGTGATCATTAGATGGCCAGGAAGAGGAAGGCCAATGATTGGGCTCTGAGGACTTTGTCTCACGAGGCTGGAAAAGCAGAATTTTAAACAGAACAAAAGCATCTTTGACCAGTACAGTGGGCTCTTGGTTTCCACTGGGGTTTGGTTCCAGGATCCTCTGTTGATACCAAAATCCATGGATGTTCAAGTCCTGTTAAACAGAACGGATAGTAAAATGGTGTCCCTTAAATAAAATGGCAAAATGAAGATTTGCTTATATTTATTTTAAAATGTTTTCAAGCCGTAGGTGGTTGAATCCAGGAATAGAGAATCTGTGGATATGGAGCTCTGACTGTATTTATCACATGACGTCGTGTCCATCCTGCTGCTGGCTTGCATTCTAGTTGTGACTGTTGTGTACCTTTTTATTGACGGGCAAAACCCATCAATAGGCTCTCAGTATCACTGCTATTCCATTACTCCCTTTGTGCTATAGGTCACTTCTGTTGCAGTCTCAGGGGCTGTATAGATCGACCATTAAGGCTGGCATTGGGGCAGAGTGGGGGTGTGGCATCCACATGAAACACACCCCAACTCTGCTCCCATGCTGGCATGATACTGCACACCGCACCACAAGGCGGGTGGCATCACAGCACTCCTCTGGTGCTGCATCCCGATGACACAGTGCCAAAGGAGTGCAGAAAAGCTGTGGCACTGGCAGCTATGGCACCCCTTCCCTGGTACAGAAAGGAGCTGATTTTTGAGGCTCCTTTTTTGCACCGCAGAAAGGCCAGATCGGGGCCACAGCATGCAACTGCCACAGTCCCAATCTAGTGCTAAAAGGGGGACTGTCACAGCCCCTCACTTCCCAGGCAGTAATGTGATGTGTGTGGTTGTGATTCTGCTCCCTTCCCCTTCCCCCTTGCAGTGATCATGGCTGCCAACACTTTTCCTAAGCTGGCACATTCACACAGCAACTCTGGCTTTTGGAAGGGGTTGACTGAGCAGCGATCACTTGGTCCTCGCCTCCTCCAGGAAGACAGCTTTTGACAGTGCAGAAAACAAAACACAACCATGGATCGCCCAAATGCTATTGTGAGCAAAAGTGTGATAAGAAATGATGCCAAACTGGTATGCTTCCATTCTTGAACTAGCATGATTGTGGCGAGACAGCAGGCGGATGTGATACAAGTCCTAAAGCAAAATCACAACAGAGGAGACAGGCTGGTCTTGTGTACAATGACCCTGCCAGACCCAGAGAGATGTGCCATTCTCTCATAGGACTTTGCATACCACACGGTTATAGTGTTATGATGCCTCTTTAATTGCCAGGGCTGTGTCCTTTGCAATCCCCGGGTTTGTAGTCAGGTGAGGCACTGGAGCTCTCTGGCCAGGAATTCCAAATATATTGTAGTAAGGAAAGCAGACGAAAACTAGGAATTGAAAGGGCAGCTATGAAAGAACTAGAAATGATCCTAAAAAGTAAAGATATACAACTGAGCACTAAGGTCAAAATCATCCAAACAATGGTATTCCCCATCACCACGTATGAATGTGAGCACTGGACAGTGAAGAAAGTGGATGAGAAAAAAGTCAATTTATTTGAGATGTGGTGCTGGGGAAAAGTGCTGAGGATACTATAAACACCCAAGAGGACAAACAAATGGGTCCTTTAAAAGATCAGACTTGAACGCTCCCTTATCTGGAATTCCTAAATATTCCAAAAACCAAAACATGTTTTGTGGGTGCCTGAGTGACATATTTATTTTCTGGTGCTTCAGTATACACAAACTTGGTTTCATGCAACAAATTATTTGAAATATTTTGTATAAAATTGCCTTTAAGCTATGTGTATAAGGGTGTATACAAAACATGAATGAATTTCACGTTTAGATATGTATGTGCAAAATCCAAAATTCCAAAATCCAAATAAATGAATGAATGAATGAATAAAAGAATAAAAAATAAAACCTGAAATCCCAAACACTTCTGGTCCCAAGCATTTTGGATAAGAGAGATACAACCGTCAGTTTGCTTCAGAATTTGGCTGGAGAGAAGGGAGTGCCATCCAACAGAACCCAAAATGTGTCCAAAAAATTTAACAAATTCCACTGTCTACATGATTAAGGAGATGCACCTATTTTATTTTTCTTATTTAATACTTTTACTAGTGGCATTTTTAAAAATGGGTTCATATAACCTGTTCCACTTCATTAAATTACAAGGAGGACAACCTTGCTTGCTCCAGAGATTTCTACAAGTCTGTATTTTTGAAGCATAGCTGGACAAACCCAAGGGAGGGGAACTTGCGTTTGAAAGAGCTGACATTCTTAGAAAGCTGAATCTTTCTCAAAAGACCACTTGCACGTTTTTCTGTTTTTATTTCCACATGTCTATTTCTATACTTCCACAGGTTTCTACATGTACAAAAGCCTGGAACATGGTGTTCAGAAACAAACCCAGTGAAGAAATGACTTCTTGCCTACCCACCCCATTCCTACAAACTCAAACAGAATTTAGAAATGCCATAATATGAATAGGATCACCATTTTATTTATTTATTATGCTTCATTTTCAAAGTAGGAGATGCGTTGTGTGTTAACTGCCTTCAACTTGTCCTCAACTTATGGAGACTCAATGAATGAAAGGCTTCCAAGTCAAAAGCCATTCAGGTCTTGCAGATCTAGGGCTGTTTCTTCCTTGATTGAATCTGCCATACGGTTTTTCTCTTTTCCTATTGTCTTCTACCTCGCCAAGTATTACTGTCTTTTCTAGGGAGCCATGTCTTCTCATGATACAGTCAAAGTACAATAGTCTCAATTTGCGGACATATGTACATTATATTTTTTAAACTCAAGATGACTTACAAATGAACATGAATACTGATTAAGAACACACATCAATGTCAGTAAAATATATGTAAAGGTTATTTTTAAAAACAATTGTTGTCATTGTTGTATGCCTTCAAGTTGCTTCCAACCTACAGCAAATTCAAGGCAAACCTCTCAAAGGGTTTTGTTGGCAATATCTATTCAGAGGAGGTTTGCCATAGACTTCCCCTGAGGCTGAGAGCATGTGACTTGCCCAAGGTCACCCGGTGAGTTTCATGGCCGAATTGAATGGGGAATTGAATCCTGGTCTCCAGAGTCCTAGTCCAACACTCAAACCACTACACTACACTGGCTCTCAAATCATTTGCAAAACCAATTAAAAAATTCATTAAAAAGCAGAATATAAAAGTCAACAAAGGAGCAAATTATCAAAAGCCCATTGAGGCTGATTTCTAAAAACCTGGCAGAGTAGGGAAAAAATTCAGTTGCCAACAGAAGGGAACCAGGAACCCTCTTTCCTAGTAAATATGCCAGGAGGAGGTGGTGGGCCTGAAATCTGCAACTTTCCATGAAGTTTTTAGATTCCAGGTGGGCTCATGCAGGAACATCAGTCCTCCTTGCATGAAAGATTTTGATAATAAGAGAATCGTAGAGCTGGAAGGAGCCACAAGGGCCATCCAGTCCTACCCCCTGCAGCTGTGCAGGTATACCCAGCTAAAACAGTCTAGAGAAATGGCCAACCGATCTTTGTTCAAGGACCTCCGAAGAAAGAGAATCCACTATCTTCTGTGGCAGTCCTTTCCACTGTCAAACAGTTTTTATAAAAGTTCTTCCTGATGTTCAGGTGACATCTCTTTTCTTGTAATCTTTCCTAGTCTCTGGAGCAGCATAAAACAAGCTTGCTCCATCTTCTGGAGGACATTCCATCAGATATTTAAAGATGGATATCAGATAATCCTCCCAATCTTCTTTTTCCCAAGCTAAATAGACCCATTTCATTCACTTATGCCTCATAAGGCTTGGTTTCCAAACCTTTGACCATCTTGGTCTCCCTTCTCTGGACACATTCTAGAGAATATGGTCCTTTCTGTATATAAGCAAACTTACCTACAAATATGAAACTTTGATCTGTTGCTACACTAAATGGCAATAATTCCTACATTCTCCCCCCCCCCATCCCCCTGCTTACTTTTATTTTTTAAAATATTTTTTATCACACATTGCTTGACTTTGGTGCACAGTCTGCAAGCATGATTTATCACTGTATAGAAGATGATAAATTTGCATGCATAGACCTATAAAATTGTAGTTTTTTTTTCCCCCAAGTGATATTAAAAACCAGTAACAGCAACTGTGTCCCCTTGGTGCTAGCAGAAGGCTGTGGGTTGTAGGAATAACTCAGATGCCCTGATGGCAAGAAAAGAAGTTGAGTAAATCCACAGTGGATGCTGGGTGGGCCAGTGTTAAATAGTTTTGCAGTGGAATGAGAAAGTGGTCCATAAGAGTTTCCCATTAGTCCTTCATGTGTCTTCTGCCACAAGGGCTGCATCTGCACTGCAGAAATTATCCAGTTCAACCCCACTTTAACTGCCAAGGTTCCATGCTATGGAATTCTGGGAACTGTAGTTTGTTACGGAACTAGAGCTCTCCGACTAAATGTCTCACAAAACTAGTTTCCAGAATTCCAAAGCATGGAGCCATCTCCAGTGAACATGGTGCCAGACTGGATTATTTCTGCAGTGTGGATGCAGCCAAGGATGGGAGTTTAACCCTGTATAGGCCCTAATGTCATTGGACTAAAACTTCCAGCAGCCCTATCCAAAGGTAGGGAATTCTGGGAGCTGCAATCCAACATCTGGAGGGCTATGTGATTTCCCCTTTGCGAAACTGTTAAACCTTAGCCTGCAAATTCAAAGGTTTGCTTTCCTTAGCTTTGACCAGTGTCAGAAGTCTCCAAAGGCTGACCCATTTCATTTTTAATGGAGACAGCCCAGGGCTTGGGTGCAGTTGTTGTTTTGGACAACATCTCCAAAAACCCACTAGCCAGTTGCCAGAATCTACCAGCCAGTATGTCAATAAGTTGGTGAATCTGCTCCATTTTTCTAGCCTGGATATCAAAAGAGCTATCCACGATGCTTTGAACTTTTTTGTAGTCAGGATCTAGTGCCTTGGACAGCAGTGTTAAAGTCCGGTCTGAAACCTGGAGTAGAATCGCTGCCCCACTGAGATGGAAGGCAGTGGCCCTTGGGACTATCTTCTCTCACATCATCCATCTTGGGTGAGATGGGGAGGTTTGCATTGGCTTCGATGTTTTTATCCATCGTGTGCCTCTGCTCTGATAATGTTATTACTGCTGTTTTATTGCATTTTAAAATTTGCTGATAGGAATTTATGGTTAGCTGTCTTGAACTGAGCGATACTTTTTTTTTAGCAGAAAGGCAGGCCATCAATTCTCTCTGTAAATGAATAAAAATACATTTTTAATATCAATGAAGTTTCTGACCGGTTTTGATAGTGCTGTTTTGAATGTTATGTGTGGATTGGAAAGTTATAATTTTACTTTATTTATTTATAGCCCACCTTCCTCTAGGATTCCTACCCTTCCATCCAACCCAATTATAGCACTGTGATTCCACTTTAAATGCTGCTCCGATTTAGAATTAGAGGGATATTTAGAATTCTCAGCCAGGGAGCTCTAGTACTTCCCAAATGGCCATGTCCCTTTGTTTTATGGCTGCAAATATTGGGCAACCAAATGGACACGGAAGGAGTGCAGCTGAGAGGCCTACAGACTAATGTTTCCCATCCATCAGCTGCAAATATTAATCTGCTTGTTTCACAACCTTGCGGTCTCTGACACCATCAAAGCTTTTTGTGTGTGTGCTGTTGTTGTTGTTTTGCAGCGAATTCACTCTGGGGGGGATTTCCCCAATTGCTTCCTTAACTGATTCTTGGCCCCTTGGGAATGCAGAAGGAAATCATATCCCAAGGAAATCCGAGTGGCAGGTGTCAAGGTGGGAAGAGGAGGACAGGCAGCACAATTGCACCATTGTTCTGTCATCTGACACCCTGGAAGACTGACATCACAAGAAGACTGAAACCTGCCATACTGTGAGGCAACACTCAGTGGCAGAGTAGGGCTTCCCTTTGTTAATCTAGGGCCACAATCCTGTTGAATTCACTTTGGATGCACATTTTGCAAGGAGTCAGGCTTGTTTTATCAGGTTAATTTTATCGGAATTTTAATGATGATAATTTGTATGTTTTGTATGCATTTTATTTGCTATAATGCCACCTCAATCCATAGGGAGAGGTGGGAAATAGAAATATTATTATTATTATTATTATTATTATTATTATTATTATTATTATTATTGGTTGTAGAAGGGTTGGGATCCTACTCAGAGTCACACAAGCCTTGTGAAACCTCCATGGAAGCCTAGCAGATTCTGGACACTGGAGCCAGTTTCAAGACATTGGAGCCCTGAAGCAATTCCAGAGACAGATCCTGATGTTCTAGAAGCAGTGGCATAGAAATTAAATATTAAATGCATGGGTCAAAATGCTACATAGTGCTTGCACAACATCAGTCTACATTCATATAGTTACATGGTGGTTGTGCTCCACCCCCAGTCATGTTTAAAGCTGTCCAGTGCCCAGGTGAGCAGACCTATTGTCTACAACAGCAAATCCCAAACTTTGGTCTTCCTGGTGTTTTGGACTTCCACTCCCAGAAGGCCAAGCCAGCTTGGCCAGCAGTCAGGCATTCTGGGAGCTGAAGTCCAAAACATCTGGAGACCAAAGTTTAGAAACTACTGGTCTACAAGAACTGCAAAGCCAACTGAAAAGTCTCTATGGGGTTACAAACAGAAGCATGGTCTCTAGGCCAGTGATTCCCAAAGTTGGTGGTATCACCCCCTTGGGAGGCACTGCTCAGTGAAGATAAAGGTTTCACATTTGGGACCTGGCTTCAGCTTTATGAGCTTTGCCAGAACCTGGTAAGTTGGTGCTGTTCCTGCTTTATTTCATCAGACAGGCCAAAAGAAGAGGCAGCAGAAGAAATGATGTTTGGTGAAGGGGAATACTTGAAGCTGTGTGGAGAAGTCTCTGGGAAAGGAGTATCCAGAATCAATACTGCGAAAGAGTTATTTGCCTCTCTCTGTCTGAGAATCCTTCCTTGCTGGGGAGAAAAGTTGGAAATAAATGATGAGGATGATTAAACATCCTTTATACTGTGCCATTCCTCCAAAACTGGCACTCAAGGTAGCCAGAAGCAAAACTTGGGAAAAGATTATATTTCAGAGTACAGCTCCCCTTTGAAGGTTCTGTCCATGGTCCTGAAGCTGCTTTGGGCCTCGAATTCAGCACCTCAGAGAATGCCTTGAAAGAGTGACCTAGAACCCAGAGCACATACATTCACCATCCTGCTGGCATCAGTTCCAACCACCATGACATCCATTTTGTGCTGTATGATCTCTACCTCCCTCTTCACTGCCCTTCGCTAAACCAGAGAGTCTAGTTAGACCTTTGCTAGACCAGAGAGCCAAGCAAAGTTTGAGGAAGAGAAGAATTGGGGAGATGTTCCAATTTTCAGACTATGCTATTGAAGGATGACTTTGAGTACAGAAAAACAGAATTTATTGTGCTCTATCACACCTAGAATCCAGTGGTGTAGCCTTGAGTCGACTGACTTGGACTCGAATAATATTTTTTTAATAATATTTATTTGTATTTCCCACCTCTCTTTTCCTGGAGCTTGCATCCATTGTTCCGCGTTCTAGTCTCTGCAGCAGTAGAAAACAAGCTTGCTCCCTCCTCAATATGACATCCCTTCAAATATGTAAACAGGGCGATCATATCACCTCTTAACCTTCTCTTCTCCAGGCTAAACATCCCCAGTTCCCTAAGGCATTCCTCATAGGGCACGGTTTCCAGACCCTTCACCATTTTAGTCACCCTCCTTTGGACCCACTCCAGTTTCTCCACTGTGAAGGGTAGCTATAAAGGAACTAGGCAAGATCCTCAAGTGTAAAGTTATATAATTAAATACCAAATTCAGGATCATCCATGCTGTTGAATTTCTGATTTCTATGCAAATCAATCCTGAACTTTCACCAGGAAACTCTCACCAAGAAACTCTATAGAATTGGACCCAGAGGTCTCCATCTGTGTTTGTAAGAGAGTGGTGGAGAGGAGTATTTTTACACCCAGAGGCTCTCTGAGTAATGACACCAGAGACACCACTGTTTGAATTTTATTTTATTTTTTGGTCTCTTTCTCTCCTTCACAGCCTGATGAAAAGACAAAGCCAGGAAACCGTGGGGGGGGGGGGGGTGGCATCCCCTTTTGAAGTCCAGCCCAGTCATTTCCACCAGGTGCCAGGTGCCAGGTGCCAGGTGCAGAGGCCCTTGTCTTTTGCCTTCTCTGATGTCAACAAAACAGCCCAGAGGGATGAAAGCACCAGGCTCCTCTCCTTCACCCCCTGGGCAACCTGTTTGTACCAAATCCAAGCAGACACGAAGTGGGGGGAAGCAATGGAGGGGTGGGGATTGCGTTAGGATGGATATTCTGCCAAAAGAGAAAACTACCCGTGGTCCAGACTTGACTTGGCTTGACCATGGATGGTTGGGAAAATGAAAAAAGTAGGAGCCACTAGACACCCTCTTGATGGTGTCTTTCGCGGGTGTCAGTTCCCCTCCAGAAGCAGATGGATATTTTTGTCCAGTACAAAATATCTGTGTTCATCTGTGGGTGACAGAAGTCAGGGAACTGCCCTATGTCTCCAGTTTACATAGATGCTATTGTTTTAAAAAATATATTGTGAAGTTTTAAAAACATTTTTATCTAATTAGCTTCCTTGGGTCTCTTTTTGGGAGAAAGGTGACACAAAAATGAAACAGACAGACAGATATATTGACTGATAGATTTCCATGTGGTCAGCTCCATGCAGGAGACTAGAGCCATGTGCAAATTCCTGGCCATGAGTTTTCTACCAGCCCAATGTCTGTGTCCTTCCTTCCTTCCTTCCTTCCTTCCTTTCTTTCTTCTGTACTCTCTTAAGAAAAAACATTGTACTTTCTTAGCTGCCCGTAAAGCCTGTTGCAACTTGCAAATTTTAATTGATTTCCATTTCCAAAAGTAAGTCTTAAAATGGTGCAATTGGTAAACTATTCTTCTTTTCTTATCTCCTTCCCCCACGAACACGGGCCATCACTTCTTTAGTCAGTTTCAAAACTGAGTTGAAGACGATCCTGTTCAGGGAAGCATTCCCAGGCATCGTGTGAATATTATTTGTTATTTGACATTTTTAATTTGTTGCCTGCCTTATTTTATTGACCCCTTTCCTGTATTGTTATGTATTATTTATATGTATTATGCTATTATTTCTTAGAATGTACGCCATGGGCAGGTTTACTTTTATCTATTTTATTGTTTGTATGTCCAGCACTGTGTAAATCTATAGTGCTTTTTAAATAAAGCATAACAACAACAACATTCCCCCAGCATAGCATAAATATCTCCATATGGGCATGCCCCGCATGCATGCAACCCCATGCAAAAGAGCTACATTGCACAACACATGTCAATGACTGGGCCCCATTGCACCATGCACAACACACAATGCACAACTTCAAATCCAAAGTATAGGATGCACAACCAGAAGTGCAATCACAATGCAACTACTGTAGGATTCTGGGAGACCTATGTTTGAATCCCTGCTCAGCCATGATAGGCAACTGCATGATCTTGGGCAAGTCGCACTCTCTGAACTTCAGAAGAAGGCCATGGCAAACTCCCATGAACAAATCTTACAAGGGAAACTCAATGATAAGGTTTGATTTTTTGTTGTTGTGTGCATTCAAGTCATTTCCTACTTATGGTGACTCTAAGGGGAACCTATCATGGGGTTTCCTTGGCAAGATTTGTTCAGAGGAGATTTGCCATTGCCTTCCCCTGAGGCTGAGAGTATGTGACTGGTTTCCAGAGTTATAGTCCAACACTCAAAACCATTAGGTTGTCATAATTCAGAATGAAACAACCCGAATGCACACAACAGAGGTCTTTGAAAACCATAAAGCAAAATTCCACCAGATGGCACCATTGATTCAGAGTTAGATTTAGATTTAGATTTAGATTTAGATTTAGATTTAGGGCTACCTAAATCCCCTAAAGGCACCAGATCCAGTCTGATCTTGGAAGATAAGCAGGGTCACCCCTGATTAGTACTTAGATGGGAGACCACCAACAAATGCCAGGTGCTGTCAGTTACATTTCAAAGGAAGAAACTGGCAAAATCATCTCTAAGGATTGTTTGCCTAAGAAAACCCTATGAAATTAATGGGCTTGCCATAAGTCAGGCCCTTCTCTCATTACCTTTCCACCGGCAGGAAAAGATGTTTTTATTTCAAGCAAGCTTTTAATATATAATTATTGTCAAGAAGGGGGGTGCGCTCTATTGACGTTTTTAATTTTTGTATGTTTTACGTGATATTATATGGTTTTAGCATGATGATTTTAATTGGTTTTTTTTAATTATTATTGTAAAGTTTTTAAACTTTTTTGTGAGCCCCCCTTGGGTCCCTGAGGCAGCAAATAAATAAATAAATACAAATCCATACATGGTGATGGGGAATACCATGGCTTGGATGATTCTGATTTAGTGCTCAGTTGTGTATCTTTACACTTTAGCATCTTGTCTAGTTCTTTCATAGCTGCCCTTCCTAGTCTCCAATTCCTAGACTTCTTCTGATTTCTTGACTGCAGTCTCCATTCAAATCAATGCTTGATCCAAGGTCAAGATCAGATCCTATTTTGATTTCCTCATTATCTCGGTTGGATTTATGTAGATCCTCCAAGGGCACTATTTTTACTTTCTTTATGTTCATCAGTAAGCTTGCTTTTGCACTTTCTTCTTTTACCTTCTTTAGTAATTTTTCCAAGTCCATAATGTTTACTGCGAATAGTATGGTGTCATCTGCATATATTAGATTGTTGATGTTCCTTCCTACTATCTTCACTCCTACTAAGTCGAACCCTGCTCTATGTATATTTTCTCCATAAAGGTTAAATAGGTAGAGTGATAAAATACAGCCTTATCTGACTGTTTTGCCAATTGGGAACCATTCTTTTTCTCTGTATTCTGTTCTAATAGTAGCCTCTTGTCCTAAGTACAGATTTCTCATCAGGATTATCAGATGTGTTGGCACTCTCATATCTTTAAGAGCATTCCATAGCTTTTCATGGTCTATGCGCTCAAAGGCTTTGCTATAATCTATAGAGCACATAATAATTTTCTTGTGGAATTCCTTGGTGCACTCCATTAGCTATCATGTGTATGTAATGTGGTCCTTAGTGCCTCTTCCTTTCCTGAACCTCATGGTAAATCACAGATTTTTAAAACTCACTTTTTGTTCCAGATCTTCCCAGATGATCCGGAGCCCTGAAGAGCAACTTTGGGCAGCTGTTTACAACATGCCCCATTGTGCCACCCAAAGGTGGCAGAACAAGTCGCATATTCTGTAATCAGAATGAAGTGCCCATCCATGTGATTGATGCTGGGTGCCTCATTTTCAGCCTCGGAGCAGGTGATAGGTGCAACAGCAGAACACGCATGCAAACAGCTGCCCAGCATTGCTCCAGAGTGCCCAGGTAACAGAGACACATTCGAGTAGCTTTGGCGCCAAAATACTCCAGGCTTCTCCCAGAGTATTCTGGCCTGTCCAGACCTGCACATTCTCTCTCTCTCTGGTTTAAAACACACTGCAGTAATAATCCAGTTTGAAACCACTTTAACTGCCCTGGCTCAGTGCTAGGGAATCGTTGGAATTGTAGTTTATTGTGGCCCAGAGCTCTCTAACAGAGGAGGCTAGACGTCTCACAAAAAATATAGTTCCCGGAATTCCCTAGCATTGAGCCAGGGCAGTTAAAGGGGTATCAAACTGGATTATTTTTGCAGTGCAGAGGCAGCCCAAGCCAGGCTGAGCACCCCAAAAAAGTCTGACTCTTGGAGGGAACTTCCATTGAAAGGAACAGTGCCAACCCAGCTCCTTTGCCGCCATCGCTTTACACTGAATTAAGACCCACAGTGTACATCGGGGGTTACTCCAAAGTAAGCATGGTTCGTCTTGGAGAACTGGACCCTTGTATTTTTGTGAGATATTTGGCCTTCTCTATCAGAGAGCTATGGGGCCACAATAAACTACAATTCTCAAGATTCGCTAGCATTGACCCAGGACAATTAAACTGGACTATTTCTGCAGTGTGTTTCAGACCTCTCTGTCACACACACACACACACACACACACAAACACACTAGTTGCCAAATTTCATGCTAGCTCTGCAGTCTAATGTGCTTCTGATGCGCCAAATGAGCACAAGTGGCCATAAAGCAGTAGGGAAAAGCAACACCAATTCCTGCATGCGAGCGCCTGTGGCTACAGATATCAAGCCTGAACTAGTTGCGGTGTCTCTTCACATACATACACCCATCATCTCTTCCCCAGAGAGGGCTCCATATACCCTCAGATGGGGAGATGCATGGGGTGTGCAAGTTTACTGTTGGTGTTAATTAGAATTGTGATAGGTTGGAACCTCTAGGGATGGAGCCCAGTCCCTGGCTAATTATCACCTGTTTGCTTTCATTAGCAGCAATTAAAGCCCTGCCAGGCCTCCCACACCGCTTCCCAGTTAACTCTTTGGCATCTGGGCCTCTGCCATCAGCCTGGCATGGAATGAAAGCCTTGAGTCAGCAGAGGGCAGCCAGAACCGCAACAACAACCATACCATCAGATTGGGCGGACATTATAAAACATCATCATCATCATCATCATCATCATCATCCCTTTCCCCAGAACTGGAACTCAGGGTAGCTCACAATATTAAAAACAACAATATTACAATTAAAAGCAAAGACATGTTGCTGCTGCGAACCTGTCCCAACTAGTGGACTTCTTTTCGCCTTTAAAACTCCTGGATTGGCAAACAATGCAGCTGGCACAGCTATTTCTCAGCAAATGGAGTGCAAGTTGATGAAAACGTCACCTGTTCAATTGGCACCAGCCACTTTCTGGTGGTTCCCATGTCAATTGGTGTGTGTGTGTGTGTGTGTGTGTGTGCCTTTTTGTGTTTTACTCTGAACTTCAAATGAGCTGCCCAGGATACTGTACCTAATTGGGGGACAGGTTTCAGTGCCTTTGAGTTTCCAACCAAAATCTGTGTGATGCAGGCGCTTAAAAAGCCAATATGTTCCTAGGCTGCATCAGTGGGACTATAGTGTCTAGATGGCTTCCTGTCAGGGATGCTTTGATTGAGAGTTCCTGCATGGCAGGGATTGGACTGGATAACCCTTGTGGTCTCTTCCAAATCTATGATTCTATGAGCTCAAGGGGAGTCTCAGCACCACTCTATTCTGTTTTGCTCAAGCCTCACCTGGAATAGGACTGTGTCAAATTCTGGGCACCACAATTCAAAAAGGATGTTGAGAAGCTGGAGTATGTCCAAAGGAGGGTCACCAAAATGGTAAAGGGTCTGGAAACCATGCCTTAAGAGGAAAGACTTGGAGAGCTAGGGATTTTTAGCCTGGAAAAGAGACGGTTAAAAGATGATACGATAGTCATGTTTGAAATCTGAAAGGATGTCATATTGAGGATGGAGCAAGCTTGTTTTCTGCTGCTCCAGAGACTATGACATGGAGCAATGGCTTCAAGCTACAGGAAAAGAGATCCCATCTAAACATTAGGAAAAATTTCCTCATGGTAAGAGCTGTTTGACAGTGGAAGATACTGCTGCCTCGGAGAATAGTGGAGTCTCCTTCTTTGGGGTTTTTTAAACAGAGGCTGTATGTTCATCTGTCGGGGGTGGTTTGATTGTGTCTTCCTGCATGGCAGAATGGGGCTAGACTGGATGGCCTTGGGGTCTCTTCCAACTCTAGGAATCTATAAGTATGCAAAGAGATCTTGTAACACCTTTGAGACTAAGGCCTTGAACAGACCAGCAATAAACACCGGCATTGGGGCAGAGTGGGGGCATGGCAACCGCATGCCATGTGCCCTGACTCTGCCCCCATGCTGGCTTCACACAGCACACCCCATTGCACAGCAGCAGGCCTCACAGTGTTCCCTTGGAGCAGCATGGACATGCACTGTGCCAAAGGAGCACCAAAAAGCCACAGCACTGGTGGCTACGGCACCCTTTCCACGGCACAAAAAGAAGCAATTTTATGTGCCTTTTTGCACCATGCGGCAGCTGGGTTGGGGGTGTGGAGTACAGTTGCTGTGACCCCAATCTGGCAGGGAAAGGGGCAGTGTCCCACCACCCCTTAGAGGCTGTCTGTAAATCCCCTAAGTGAAAGAAAGAAGTTGGCAGCATGAGCTTTTCTAGACTTCATTCTACATCCTCAGATGCATTTGGAAGTAGACTGCAGTCTACAAAAGCTCATGTTGGCATCTTCTTTCTTCCACTTAGTCTTAAAGGTGCTACAAGATCTCTTTACCTACTTATTTTACAGACTAACACAGCTATATCTTTGAATTCTAGGATTCTAGGATTCTATTCCAGATGGATTCATGACCCCCATTGGCAATGAAGCCACCAGCTGGCTCTGTTTTCATCTGCATCCTAACACAGATTTGGTTGAAAGGTTATTTTTGCAATTCATGATGTTACAATGGCAACTTGTTCCTTTCTTAAAGTTACTTCCCTCCGGGGCCTCCTCCTTCGCACCCCTTTGCCCTCATCCCTCAAGGCCTTGGTCATGTTTCTTGAGGACATTTTGAGGTTTTTTCATCTTTCCCTTCTTCTCTTGCATCATGGATCCTAAAGGCAGCAACTACGGGAAGTTGCACAAGGGTTGCAGGGATGACGCCACTGCCCAGATCTTGCTCTGACGGAGACCATGCCAGCCAGGGCAAGAAGCATCTTCTGAACCCAGTGCCAACAGCCTGTCTAAATGTTGAAAGACCAAAGAGAAGACCAAAGATGTTCTGTTGCAGCTGGCCTTGGTAAAGCCTTCCAAGAGCGTGTTTTTAGTCATTGTTTTGTGAAAGAAAAACCAGTGTGTGTCTTGTACGGACAACCTTTTGTCCTGATGTGTTTCCAAGTCAGCTTTGAGTTAAGGTGAACTTATAAACTTTGACTTAAGATGAACCTATACATCCAAGATCCCTGGTTCAGCCCAGTTCAGGTCTTGCAAAGTCCATCCACTTGTAATGCAGTCTTACTCTATTGCCTTCAACTTTACCAAGCAGAATCGTCTTTTCAGGAGGAAATGGGTCACACTTAAAACAGGACTTGTTCTTAATCATAAGTGATTGGAATGCAAAAGTAGGAAACAGAGCAGAATCAAAGATTGAGGAAAAATTTGGCCTAGGATCAAGAAATGAAGCAGGAGAGCAAGTGATTGAATTTTCCAAAGCCAACAGTTTGTTCATCACAAGCACATTCCTCAAGTAACTAAAGAGGCATGGTCATGCTAGTCTGGAATATCAGTATGCAAAGGGATCTTGCAGCAACTTGGAGATCAAGAGAAAGAAATTGATAGCACAATCTTTTGTAGACTTAAATCTACTTCATCAGATATTGCATCAGACTTCATAGACCTAAGACTTCTTCATGCATCCTAGCAAATGAGAGATGTATTCCAGTGTTTTTGTGGAACAAAACATTGTTAAGCCGTGCTGTTGTTTTAAAAAAGGCTTTTATTTGTCCTGTATCAGGACAAATAAAAGTATTTTTTTTAAACAACAGCATGGCTTAACAATGTTTTGTTCCACAAAACACCGGAGTACATCTCTCATTTTCCAGCATTTCCCGGTGTTTTCTCCCCTTCTTCATGCATCCATCTGAAGAGCAGTCTTTCTCTTTTCCTGCTGCCTTCTACCTTAACAAGCATTATTGTTATAATGGAATATAAAAAGGGAATAATGTCTTTGCATAATATAGTGGACCCTTGGTATCTGTTGGGGTTTGGTTCCATGATCCCCCATTGATACAAAAATCCATGGATGCTCAAGTCCCATTATATACAATAGCGTAATAAAATGGTGTCCTTTATATAAAATAGTGAAATCAAGGTTTGCTTTTTGGACTCGATATCTTTTTCAAATATTTTTTGGAATGGCTGGATCAATCTGCCAATAAAGAATCCGTAGATATGGAGGGCCAATTGTATGTCCAAATTATGACAGCTTCAGTTTAGTTACCTTGGCTCCTAGGAGAGTTCAAGCTTGATTTGCTTTTGGACCCCTTTATTTGCCCTTTTGTATATTCATGATATCCTCTGCACTCTCCTCTAGTACCACATTTTAAATGAGTGGATTTGAGTAAAGACCTAAAGTAAAGTAAAGAATGAGTAAAGACCTCCAAGAGCCCTGCTCTTCAACTGTCTTGCTCAGGTCTTGCAAAACCAGGGCAGCTGTGGCTTCCTTGAATGAATACATTCATCTGTCATGGTGTCTTCTTTTCCTACTATCTTCCCCTCTGTTATTGCCGTGTGCATTCAAGTCATTTCCAACTCATGATGAAACCTAATGACTATACTACATTAGTTCTCCCTTTCCCCCTATTTGTGTGTATGTACCTTCAAAGTCATCTGTTGATTTTTATTGCAACTCCAGTAGATGGTTTTGCCTTCCTTCCTATGAAATACACCCTAATTCATTGGTGGTCTCCCATCCAAGTACTAACCAGAGCTGACCTTGCTTAGCTTCCAAGATCAGAAGGGATCTTGTGCCTTTCCGGTATTTAGGTCCATGTTCCCCTTTACTGGGCATTATTGGTTTTTCCAGTGCAAGCTACACAGGAGCTCAGCCATGAATTAGATTTCAATTTGAGACTATTTCAGTTGAAAAATACATCTTTTTTTTTTTTTTTCATTTCAATATATTTCAGAGGCTTGGTAGATTGCTAACTGCTCAGAGAAGAAAGCAAGTTGCGCATTTTAGACATCGCACTTGATAATTTGGTAACCTGTTCCCACTATTTCTGAAATATTTACTACAGCTCTCAGAGGCTGCTCAGTACTATTAGACCCATCACGCAGAGTGGAAAGCTGAGGCTGCGAGAGAGGCAAATTCCTGCTCTAGGTTCAGCCAGTGAAAAGGGGACTATGGCTGGTGGCCGTCCTGATTCACAGCTCAGTTTCCTCATCCCAGCCTTACAGAGGCTGCATCCACACTGGGGAAATAACCCAGTTTGGCACCGCTTTAATTGCCTTGGCTCAAGGCTCTGGAATTCTGGGAGTTGGAGTTTGTTGTGGGGCCCAGAGCGGAGCTCCGCTCCGCTCTGGGCCCACAACAAACTCCAACTCCCAGAATTCCAGAGCCTTGAGCCAAGGCAATTAAAGCGGTGCCAAACCGGGTTATTTCCCCAGTGTGGGTGCAGCCAGAGTTTGGGAAAGTTCCTTTTTTTTGGATGGCTCTGAATCCCCGACCCAGCATGGGAGTTGGGGGATTCTGGGAGCTGTCATCCAAAAATCTAACTTGCCTGAGCTCTGCCCTGGGGCCAGAGCATATATAGCATCCATGCTGGCATGAGGATGTTGTCCCCAAAAACTAACCATCCCACGCTCTGTCCTGCAGTGAGAGCCATGCTGGCTGGGGGGTTGTGGGTGTCATTGTATTTAAAAAACTAACTTTTCAGAACTTTTCTAACCCTCTCTAGCTATTTCCTGGGGCTACGCTTGGGAGGGGGGGGGGATTCTGGGGCCTGTTATCCCAAAATATAACTTTGCTGAGTTCTACGCTGGGGCCAGCAGCCATGCTGGGCGGGGGATTCTGGGAGCTGCTATCCCAAAACCTATTTTTCTGAGTTTTATCCTGGAGGCAGAGAAATTCCAGCAGCCACACTGGCTGGATGGGGGATTCTGTTGTCCCAAACCCAAACTTTTCTGAACTTTTCTAACCTTCCCAAGCCATGCTTGGTTGGGGGATGGAGGGATGCTGGGCCTTGTAACCCTCCAAAGCACCCTCTCTGACTTGAGCAGAGACACTGCCTGCATCTACCCTTGCCCTGCTTGCCTCCCATCTGTGAGATCAGCCCTTTCTTCCTCCCTTGCCTCCTTCTTCCTGGGAGTAACCCAGTGGGTGCTGGCAGGCGGGTGGAGGCGGCTGGCTGAGTCACCCTGGACCGGATGCACCGCAGCCCTCAGCTCGGCTTGGCCGGGTGCCCGGGTGCCCGGGTGCTCGCCTCGGCTCTGGGTCTGTTTACTGCCCTGCGGGGTTTGCCTGCAGCTGGGCTCTCGTTGCACAAGCCCAGTTGACGCAATGTGCAACTGGCTGGCTTCTTCGCAGCAGAGGCCGCTTCCTCCTTCCCACACCCCCTGCGTGGTGGTGGCATCCCCAGGCAGGCTTTTTTTGGAGGGATGCAAAGCAAGACCCGGCCAGAGGCCTTTCCTTCCCCAGGGAGACCCCTCTCCTTGCCTCCCTCTGCCTCCAGCAGCACCTGGGCCCTTTTGGTTTGTTGTTTGTTATTAACCGAGTGGATCCCGACCCATGGTGACCCCATGGAGGAGACATCTCCAAGACTCCCTGTCCTCTACTGCTCTGCTCAGGTCCTGCACACTCATACTCATGACCTTCTTACTTGAGTCCATCCATCTAGCATGCGGCCTTCCTCTCTTTCGACCTCCCCCCACCTTTCCTAGCATTATTGTTTTTTCTAATGAGTCCTCTTTCTCATTATATGTCCAAAATACGACAGCCTAACTTTTATGAAGTCAAAGGCTTTCACAGCCAGCATTAATCATTTTTTTTGTGGGTTTTTTTGGGCTATGTGGCCATGTTCCAGAAAAAATTATTTCTGGCTTTTTGCTTGCATCTGTGGATGATATCTTCAGACAGCAGTCTCTGAAAATGCCAGCCACAGATGCAGGCAAAACATCAGGAATAAATTCTTCCAGAATATGGCCACATAGCCCAGAAAACCCAGAAAAGCCTAAGTTTGGTCATGTTGGCCTCCAGGGAGATTTCTGGTTTTATCTGCTCTAGGGCCCATTTGTTTGACCTTTTGGCTGTCCATGGGATCCTTAGCACTCTTCCCCAGCCCCACACAATTTCACATGAATGGATTTATTTCCTATCTTCTTTCTTAACTGTCCAGCTCTCACATCGATCCATGGTAATAGGGAATACAATGATTTGTATGATTATGACATTTGTGTTGAGTTGTATATCTTTGCATTTTATAATCGTTTCTAGTTCTTTCATAGCCACCCTCCCCACTCTTAACCTTCTTCTGATTTCCTGACTGCAGTCCCCATTTCCAGCAATGTTATGATAGGAGTTTAAGTATTTGAAGGGGTGTCATACTGAGGATGGAGCAAGCTCATTTTTTGCTGCTCCAGAGTCTAGGATATGGAGCAATGGATGCAAACTACAGGAAAAGAGATTCCACTTAAGCACTAAGAAGGATTTCCTGACAGTATAGTAACAGCTGCTAGAGAGTGGAACAAACTGCTTAGGAGTATGGTAGATTCTCCTTCTTTGGAGGTTTTTAAACAGAGGCCGGATGGCCATCTGTCTGAGGCACCTTGATTCTCTGTTCCTGCGTGGCAGAAAGCAGTTGGACTGGATGGCCCTTGGGGTCTCTTCCATGATTCTATGATTTTATGGCCACATTCCCACTTACAAATAAATCACTTTGCGATCCGAATCGATGTATCAGTTTGGCAGAGGGTCGTGGTTAACACTACATTTGCACCGACCACATTTTCTTGCTACAAAATAAAATAAAATAACCCACATGTGGTTCACACTGACAAATTAATTGGTTCAAAATGGACCTGCTCCAGTTGGCCGAAGGGCAAATTTAAATCGATTCCGATTCACAGGAATTGTGCAGAATTGAGTTATCCAAAAAGACGTGGGGGGGGGAGACATCAGGGTCAAATAGACACGGGTTAAATGGGCCTAGCGTGTGCCCCCCCATGTCAAAAACATGTGGGTTAAATGGATCTAGTGCGTGGCCCCTGGTTCAATCATTTTTAACCATTTGAAATGACCATGGTTCTCACTTGAACCATCAAGTGAGAGCCATGATCATTTCAACCGGTTCAAAGTGATTTGTGATCTGGTTTAAAAGGTAGTGGGAATGAGGTCTATGGAAGGCCAGCGGGTGCAGCAGAAAGCTCCACTTGGCTGCCCACCTCTGACTCAACGGCAGCCAGGCGTCTGGGTGCAAGTCCCCCAGAAAGAGAAGAGGTGCAGCTCTGACTTGGGGGCATCTTTATCAAATTTGCAGATGACACCAAATTAGGAGGAGTATCTAATACCCCAGAGGACAGGATCAAAATTCAAAATGACCTGAATAGACTAGAAAGCTGGGCCAAAGCTAACAAAATGAAATTCAACACGGAGAAATGTAAGGTTCTGCACTTAGGGCGGAAAAATGAAATGCACAGATATAAAATGGGGGACACCTGGCTGAATGAGACCACATGTGAAAGGGATCTAGGAGTCCAAGTAGACCATAAGCTGAACATGAGTCAACAGTGCGATGCAGCAGCTAAAAAGGCCAATGAAATTTTAGGCTTCATCAATAGAAGTACAGTGTCTAGATCAAGGGAAGTAATAGTGCCACTCTATTCTGCTTTGGTCAGGCCCCACCTGGAATACTGTGTCCAGTTCTGGGCACCACAATTCAAAAAGGATGTGGAGAAACCGGAGCGGGTCCAAAGGAGGACAACTAAGATGGTGAAGGGTCTGGAAACCTTGCCCTATGAGAAAAGACTTAAGGAGCTGGGGATGTTTAGCCTGGAGAAGAGAAGGTTAAGAGGAGATATGACCGCCCTGTTTAAATACTTGAAGGGATGTCACATTGAGGAGGGAGCAAGCTTGTTTTCTGCTGCTCCAGAGACTAGAACGCAGAACAATGGATGCAAACTGCAGGAAAAGAGATTCCACCTCAACATTAGGAGGAACTTCCTGAGAGTAAGGGCTGTTCGACAGTGGAACACGCTCCTTCCTCGGAGTGTAGTGGAGTCTCCGTCCTTGGAGGTCTTTAAGCAAAGGCCATCTGTTGGGGATGCTTTGATGGAGAGTTCCTGCATGGCAGGGGGTTGGACTGGATGGCCCTTGGGGTCTCTTCCAACTCTGTGATTCTAGGATTCTATGACTCTTCACCCAGAGGCCAGCTGGGGAGGGAATTGGGCAAGAAGGGAAGAAGGAAGCTGGGAGGGAAGGCAGCTGTGGCTCTTTCCCAAGGGGCACTCTTCGGAGACTAAGTTGCCGCCAGTCTGGTTTGAAACCAGTTTGCGTTGGATTTTTAATTGGCCTTCCTCTCCTCCCTCTCCCCACCACTTCTTCCTTCTGTTTTCGAAACTCTCTTTTGGACAGCTTGTTTTTGGGTGGGCAGGGTTTCTTATTCACACCCCTAAAGGCAAAAGGCTCCACCACCGTTCAAAGATTCGAGGCACATCTGTTCACATCTGGAAAACGGCTAGCGGCAAATACTTTTCCCCAAACAACCCTCCTTCCTCACCCCAAAAAAGAAGGAAAGATTGTGTGACTTTTGTCATCAAAGCATGTATGTACGGGTGTATGTATGTTTATGTTTAAAATGAATAAAAATTATTTTAAAAAAAAGAAAATAAAGAGAATTGGGACTCCAGGGTCCAGTCAATTTGTTGATTAGACCAATTCATCAAAAATATTTGTCATTGTTCATTTTTTATTATATGCATCCGATGTTCTGTACTTTGATGAAAAGGGTGTTATAAATAATTATTATTATTATTATTATTATTATTATTATTTCTTAAACATTTTGATCAGCTCGAAAGGTAGCCTGGTTAGTATAAGATGAAGCAGCAGGGATATTATTATCATTATCATTGTCATTACCATCGGGACATAGAGAGATCTTGTAGCATCTTTGAGATTGACTGAAAGAAAGAAATTGGCAGTGTGAGCTTTCATAGACCAATTACCATTATTATTGTTTTGTAATGCAGAATTATTATTACAGAAAACCAGTGTGGTGTATTCATTTGAGGTCAGGACTAGGACTCTGGGAGAGCAGAGTTCAAATCCTTGGTCAACCATTGAAAGCCAGTGGGCAAGTCACACTGTCTCAGCCTCAGAGGAAGGCAAAGGCAAATAATATTATTATATCATTATATTACAATAACAACAATGGTGGTGATGATGGATAATGATGCCACCGTAAGTCACCATAAGGCACATTACAATGGACCCAGCCTTGTCTAGTGGTTTGAGTGTTGGAGTAGGACTCTGGGAGATCAGGGTTCACATCTCAGCTTGTCCATGGAAATCCACTGGGTGACCATGGGCAGGACGCACTCTCTCAGCCTCAGAAGAATCCAGGGGGTAAACTCCTCTGCCAAGAAAAACGTAGGAGAGGTTTGCCATAAATCAGAGTCGACCTGGAGGCTCATAATAAAAACAACAACAGCAACCAGTTATTATCTCAGTTTCACAGTCTCCCAGGTGTTCCTGATTGCAACTTTGGAGCATCAAGAACAGATTCTTTTCAAGCATCTAGGAATCCGTGTCACATTATCCAGCGATGCCTCACTGATTCCTAGATTCTGGGATAGAATCCAAATCATTGATGGTCCAAAACTCTAGTCCAACAGCTTGCAGACCGCAAAACCAATTGTTGTTGATGACGATGTGGTTGCTGGGATCCTCTGACAAGGTCTACACTGCATAACTTTACACAGACTTAAATATAATCTGCACAGTGGGCTTCCATGGCCAAAGGGGATTCAAACCATGGTTTCCAGAGTCATAGTCCTGGGTTCAAACCACTGTGCCATGCACTGTGCATTACAGAACCTCATTGTTTGTTGTTGCTGTGTGCTTTCATGACGTTTCCGACTTATGGCGACCCTAAGGCGACCCTATGATGGGGTTTCCTTGGCAAGATTTGTTCAGAGAAGGTTTGCCATGGCCTTCCCCTGAGGCTGAGAGAGAGTGACCAGTGGGTTTCAATGGCTGGGCTGGTATTTGAACCCTGGTCTCCAAAGTCCTAGTCCAGTGCTCAAACCACTACACTATGCTGGCCTTAGTACAGAACTGCCTGGTTCTAATTCCGGCAGACATTCATCCCCAACAGGATTCCAGCCATTCATAACAACAATAACTATTATTATTATTATAATTATTATATAATTATAATTATTAAACTGTATGTATAAGGTGCTGTTGGTTTATGCAGTGCTGTACATAAAATGGAATAGAATAATGGACCTGCCAGTGGCGTACATTCTAGAAAAGAACAGTAACAAAATAAATGAATGAATCTCGCCGTGGGAGAAAGACGGAACACAAATCCTTGAAACTGATAGAATAAATGAAAATAAGCAACAACAGCAATAGCACCCCAAAGTCAAACTTGTGGGGGGGGGAGGCATGTATTTGAAGCACCCAAGAACAGCCAGACTCAGAGGAGGCTCACTTTGCTCTTATCCAGACCACAGTTAAAAGCTGATATGTGTGTGTGTCACTATGGCTGCACACACACATAGACAATATGTTCTCTCTTTCCACAACCAAAGTCCACAATCTCACACCCACCTCCCCCCCCCCCCCCCCACACACTTGTGCAATGGTCCTCTGTTCCCAGGGCCCAGTTTCAGCTGTGGGGAAGAAAGGAAGAAAAGAAGAAGGGGGTGGTTTTGGGGAGGGTTGTCACCATGTGCCTCACAATGCAGCTGTGTGTGGCTATGTGTGTGTTTGTCTAAGAGCTCAGTGCCAAAGGGAGGCGAGGCAGCCTGGGAAGGGCCCGGCGCCTTAGACAGCCTGGCGCCTCTGTACACCTGGGGATGTTCAGGTTAAGTAATGTGCCGCATTCCAGAGCATCCAGCTGACTGAAACATTAACAAACAGGCAGGCTCCAGATGGGCTGGTTGGAAGCCAGCGGCAGGGAGGGAAGGAGGGAAGGAAAGAAAGAAAGAAAGAAAGAGGGAGGAAAAAACCTCCAACTCCCAGGGTCAGCACTGCAAATGCCACCAACCATGTTTTGCCCCAATGCTGTTTGCTTCCTTTTGCCATGGCTGGCGTGCCAGCCTGGCCCATAAAGGGGGTGCCATTCCGTGGCACTAATGGCACATTCGGCAAAGGTTTGCCCAGATTTCTCCCAGAGCAAGAGATGGATAATAATAATAATAATACAGTAATAGTAAAATTTATTTACCGTTTATGCTCGACTATAAGTCGATCTCATGTATAAGTCGAGGGCAGGTTTACGGGCCACAATGATGGATTGTGATATGACCCATGGATAAGTCAAGTGTAAGACTTAGGGTCACGTAACAGAGGATCTAAAGGACAAAGCAAGGGAAAACAATGCCCAAGAACATACAAAATTGCAGGAGGCATAACTGTTTGTGTTCACACTGAAGGATAGATGGATGAAAGAACAGAGGAAGGTTCATGCTTCCCGGAAGATTACACTCTTCCGTTTCACCAGGAGATGATTACTGTTTTTATGAGAGTTAAAGTACAGTACTTACATTGACTTGTGGATAAGATTTTTCGACTCAGATTTTTTTGGGCCAATTCTTTTACTAAAATTTCTAGACTTATACATGAATATATACAGCATGTTATCCTGCCTCTCCAAGCAGATCAAAGTGGCTAATAATAATAAAACAACATGAAAATACAGTAAAACTTCATAACTCATAAACCCTCCCATCCACAATAAAAAAAAACAAATTTTAATTATAAACTAAGCAGGGACAATTGAGGGGCTCTGCTCTGGGCCCCACAACAAACTCCAACTCCCAGAATCCCATAGCCTCAAGCCAAGACACTTAAACCGGTTTCAAACCGGGTTATTTCCTCAGTGTGGACGCAGCCCAAGGTTCAGATACCAGCTTAGCCATAGAAACCACTGAGTGACCCTTGGGTGAATCACACTCTCTCGGCCTCAGAGGAAGGCGATGGCATAAATCTCTGTGCATAAATCTCACCGAGAAATCCTGTGAAGTCAGGGTGGCCATAAGTCCAAAACTACTTGAAGACATGCAACAACACTTTAAAACCGTGTAAAATCATTTGTAAAGGTGAAATTGGCAATAAACATCCAATGAAAACACTCCATTAAAAGACCTGTTGACCACCCTCAGAGGACGGCAAAGGCAAAAAACCCACTCTCAACAAATCTTGCCAAAAAAAACCCAGGATAGGCTCACCTTAGGGTCACCATAACTCAGAAATGATTTGAAAACACAACACAATAACAACAACCCTGCAAGGGTGCTTTTGTGGCCCTTTGTTTACTCTGGACACCTCAGACAAACCCCAAAGTGTGCAGAGAAGGGATTGCTTCTTGTTGCTGTTGCATGCCTTCAAGTTGTTTCGGACTTACAGTGACCCTAAGGCGAACCTACAATGGGATTTTCTTGGCAAGTTTCTTCAGACAGGGTTTGCCATTGCCATCCTCTGAGGCTGAGAGAGTGTGATTTGCCCAAAGTCACTCATTGGTTTACCTGGCCGAGCCGGGATTTGAACCCTGGTCTCCAGAGTCGTAGACCAATGCTGAAACCACTACATCATGCGGGAGACTGCATCCTATTTTAAAGTTGAATCCAAAGGAGCAGCAATTCAGCTTTTAAATAGATTGCAGTCCCCTGCCTGCATTACCCTTTTTAGAAACACCTATTTTGCATTACCACAAGCAGACTTTAAGCTGTTCCTGCCTCTTCCAACCTCCCATTTGGGGACATTTTTGGCAGCTTGTGTGGCCCACAGAAGATCCCCCAGGCAGAAAAATGGCCCACAGGCATGCCTAGGTTGCCCACCCCATCTTAGATTTAAGACCATACTTGCTTGGGAAACTTACTTTTGGTTTTGGACAGGGCCTCTAAGCATCTCCAAATGACCAAGAAGATTCTGGGAGCTGTTATTGTTCCCCGAAAAAGTAACTTTCCCTGGCTCTGCCCTTGTCCCATCCCCAGGAATGTGTTTTGAGAGCTTCTGCTGCAAATCCAATGTTCAAGCCCAAGGATACTAGCAAAGGAGGCCCTGGCCTCTCCAGACTGGTTTAATGTTAGAAAGAAAGAGAGAAGTCCCAGCCTCAAGGATATTTGCCATCAGGGAAGCAAAGAAAAAGAGGGGAGAGAGGATCCACATTCAGTTCTGGTCTTCATCCATCCTCAGATGTAGCTTCAATGAAGGGTCACAGAGCTGGGGGGAACCCCAAGGGTCATTTAATCCATCCCTTTTGCTGTTGTTGTGCCTTCAAATCATTTCCAATTTATGGCAACCTTAACATGAGCCTATTGTGGGAATTTCTGGGGCTGAGAGAGTGTGACTCACCCCAGGTAACCCAGTGGATTTCAATGGGCGAGCAGGGAATCAAACCCTGAATTCCAGATCAGTAGTCCCAACACTCAAACCACCACACCAGATTAGCTCCCAGTCCAGCCTACCACCATTCAGGAATATACAACTAAAGCACTCCTGAGAGAAGCCCATCGAACATCTGGATTGTTGTGTGCCTTTAAGTCGTTTCCGACTTATAGTGACCCTAAGCCAAATAGAGTTTCCTGGGGCTGAGAGTGTGTGACTCACCCAGGGGTTTCCATGGGTGAGCAGGGAATCAAACCCTGCTCTTCAGCATTCTCACTCCAACACTCAAACCACCACACTGGCTCTTAACCTCCATTTAAAGACCTCCAAAGATGGAGAAAACATCACCTTGTGAAACAGTCAGTTCCATAGTCAAATAACTCACAGTCAAGATGTTCTTCCTAAAAGTTAAAGTGGGACTTCTTTTCTTGCAGTTTTAATTCTTACTCTGAGCAGCAGAAAACAAGCTCTCTTTGTCTTCCAGCTGACAGCCCTTCAGACATTTGGCTACCATGTCCAATGCATATGCATCTGAGGAAGCAGACCTAAGTCTACAAAAGCTCATGCTGCCAACTTCTTTTCTCAAAGGCACTACAGGATCTCTCTACATACTGATTCTCTTCTCCAAGTTAAAGACACCCATGTGGAATCCAAGGCTTTCATGGCCAGCATCCATAGTTCTCTGTGGAGCTTTCGAGCTATGTGGCCATGTTCTAGAAGAGTTCCTTTCTGACATTTCGCCAGCATCTGTGGCTGGCATCTTCAGAGATTACTTGGCATGGAAGATGCCAGCCACAGATGCTGGCGAAACATCAGAAAGGAACTCTTCTAGAACATGGCCACATAGCCTGAAAGCTCCACAGAGAACTAAAGATACCCAGACCGCTAAACAGTTTCCTATGGGGCTTCGTTTCCAGACCTTTGCAATCCTGGTATCCCTCCTCTGGATATGATCCAGATTCTCAATATCCTTCTGGAAACCTTTTGCATAGGGATGATGGGTCTGTGAGTCAAAAGCTTCACGAGGAAAGTGGGTTGTTCTCAGATTTCTAGAAAGCCCAAAGAGATATCATGATGGAGCATCCTTCTCCTAATTGAACACTCAGATCACTATACCATGTTGGCTCTCATTTACAAGATATATTCAGAGAAAGTTTGTCCTTGCCTTCCTTTGAGGCTGAGAGTGTGTGACTTGCCCAAGATCACTCAATGGGCTTCCATGGCTGGAATTAGTTTCCAATGCTCAGTTTCCATGGATCAGTCACACTCTGCTTCCACAGACTCTTAGCCCAACATTCAAGTCAGTATATGATGCTGGCTTGCAAGATTAAATTTCAGATTTATCATTGCCTTCCTCTGAAGCTGAGAGAGTGTGGCTCACTCAAGAACACCAAGTAGGTCTCCTTGGTGGTGCAGGGAATCAAGCCCTGGCCACAGAGCCCTAATCCAAAACTGAAGCCACCTACTCCATTTACAGGGAGCAGGAAACATACAGCCTTCCTGATCTTATTGGACTGCAAGTCCCAGTAGTCCCATAGCCAAAGGTGTGGAAAGCTGGGAGTGTCAGTCCAAGAATCTCTGGAGGGCCACATGATTCCCACCCTTGTCCTCCCACTTGCCAGCTGGGCCCTGGCGTCGTTCTGCAGCACCACCTACAAGGAAGGCAGGCGGTGTGAGCACAGCTGCAACGTCTGCCCTTCTCCTCCACCCCCATCACACCTGCTGCTGAGGCTGTCATAGGAGGAGAAGGGTGTCTAGAACAAACATGACAGAGCTGAGCTCAGCACATCGTCATCTTCACAGAATCCTAGAGTTGGAGGGGACCCCAAAGGCCATCCGGTGCAACCCCATTGTGCCATGCAGGAACACAGAATCAAAGCACCCTCTGCAACCGATGGCTCTCCAGCCTCTGTTTAGCAGTCTCCAAAGAAGGAGGCTCCACCACTCTCCAAGGCAGCAGCTTTCATTGTTGAACAGCTCTTACAGTCATCCCTCCTTATCCACACATTTTTTATCCACAGATTCAACCATCCATGGCTTGAAAGTATTTTTTTTTATTTTTAATATATTAGTTCCAAAAAAGCAAACCTTAATTTTGACATTGTATATAAGGGTCACCATTTTACTACACCATTGTATTTCATGGGACATGAACACCCATCGATGTTGGTATCAATAAGGGGGTCCTGGAAACAAACCCCAGCGGATACTACGGTCCCACTTTACGATCAATAAAGTCTTCCTAATGTTTAGGTGGAACTGATTTCCTTTAGTTTGATCCCATTGCTCAATGTCCTAGTGTCTGGAGCAACAGAAAACAAGCTTGCTCCATCTTCAATATGTTGGTTGTTGCTATTATTGTGTGCCTTCAAGTTGTTTCCGACTTATGGAGACCTGAAAGGCGACCCTATCATGGGGTTTTCTTGGCAAGATTTGTTCATGGGGGCGGGGGGGTTGCCACTGCCTTCATCTGAGGCTGAGATGGTGTAATTTGTTCTAGGTTTCATGGCTGAGTTTCACAGGTTTCATGGCCAACACTCAAACCACTACAACACACCAGCTCTCTTTAATATTGCTATCATCACTATCTCCTCTGACATCCATTCAAATATCTTAACATTTAAATAAAAATATTTAAATATTTTCCTAGTTATCCAAGATGGAGCAATTGGTCTTACCAAGCCAGAATCCAATTAGTTTTTATGTGTGTTGCCTTAGGGAAACTGTTAGACCTGTTTGATGCAGTGCGGCATTTCAGTTCTAGGTTGCAGAAGGTTGTGTAGCACTGAGCATGGATGCACAATTCATGTGGATTGTACTGCACATAGATCTGTGATGCACATGATGTTCACTGTGCATGGATAAACACAGTACACAGATGTGCACTGCAAATGGGAATGCACTGTGCATTTGCTTGTGGATTGTACTGTATATGAATTGTACTGCACACTGATCTGTGATGCACATGATATGCATGGTGCATGGATGAACACAACACAGATGTGCACGGCAAATGGAAATGCACAGTGCGTTTCATTGTGGATTGTACTGCAGATGATGTGCCTTGTGCAGCGATGTGAACAGCACATTTGCTTGTGCGCTCATGTGCACATTTGGCCCAGTCATGCAATGCAGTGTTACCACTTAAATGCAAGAGTTGCCGAACACAATCAATGCATACGCATATGAATATTTACACTACGCAACCCAATACTGCAGCTTAGCTCTTGTGTGTTAAACAAAAAGGTCACATTGGCACCTTTAAAAAAGAATAACAATGGCTTTTGGGGGGGAAGAAGTGGTGTGTACAAATGCCACCGAAAGGGCCAGAAATTTTGTTTTCTAAAGATATGAGCCACCAAGAAATGTGTGCTGGGAATCTGAGACCCAGAGGAACCAATTCACAGCTGTGGGTGGGGTGAAAGCATACCAACCTCCCTTCCTTTAAAAGCATTATTGGTGACTTTGTGCCGTGGTTCCTGCGCATGATTACCAGCTTACTCACCCTTTCCCCCATGGGCCAAACAGCTGCAGTTACAGCAGGGCAGATGTGAAGGCAGAAAGCCAAGAACAGGGGTTGGCTGACTTTGGGGAATAGCCAGCTAGCCTTTGACCACCGTCGTGCAAAGGGAGGTCTTGTTTGTGCAAGGATTTCTAGAGCACCTGCAGGTCCCACCTTAGATGGGTCGGAGCCCACAGCTGCCAAAATCACTCCCACATTCCCCTCTCCCCAAGGCAGGGGTAGGAACCACACAGCTCTGCAGATGCTGGTAGACTGCAACTCCCATCAGCTCCATAGGTAGCCAAGCCAATTATTTTTTAAAATTTTATTTAATAATAAAAATTTATATATAAACACACACAAAACACACTACTACACATACATATCCAATTAAACATGACTTCCAAGTGTGTTAGTTATTGCTTATAAATATTTCATATACTGACTTTGAAAATTCACCAAATTATCACTATGCCCTACCCAATATTTTTTTTTGTGTTTCACACAATATTTCCTTCAAAACAATCCAGTTTATAATGATTTTATAAATCATCAATAAACCTACTCTTGGGTCTCTATCTAACTTATCCAAATTCTTCCTACATACTATACCATACATATACCAATAATAATAGTATTCAATAATCATATTCTGTAAGTATTTCTTACCACATCATTTCAAGTTGTAACTATATACCATATTTAATGTTTACCTTTACTACTTTTTATGTATAATCTTTTTTGATCAATTATTTTTTCTCCAAGCCTCAAAGATATATTCACATACTCTAAAATATCATAGAATCATACTTAGTGTCCCATGATTTATCTACCATCCTCAGAAGATATATCTTTGGGTGTTTTTTTATCTTAATTTTAAACAAGTTTATCTCCTGATGTATTTGAGACCAATATTCTTGGGCCTTTCTCCATAGTCACCCCATATGGAAGAACGTCCCTTTTTATTCTTTGCACTTCCAACATCTGTTGGCCAAGCCAAGAATTAAGACTGCTAGGGGTTTCAATCCAGGGACGGACAATTCTATCCTTGTGAAGCCGAAGGCTTTCATGGCCGGCATCCATAGTTTTTGTGGGTTTTTGGGGCTTTGTGGCCATATTCTAGAACAGCTTGTTCCTGACATTTCACCAGCATCTGTGACTGGCATCTTTGCTGGTGAAACATCAGGAATAATCTCTTCTAGAACATGGCCACGTAGCCCGAAAAACCCACAAAAAACTACTTCTATCCTTGGTCTAGCAAAGGAAGGGGCGCTCTGAGCATAGCTCGGAGGTGTTCTTTTCTGGACTAGAACTCCCAGAATCCCCCAGCCAGGTATTTCCAGGCTCTAGTTGACTTGCAGATCATACTATACTTAGGGAGAGCTAGCATGGTGCAGTGGTTTGAGTGTTAGACTAGGAGGACACTGGGTGAACCAGGGTTCGATTCCCAGCTCAGCCATGAAACTATTGGCTGACCTTGGACAAGTCACACTCTCTGAGCCTCCAGAGAAGGCAATGGCAAACCTCCTCTAGACAAATCTGACCAAGAAAATGATAGGGTCGCCTTTGTCGGACTGGAAATGGCTTGAACTGTACTTTGGAATTCTGTTCCCCAAATGCCTTGGGAGAAAGAAGGTAATTCCCTACTTAAATAAATGCAGTTTCCATTGGAAGCAGGTTTTAAACAACTTACCTGAATTAACCTGGTTTGAACGTTCAACTATAACCCTGGGATAGAGTTCAAATCTTTGTCTGGCCATGGAAACCCACTGGGTGACCTTGAGCAAGTCACATTCTCTCAGCCTCAGAGGAAGGCTGAATCTTCTCTGAAGAAACCTTACCAAGAAAGCCAACTTGAAAGTATGTGACAACAAGAAATAACAGAGCTTAAGCAACAGCAAATAAACTACTTTATTTAAACATCTATGTTTTAAAATAATACAAATACGTGGAGGGTAAGGGATTTATAGATATATGTGGTAGGAATGCCCATTTATTCAATAATTTTGGATCGAAGTTAAGGAACCAATAGATATAATAATAAGAACTGAGAATAGAGTGAAATGGTTTAACACTTAAATTTAAGGGAACTGGGTGCTGAGAGTAACCAGAGATGTGTAACAAAACCAAATTTAAAAGCCACCAATGCAGTGGCTGTGTTCACACTGGAGAAATAAACCGGTTTAATTGCCATGGCTCAATGCTGTGAAATTCTGGGAATTGTAGTTTGTTGTGGGGCCCAGAGCGGAGCAGAGCAGAGCTCTGGACCCCACAACAAACTACAATTCCCAGAATTTCACAGCATTGAGCCATGGCAATTAAACCGGTTTATTTCTCCAGTGTGAACACAGCCAGTGATTGCTTTGGACGGAAAAAGAAATCTAATTGGAGTATAAGTCTTCTTTGTTTCAATATGTAAAAGAATATCTATTTGTACTATGTATCATATAAATAATAAAATTAATTTTAAAAAACAGGGGGGAAACCCCACCAAGGCTGTGTACCACAATCACGCATGATCTCAGAGAAAAAGATCTCCAGGTTGCAGTAAACCAGTAGAGGCAAAGCCTTGGAACTGGTGCTTCTGACATGGAAAGGGGGCACATTGCCAAAAGAACATTTGCCACATGATTTCGTTGCCCCGAGTTCAAGTCTTCCACGTTCAAAAGCGCAGGGATGCTCTCTGCCCAGGCAGGCAGGCTGATGCTTTCAAGCTGACTCTGCCCAAAAGGAAGGTAGGAAACCAGCTATATCTTTTCCAAAATCAGATGGAAACCAGGACACATGTGGCCAAGCGACATCACAGTAGGGTCAAGATGGATAAAGTTATTAGAGAGAAAGAATAGACAAGCTAAAAGAGGCTGCAGCAGTTTGCTTTCACCTGAGCCTACAGGGAAGAGGGAGATTCCACCTCCTCCTCTCTTTTCCAAAGTGCTAAGTTAGCACAAGAGGGCCAGCCTGGTGTAATGGTTTGCACATTGGACTATGACTCTGGAAAACAGGGTTTGAATCCTCGCTCAGCCACTAAACCCACCCCCTTGGGCAAGTCACACTCTCTCAGCCTCAGAGGATGGCAATGGCAACCCTCCTCTGAAAAAAACCATGCCAAGAAGACCCTATGATAAGGCCATTTTAGGATCGCCATAAGTCAGAAACGAGGGAATACAACAATGAGTGCAAATCACTTTTGCACTTTGAATTCAAGTTTGTTGCAACTGAAGTCTCTCTCTCTGGCTTTTATTCGCTAACGAAAACGCAACTGAAGTAAACTGAGGACAAAGAGGGAAAGTGGGAGCAGGAGATAGAAACTGGGACATCTTAAAATGCACTTGGAAAAAGTGGAATAACAAGGGATTAATTGGGATTGTACAATCTGAACCTGCCAAATCAAGGCAGGTGGAGAGTTATGGGGATTTATGCGAAGGCCATGTTGTTGTATACGTTCAAGTCGTGTCTGACTTGACCGACACTAAGGTATACTTATCATGGGGCTTTCTTGGCAAGGTTTGTTCAGAGGGGGATTGCCATTGTGACTTGCTCAAGATGCAGGGGATTTGCATGGAACCACTAGTCTCCAGAATTGTAGTTCAATACCCAAATCACTGTTTCCGAGGAAGGAAAATTCTGGGGTTGGTGCCCATCCGAGGGTTGGGACCTCATTTCACCTTTTGAGTAACAGTGGCAAGTTGTTCTTCCCAAGTTTGCACTCTGCATATGGTCAAAGGTGGGGCTAGGCACGAAACGAGCCAACATGACTCATTAGAAAAGATAATAATGCTTGGTAAAGTTGACGTAGGAAACGAGGGAGACCGCATGACAGGTGGATAGACTCCGCCAAGGAAGTCCTGAGTTTGCAAGACCTGAGCGTAATAGGTCTTACGGAGATCTGTCATTCATCAGGTCACCATAAATCAGAGCCAATTTGACAAGAGTCAATAATATCATTATTATGAAGGACATTGCGGGAGTGATGGCAAATGCAAACTGAATACTGCAGGGAGGCTGAGTCAGCTTCCTCCTAACATGATCTGAATATATACAAATATGAATCTGGCTGGATGCAAAGGAATTTTGTCCCCCTAACCCCAAATGCAACTGGCCAGCAGAGCTGCTTAAAGAAGGGATAAAACAGGCTATAATGCTCCAGATTTCCTAGGTGAGGCAGGCAGTGGCTGAGAGACAGGCGACTAGGCACAAACTAAGCCGTGGCAGGAATGCTGTGTATACCTGGGTGTCAGCAACATACAGACCCATTTTACAGATGGGGAGTGAGGTTCAAATATTCAACTAGCCCATTGATCAGGTTTTGAGCAAGTATACAAGACTACATTGTTCTGTTGAACTGGGACTTTGCAATCCTTGTTCATCTGCTGAAAATCCTGCTCAAGTATCCTCCGTCACAAGCCAGGCCTGAATTCAAACCAAAACTGAGCATCCCCATTAGAAAAATGATGGAGGTTAGATTCACTTGTTGTGGGCCTTTGTTTCTGAATTATGGTGAGCCTAAGGTGACCATGCCATATATTGGCAGCTTTCTTCAGAGGGTTTTTTTTTTTTTTTTTTTTTTTTTTGTCTTTTGCCATCCTGAGGTTGAGAGAGTGTGACTTGCCCCAAGTCACCCAGTGGGTTTCCATGGCTGAGCTTGGTTTCCAATCCAATACCAAGCTGGCTCCTGAAAATTTTATTACCTGTCTTTTATTGGTCCATGTCCCTGGTCTCCATGTGGCCAAGAAGAGGAGAGGCCTCTACCTGCAATGACATCCTTCTAAACCAATTGTTCCCAAACTTTGTTCCTTCAGGAGTTTTGGACTTCAAGTCCCAGAAGCCCCAGCCAGCTTGGCCAAGAGTCAGGAATTCAGGGAGCTAGGGTCCAAAACATCTGGAGGTCAAAGTGTGAGAACCACTGCTCTCAACCATTTGTTCCCACATCCCTTTGTCCTCCAGATGTTTTGAACTTCAACTCCCAGAATTCCTGACTTGTTGGCCATGTTGGCTGGGGCTTCTGGGATCTGAAGTCTAAAATAAATGAGAGGAACAAAGGTTAAGAACCACTGCTCTAAACCATCTTAACTGACACCAGGAGTTTAGATCTGAATATTGGCACTTTTCTTCTATCTGGTTTTAAGCAGCCTTAAAACATCCAGTGAAATTTCAGCAGCTTGCACTATGCAATTTCTGCATTTGGGTTGGCCAATACAAGTATCACTCTTTAGTGGATTTTGTTGTATTTTGTTGCAATTTTTACTGTCATCCTAGCAGATATTTTTTGGTCATAATTCTATCAGATCCTGCTTGCAAAGGCCTGCAGATGAGCGCAGCCACTGCCCAGCTGTGCTTAGGGCAGCCTGGTTCCCTCTTGAGTCACGCGAGGAACTGGCAAAGGCTTGTGTTTTCTTCCCACCCACAGCCAGGGCATTACTCAGAACCGGAAAATGCTCGTCCACCCAGTTTCTATGAACAGGCACCCGAAAGCAGCCAGCCTGAATCGGGAACCATGACGAGGGCACCCCGCAGGCCTTGGGGCCTGTTCAGGCCTGTTCCTCCAACCTCCGTCTCTCAGTCCATGAAATGGACTGGAAGAGAACCTGCCAAACAAGGTCACTAGGAGGGCAAACCAGACGGAGGAAGATCTTGTTAACAGACTGGCCAGAAGCTTCACCACAGAACCACCTGGCCCATTTAGATATGGGCTCTAGGAAAGGAGGGCTAGACTAGGTGGCTACTGGGGACCCTTTCCAGCTCTATACTTGCTTAAGCCAAGAAACTTCCCCACCCTCTGGATAATTTTCTTACAACATTTGGTGTGAGGTTCATAAAACCAAGAGAAATCCTGCAAGCATAGATGTGCAACAGGCCAACCTGCCCATTCTCACCAGAAAAGCTGGCACTACAATTCCCATTATCCCCAGCTAGCATGCCCAGGGCAGTCTTGCTGGGAGGAGATGAGAGGAACTGTATTCCATGGAGCATGAGCTTATGCACCCTTGCCAAGTCTGCGTTGCACATACTGTTTGTCAAGTATGTGCAAATACATACTTTGCAAGGATGCATAAGCTCAGCCTCCTCCACCAAACACATTTCTCATCATCTCCACCCAGCAAGTTCACTGGGGATAATAGGAGCTGTAGTTCTAGCTTTTCTGTGGTTTGGCCTCCTGCACCTCCCTGGTTGCAGGATTTCCCTTGGTTTTATGAACCTCTCACCGAATATTGAAAGGTAAATTATCCAACAAGGTGGAGCAAACATTTCCACCAAACTTATCAAGGGTTGCAATGAGACCACCAGGTCCTCACCATTACTCCTCCATGCACTTGTTGAAAAGGGAGTAAAGTTCACTTATCCAGGTCCCAACCTCTTGTAAGCTGTATATGTAGCAACACATCACCTGTATAGCAATTACCTTTCAGGTTTAGAAAACTTTGCTGGACAATTCATTTCCCCAGGTGGCATGGAAATCTGGGAATTGTCATTAAAAATTAGTAATTCCAGGTTCTGGCTTACTACCTATAAGCTATATTTCTCATAGTCCTGGCCATACCTCCTCTCTCAGTTCTGTATGTGAAATGGTAATGAATTCCAGGATTGCATGCAAAGTATTTTGGTTATAGGTCCGGTCTCCCTTATCCAAGAAGCTTGGGGCCGAAAATGCTTTGGATTTTGGATTTTTTTTTGGATTTAGGAATGTCTACATGTACATAATAAAATGAAAATAAATAAAAAATTATTATTATTTTGAAGGATCTTGAAGGGACCCAAGCATAAATATATTAACTTATGCTTTAAGTATATCTTATATGCATAGCAATATGTTTTTATACACAGTTTTTAATAATTTTGTGCACAAAGTCAAGTCTGTGTACACTGAACCACCAAGAAAGCAAAGGTGCCATGTGGACCATTTTGGATTTTGAAATGTTTTGAATTTTGGAATTCTGGCTAAAGGAGATTCAACATGTACTTTATAAGGTGAAAATGTGGTGAACCCATTAATTTCATAGGATTTTCTTAGGCAAGGAATAGAGGTGGTTTTGCCATTTCCTTCCTCTGCAATATAGCCTAGGAGAGAACCTGGTATTCCTTGGTGGCCTCCCATCCAAGTTTGGATCATGCCTGATCCTGCTTTGCAGCCAAGATCAGATGGGATCTGGTGCTTTTATTCCCCCTTATTTTAAGGACACTGAGAGAAACATATGGTTGAAGACAAAAAAAAAATACACCTATTTGTAACAATAGGCATTTGTTTAATAACAAAAACTCACAAAACTATTGTAGAACAATATTCTCAGAGAAATATAACATTGTAATATACAATACAAAAATGATTCTCAGCAATCTGAGAAGTATTTGGAGAAAAGTTTTAACATTCTGCTTTTTCTAAAAACAAAAAAACAGAAGACACACACTGCTCCAGCTAAACAGGAAGCGCTGCAGTTTATCGGCTCTAGTCCAAAGGCTCTGGTTTCCCCATTTTTCGCTGGGACACTTGCGATGCTCCGTTCTTGTGCGTCCAGAAAGTGTACTTGTGTAGCCATTGTCCGGATTAAGTCCAGTCGAAGGAAGGCCCACAGCTGCCGTTTCCGTCCTTCCCCTGCCATTGGAGGGGCAACAAGGAGAAAAGCTGGGATTTCTCAGGGTATCTGTCTTCCTATGGACCCCAAAACTGGCCCTCCATCAGCGACACAAGATGCGGTCGTCCGGGTTGACACACGCAGCCTGCAAAGGAAAACAAAAATATCAACGCCTGGTTACCATTTTTTGGAAATCGAAACCCAAAACATTATGCAGCTCTTCTTTTAGAAGGCAACGATGCTTTTGTTTTTAGGTGTAACAAGAAATAAAATCAGTCCAGGATTGCAAGCCTGCAAGCTTCACAGGTCTGAGACTAACAGTGCTACGATGCTTATAAGGTTGCTTCCTTCACAACATGGCATTAAACTGAACCGGTCTCCACCAAACCATCCTGGCCAGTTATGAACGTGAAGACCTTTGGAAAGGGAGCAGACAGCTTGCGCACTTGTGGGTCAGGCTGCAACTCTCCATTTGGGGAAGAACAGAGTGTGAGAAAGAAAGGAAAATGCAACACAGAAATTGCGCAAAGGAAGTTCATGGGGGAAACAAGGAAATAAAGAAACTGAACTGAGCTACAGAGCTATTTTGGGGGGGGACCAAAAGTTTGGCAGTAGCAAAGGAATAAAGGTGTGCAAATTTGGGGTGGAAAAGCACACCTCAAAGTTGCCACACTAAGGACAACAGAAAGGGATGGCCCCACAAAACTCCAGGGAAGGCAGTGTTCAAGCACCAAAACAGAGTCCAAAATGCAAGAAAAGTATTGGGGGCACTCAAGAAGTGGGGTCTTGCTCTGTCTCTATTGCACTCCCCTTTACTAACCCTAGAGAAGTTGGAAGAGACTCCCCCCCCCCAAAGGTCATCCCATCCAAGCCTCTTCTGCCCCGAAGCCATGGAAGCCCTCCAGGCAGAGGGTCAAGTGTCCACTCTCCCTCCGTGGCCGGAAGGGCTGGACTGGATGACCTTCGGGGACTCTCTTCCACAATACCAAGGGCCATGAAAGCAGAAGGATCCGAGGCAAGTCTCCATCCCAGGCAGCAAAGAGGAGAAGGATCAAGGCAAGAAGAGGCTCAGACTGGCCAGGAGCCTTTGGCACCCACACAAACACACACACACACCAGGGGCAAACCACAAAGATTGTGTGCAAATGCGTGTGTGTGGGTGGGCATATGTATGTACACATATACATTATATACACATCCGTACATACACACATATATATATATATATGTACAAACATATCTATCTATATCTATATATGCATATATACACACACACACACACAAACATTATACACATACATATACGAAACAAGTGCCTTCAAGTTTTCTTCAGCCAGGCATCCATCCTCGGCGGTTTTGCCAGTCCCTTGCCAGAGCCTAGGATCCTTTGTGGCCTCCCATCCAAGACCTAACCAAGGCCGACCCTGCTTAGCTTCCAAGATCAAGTGGGAATCTGGTGCCTTTCGGGCGTTTGCATTTCATTTGTTACCGGGAATAGCCAGAATGGCTCAGAGTATTCGACCACGAAACCCCCTCCCGGAAGGACTTTGGGCAAGTCACACTCTCTCAGCCTCAAAAGCCCCGTGAGCAATCTGGGCAGCAAACCCTCCCTTAAGTCGGAAAGGGCTGGAAGGCAAACCAGACCCACGCCCCAATCTCCAAGGAAGGCAGGCCCCTCGACCAAGACTCCGGTGCCACCCTGAGGCTTGCAGTCGACGGGGCGGGCAAGGACCCCCCTCCCGTCCGGAGACTGAACCTTCCCTCCTCCCTCAGCCTCCCAGAGGAAGCCAGACCCCCCCTCGAGGAAGACTCTGGTGCCCCCCCCCCCCAAAAGCTTGCAGAAGTTGCAAAGCGAACTCCGACGGGGCGGACATAGAAACTCCCCAGCCGTAGCCCTCCACTTTAAACTCCCGGATTAAGCCAGTTCCTCGACGAAGACTCCAGTGTCACCCTGAAGGTTACAGAGTTCGAAAAGAGGAACTCGACGGGGCGGATTAGACCGCCCCGACCCATAATAAACTCTGGAGACTTAACCCTTTGTACCCACAACCTCCACCTGAAACTCCCAGATGACGCCAAACCCCTCGACAAAGACTCCAGTGTCACCCTGAAGCTTGCAGAATTTGCAAAGGGAACCCCGACGGGGCGGATAAAACGACCCTCCCAATACATGATAAATCCTGGAAACTAAACCTTCCCTAACTAAGGCTCCCAGATGAAGCCAGATCCCTCGACTAAGACTCCAGTACTACTCTGAAACTTGTATACTTTGCAAAGAGAAACCCGACGGGGCGGAAAAGACCCCCCCCGATTCATAATAGGCCCCAAAACCTCCACCTAAGACTCCCAGATGAAGCCAAACCCCTCGAGGAAGACTCCAGTGTTACCCTGAACCTTACAGAGTTTCCAAAGACAAACCCGACGGGGCGGACAAGACGCGCCCCCGTCAAAATCCATGATAAACCCTGGAAACTTAGCCTTCCCTAAGACTCCCAGATGAAGCCGAATCTCTCGACGAAAACTCCAGTGTCACCCTGAAGCTTACAGAGCTTGCAAAGAGGAAACCCGACGGGGCGGATTAAGACGAAACCCCCCCCCGATCCATAATAATAAACCCTATAACCTCCACCTAAGCCTCCCAGACGAAGCCAAACCCCTCGAGGAAGACTCCGGTGCCGCCCTGAAGCTTGCCAACCCCGACGGGGCGGACTCAGACTCACCTCGGTCCCGGCCACCGCGGTCTCGTCGTCGGGGCCCCCGTGGGTGGGGCTCGGGGGGGCTCCCAAGGGATGCTGGAGCTCGAGCTGGAGGTCCCAGATGTAGTCGATGACGTGCTGGAGGATCTCCACCTTGGAGACCCGACGGTGGCGGGGCAAGGTGGGCACCAGGGCGGCCAGGCGGGAGTAGCAGCCCTTCATGTCCATCAGGAGGGAAGCGGCCGCCGCGGCTTGCGAGGGGCAAAGCGGAGGCAAGGTCCCCCGACGGGGCGGAGGAGGAGGAGGAGGGCTGCCAGCCCGGGACAAGGAGACGCTTTGCTCCGAGAGGCAGCCTCCCCGTCCAACCACGGGGTCCCCTGCTCCGCCTAAACGGACCCCTTTCAAGGCGCAGCTTGGGCCCGGTGAGACGGCAGAGGCGCTGGACACCTTCATCGTCGGAAGCGATGGAGATCCTGCGCTCTGGGTTCGCAGCCGCGCGACTGCCGCGCCGTCTGCGGAGCTCTGGTATTTATAGACTGCGAGCGTTCTATGGGCGTGGCCGAGGTGGTGCGTCGCAGCCAATCGCGAGACGGCGGGGAGGGAAGTGGGCGCGGCTAAGCCGCGCCCACTTCCCTCCCCGCCGCCTCGCGATTGGCTGCGACGCACCACCTCGGCCACGCCCATAGAACGCTCGCCTAATACAACTCATGCTCAGGCTTCACCACGCCCACTTCCCTCCCCGCCGCTTCGGGATTGGCTGCGACGCACCGCCTCGGCCACGCCCATAGAACGCTCGCCTAATACAACTCATGCTCAGGCTTCACCACGCCCACTTCCCTCCCCGCCGCCTCGCGATTGGCTGCGACGCACCGCCTCGGCCACGCCCATAGAATGCTCGCCTAGTGCAACTCTAACAACATTCCTTTCTGTTTGCAAAATAATAAATTGGGTTTTTTCGTTTTTCTCTCCTTTTTTACATTTTTCCTTTCTCTATTTTATTTTATTTTCAATTAATTTTTGTTTTTCTTTAGAATAAAAATGTGCAAAGTTGCAGGGTTTTAAAATTAAAGTTAAATGATAAGACTATTACTAAGAATAAGAATAACTTTATTATTATGGTCAACTGTCCAGCAAGTCCATGAAATAAAATCAGTAATAATAATAATGATTCACACAGCATAAAAATAGAATAACATATTTAAAAACATACTGTTTTCGTTTAAAATAACAGGGATAAAAACATGGTCCTGTCCTACAGAATCCTGGGATTTATAGTTTTGCCAGGCTCCCATAACTCTTTGGGTGTGCAAAGGTTGCAACTCTTAGGGATCCTATGATTGCAGCACTTAAAGTGGGGTCGAAGTGCATTCATCCTGCAGCATGGATGCCAACTCCATCCTATGAATCTTGGGATCTGCAGTTTTTGCAAGGCACCCTTGAGCAGAGGAGGTGTGTGATGCTACAACTCTCCTGGACCCTGTAAGGTAATGTAGTATTGCAAGAAGGTTTGCAAATACTACAACTCTCCTGGACCCCGTAAGGCACTGTAGTATTGCAAGAAAGTTTGCAAATACTACAACTCTCCTGGACCCCATAAAGTGTTGTAGTATTGCAATAAGGCTTGCAAATACTACATCTTTCCTGAAACCCGTAAAGCATTGTAGTATCGCAAGATGACTTGCAATGCTACAACTCTCCTGGACCCCGTAAGGTAATGTAGTATTGCAATAAAGTTTGCAAATGCTACAACTCTCCTGAATCCTGTAAGGCATTGTAGTATTGCAAGAAGGCTTGCAAATGCTACAACTCTCCTGGAAGGGAGCTGCAGGACTTAAAACCGGGGTCAGCCTGCATTCATTCTGCAGTGCAGAGCATGCAACCCACCCCCCCGTCCTTTGCAGCAGGAGTGTCCCTAGTTGCAAGGGGAGAAAGGTTCCCTTCTTGGAGAGAGACCCCCCCCCCCATCATCTGCTGCTGCTGGACTCCTTCTTCTTTGGAGGCTCTTCTTTGGAGGCTGCTCTTCTTCTTCCAGCCCTGGCTGCCCCCCCCCCTTCTCCTTCCCTTGACTCCAGACCGCCAGGCGCCAAGGCCCGTGACGTCACCCATTCATAAAAACCCCAGCCCTGTCAGCCTGGCGCCGGGCGGGCGGTGCCCATGGAGACCAAAGGGAGGGAGGGGAGGGCCAAGGAGGGGGGGGGAGAGGGACTCCCCCCCCCAAAACAGACACATTTCTAGCATTGCAACAAGTTAGCACTTTCAGCATTTAGCAACATTGCATTAGTCCCACTGTGGTTCATGAATGGACCCTAAGACCCCTCCAGGACGTTTCCCTTCACAAGCCTTGCAACAAGCCAACCCTTCAGTTTTGCATTTAGCAACATTGCATGATTCCTAGTCATAATAATAATTAATAATAATAATAATAATAATTATTATTATTATTATTATTATTATTTGGATCCCGCCTCTCCCTGTATTGGCTGGAGTAATAGTTTATCTCGCTTCCAAAGCATGGTTCATGAATGGATCCTGCACCTCTCCAGGAAATTTCCCTTCCCGCCCCATATATTTCAAGCCTTGCCACCAGCTAACCCTTAGAAACGTTGCATGTTTCCTAATCATGGTTTATCAATCACACTTTCTAATCCTGGTTACTGAATGGATCCTACACCTCAGCCCCAAGAAATATTCCTTCATGGCAGGTACCTCTCAAGCCTTGCAACAAGCTAATCTCCCAATAGCCGCTAACCCTTCAGTTTTGCATTTAGAAACATTGCATTATTCCTAATCATGGTTTATCGGTCACACTTCCGAATCATGGTTAGTGAAGAGATCCTATACCTCTCCAGGAAATGTTCCTTCATGCCCTTGCATCTGGAAACATTGCATGATCCCGAGTAATAATCTCTGAAGGATGCCAGCCACAGATGCTGGAAAAACATCAGGGACAAACTCTTCTAGAGCCCAAAAAACCCACAAAAAAATATGGATGCCAGCCCTGAAAGCCTTCAACTTCACATTCTTACTAATCGTTGAAGATGATCAATCACGCTTGCTAACAAATTCTCCTGAATGTCTCCTACACCCCTCCAAGGGATTTCCCTTCAGTCCCCCAACATTTCAAGCCTTGCAACAAGCGAACCCTTAAATTACATTATTCCTAATGCTAGTTTATCAATTATACTTACAAATCATGGTTAATTAATAGATCCCACGTCCCCTCCAGGAAATTTACCTTCATGCCCTGTTGCGTGTTGCATAACCTTCCAGTTTTGCATCCAGAGACATTGGGTTTATTCCTAGGAATAGCTGGGAGACGATCAATCACGCTTTGCTAACCATTTTTAGTCCATGTCTCCTGCGGCCCCTCCATGAAATTTCCCCTTGCATCAGCCCTAACCCTTCAGTTCAGCATGTAGAAACTATTAATCATTGGAGATTATTGATCACACAAATAATTTTTAGCAAATAGACCCCACACCACTCCAGGACATTTCCCTTCCCCTCCATTTCTAGCCTTGCAACCACTTCCCCGTCCCATCCAGCATTTAGAAACATTGGATTAATCCCAGCAATGGTTGAAGGTGATCAATCCCCTTTGCTAATAAATCTTAATCCATGTCTCTTACACCCCTCCATTAAATTTCCTTTTTGAGCCTTGCAGCAACCCAACTCTTCAGTTTTGCATTTAGGAACATTGGGTCGGTCCTAGCAATAACTGAAAATGATCATTGATCTTAAATATATCCTACACCCTTCTGGGAAATTTCCCATCAGCCCCCCTTCCCTACGTTTCTACAGTTCCCAGAAGTCCATAGCATGGAACCATGGCAGTTAAAGTGGGGTCAAGCCAGATTTGTTTTCTGCAGCGTGGATGCAGCCCAAGCTTGTCTTACATTTTCGACTGCATCGTTAGTCTCAACGGTGCTACAAGGTCCAAGATCCCAAACGAACATGGGGCTATGTCTCTCATTATCTTAAAGTTCTTGATGATCTTAATAAAACATCCCTTTTATTTTAAGGCCTATGTCTTATGCTTTCTGTTGCACAGCAATCAGACACACATATGCTCACTCCCCAGAAATTACACTTAGGCTGCGTCCACACTGGATAAATAACCCGGTTTGGCACTGCTTTAATTGCCTTGGCTCAAGGCTATGGAATTCTGGGAGTTGGAGTTTGTTGTGGGGTCCAGAGCGGAGCTTTGCTCCGCTCTGGGCCCCACAATAAACTCCAACTCCCAGAATTCCATAGCCTTGAGCCAAGGCAATTAAAGCAGTGCCAAACCGGGTTATTTTCCCAACCGCCGTGAAACCCGCTGGGTGACCGTGGGCAAGCAACATGCTCTCAGCCTCAAAGGAAGGCAGTGGCAAAACTCCTCTGAACAAATCTTGCCAAGAAACCCTCGTGATAGCCTTAGGGTCACCATCAGTCGGAAATGAAGGCATAAAAGAACAACAACAACTGCAACGTCCTACACTTTGCATTTTGAAGGCACCCTGTGCACCTTGTGGTTGCGTGTTCAACTTTGTCATGCCGTTGTGTGTTGCATATTGTCTACTGCACAAGGACACCGAATCCTTGACATGTGTTCTACAATGTTGCTATGTTGCATGACATTTGTGGTGCACCTAGGTAACATGATGGATGGCCATCTGTCGGGGATGCTTTGACTGGGAGTTCCTGCATGGCAGGGGGTTGGACTGGATGGCCCTTGTGGTCTCTACCAACTCTAAATTTCTATTATTCTATGATTCTAACATTATCTCCACATGCAAGTATTTACATTAGTGATGTTGGGTCGAGGGCATCGGGTGGCATTCCCTGCCAGCCACTGAAAATGCCCCTACTTTTGCCATTGCAAACATGCACACGGAGGGATGCATGGTGAGATGGCTCTCTTGTGCCTGCCCTGTCCTTCTCTCCTTTCTCTTAGTTGCATCTCAGGCATTTACATGGTAGCAGAGTAATACTGGATTTAGGGCACTGGGTGGCATTGCCAGGTACCAAAAAGGCCACTACCTCTACTTTTGCCATTGCAAATATGGATATGGAGGGATGCATAATGATATAGCTCCCTTGTGCCTGCCCTGTCCTTCCCTCCTTTCTCTCAACCGCATTTATGCTACGTGGTGCTGGATTGAGGGCATTGGGTGGCATTCCCCTGCCAGTCATTGAAAATGCCCCTACTTTTGCCATTGCAAACATGCAGATGGAGGGATGTGCAATGCTGTGGCTCTCCTGTGCCTGCCCTGTTCTTCTCTTCTTTCTCTTGGCTGTATCTTCACATGCAAACACTTATGCTAAAGCAAGGTGGTGCTGGAATGAGGGCATTGGGTGGTATTCTCCCGACAGCCACCCGAAATGTCCCATTGCAAACATGCACAGTGGCATGGCTCTCATATGCCTGTTCTTCCCTCCCGACTATGTCTGCACATGCAAGTATTCATGTTACAGCAGGGCGATATTGGATTTTGGGGACTGGGTGCTAGCTGCAGGAAATGCCCATCCTTTGGCCATTGCAAACATGCCCAGGGAGGGATGGTGCGCAGTGGTGTGGATGGCTCTCTTCTTGCGCCTGCCGCGCTGTCCTCCCTCCCTCCCTTGCGCTGGACTGTGTGGCCTGGAAGCCAGATGAAACGGGGCCCAGCTGTGCAAGCCTATTGTTGAGGTCTGCAGGAAGCATTGATAGCTGAACAAAGCCTGGAGAGGCTAGAATGGGGAAGCCCAGACAAAGTGGCTCCAGTGCGCCTCTCTCCCACAATCCCACACTGATCTCCCATTGTTCTCGGCCTGCCCTCGGCTCTCTGAAAATTGACCTGTGCTGTGCCCGCTGCCAAGACAACAGGATGTGAGAAGTTGAAAGGTGTTGCTGTTCGCCTGCAAAGGTAGCAGGGTCCAAATACACAGGCGCATGCAACACACATGTTCACGCACATGCACACACACACACACAGAGACCTCTGAGTTGGTGCAAGAGCAAGCACCAGAGAGCAGCATGCGTGCAAAATTAAAACACAGTCTTGTGGGTGTTTGGACACATGTGTCAATTCCCTTGCAGAAGTGACTGGATGTTGCTGTGGCATGCGCAGTGTCCACATTCAGCGCATTGTATAATCACGCCATTGTCGTTTGTTGTTTCCGACTTATGGCGACCCTAAGGCGAACCTGCCATGGGTTTTTATTGACAAGTTTCTTCAAAAGGAGTTTGCCACTGCTGGCCTCTGAGGCTGAGAGAGTGTGACTTGGCCAAGGTCAACCAGTGGGTTTCATGGCTCACTGGGCAATTAAACCCTGGTCTCCAGAGTCACAATCCAACACTCAAACCACTATCCCACGCTATTTATTAAAATCTTTATACAGTATCCTTGCCTATATTGCAGGTTCTCAAGGCAGCCTAGAAGTGACATCAATGGGTCTCCATAGCTGAGCCAGGATTTGAACCCTGGTCTCCGGTGTCATAGTCCAACACTTAAACCACTGCACCATGCTGGCTCTCTATCACTCCAAACTGAAAAGTAAAGAGTAGATAATGGAGCACTGTTTTAATCTAGATCGGCATAGGGCACGCTTGCCCATGTATTTATTTATGTTCTTTTCTGCCTTTCTCCCCAGATAGGAACCAAAGTAGCTCATGTCATAAATTAAAACAAGATACATTTTTAAAGAAACGTTTGATAAAAGTGTTACATTAAATAAATTACAATTTTAAAACACCTGGCCAGCATGTTGTAATGGTTTGAGCATTAGACTATGACTCTAGAGAAGAATTCCTGCTTGGCCATGCAATCCATTGGGGGTGAACCAGGGCAAGTCACACTCTCTCAGCCTCAGGGGAAGGCAATGTCAAACCCCCTCTGAAGAAACTTGCTAAAAAAAAAAACCATGATAGGTTCACCTTAAGGTCTCCATAAAGTTGGAAATGAAGGCACACAACAATAAACAACATGAAAGCATCTGTACTGGAGTCAGCATGATGCAGAAGTTTAAACATTGGACTACAACTCTGGAGACCAGGTTTCAAATCCCAGCTTGGTCATGGAAACCCACTGAGTGACCTTGGGCCAGTCACACTCTCTCAGCCTCAGGAGAAGGCAAGGGCCGCTTTGTGTCCCAATCTTGGGAGAAAAATGAAATAATGTTTATAATGATGTAATAATAATAATAAATAATAATAATAATGGCAAACCTCCTCTGAACAATTCTTGCCAAGAAAACCACATGATTGGTTCACCGTAGTCAAAAAGATTTGAAAGCATGCAACAACAAACTAGTATTATTCAAAAACCTATTTGCTAACAAATACTGTAACTGAGAATAAACATGATTTTCATTTAAACGCAAAGGAGGCATTCTGCAGATGTCTCAAGAATGAGCTGCATGAGGTGAGGAGGAAGCCCTCTGCATGTGCCCAGGAGCACTCTCTTCCTAATTAGACTTTTACATGAGGGACTAGGCCCTGTCTTCAGAAAGGTCCGATTTCTGGTTCCGGATGGTCAGTGCAGAGTGAGTCCCATGGGGTGTGGGTCAGGGCCAGAGAGCAAGTCACATCCTGCCACAAGCATCCATCGGTCATCCCCCAGGAATCTGCCTTCCTCCAGACCCGAAAGAAACGCAACATCACTCCCACGTGGGATCTGGCTGGGAAAATGCTCAGAGGATGCTTTGTTAGAAGGATGCAAATGCTGTTGAGCTGGGTGCTAAACAATGTGCCTAGCAATGTGCATAGGAGGGAAAAGGAATGGAGTCCCTTCCTGCAACTTCTTGGAAGAAAAGGAACAGATTTTACAGAGCAATTTTAAGTTAAAACCATACGCAATGCCTGGAAAAGTGGATTCCTGGATCAATTGCTTTTCTAGGAAACGTAGTTCTCCCAAGGCTGACTGCAGTTGCTCAGGGGTCAGGGGAGAGGCACTCTGCACATGTTCAGAGACACAACATATGCTTCTTGTTCTTTTTCACACAATGGTTACACTCCTGAAGTCATAAGTCAGGGTTTGAATCTAAAGCATGGATCAGTTTATTCCCTGGAACTACCCTGAAGAAGAGTTGTCCCCCCAAAATGCATGGGGAGCATATTCTAGGGAACATCATGAGGAAAGATGCGCCTCTGGATCTTTTGGCCTGGGCTAATATATAAAATATATAAAATTTGCAAAGGAAGCCTGTTCAGCTCTGTTGGGAAACCTTGGCAGAAAAGATAGCAATGGAAACACTGTTTTAAGAATAGACTTATTCCATGATTCTGTTATGTTTTGTGACACCAATCTACTGCCTTGTAGTTTTCCTACATTTCTCATTATTCCAGTTAATGAGTAGAGAATTTTCTGAAAGTAAAAAGGAGCTGCTTTTGTCTACTTTCTGCCTACTTCCCATTTGGGTTAACACCACTTTAACAACGACGCCATGTGAAAATCAACCCGCTTTTCCCACCCCTATTAAAACACCCGTTTCTGCATGGAATTTCCCCCATGTGATAAACTCCACAGTCTTACGCTCAAACCTCTACTTATTAATAGTGAGCATTTTAGGAAAAGTAGGCCAGGTCCCCCTTAGGGTCCCCATTAGTCAAAAGTGACTTAGAGGCACACAACCACAACATGTTGGGAAGAACTTGAAACGCACACATTTGTGCCAGAGAATAACCTCAAGCTGCCTGCACACTGGAGAAATAACCTGGTTTGGCACCGCTTTAAGTGCCCTGGCTCAAGGCTATGGAATTCTGGGAGTTGGAGTTTGTTGTGGGCCCGGAGCAGACCGCTCCGGGCCCACAACAAACTCCAACTCCCAGAATTCCATAGCTTTGAGCCAAGGCAATTAAAGCGGTGCCAAACCGGATTATTTCCCCAGTGTGCATGCAGCCATAGAAGGAAGGGAAACGAAATAAGCTCTCGAACTCTCCACCACCATCACGGCCTCCCTGGCCCCTTCCTTCCCCATCCTCTTGGCCGTTTTTTGTTTCTGGCTCTGTGACAAGGAGGCGAGTTTTCCCACAGTCTCACACCTGAGCTCCCTTGGCTCGCACACCTGCCGCCGGCTGGGCGATGCCTATCAGCGCGCCAGCCGGACGGAGATGAGAGGGCCTCCGTGGCATGGGAGGCAATGTCCTTGGCGTGATGAGCCCAGCTGCAGTGGGAACCGTCTCTGTTGGGGGAAAGCAGCCAACAACACACCTTGCGACGGCCAATTTTAGCCCCCGGACTGGGGCATCCCAAGGAAAGGAAGGAAACAAGGTGGATCTGGCGCAGCTGGCGGGAGAGGTTTAATTGCACCCTTGTGCTCAGGGAGCATCTTTTGAAGCCGGCGGCCTTATCATCGCCGAGGCTGTGAACAGAGGAACAGGGGGAGCGTTCAGTTACAAAGCAGAGAACATTACTAGGCATGCGGGGTTTCAAAATGAATCCATTCGCACTCATGGCTGGAAACTGGAGCGTTGGTGATCAAATCCTTCTCTTGAATCAGTGGGCAAATTTAAAAGCTGGAAGAGGCAGGCTGCAATTCAGGGCCACTTTGCTAATGGATTTATTATTATCTATCCATTTCACAGTCTGCCAGGGACCCATTCACACTGCCCAATTATAGCTGCATGATTCCACTTTAACTGCCCTGGTTCCATCCAATGGAATCCTGGGATTTGCAGGGTGTATGTGCATTGTGGGCCGTTCCTAGCTCTGTTTAAATATTTGAAGGCGTACCATGTGGAGGATGGAGCAAGCTTGTTTTCTGCTGCACCAGAGAATAGGACCTGAAGCAATAGATTCAAACTATGGAAAAGAACTTCAACATGGGGAAGAGCTTCCTGAGAGTAAGATCTGGATGGCCATTTGTCACAAGGAGAGCTTTGATTGTGTATTCCTGCATGGCAGAATGCAGCTGGAGTGGATGACCCTTGGAGTCCCTTCCAGCTGTAGGATTCTGTAATGACATTGATGAAGTAAAACAGTGAATCGTGTGGGGAGACAATAGGTAGACTCCTGGAATAAGCCAACTCCTGCAAAAGGCAGGCATTTCAAGTTTGCATTTGCTCCGCTCTGGGCCCCATAACAAACTCTAACTCCCAGAATTCCATAGGCTTGAGCCAGGGCAGTTAAAGCGGTGCCAAACTGGATTATTTCTCTAGTGTGAACGCAGCCCTGGTGTCATTGGGTGACATTTATAGTTAGCCCTCTATATCCAGGGATTCCTTATCCACAGATTCAACCTTCCACATTTTGATACTGTATATACTCTACTATAAATTGACCTAACTTATAAGTCAAGGGAAGGGTTTGGGGCCAAAATTATGGATATTTATATGACCCATGTATAAGTCAAGGGTAAAATTTAGGGACATGCAACAAAGGTTCAATAGGATGTAGCAAAGGAAAATGATGCCAAAGAACTTACAAAATTCCAGCAGGCCTCACTGTTTCTGCTCATACTAAAGGCTGGATGGATGAGAGAGTCAAAGAGGATCAATGCTTCCAGGACAGATTACACTTCTGCCTTTTACTTTATTCCCTTTTTTATAAGAGTTAAAGCACCATACTTAAATTGACCCGTGGATAAGTCAACCCAGGTTTTTTGGGTCAATGTTTTGACTACAATTTCTAGACTTATACATGAATACATACAGTACAGATAAACTCCAGAAAGCAAACCTTGTTTTTCCCATTTTATGTAATGGGACAGTATGTTAACTATGCTGTTGTACTGAATGGGACTTGAGCATCCACGGATTTTGGTACCCGTGGTGGGTCCTGAAACCAAACTACAGTGGATCCCAAGGAACCACTGCATTTTTCATGGCACCCTCGAGGGCATGTCCCTGAGATGACTGGGCACCAACAGAGACTCAAAATGGCCCTGTGGCTGGCAGAGGGGCAGGGATGCCGTGGGGTCACCCTGCCGCCTCTCTGGCTGGAGGACTGTGAGGTCCAGCTTTCCTTGGGCTGCCACTCTCTGGCAGACAAAAGGGTTCCCAGGGTGGGCACTAGCCACAGGTTGGCTTCTCCATTCAATCCTCCTCCTCCCAGCCCCCCTTCCAGGAGTGGGTCTGGTGGACAGTCCTGTTCCCACAGGGCTCTCAATGGGGCTAATTAGCCCCCATCTGCTGCCTTCTCCCCACCACCAGCGGCATGTGAGGCTCTATTGAGAGCCAGAGGCTTTGTGCGCTGGAATGCCTTTCTCTTGGCAGGCCCTGCAGCCGGTGCGCAGAACAATTTGAGGGGCCCTCCATTGCATGTATCTCCCCCCCCCTTCCACCCTCCGGCTGCCTTTGCAAGCAGACCGGGCCGCCTCCGCTTATATCTGTGGCTTGGCTCTCTGGCCGATTAGCCCCATGTCAAAGCTCAGGGCTCCTGGGGTCAGAGGTCACAGAGCCAAAAAAGCCACGGCAGAGATGGAGGCACTTCTGCACAAGCCGAGACCCCAAGGCTGACCGGCCTGGCCTCCAAGATTAGTCCGGTTTAAGCCCAGCAAGCAACGGCAGAAGGTGTCTTCTTGCTTCGCTGGCATCTCACCGCCTTGGGTAGCATGCCAAGGAATGCCAAGGGGAGATATAATATCCAGCAGGTGACCAGACATCCTCATTTCCCCAAGACATGTCCTACATTTCAACCTTATATCCAGGACAAATTCCCAAATGTCCTCCATTTTGAGCATGACAAAGAAACACTACTTGATATGTACCCTTCTGTTTTTCGTTTTTATTGTGTAATCTCCTGCATTTGATGGTGCCTTGTCCTTCTTTTGCAGTTGCAGTGACATCTTGTCAGGGTGAGCAGGTGGGTGGGAACCAAACCACAAGCCTAAAAGCTGGTGGAATGGGTTGAGAGGACTTCTGAGCATATGCAGAGTGAACAGAGCCTTTTTCTGGATGTTATGAGAGCACTTTGTATTTCCTGTTCAATTGAACAGAGACGAACAGTGCAAAAGGGTTTAAACTAATATATGGAAGGAACAGCCGAGGGTGGCACCTTCTTAGAAAACATTTTTCAGATTGGCATTCCCATGGCACCAAGAATCTCCAAAGAGTTGTCAGAAGACACCAGGCTCATGACCCAAATTTCCCTAGCAGAGCTTGGAAAAGTTACTTTTTGTTGGATAACAGCTCTCAGAATCCTCTCAGCCTCCACTGATCGTGCTGAGGGGGGATTCTGGGAACTGTATGGAAAAAATAAACTTTTCCAAGATCTGCTACAAGGTGGGGAGAAAAGGGAGATTAATCCAGATTGAAACATGACAGCTGTCAGAGGTCAGATTTGTCTGCAGATTCCCTTTTCTGTCCCTGGGATCCATTGACTGAGGCTGCTGCCACACTGCAGAATTAATGCAGTTTAACACTGCTTTAAATGCCATGGCTCAATGATATGGAATTGTGGGATTTGTAGTTTGTTGGGGCCCCAGAGCTCTGACAGAAAAGGTTGAATATATCACACAACTACAAATCCCAGAATTCCATAGGATGGAACCATAGTGGTTAAAAGCAGATTCTCCTTCTTTGGAGATCTTTAAATAGAGGCTGGATGGCCATCTGCTGAAGATGCTTTCATTGGGATTTCCTGCAGGGCAGAATGGGGTTGGATTGGATGGCCTTTGGGGTTTCTTCCAACTCTATTATTATTTTGGTTGGCCGATTAAAGGACACAATTTTGCTTCATGGCCAGTATGGCTACCCCTGAAATATAGTGGCGAGAAGAGTTCTGTGGGTATCGTGGACTGTTAAGGACAAATAAATGGGCCCAAGAGCAGAAAACCCTGAAATTCCCCGAAAACCTAGATACCCAAACTGATACTGTCATACTTTGGTCCTACCATGAGAAGACATGACTTACTGAAAAATACAGTAATGCTTGGTAAAGGCATAGGAGAAGACTGCATTACAGATGGGTGGACTCCATCCACAAAGCCTTGGCTTGGAGTTTGCCAAACCTGCTCAGGGTGACTTGGAGGCGACAATGCTGCTGACCATGTCGAATCTGTTCCCAAGTACCTGGCGCATCACCGTCTTGAGAGGCTCCTCTGTACATCTTTGCCACTGGCAAAGGTCAATGGCAGAGGCTGCAGAATTGCATGGAAAGCCAACCAGCCAGATGGGTTTGGCAGAGGGAGAAAGAAATTGGGAGAGGAACAGAGGGAAAGGACCTTGCAAAGTCCCCCTTTCAGTCCCCCCATTATGCGCCCAACGGTGGGAAAACCAAACAGGTGGTTTTGTGAAAAAGGCCATTGACAGCATGTTGTGGCTGGGGCCTGAAAAGCCGGTGCCCCTCCCAGCCTCACGGGCCAGATCGACCTGGGTCCCAGGGCCAGCAAAAGAGAGGCACCCGCTTCATTACCATGTGAATTCTGGGAAAGAGGAGAAGGCTCTGGTACCAGCATCCTTGGCCATATGGTGCGGGAAGGGATGGGCGAGGTTGCCCGGCAGCGGCAGATATCAAAGCCCCCCGCCTTGTATAGGCACTTCAGCGCAAGGTTTCTGAAGAGACCACACAGCCTTCTCCCCCCAAAGCTCCAGCCCCATAGAGAGGCACAGATGTGCCTCCTCTTGCTTTGTCTGGGGTTTTTATAAAGACACCCCCACTAAACAAAACCAAGAAAAAGATGCCATCCTTAGGCTCCCCTCGATTATTCCCTATCATTTGGGCGTCTTTGCTAGGAAGGAGGAATGAAAGGTTGATTCACAGTTTGCGTTGTGTTTTTAAATGTCTGCATAGGTTATCCAGAGCGTGGGAAACATTGCTGCGTGGACCACAACTCCCAGAATCCCCTAGTCAGGCTGGGAGAATCAGGGCGATGTAATCCATAATGATGATGGTGATGGTGATGGTGATGATAATGATAATGTCACCACCACCACCAAGGTCTTTTCTGTGTGTGTGTATTTTTACACATTTGTGTATTCTACACATTTATTTTTGTGAATGTATTCTTTGAGACTTTATCATAATCATCATCATCATTTAAGGATGTATATGCCACCTTTCTCCCACAATGGTTGCAATAATTTAAAAAGACTGAGCTAAAACATTGATTCCAAAAGTTTAAAAAATGATTAAATATTACTGATATTTGACATTCAATTGAATTAATACTACATTACAGGTTGAAAGAGCCAGTGTGATTTGAGTGTTGGACTATGACTCTGAAGACCAAGGTTCAATTCCCGGTTTGTCCATGAAACCCACTGGGTGACCTTGGGAAAGTCACACTCTCTCAGCCTCAGAGGAAAGCAATGGCAAACTTGCTCTGAACAAATCTTGACAAGAAAAGCCCATGATAGGTTTTCCTTAAGGTAGCCGTAAGTTAGAAATGATTTTAAGGCACACAGCAGCAACAACAACAAACAGGTTGAGTGTTCCTTATCAAAATACTTGTCACCAGAAGTGCTTTGGATTTCAGAGTTTTTCAGATTTTGGAATATTTGCTTATACATAATGAGATAGATATTTTGGAGATGGGACCCAAATCTAAACATTAAATTCATTTATGTTTCGTATAGACCTCATACACATAGCCTGAAGATTAAACAAATTTGTGTACATCAAACATCAGAAAGCAAAAGTTTAACTATCTCCAGCCACCCATGCAAACAATTTTGGATTTTGGGGGTATTCCAGATTTCGGAATTCCAGGTAACAGAGACTCAACCTGTACTACTAATTGTAGAAGTACAGTAGTTTAAATGTTTTCTCTCCCATTTTAGTTTTTGATAGCAGAAACCAATGCCCAGCCTTTGTTCTGACAAGTATTAACCAAGTTTCTTAAATATATATAACTGGCATTATGTGGTAATACTTAAATATGTAAAGACTTGGCACGGCATGGTGATTTGGGTATTAGAATAGGATGCCAGGAGGCAACAGTTCGAATCCCTGCTCTACCAAGGAAACTCAGTGGGTGACCCTGAACAAGTTTCACTCTATCACCCTCAGAAGAAAGCAATGGCACACTTCCTCTGAACTAATCTCCAGTATGGTATAGTGGTTTGAGTGTTGGACTCAATCGCTGTTCAGCCGTGGAAACCCACGGGACGATTTGGGCAAATCCCACTCTCTCAGCCTAAGAGAAAGGCAAGCCTCCTCTGCAGACATCTTGGCAAGAAATCCCTGGGATAGCTTTGCCTTAGGGCCACCATAGATAGTAATACTATGTAATATGATTAAATGTTTGAAGAGATGTCATATTGAGGATGGAGCAATATATTTTCTGCTGCTCCGGAGATTAGGAACCAGAGCAATGGGTACAAACTCCAGGAAAAGAGATTCCACCTAAACATTAGAAAGAATTTCCTGAAGGTTAGAGCTGTTTGATAATGGAAGACAATGCCTGGGAGTGTAGGGGAGTCTCCTTCTTTGGAGGTTTTTAAGCAGAGGCTGGATGGGAGTGCTTTGACTGTGTCTTCCTGCATGGCAGAATGGGGTTGGACTGGATGACCCTTGGGGTCCCTTCCAGCTCTAGGAGTCTATGTAGCAAACCCTTGGTGTAGGGGAAGGAAGGGTTTTGGACCAGTGTCGCCAAACGAAGAACCATGACAGTGACATTTCCCTCATCGATGGACTAGAAGCTGTTCCAGGATGAGCACCCATCCATTTCTCCCTCTCCTCCCCCTGAGAAATTGCAGCATCTCATCTGATCCAGCCATAATTCCATGAGAGAGACTTTGCTGCTATTTCTTCCCCTCACTGTAATTACCCTTGTAGTAAATTACTATCCATTGACATGTTGCCTCATTTCCTGCATTTCATGCTGGAAATGGATGGTTGTCCCCATACAGTAGGAATAGAGACTTAACAAGGACCCAAGGGGGGGGGGAACCTCTTTCTGATTTCCATTACCCCCTGCAATGTCTATTTTAACACTGGTTAACCCTCCACTGGCTATTGCTGAGGTCCAGTTCAGCATTCACGTAGCAAAAATATACACTTACACAGTTGCGCAAGACCATCCAAAATCCATAAAACAGGGCTGGGCCAAATAAAATGCACAAAATGCATGATGCAAGCTTTTGAAGCTCCACTGGCCTCTTGATCAAGCAAAGGTGTTTAAAATCAAATAGAGGAAAGAAAGAAAGAAAAAGGATGATGATGGAGTCACGGGCCTACGTTCAAGGTGTTGTTATAGTTGTTCTCAGTTAAGATGGTACTAAAAGATATAGTGAAGGATATAGATGCCATTCCTCCCTTTTGTCCATGTGGGCTCCGAGAGACAAAGAGGCATACAGTCCAGAAAATAAAACCTGGTTAACAACACAATAAGAAACCTCTTCTGAAATCCAGGTTGTCTCTGTCCCATGCAAGGCTACCTGCCCTTTTCTTTGACAGAGAATATTAAATTACTCAATACGCCTCTGTGTTGTTGCATTTGGAAAACTTTTAGGTGCTATTTAGGTAAAACATGCCAAATGCTTACACCGCATACCGCTGCCCGTTGTACAGTGGCATCCTCAAGCAGCCATGATTCCAACTAAGGGCATGTTCTAGTTAGGGTTTATACATACTGTACTTGTGAGAGCACAACAACTGCTTGTGAAGCCTTGTGCAAGTGGTGGAACCAAGACAGTGCAAGTGCTGGTGCAGCAGCAACAGCCACACAAATGTAAATCCACAACAAGGTCCTGGCCAATGTCTGCATCTTCTTATAGGGATGGAATTTGGGGATCGCACACAGACACTGCTAGTGTGTCAATCAAGTCACACTCTCTCAGCCTCAGAGGAAGGCAAAGGCAAACCACCTGAACAAATCTTGCTAAGAAAACCTGTGATAGAGTCCCCATAAGCCAGAAAGGACTTGAAAGAACACAACAACAAAAAAGAGCACTCATGAAACCAGGGCAGAAGGGATGCATGAAAAACTGTAGGCTTCTTTGCAAGAAAGGTTGAGATGACTTTGCAACAGGAAACAAATCCATTCACAAATGGCTATCTTTAACTATCTTGAAAAAGCAAAACAAATAATGTAATGGCATCTTAAAGACTGACAGGTTTTGTGTAGAAGAAATAAAATGTGTTAATCTGTGAGGTATCAGAAAGCCCTGTTGGTTTCCCCTAAAACAGATGCGTAAATGGCTACCTATTTGTTACCAAGGCTACCTGAGTAGGTAAGAAAGATCTCTGAATGAAGTCTAAACAGTGCAGATAATCTCCCAAGAGAGAGAATCTCAAGAGAGTTAACAAGAGGAGTTTGGAAATATATCTGTTCTTTGAAGTACACCTCCCCAAATCCTCAGCCTGGGTATATTCCAAAAAGGAACACTTCCAAAGCTTGATCAAAAATGAACTAGAAGTCCTGTGTAAGTAAATCAAGAGCTGCATCTGCACTGTGCAAATAATCCGGTTTTGACACCAACTTAACTGCCATGTCTCAATGCTATGGCATTCTGGGAATGGTAGTATTCTGTGCTGTGCCTTTAGTACAGTTGATCCCCTGGAGAGCTGGGGCAAAGGTCAGGATGGCATTTCCTTATGCAATAAAAGTAACCAGACAGTTTGCAATACACAAGTCTTCTCCCAATATGTTTGGAATCAAGAGTTGGATGAGGCCCCAAGGGACATGCAGTCCAACCCAATTCTATCATGCAGAAAGACCAGCCAAAGCACTCTCAACAGATGGCCAGCCAGCCTCTGTGAAGTCAAAGGCTTTCATAGCCAGCATCCATAGATATTTGTGGGGTTTTGGGGCCATGTTCTAAAAGAGTGTTCCTCCTGATGTTTCGCCAGCACCTGTAGCTGGCATCTTCAGAGAGAATTGTGGTGTTGAATTCCAGTCAATTCCAGTCAACATACCCCTGAGAGACTGGTGGAGTCTCCTTCTTTGGAGGTCTTTAAACAGAGGCTGGATGGCCGTCTGTTGGGGATGCTTTGATTTGAGAGTTCCTGCATGGCAGAATGGGGTTGGACTGGATGGCCCTTGGGGTCTCGTCCAACTCTATTCTTCATCTTTTTTTGGTGGGTTTTTCTAAAACAGTTTATTCCTGATGTTTTGCCAGCATCTGTGGCTGGCATCTTCAGAGAATGTTGGCATGGAAGAGAGTTGGGTATATATACAAGGGGGTATATGACTGCCTTTTTAAAAAATTGTCAGAAAGCTTTTTTGTTAACTTATCTCTATGTGGTCACTATTTAGATTTATACATTTTTCCCCATCATATCTTGACCCTCCAAATGCCTAATATTGTAGAAGTCTGCAGATTGCACCTGATGAGGGGGTATTGTAAAGTAATAATTATCACCTGGAAGTTATTATGGCGTATTGATGACATTTTGTCAGTGTCCTCATTGGTCCCTAAGTGTACGTTGCTGAGAAAATCAGCTCATTGCATCCTTTATTTTTGTGACTGGCTCTGCCAGAAGGGACTAAAGTGTAAAATCCTCATCAGGCACGATCTGCAGACTTCTAAAGTAATTATATTCAGAGGGTCAAGATACGTTGGGGAAAATGTATAAATCTAGATAGTGACTACATAGAGATAAGTTAACAACTACAAATCAAAACAAACTTTCTGTCAACTTTTTAAAAAGGTGATAATTACATCTTTTGGATACCCCCTCGTATATACTGTGAGACCCTGGGGAGGGATTCTACGATTCCATCGTGTGTGCAGAAGCGTTCTGTGTCACTCCGAAGCTTGCACGCACCAAGGCACCCTACTCGATTGATAAAAGAGGCCAGCTGTGTGTGTGAAGAAGAGATGGGCTCTTGGTCTGTTTTGCATCTGTCATTGTCTGCCTCCAAGGGGGGACACAGCTGCTGCAACCCAAAGGCTGAATGGCCTGGGCAGGGTTTTTCCCTCTTCTTTCCTGTTCCCATTATCTCCCTCTCTCTTTCCTTGTCCTCCCTCTTGTTCTTTTCAGGGGACCCTCTGAAAAGTTCTCCTGGGGAGGGGGTCCTTTGCAAAAGGAAAGGGGGGGGAGAGAGAAGGAAATGTTGTTGGCCAGCTTTGCTCCAGATGGTGCTCCATTCTGCTCAGCTATTGCGGTCCTTCAGATGCAGATGGTGGAGTTAGTGCCCCTCTTAGCATGACAAAGGCCCAGCCTTGTGGGACCATAAAGGGGGGGTGATCTCTTCTATGGAGGAGATTAGGTGCTCTTTGAGGTGGGGGTGAGAAGTGGGCAATAGGGGATTCAAATCCCCAGACACATTTGGGGAGCATGAGGACCCAGCTACCTGAAGATGAAAGAGCAGACCTTGGGAAAGTGGATCTTTTTTAAAAAAAAAAATTACAATTCCCAGAATCCCCAGACAGGTTGGGACAGGGTTGTGGGGACTGCACAAGCCATCTCACCCCTATGCGCCCTTTGAATTTGGTAGCATGAGTGAGACACCCAAAGACGAACGCAGAGCTTGGGGAAGTGACATTATTTTGATTTTTGTGGGATTTTTGGGCTATGGGTCAAAGTTCTAGAAGAGTTTATTCCAGATGTTTCACCAGCATCTGTGGCTGGCATCTTCATTGGGAGTTGGAGTTTGTTGTGGGCCCCGAGCGTCTGCTCGGGGCCCACAACAAACTCCAACTCCCAATGAAGATGCCAGCCACAGATGCTGGTGAAACATCAGGAATAAACTCTTCTAGAACTTGGCCATGACAAAAATGTATGGATGCTGGCCATTAAAGCCTTTGACTTCACATTGACATTTTAGGATTGCAACTCCCAGAATCCCCACCCATGTTGGGGCAGAGTTCTGGGAACTGCACTCCTCACAAGTAAACACACATACACACCTTCGAATTTGTCAACAATGATGAGCTATCCAAAGATGAGAGCAGAGCTTGGAAAAGCAACATTTTTTGATTGTCGACACAAGGCAGCATGGTGTAGCGGTTTGAGCATTGGACTACAACTCTGGAAACTAGTCTTGAAATCTCTACTCAGCCATGCAAAAACCACTGGGTGACCTTGGGCAAGTCACACACTCTCAGCCTCAGAGGAAGACGGAAGCAACACCACTCTCCTCTGAACAAATCTGGCCAAGAAACCCCCATGGCAGGTTTGTTTAGGGTTGGCATATGTCCGAAACGACTTGAACATACATGCCAACAACATTTAACACTATTAAACCTGTATGGTTGTATCAAAAGTCTGTGTATAATATTTAATCTGACGTTGTTACCGGACACCGTAAACTCAAGTAGTGGTTTGAGCTTTGGAGTAAGGCTCTGGAGATGAGGGCTTGCATCCCTGCTCAGCTGTGGAAACCTTGGCAAGTCACACTCTCTCAGCCTCAGAGGAAGGCAGGTGCAAACCCACTCCGAACCACTCTCACAGCCCTTTCCAGGCACCCATTCACACAATGAAAATAACCTGGGGTGAAACCGGGTTATTTCTCCAATGCTCCCACTGGCCCCGAATGCACCTGCCAACTTTTGCGGGGAGGCCACAGAAAAACCCACTTAACCCAGTGTATCCGACTCCGGGTCCTTAAGCACATCTTTTTTAAAGGTCTGGAGAGATCTGGATCTTCAGACCAAATCGATCCGAATCTCACGGATTGTTCCTGGACATTGAAGCAAAGTGGCGCATTTGTGAACGCTGGAGAGGATTTAAATGCCTGGGAGAGATTTGGTCATGTTAAATGTAGTGGGAGCATCGATCCTGTATTGCCTCAGCAAAGAGATCCAGAAAAACATAAGTGTGAATTACTAATGATGCCACTGCGGAACAGACTTATGGAGGATCACTCTGTATAGCTTACCTAGTAAAAACATACTTCTTTTAATGTCTGTGGAGTTGAGAGGGGGGGACAGCAGATAAATTTGATTTATCCAGCATGGATGAGGTTTTCGCTACACAGTCACAAGTGAGTGGATTACTGACCCTTGTCCAAAGTAGGTCAATAGCCTTCCCTCTGCTTTTGAAAGTAATCCTTTAAAAATGTTTCTTGCACCATCAAGATGTATCGCACTGGACAGAGTTTCCAGTAATCCAAGGAGCACAAATATAACTTTGGAAAGAGTGTCTCAAATATTCCCCAAAGGCTGCCTCGCACAGAAGCAGGAATCTTGCACATGTAATGTGCCCACATAATTAAAACCACCAGTGATGCCTAAAATTACTTAAAACTCAGCAGAAATAACTCCGATGACCCTTGCACACTCACATGTAATAACCTTTCCTCACACCATGCAACATTTTGCAGAATAAAACTGGGAAATGTGTGGCCAAGCAACATCAGAGTTTGGTCAAGATCACAAGGTACTACTGAGGAAGAACAAAAGCTAGGACTGCAGCTTTGCTGCAAAAATAATCTGGTTCAGCACCATTTTGACCACTGTGGAACCGTGCTATGGAATTATAGGAGCTGTAGTTAATTATAGCACCAGAGCAAAGCACTGAAGAAATCCACACAGCAGAAATAATATAGTTTGGCACTATTTTGACTGCCATGGTTCCATGTACGGAATTCTGGGAATTGTAGTTTATCGTGGCACCAGAGCAAAGCACTGTAGAAATGCACACTGCAGAAAGGATCCAGTTTGGCACCAATTTGACTGCCACGGTGCCATGCTATGGAATTCTGGGGACTGTAGTTCGTTGTGGCAACAAAGTACAATTCTATAATTCTACGGTGCAGATGCAGCCTAGGAGAGGGTGCAGAGGGTTGCTTTTGCCTGCTTCTCATGGAGAAGACAAAATCCAGCTTCCTCCTCCTCTCTTCTCCCCATTGCTGGCTTAATGGAGTGCAAACTATGTTTTCACTTTAAACTCCATTTGCAACAACTGGGCACCACAATTCAATGGACGGAGTCACTACAGAAAGAGTCTTTGCTGTTCTTGTCTGCCTCCAAGCAGTTTCCATCTTACGGCAACTCTAAGGTGACTCTAGTATGGGGTTTTCTTGGCAGGATTTGTTCCGAGGAGGCTTACCATTGACTTCCCCTGAGGCTGAGAGAGTGTGACTTGCACAAGGTCACCCAGTGGGTTTCATGGTGGCCCAGCTGGGAATCGAACCTTGGTCTCCAGAGCTGTAGCCCAACGCTCAAACCACTATGCCATGCTGGCTCGCCTGACGGACAGACCCCCCCTCTCACAATTCCTCAGCTGCAGAAGCCTTTGAGCATGAATCAAACTGATGTGCGGCTTGGCTTGTTTACCCGAGTCCTGTGGCTGCTCTTAGTGTCCACGTCAATGAGGCTAGCTGTCTGCTCTGGGTTTTAGTCTGAAAATTTCAGGATCTTTCAAAGATGCGGAAACTATTTTGGAGGATTGGGTACCGCAGCACCTGGGGCAGCTCCTTTAAAATCTGGAGTGGGTTCACCTTCTGACAGGTATAGAATCGGGTCAGAAGATTCTGATGTTGCATAGAACATAATGTATTTGATTTCATAGAACAAACATTCTGATGTTTCATAGAACATCTTATATTTGATTTCATAAAACAAACATTCAGATTGTCATAGAAACATCCACCAGCTTCTCTCACATCTGCACCTGTCGCCCCTAGGAATATAATAGGAAAGTTGAGAAAAAAGCAACTGTACCTCCCAGAATCCCCTAGCCAGGAGGATTTGGTGGCCCAAAATCAAGGAGAATACAATCTAGGGATTACTCATCCAGGGAATACAATCCAGAGTTTTGAAAGGTTCAGACTGGTTTATTGTTTTTAAGTTTATATGTTGTTTAAGTGTTTTTATCTATTTCTTAAACTGTATTCTGTTTTTAAATGAATGATCTGTTTCAATATTGGAATGGTTTAATACCATTTTAATTGTCTCTTTCCTAAGTTTTTAATTGTACTGGGCTTTTTTAAGACTCCCAGTCTTGGGAGAAAAGTGGGATACAAATAAATATAATAAATATATAATAAATATAATATAATATAGTGTGTGTGTGTGTGTGTGTGTGTGTAATAGATGATGATGATGATGATATAGATGACGACCCTCAGAACTTTCCAGCCAGGGGAATTATTTGAGAGTGTTTGGGAAAGCTAACCCCAGGCCATATGGGCTGTGGGCATTCTGGGATTTGTAGTCCAAAAGAATCCTTTACCAAACTGTGATCCTGACCAGTGAGATATAATGATGATGATGATGATGATGATGACGACGACCTGTCCCAACCCAAAACCAAACCTGTATCCATCATACACAAGCCCCTTCCACCCCACTCCCCATTTTATTTCTTTCTCTGACCCTTGACGTCCGCCTGGGCCCAGACCAGCCGGAGCCAAGCGTCCTTTCCTTGGATTGGTTCCAGTTTCCTGCCCTTCCTTTGCACGCGCTGCAACCTTCACGCCTGTTTCCTACTTCTGCCCCAGGACCTGATTTCTACGCCGGATCCATCCAACCAACCCTCCACCACCAAAGGGCACAACAGCTCCATTGGAACAGGGGACAATTATATTATTCTTAGGACTCTTTCAAACGGGGGAGGAATTTCTCCCAATTCCGAATGGAGCCAATGCGGATTCATGTAAATTCGCTTGTTTAGCGAATTTACATGAACCCCTGCTCCGTTCGGAATTACTTCCCATTACCCGAAAATAACCCCCTCCTGCCCGAATTTGCATGCGAAGCTTTAATTCGCAAGAACGTAAAACCCATGATTGCATTCGAATTGGCTTCCCTCTTGCCCGAATTTGCATGCGAAGAGTTAATTCGCAATAACGTAAAACCCATGATTGCATTCGAATTGACCTTAAATTATACTTCCAATTTAGCCTTGTATGAAAGAGTCCTTGGTTTGTTTTCTTATACCCCACCTGTATAAGCGAACAAGAGGAGTCTGGGAAGTTAGGATGCATCTGCACTGTAGAAATAATGCAGTTTGACACCACTTTAATTGCCATGGCTCCATGCTACAGAATCCTGGGATCTGTGGCACCATCACTCTTAGGAGAGAAAGCTCAAGACCTTGTAAAATCACAAATCCCAGGATTCCATAGGATGGATGCACAGCACATAAAGCAGTGTCAAACTGTATTACCTTTACAGTGCAGATCCATGTGACAATCAAACAGGTGGGATTCCTGAGAATTGTTGTTGCTGTTGTGTGGCTTCAAGTTGTTTTGACTTATGGCAAACCTAAGGCAAACTTATTCTGGGGTTTTCTTGGCAAGATTTGTTCAGAGGAGGTTTGTTCTTGCCTTTCCATCAGGCTGAGAGAGTGTAACTTTCCCAAGGTCCCTTAGTGAGTTTCATGGTTGAGTGGAAAATCGAATCCTGGTCTCTTAGAGTTGTAGTCTAACACTTAAAACACTCCACCACACTGGCTCCCTTAAGTACATCACCAAACTGCAAATCACAGGATTCCTTATGGTGAAGCTATGGTGATGAAGTGAAATGGATATGATATTTATGTGCTTTCACTTAATGTATTTGAATAGTTTGATGTGTTAAGTTAACCTGTATTGTAGTCCACTTCGTGCCTTGGGAAGAGGGGATAAGAAAGAAAAATTATTATTATGAGAGCCATCGTGGTTTAGAAGTTTGAGTCTTGGACTACTGTACAACTCTGGAGTCCGGAGTTCGATTCCCTGTTCAGCTATTAAGCTCGCAGGGTGACCTTGGGCAAGTCACACTCTCTCAGCCTCAGGGGAAGGCAATGGCAAACCTCCTTTAGATAAGTCTTGCCAAGAAAATCTGGTGATATGGTTGCCTTAGGGTTGCCATAAGTTGGAAACAACTTGAAGGCACATACGCACAAGGTACTTAGACACTACCAAGGTGTCCTCAGAAAACAGATACTGAAGATGAAATCACTTTTGTTTTATTTTATTTATAGCCTGCCTTTCGGCCAGTCTAGGGACTCAAGGAAATGACCTGAAGGCACACAACACACACATATACTCAAGGTACCTAGACAGTACCAAGGTGTCTTCGGAAAAGAGATGCTGAAGATCAAATCCATTTTATTTTTATTTTATTTAGATATCAATAATCTATAAACATAGGGACCAAAGGGATCGGCTTGAAGGCACACAACATACAAGATACCTAGGCAGTACCAAGGTGTCCTCAAAAAAGAGATACTGCAGATCAAATCCATTTTAATGTTTATTTTATTTAGATCCTGCCTTTAAAGTTTATGTAAGAAGTTCCAATGATTCTATGATTCTAAGACTTGAAGGCAGACACCACTGTCGTCGTCGTCGTCATCATCATCATCATCAGTCAAAACACGAGGAAAATTTGTCTCTTGGCAGCCTGAAACCAAATCAAGCAATTTGGAAGGGTGGCTCTTGCAAAGCCAGGGTCCCGTCCAAGATTTTGCCGGATTTTATGAGATTTCGGAGAAGTGGCCTCACTCTGGTCCAGGGCAGAGCATTTCTTTCTCTCGGTCCACCAGCTTTGGGCTTCTTTTGCACAGAAGGCACACAAAACGAGCCTTTCTTGGCCAAAGAGGCGTTGGGTTTCCTCTGCAAAGGCCCCCCTTTTTCTTCTTCTTCTTCTTCCCCATCTGGAGGGACCCCACCGGGAGCAGGAAGGTGGTCCGAACAGCTGGCCAGACAGGCTGGAGCCAGCCTTGCGGGGGAGTTGCACGAGGGGGCGAGCAGGGGGAGATTGCAGGCGACCCAGCCTGGGAAGGGCTGTTATTGGAGCAGTCCAGGTGCAGGCCTGCCTTGGCACTGGGACAGAAGAAAGAAAGGAAGAAGAAAGGAAGAAAGGAAGGAAGGGAGGGAAGAGGACTGAGGCCCAGGGCCCCGCTCTCTAGTGCACCCAGGATGCCCACACTGGCCCTGGGAATGGCCGTTCACAACAAGACCCCAGACCCCCTTCTTTGGGGGGCTCCGGCTCCTTAAATCTCCCTGCACCCCCTTAAAATGGTGTTTTATTTTCTCTTAAAATGCATCCTGGAGGATGCCCATAGAAGATGCTCGCTGGTCAACAATAGTCCTTCCAAAGAAATGTTAGCGCTGCTAATGTTTTCCTTTACTTTCCCCCAGACAGAGTGGGAGGTGGACTGCAGCTTCCAGAATCCCCCAGCTGGCATGGTCGCCCGGGTTTCCCCCGACCAAAGCGGAGAAGTTAACTGTGGATTCCAGCTTCCAGAATCCCCCAGCTGGCATGGCCACTCCGTTTTCTCCAGCCAAAGTGGAGAAGTCAGCTTTGTGGATTGCAGCTCCCAGAATCCCCCAGCTGGCATGGCCACTCCGTTTTCTCCAGCCAAAGTGGAGAAGTCAGCTTTGTGGATTGCAGCTCCCAGAATCCCCCAGCTGGCATGGCCACTCCGTTTTCTCCAGCCAAAGTGGAGAAGTCGGCTTTGTGGATTGCAGCTCCCAGAATCCCCCAGCTGGCATGGCCACTCCACTTTCCTCCAAACAGGCAGGACAACTGACTTTTTAACTACCAATCCCAGAATCCCAGAATGCTGATGGGGCTACTTCATTGTCCCTCAACTAGAGGGGGAAAGGAAGATTTGTGGACTACAAACTCCAGAATCCCCCAGCTGACATGGTGACTGACCCACTGTACCACCCAATGCAGCTGGGTATCACTCACTCTGTAGTCAGAATGAAGTGTCTAACCAAATGAACGACACTTGGCACCTCGTTCTGACCTCACAGCCAAGTGACATGCCACCACCACATAAGGCGACACAGTGGGACCTGAATGCCAACAGCCACATGGCATTGGAATGGAAGACCTTTTGGCAATGTTGGAAGTCAAGCCAGCCCCAGGGCCAGGATACCTCAGCCAGGAGTACCAGCATAACAAAGAAAATCAGGGTGGCACAGTGGTTTGAGTGGACTACAAGGGTACCTAGCTCGGGCATGAAAACCACTGGGTGACCTTTGCCTTCCTGAGGCTAAGAGTGTGTGACTTGCCCAAGGTCACCCGGTGAGTTTGCATACCTGACCAGAGATTTGAACCCTGGTCTTCAGACTCAATGTCCAGTGCTCAAAACACTACACGATCTTGTACCAGTACTTTTTCTTAGAAGACGCACCCTGCGAGGAACAATCATTAAGTAGAGAAAAGAGAAGCAAGGGGAAGTAAATGGGCACCCTACAGCAAGGGGTGCTGTGTCAGGCCAATGCCAGGCTAATGCCAGGCAGCCACCAAGCTCTACAAACCATGCGGCCTTTCCCTTCCTTTCCTCTTCCTCCTCCCGTCTTCTCCTCCGGCCCTTTCGAAAACCGAGTGTCATTTTTGCACATCTGGAGTCTAGACTCGGTGGCTCGGTGGGCCGGGCTTGCCGGCTCGGCAGTGCCCATTCCCCTGCTGCACTCTGTTTGCATAGCTGGAGGTATTTAATTGGAATTAAAGTGGCCTCTCTTGTTTTTCGTGCGGACTGGCGAGGAGGCCCGCTTGGAAAAAAAAACCCAAGAAAGCAAGCAAAAATTGCTGCAAGTCATCAAAACCATTTGCAGGAGACAGGCGAAGGGGTCATTAGATGGCAGGGCGTGCGGCGCCAGTTTTAGTACTCTGCGCCAACGTGGGGTAGAAGGCCTCAATACAGCTTTTGTGGACGGGCAGTCAAGCCAGCAAAGACAGCCTGTTGCTTCTGGCATCAGGCACAATGGCTGGGATGATGGTGAGCACCCTGTGCCATCCTGCCAGTGGGAGAGGGGGCATTGCCTGCAGACCCATGGAAAGCTACTGCCACCCTAAACATGCATGTACCCACCACCAAAAGATGGCAGTCCATTGCTTTCAGGACCTCTGTGTATGGAGACCTGCCTTTTTGTTGTGTGGCAACCCTCGATATGGGGTTTCCTTGGCAAGTTTCTTCAGAGGGGGTTCAGCAAGATTTCCGTCCCTAGGGTGGGCTTCATGTCTTTAGCCAGGGTGAACTGGTACTTACACAGGATGAGTTCCAACTCTCTCAAGATTGGCTTCTTCGGTAAGGCAGGGATTGCAGCATGGTGCAGTGGTTTCAGTGTTGGACTATGACTTTGGACATCAGGGTTCAATTCCCCACTTGGCCACGAAACCCACTAGGAGACCTTGAACAAGTCACATTCTCTCAGTCTCAGCAAAGGCAAACCCACTCTGAACAAATCTTGCCAAGAAAACCCTCGCCTTATGGTTGCTGTAAGTCAAAAACAATGTAATGGCACGCAGCAACAACAAGGGTTCACAGACTTCAGGGCCTGGTCCCTGTCCTCCCATCCTCATAGTAAGAGTGAGGCTACTGCCTTGAAATGTGTGTGTATATATGTATTTTGCTAATTTGATTAGACTTGGCATTTTAAAAATTTATTAATATGTGAAATCCAAGATCCAAGGTTCTCGACCCAAATCCCAGTGGATACTAAGGGCCCACTCTATGTCCCCTGGCTGTGTTCACTTGGGGATTCTGGGCATGCTTTCTAAAGGGAGGAATTTCGAGTTCTCTTCATGGGTGACCATTCCAAGGGGAGGCAAGGCTGCAGACCAAACAGCTCCCATTTTTTAGCCTGAAAAATTGTTTAGGCAGGTCAGTTGGTAACTGGTTCGGTGGGTTGGGATGCAGCCCTTCTTGGCCACGGGGCACAACCGCGGTCAGGAAGGTGACCCCTTCAGTCCCAGGCCTCTTGCACAGCTCAGGCTCAAAGGACATCTCCTTCTGCATCCCCCGTCTTGCCCCACACCAGCTCCAGCATCAGCAGGGGATGGTCACTTGGAAACAGCCCAGCAACAGGAGGCCGCATTGATCTGACACAAGCCGTGCGGGAACGCTTGTCCGGAGGGCAAGGGACTTGAATAGAGGGCCAGAAGCAAGGGATCCACCTGCGTGGGGAGAAACAGAAGGGGCAGTGTGAAAAGATGGGGGAGAGATTTTGGAGGCTGGGGGAGAGACACCAAAATCCTTCCAATGTGGGAAGCAAAGGGGGCCCAGCTGCAGATGTGTTGGCTTTGGAGAGCCGGGGCCCTCCTCTCGCCAGCTGCAGATCTCAACATTGTCTTGTCTTGCATCCAGCTTGACTTGATGGGAGATTCTTTCCTTCCCCTCCTTGTCCTCTGTAATAATAAAAGTTTATTATTATTCACCCATTGAATTGCCTATTGAGCAGCCTGTCTTGCTGATTATCTCACACCCCATCCTTCCAGCTTCCTTTCTTTTTCTCATGGATTTAACCATTTTTAAAAATATGAATCTTTTTAATGTATTGTGTAATTTTAAGGGGGGGGGGGGGAGAATTTGGGATTATTATGTATTGTTATCTTATTATGTACTGTAATTGATTGTTTTGACTGTAAGCTGCCTCGATCCTAATCAGAGTAGGCAGGATATAAAGATAATAATAATAATAATAATAATAATAATACTTCCTCTTTCCAAACAGCAGCGTTCCACTCAGAGCTTGGTTAGTTCATCTGCTGGGGGGGGGGGGGAGGATTTTTTTAAAGGACAACAGGTCTCAGCATCCCCTAGCCCACATGGCCACTACGCATTATAATCTGGGGGGAAAAGAGGGTTCATACTTCATTTCGTAGTATATTAAAAAGTTTTTTTGAAGGAATAGCTCAGAAAAGGTCCTTTCTTGGACTACCACAACTCCGATAATCCTCCAGTCACTGGGAGTTGCAGTCCGACCCCCTTTTCTAGTCCAGAAAAGGAGAACATATCAAATGGAAACTGAAATGGAAATACAAATGGGTAACTTTGAAGGAACAGCTCAGCAAAGGTCCTTTCTTGGATTACTACAGTTTTGGATTGGATTGGACTGCAACTACAATCGTCCAGTTGGCATGGTTGCTGGGACTTGTAGTTCCCAAATATCATCCTAGTCCCCTTTCTAGTCCAGAAAATAATATATCAGATTGGTACCTTTGAAGGAACAGATAAGAAAATATCCCATCTTGGATTTGCATGGGCAATGGGAGTTGTAGTCTGCAAACAGCATCCTAGTCCACCATTCTAGTCCAGAGAAGGAGGATATATCAGATGGGTACCTTTGAAGGAACAGGTCAGTAAAGATTATTTTTTTGACTACTACAGCTCCCAGAATCCTCCAGTCGGCATGGCCACTGGGCAGCATAGTCCACAAGAAGGAACATAGTCCCCTTTCTAGTCCCATCCCAAAAAGGAGATTATATCAAATGAGTACCTTTGAAGGAATAAGCTGTGTGTGTGTGGGATTTTTGGACTACAACTCCCGGAATCCGCCATGCACTGTGTAGTCCAAAAAAGACGTTGCAGTCCCCTTTTTTAGTCCAAGAAGCAGAATGTTGGGAATTGGAATCACCTGAAAAAGAACTTTTCCAGGCTCTTTACTCAGTTCTATCCACTTCTTCTTAGATATGTGGTTTTTCTGTTTTCGTGGTCAAAACTGTTAAACTCTGCTCCTGGATTAGGGCTGGTGATGGGAGAGGAGTTTGAAAAGGCCACTTTAGCACCAACCTCCTGTTCTCCATCCCGGGCAACCCTGCTCTTGCAAACTGGAGGAAGCAATTGGCTCTGTTTGGCTTTGCCATTTGTCACTGTTTGCTCTGGAAATTGCAGGCAGCATTGCCCTCTGTTTGTCAACATCACAGGGAGGAAAGCACCCCATGGACCACCTTTTAAGAATCAGGGAGATAAGACGGGGTTCCCCCCTTATCAACAATGTTTGCAGCCAGAAGCGTTTTGGATTTCAAGTCGAAGGCTTTCATGGCTGGCATCCATAGTTTTTTCGTGGGTTTTTAGGGCCATGTGGCCATGTTCTAGAAGAGTTTATTCCTGACATCTGTGGTTGAAGCATTCTCTGAAGATGCCAGCCACAGATGCTGGTGAAACATCAGGAATAAACTCTTCTAGAACATGGCCACAGAGCCTGAAAAACCCACAAAAAACTACGTTTTGGATTTTTGTTGTTGTTGGATTTCAGAATACCTTTATTTGCATATACATACAAAATGAGTTATCTTGGAGATTAGGCCCAAGTTTTTTTGTTGTTGTGTACCTTCACGTCATTTCTGACTGATGGCAACTCTAAGGCGAACCTATAACGTGGGGTTTTTTTTTTTTTTTTGGAAAGTTTCTTCAGAGGAGGTTTGCCATTGCCATCCTCTGGGGCTGAGAGAGTGTGACTTGCCCAAGGTCACCCAGTGGGTTTTGTGGCTGAGCCAGGATTCAAACCCCGGTCTCCAAAGTCCTGGCTTCTTCATCAGGGATAGGTGTTAAAAATCATAAAGGAGAAAGAAAAATGTGAAGATGTTAGTCATAAACCTACATTTTGTCAAGATGTTGTTCTCAATTATGATGGTAGGGAGGGCCTTTGGTTCTAACATCATAATATTTTTCCTTCTCTGTATGATTTTTAACACCTTTGACTGATGAAGAAGCCAGTGGAACTTCGAAAGCTTGCATCATGTATATTTGTGCATTCTGGTTGGCCCTGATAAAGGCATAACTGTTTCGTGGATTTTGGACATGACTGTACTTTGGATGTAATTGTACATTGAGAACAATATCTTGACAATATGTCAGCCTATTACTCTTAACATCTTCACATTTTTATTTCTCCTTTATGATGTTTAATCCTCTTGCCTGATGAAGAAGCCAGTGGAGCTTTGAAAGCTTGCATCATATATCCAGGATACCTCTGGAAATGTAAACCGAGCCTGTCTTATTTTGGATATTTCAGATAACATGCTTCACTGGAAAAGATGGTAATGTGTCCTAAAGTCAAGCAGTAGGAAAAGTGGAGGACTGCATTAACAGTGAATTGGTTCAAGCAAGCAAGCCACTGACCTGAGTTTGCAAGACCTGAGCAGGGCAATGGATGACTAGGGGCCCTCATTCCTAAGGCTCCCATAAATCAAAGCAATAACAACAATGGGAAATACCACCTCACCATCTGTCTCTGATTCATACAAAACAAGAATGGGAAGCTAGGCTTATTTTGGGGCTGTCCCCATAATTTTTTAAAAATTGCAACCAAATTCCTCAACACTGTGGCTGCATGTTTAGGGCCAGGAGGGTAAGGGGCTCCCCCTGCTGGCAATCTCGGGAATAGCAACCATGTGTCAAAAAGATTTTTTTTTAAAATCATTTGCTTAATTTTTATTTTATTTTTTAAAAAATCATACAGGATAAGGTGATTTTGAACATCTTATCCTGAATGATTTTTAACATCTTTGCCTGATGAAGAAACCCATGGAGCTATGAAAGCTTGCAACATGTGCATTTGGGTTGGCCAATAAAGATACCACTCATTTGTATCCAAGGAAGTAAATAGAAGTCTATGAAAACTCATGCTGCCAATTTCTTTCTTTCAGTTAGTCTCAAAGGTGCTACAAGATCTCTCTATGTACTGTTTTGTGGATGTGGGATGTTATTATACTTTGCTACATGGCCAAATGGCTAGCCCTGGATATGAAATGTTGTGGCTGCTGTTATTTGCCATCAAGTCGACTTTGGACATTATCATACTATGCTGTTATAGTGCTATTATTCCACCTTAACTTAATTCTCAGCCAGAATGCTCTTAGGTTTCACTAACTACAAACCCCAGAATGCCACAGGAGGCAGACACAGCAGTTAAAATGGAATAATAGCAGGCAAGAGTGTAGTCTGATATGTCTGTTTTGACTTCTGGCAACTCATAAATAAGAGCTCTCCATTTCAACAGCCCTGCTCAGGTCCAGCAAACTCAGGGCAGTGGCTCTCTCAATGGCTCTTTCCCTTTTCCAGCGTGAGGTGAAGTTTTATCCATACTGAAAGTCACAGAAGAAGAGACCCAAAGGCCATCATCCAGTTGGACCCAGGCTCTCTGGCCTCTCCCTACCCCAACAGTCCATGCAATCCGAGTTTGCAGCCTTTTGCATATGGTAAAATGGGATGTAGTCTGTGGATATTTCCTACGTACAGTACTAGTAATAAACCTTGTGAAAATAACTTGGTTCATCCTGATACTCTGAGGCTGAGAGTGTACGACTTGCCCACGATCACCCAGTGGGTTTCCATGGCTGAGTAGAGATTTGAACCTTGGTCACCCAAAGGCCTAGTCCAAACCACTACACTACACTAGCTCTTTGGTACAGAGTTGTGAAAAAGGATCAAAGTTTTTAACAGGGGGAGCCTGAATCTCTCAAAGGCAACTGCTACCCACATTTATAGGAAGTGCAACTCACTCCAGAAGACATGAAGTTTGACATCCACATCTTTACAGGCGGGGAAATTCCTTCTCTTCTTAAACCCCTGTGCTTATTATAAACAGCCACTTTCAGGATCTAATCCTGAGTAGAATCTCCACCAAATGGATCTAAAAGCTGGTTTCCATGTCCAAAATCACTGGTGGTTGATGCTGTGTTCATGCAGAGAGCAAGGCAAAGCAATCTGCATTTGCTCAGAGTAGAAGCTCTTTGGATGCCACAAAGCTAAGACTTCACATTCAGAACGGTTTATAAAAACATGGGCTGGAAGGAAGAGGGAAGAACAGCTCTCTTACAACACCAGAAACTTATTTATTCAATGAGCAATATTGGCCTAGATTTGATAGACCTCTCTTGTCACTCATCCTGACCTTAAAAATATAAAAACCATGATCATAGAATTGTAGAGTTGGAAAAGACCCCCAAAGGCCAACCTGTTCAACCCCATCCTGCCATGCAAAAAGACTAAATTAAAACATTCCTGACAGATAGCCATCTAGTCTCTGCTTAAAAACCTCTAAAGAAGACTCCACCACTCTCCAAGGGAGCGTACTCCACTGTCAAACAGCTCTTACTGTTAGGAACTTCTTCCTAATGTTGAGATGGAATCTCTTTTCCTGTAGTTTGCATCCATTGCTCCATGTCCTAGTCTCTGGAGCAGCAGAAAACAAGTTCCATATACTCTCAATATGACAAACCTTCAAATACTTAAACAGGGTTATCATATCACCTCTTAACCTCCTCTTCTCTTAGCTCAACATACCCAGCTCCTTAAGTCCCTCCTCATAAGGCATGGTTTCTAGACCTTCACCATTTTGGTCGCCCTCCTCTGGACAAGCTCCAGCTTCTCAAACTCCTTTCTGAATTCTGGTGCCCACAACTGGACACAGTGAGCTCTACAAGGTAAGCAGTACTATTCCTTACCTTGATACAGACACTATACTTCTATTAATGCAGCCTAGAATTGCATTAATGAAGTGTCCAGCCTGGGCTCTGAGAGGAAGAAAAAGGAGGATGCACTCCCTCTGGGAGCTTGCCCTGGTTTCTTTTCCCCTCTGAGCCAAGAACAGACACTTCTTCATCAAAATATGCCTCCCCGTTATACCAGTAAGCAGCAGTGGCATTTCCCAATTCTTGAGAGCTGCCAAGGCAGGGAGAGGATACACAGCTTTGCAGGTAAAGCATTATGCTCTGCCTGCCTGATGCAGGATCAGGGCCACAGACTGGTGCCAATGTAAGAATCTGGTGATAGCATGAATGAAGGCGACAGTCAGTCATGCTGGTCCTTCAATAATCTGTTTTTATTTAATATGAGAAGAAGCAAATCCACGATACAAAATTTAAAAATCAGCCCCCAGCAACCCTCCCTGTTCCACCCCCTGCATTTCCTTCATCCCACCAAGACAATGAATAAAAATTGGGGAGGGGGCTCACAAAGGCATTTGGGGGGGGGGAAGGAGGGGGTGGAACCACCATGCCCCTGTGCTCCCCCCCAAAAGAGGAGGAGGAGGAAGAGGAGAAGGAAGAGGAGGACTTGCTCACACAGGCAGAGAGAGGATCAAAAAGGACCCCCCTGCTGCCATCACTGCCCCCTCTCCCTCCCCCCCCCCCCGACAGTTTGGACAGACGCGTACACGAACAAACACACATGGCCGTTACACGATCCAGTTGCCTTTTGAAAAACAAAAATCACTTGCGATGGGGAAGGGGTGAAGCAGGCGATGCCCAGCCCGGCTGAGCGCTCCAGCATCACTTCTCCTTCTTGTCCAGCTCCGTCTTCCCTTCTTTGGGCTCCGCCGGCACCTCCTTGGGAGTGGTGTTCTCTTCGTAGCTGGGGGGTGACAGAACAAAGGGGTGGCAGGTGAATTCTCAATTGTGTTGCTTTTCACCTAAAAAGACCGAAATGCCTTAGCACCCAGCTATCTGAGTGTCTGTGATCTCCCCAGGTGGGTCTGTTAGATCCCCTTGAGATCCTCAGGCCCTTCCTGCAGTCCAAGCATCTCTGCAGGCAGACCTTGTAGGGTATTCTATTTATATGCCATCTGTTTCCTTGGTGGCTGCGCCAGCCTTGCTATTGCCTTTCTAGGGGTGTGTGAATGGTCCTTTTCCTTACTCTCCTTCTGGTGGCAGGTCCTGTTGCTTTTTTAATTCCAGTGGGCTTGTGAGAAATGTATGTTTCTAAAGAAATTATTTCTTACCCTCCTCTCCCCATAGATTGAGGCAGGGGACAACAACAATTAGCAAACATAATCAGTTAAAACAAACATCAGTTTACAAGGACAAATAAGATTAAAACAACCCAGATCTAAAATATGTCATTTAAGAGTCACAATTTAAAAATAATCTGGATAAGCCTGCAGGAAGAGACTAGTCTTCAATACTCTTTTAAATTCAGACAGCATATTTAGCTGTTAAGTCCCTTCCGGCAGGTCATTCCACAATCTAGGGGCAGCTGAAGGAAAATTGTCCTCTGGCTGACAGTTGCCAATATAGCCCTGGCTGACTGGAGTAAATGACTGTCAGAAGACCTGAGCATATGAGACAGATTATATGGGAGGAGGTGATCCCATAGGTAACCTGGACCCAAACCCCATAGGACTTTTAAAGGTAATAACCAACCCTTTGTATCTTTGTACTTTGTAAAGAAGGGGTTGCAATATATTTACTTACTTATTCTATTTATATGCCACCTTTTTCCTAGTGTGGGGCTCAAAGGGGCTCACAAAAAGAATAGAATTCAAGGAAAAAATGATAATCAAATTTAAACACAATTACCTTAGGGTCACTATAATACAGAAAACAACTTGAAGGCACACACAACACACACACACATATAGGGAATTACAGTGGTTCCTCTACATTTGCTGTGGTTAGGGGTAAAGGATCCCTGTGAGTGTGGAAAACCCACAAATAAAAAAAAACCCTACTCTTTTTACCTGAGAGAATACCTCTCTAGGAATCTCCAGGTCTTCCAGTGCAACTCTATGGTAAATACTGCCCAAAGATTAATCACAGAATTGTACTGGATGACCTACAAATGCCTAGAAAATTGTTTTTACAGGCTGAGTCTCGCTTTACTGGAATTTCAAAATCCAAAATATTCCCAAATCCCAAACAGTCCAGTGGATGGCTGAGATAGTGAAACTTTTGCTTACTGATGGTTCAGTGTACACCAACTTTATTTCATGCACACAATTATTACAAATGTTGTATATAAAATCACCTTCAGGCTATGTGCATAAAGAGTATAGGAAACATAAATGAAGTTCATGTTTAACCCTGGGTCCCATCTCCAAGATAACTCTGTATGTATATACAAATATTCCAAAATCCAAAACAAATCCAAAATACTTCTGGTCCCAACCATTTCAGATTAAGGGGGGCTCAATCTGTAATATTTTTGTTGCTGTGTCTCTTTGAGTCATTTCTGACTTATATCGAGCCAACCATGGGGTTTTCTTGGCAAGATTTGTTCAGAAGAGGTTTGCCATGGCCTTCCCCTGAGACTAAGAGTATGTGACTTGCTCAAGGTCACTCAGTGGGTTTCCATGGTGTGTCCTAGTCCAACACTCAAACCGCTACGCTACACTGGCTCTAATAAAAACAAAACAAACAGCTTCATTTATATACCGCTTCATACCCTTAAGGAGTGTCTAAGTGGTTTACAATTATAAGCTATTTGCCCCCCAACAATCTGGGTACTCATTTTAGCGACCTTGGAAGGATGCAAGCCTGAGTCGAGCTTCAGCCCTTTGCTGGTCTTGAACTCGCCACCTTCTGGTTTTGAGTGAGTGGCTGCAGTACAGGCATTTAACCACTGCGCCACCAGGGCTGATGGTGGTGATGATAAAACTAATTTATGCACAGTTCAAGTCCATTTCAGTCCAGGGGAAAGGATATAAAGATAAAAGATGACAACAATCCAACATTCCCCTTGCCAGCAGAAGAGGCAAAAGGCTTGTCACGAAAGCCCTCCACACAGCAGGCAATCACAAGGAGGAATATTGGTCCTGTGTCTGGGATTCAGTATCCTGCCACTTTGAAGGTCTGCCTCCTCCCACCCCTTTGAATAAAAATAACATCTACATTTCTATTTCGTCAGTCTGTGCCCTTTAAGAGATTTTGGACTCTAGCTCCCAGAAGCCTTAGCCATGTTGGCCAATAGTCTGGGATTCTGGGAGCTGAAGTCCAAAATCCCTTAAAGAGCACAGTTTAGGGACCACTGGAAAGATAGGCATGTGCGCAGTTGGGAGGGTTTTCAGGAGGCTTCCAGAGAAAAGGGTTAATTTAATACAAGGGTGGGATCTGTGCAGTTTTTCAGAGGTTACTAAACTGCAACATGCAGCATCTCTAGCCAGTTTAAAGTCAATGGTAAGGAATGCTGGCAGTTAAAACCCAACAACAGGGCCACACGAATCCCACCACGATCTATTTTCTGCTCTTCTCTCTAACCAAGCAGATAAATAAATCCACTATAGGGGAAGCAATGCGTATGTTTTTTAATCCTTTAGCATATCACTAGACCCTTTAGCATATCACTAGACACTACACAATTAGAACACTATGGGGCAGTACAGACTGCCCAAAAGGGGCGGTCTGCAGCCGCCCCAAGAAGTGGCAAGATGGGGCCAAGACTGCTGCACCGGCAGCCCCAGAGGCTTCATCCTGCTGCTTCCGAAGACCCCGGGCAACAGCTGCACCCCGCCTCCATCAGTGCTGGCGAGGGGAGAAAGGGGCCACTGCTGCGGCCCCTTTCCCCTCTGGGTCCTTGGCGCGGCCGTTTAAAGGCCACACCAAGGACCCAGTGCAAAAAAGGAGCTCCGTTTCAGAGCTCCTTTTTTGCACCACGGGAAGGGCACGCTTGGTGCCCTCCCGCAGTGCGATGTCATGGCGCACGCAATTCTTAATGCTGTGCATGCCATGATGACATCATGGCGTGCTTGTATGGACGCCGCCATTTTTAAATGGCGGCGCCCATACGCTTTAGGGTTAGGGAGGGTGTGGACACTGCACCCTCCCTAACCCTAAAGATGCCCCAAAGAGCCCTAAACGCACCTTATTTTGCGCGTCTAGATCGGACCTATGATTCCACTTTACTGTGCTCATACCTATAGCCATTATTGGGCCACTGATGTTGGACTGGATTGAACCTTTGCTTGCATCTGGCAGGTCTCTGCAGGAGGTGGTCTGCCAGCTATTAAATAGATACCTCTCCTCTAGAAATTCCCATGAAACTGATTGTTAATATCAGATTGTTAATAATCTCTAGTACTCACTTGGTATATCTCCATCACCCACACACACACACCATACATACACTATACAAAAGCTCCAGAGGACCCGAAGTGACAGATTCAAATTACAAGAAAGGAGATTCTGACTCAACTTTAGGAAAGAACTGTCCATGTTAAGAGCTGTTTGAGGGTGGAACAGCCTGCCTTCACAGGTGGTGGATTTACGTTTACTGGAGTTATTTTTTCTAAAAAGTTGGGTGCCTACCTAGCAGTGGATTCCTGCACTGGCATGGAGCTAGACTTGGCAGCCACAAGGTTATGAATTCGATCCCAGGGCTCCAAGGTTGACTCAGCCTCCCATCCTTTCCCAGGATGGTAAAATGAGTACCCAGCTTGTTGGGGCCAATGGGCTTACAGACTGTAAACTGCTTAGAATGCTGAGTTCACTATAAAGTGGGATAGAAATGTAAAAGCTACTGCTATTGCTAGATGGCCCTTGGGGTCCATTCCAACTTTTATGTTTCTTCTGTGCTCCTGATGGGATTTTGTAACTGCTTCCAGAAGAGAAGTGGCAGCAAAGTAAGCCGGTAGACGACCCATGGCAGAACTGAGTATACAGAGGTTAACTAGATTATTGTTTACCGTCTCATGCCTTGATACCTCAATATACACCTGTACCTCTGACTTAAGGAGGGGAGTTGTACCTTCCCTCTCAGGTTGCTTTGAAGAAGTCCACATTCTTGTTTAAGTAGGACCAAACTTGGGTACTAAATCAGTAGAGGAAAAATACTCCCCTAAACTCAATTTTGATTCCAAATTTGGCTACTTTCTCTATCTAGTAGATTCTTGGTCCAATTCCTTGACCTCTCTGCAGCTCCAGAGAATAGGACATTGAGCAATGGATGCAAACTACAGAAAAAGAAATTCCTCCTAAACAGGAGGAAGAGCTTCTTGATGGTAAGAGCTGTTTGACAGTTGAATATGCTGCCTTGGAAGGTGGTGGAGTCTCCTTCTTTGGACTTTTTGAAACAGAGGCTGGATGGCTATCTGTCAAGGGGTGCTTTGATTGGGTCTTCCTGCATGGCAGAAGAGGACTGGATGGCCTTTGGGGTCTCTTCCAGCTCAATGATTTTATGAAATCAAGCCTGAGCAACCATTGGAAGCCCAAACTGAGGCTGTTGAATTTTGGACATATCATGAGATGAGAAAGGTCAATGGAAAAGATGATAATGCTGGGGGAAATAGTAGTAGGAAAAGTGGAAGACCACACTGCAGGTGGACTGATTTCATGGCTGCTCAGTCTCCAAGAACTGAGCAGGGCTGCTATAACAGGGTGTCTCATTCATAGGGTCACCCTAACCCAAAACAGTCTTGACAGCACATGACAACACAACTAGGGAGGCTTGCCTGACCAAAGCCACCTCGCTTCTCCCTGCAGTTGAGCCAGCCTCTTGGACCAGGTTGCTCTGCACTTGACGGGTTTCCCCAGTTGCTGGCAAAGAGTGCTACAGTGGGCCCTTTCCTTATGTGGGAGATTCATTCCAGATCCCTCCACGTAAGGGGAATTCCATGTATGCTTGCTCCCAATTGAAAACAATTGGGCGTGTGCTTGCAGCATGCGCCGTGTTGTTGTTGCGCAGCTTGAGCATAAGCTTGAAGCCACATATAGCGTGTCTGTGTACAGTGTGGGCACACTGTATTTCAGAGGGTAGCCCCTGTGAATTATGTGTTTGGCTTTTCATGTTTCTCTCTTGCAGTTTTATTTATACTGCATTACCTTCCATTCACAACCTGCTCTGCAGAACTTCATTGGGGCAAATAAAAAAGAAGGAGAGGAGGGTTCGCTTTAAAAAAAATGGTATTTCTTGACTGGTAGTAGCTCTCTCCAAGGGGTTCCCAACTATCACAGTTATCTATGTTATCAGATAACCAAATCTGGAATACAATAACGTGCAAAGAGTGTGCTTGAATACATTAGTACTGTTTTCCAGGACACAAAGAGAACTCAGAAAAGTTACTTTTTTGGACCATGGTTCCAAGAATCTGCCAGGGAACACGGCTGTGCTCCCTGGGGATTCTGGGACCTGCAGTCCAAAAAAAATGCCTCTGGACATGGAATAGCATTTTGCGTGCATTCTGAATGCTCTTTTTTCAAAATGAAAGTCTTGGGGGCCTTTCCAAGTCATTGCTTCTGTCAGCTGGACAGGCAAGGCCTTTTTTCCCCCTCCACAAGGGATCCTGTGGTCTAAAGCTTGGCTCTCCCCCTACCTGGCCAGAGACATACAGGCGGATGGGCCAGCAATGCAGGCAGGGCCTTGCCCAAGAGGGCTACATGGCGCTGGGATTTTGCTGCCGGCGTCTGTGGGAACAGGAGAATGTCTGCTGCATGGAGTCAGCGAGGCTGGATGGAGACCCGGAGACACTAGGGAAATGGGTGAGCCGAGGGGTATGGGGCAAGATTTCAGTAGAAGATTCATAGCTGCAGGAGAGAGAGACACAGACAGGGCGGAAAGGAAAGGGGAGAGGGCAGAAGAGAAAGAGAAAGGCTTAGGAGTGGTGGCACCCAGTGGGAGAGAGCACTTACTAGGGATGGATAGCATATTTGCTGTTATTCCTTTGATGAGCAAAAAATGTATTTCTAACTCTCTCAAAAAGTTAGAATTTTGTGGAGTTTTCATTTGGCATTTGCACATCCTGAAATGTTTCAGGAAATTATTCTTTGCATAAATATGTGTGGGTAGTTTCCTGTGAAAGTTATAGATTATTCCTGGGAGGGGGGGGGAGAGACAAATATGGCTTTCATGCAAAGAGATATGTTTCCCCCCTACACACAAAGATATGTTTTTTGGAAAGTGTTCTTTGTGCAAGAATTGTGGGTTTCACTTGAGGTTTTTGCACAACAGCACCAATTTTGCCCACATATGTTTCTGGAAACAAAGTTTTCACTGGGGAAGCATGGCACCCCCACGTGCATTTGTGTGCAGTGACTTCCCAAAACACTTTAGGATGTGCGAATACTACAACTGAAAATTCTGGAGAAACATGTCCAAGGACTTTAGATGTTACCACACGTACGTAGCATCCCTGCAAGGCTTTGAACATGGACAGTTTTAGGACCCAAATGAGTGAGCAACAGAAAGCTCACCTGCTGTTTTGAGCTCTCACTGAAACCAGATGATGCCCAACTCCTCACAAACATACAACACACACCGCCTTGTTCCTTTCTGGCCCAACCTACCCCAAAAGTCTTTCTCTTGGAGCTCTATAAAATGGAGATTTTAAGACACAGAGCAATGTCCTCTGGAACAAGCTTCAGAGAGTTAGGCTAAAAGGGCAAATGAGATTCTTTTAACAAACTGAGTTGCGAGAAAAGTACCTTTTGAAAGAAGTATGGGTTTTTAAAAACATCTATAATTGGAAGGATTTTCTGCCCAATATTTGCCTCCTCACTCTCCATTCCCAGTAGGGAATCTCCTTCCTCCTGTGTATCTCTCCCCAGAGCATTCCTATCTCCCCAAAGGGAGTTAAGATGCTTCACAAACTCTCCTTGTTTCCTCCTCCAAAAGGAGAATTTGAGGATATAATGCAGAGGTTGCAAATCTGGAGATAAATTTCTAGTTGCTATACCCAGGCCACAGATTGTGCTTCTTCCTAGGAGCAGATACAGGATCCCCGAGTTAACAAAGTCTCTTGACAATTGAGCTCCTGTTTATAAGCATCCAGGTTCCTTTTTTCTTTTGTCCTCTGTCTAACTGGAAGGCTTAGCAGCATCAGCATTATGAGAATGGTGAAAGAGGGTTGTGTAAGTACAGACTTTCAATGTTGAGTTGCAGCGGTATGTATATAGTAAACAATGAAATAAAGCTCGATATGGGAAAGAACAGTACTTTACTCTAACCAATCCTATTGAACCTATGTGTCTCATCTGCACAGAATATGACTTGGACCAATGGAAAACTACATGAACAAGAGAGTCTGCCACAACATTAGAAAGAACTTCCTGACAGTAAGAGCTACTTGACCATGAAAGATGCTGCCTCAGAATGTGGAAGTGTCTCCTTCTTTGGAGGTTTATAAACAAAGGCTAGATGGCCATCTATCAGGGGTGCTTTGATTATGTATTCCTGTATGGCAGGGGGTTCAACCAGATGGCCATTGAGGTATCTTGCAACTCTGTAATTCTATTGACAGTTTAACTGTGTTTTAATATTAATATGATATGCACTTTTATCTGCATCTGGTTTAATTTTAGTAAGCCACCTTCAGAGCCAGAGCTGAGAAAAAGAAAGGCTCTAAATAAATGCAGTTCACCATCCTTGGCCCCAGTCAACACAGCCAAGGGTGAGGAACACTGGGGCAGCAATGCTCAAACTGCCATCCCTCTCCTACAATGCAACAGCATAGTGTCCAGGTCCCCAAATTCTGCAATTAAGGGCCCTACTGTGCCCCTCCACTTTTTGTTGCAGAAGACCTCCCTTGCCAATTCCAACTCTGGTTTCCATGTGACTGGAAGGAAGAAAGCCTTGCCAAAGAGGCTGCAGCTTGTGCTGTGAAGATAAAAGGCCAGAAATGGCTCCCTGTGAGACCAAAAGAAGGGCACCTCCATCCCTCCCTCTTCTGGAAGCACTTGCCCGGGTGAAGGTCAGGGCAGTCGAGAGGTGTGTGAGGCCTCTTGTCATCTCCTGTCAACGCTCCCAGGAACTGGCTGCGCATCAAAGCAACCTGGATGGGAACTGAGGGACGCTGAGCAACACCTGCTGGGATTCCTGGGGTGGGGAGCCTTCCGCTTGGTCTGGGTGAGCTGCTTTTATCTGTGTGTGTCCCCCCTCCACACTTCCTGCCTTTCCCTTTCTAACTACCACAGCACTTTCAAGGTGCCTGTGGAAGGGAGAAAGATACAGCAATACACCTCTTTGTGGAGCACTTCTACCCCATGCAGGGAGGGACAAAGCTGCCACAGGTGTAACTTCTACATGTGAGAGAGAAGCAGGCCCATTTTGTCATTGGCAAAGACTACGGAGATGCCTTGGCTCATGCACTTAGCAGACCGATTCATGCACCAAACACTGGTTTAGCTAAGGCATGGAAACATCCTAAGCTCTGGAATACAGACATCTTCCAAGCTTCCTGATGGGTTAGACGGCAACTCTCAGAATCCCCCATGCAGCAGCTGCCATCACACCCACTGGAAGGATCCCAGATTAGAAAAAGCTGGGTTACATCATGGTGTCAGTTGATGGCCAGCAGGATAAAACACAATTCCCCACAGACAAAGATTTGGATTTATGCAGCTATTAAAGCACCCAAACCTGAGAAGGAGATACTCCTCCTGAGAACCCAACGTCACACAGTGGCTTTCATGCCTAGAGTGTGTGGTCCTCACATGCCTCTATATTGGTGATGGTGAACCTATGGCACACATGCCAGAGCTGGCAAGTGACACCATTTCCCCTGGCATGTGGCAGAGGGAGGAGGAGGAGGGAGAGGCACGCATCTGTTCCTCCTCCTTCTTCCCAACCTTCCCTGACCCCTAGTTGCCTCTCCAGAGGCAGCTGGAAGCAGCTAAGGGCTTGGGATGGCACACTGGGAAGGAGGAAGAGGTGCAGAGGAGGGCAAGGGGGAGGAAGAAGTCCTGCCCCAGAAGTTCCACCCCTGGAGGGTGGAAGTCTTGCTCCCAGCACCGAGTAACACCCAGTGCCAGAACCTTTTAGTTTGGGCACTTGGCCCCTAAAAGATTCACCATCACCACTCTATATGATTGGGGCTTTATTTGTAAGAAGTGTGGGAAGGCATGTTGGCTTCCACTAACAGGGAGTCCAGCCTTTTACTTGTAATCACTCCACTCTGAACCTGTGATAATTTGTGCAGAATTCAATTGTGTGGAGTTGGGGATAGTGAAAGGCGTTCTGCACACGTGGAGATGCACTTCTCTGAAGTTCAACTGAGTGGTCAGTATGCTTTTTCAGGGCTTAAAAGTTAGACTTGAATACACCAGTATTACAGCTGTTTCAGAATGGGCCCAAAATGGGCAGCCAGCATCACAAAATTTTGAGTTTAGGTGGCATAATGAGGTACATTAAGGCAAATGCTTCTTCTCTATGGACACAATCTTGTGCCCTTTCCAGCGATCCACCCCTCCCTGAGCTGCAGTGTTGGAAAAGGCTTCTAATTTCTTAAGTTAAAGATCTAAATCTTCTCCATACTCAAGCCTCATCTTTGACTAAACATTTTCCAGCATGTGTGACCTCAATATGTTTGTTTTGGATTTCAGCCAACTGATCTTGGACATAAGTAGAAATGCCCATAAACAAGGCAGACCACAACACAAATCTCGCTTCACAGCCATGTCTCTGCACTCCTGTCCAGAACTACCCCAAACCCATGCCAGAGGCTGGCTGAATTTTTTTTTAATTTGTCACCTTACAGTGGAAAGGCATCTAGCTGGGAATGCCAAGGTCTACAAGAAGTGGCTGTGGTAGATCTCTTCCAGGTGAAGAGCAGTATCTAAGTAACAGGGATGGCGTAACTCTGAGCAAACACAATCCATTCCAGCATGCCTCAAGGTAAAACTAGGATACTGTTCACCTGAGGGGTGCCCACTCAGATGAAAAAGAAATGGCTATTGTAGCTCTCCAGATGTTTTTGTCACTCTAGATATTGTTGGCCTGTAGCTCTCACCAGCTCTAGCAGGCACAGTCAGTAGGGAGGGACTATGGGAGCTGTGGTCCAGCAATGTATGGACAACCTTGGTTGCCCATATCTGTAGGGTGTCACAGCACGTTCTGTACTAGGTTACACGAGGAGTAAAAAAAAGAAACTAGCATTAATACATGACTGCCTAATGACATCCCAGCACTGATAACCCACTTTCAGGACACGGGAGAGAGTGTGACAGTCTCCAGAAGTGCAAAGGTGACATCTGGTTTCCTGGCCAAGAGACACACTTGCTTGGGAAGAAGTCAGGGAGATGCCTGGCCCATCATCACTTCTCCAACCCCAGCAAAAGGCCTCACTTCACTGAGGTAAAATTTCTCACCCACCTCTATCTATCCAAGTATGATCAACATTGCAATCCATTTTGTTGACTGTGTAGTCTATTACATATTTGTGTGCAGTTCAGTAGGCTATAAGCTCTCACCTGAACATTTCAGCCACTTCTCCCTTCACCAGAGCCACAAGGAGAGGGAAGCCGATGCAGGCTGGGACTAGGTACAGCAGAGCTGGCTGCAATGGGGAGAAAAAAAATCAAAAAGTAGCATTATGGATAGGGTAGACTGCAAGGAGAGCTCAGAGGCAGATTGTCTTGGGAAATCTGTTATGATCTGTCTACAGTAACCGTAATAATATAATTTGTAGCTTTGCTGGCCCTGATTCAAAAGTCTGAATGACTGTAAATCGTGCCTTCTTAGTATGGAAGATGGTCGTTAGAAGATATATACCTAGAAGATGTAATGCCTACGAAAAAGCAAGTACCTTGGCTGGAAATATATTTGGGATACAAGATGGGTCTTCCTTATCTGGAATTCTGAAATCTGAGATATTCCAAAACCCAAAATTGTCCACATGGATGGCTAAACTTCCAAATATTCATTAGGAAGACCCTCCTGACAGTAAGAGCTGTTTGACAGTGGAATATGCTGCCTCAGAGTGTGGTGGAGTCTCCTTCTTCAGAGGTTTTTGTACAGAGGCTGGATGTCCATCTCTCAATTGGAGTGCTCACCTGGGCATGTTTGAAAACATGCATGATGAAGATAGTGAGGCCGAGACCGAAAATGTAAGCCACAAAGCTGGTGTAGAAGTACGTGTGCGTGTTCTTCTTGAGGCTGTGCAAGGGACAGAACAGAAGAGGGTGGGTGTTAGGGAACTCTAGAGGCCTACAGCAGCATGTCCATCCACCAAATGCATGGACAGGCATCCAGAGGTGCACCAGGTTCTCAAAGGCAGAAAAAATCCCCAGGACATTTCTGTTTCCCGCCCTGCTCATGATGGGTCCACTACTGACTGATCCTTTGCAAGATTTACACAGAGTCACTTAGTGAATATGCAACTGCAATCCATTGAAGGACACACCTGATATCAAAGCGCAGCAGCAAAGCAATGAAGATTCCTGCAGAAGGAAGGAAGGAAGAAATACTGTGTCAGGACAAGAGGGCACATACAGGCTTTCTACTGAGCAGCTGAGTCGCCACTCACAAGGCCACGTCACCCCCTGGTGGCTGTGCAATGGAAATGTGAGTAAGGGAGAGGGAGGAACTTTTGTTGCGCACCTCCAAGTCATTTTTGACTTATAGCAACCCTAAGGCAAACTTATCACGAGATTTTCTTGGCAAGATTTGTTCAGAGGGGGTTTGCCACTGCCATCCTCTGAGGCTGAGAAAGTGTTATTTGCCCACTGTCATCTAGTGGGCTTCGCAAGCAGATTAGGGAACGGGGTTCAGCCTATGCTGGATGGCTTTACTCTCCTCCTGAAGACGCAGGTTTGTCGCCTGGGTGTGCTCCTGGATTCAATTTTGAGCCTAGAAGCCAAGGTTTCAGCAGTGGCTAAGGGTGCATTTGCTAGGTTAGAGTTCTTATGCTAGTTGTGCCCTTTCCTTGAGATGTCACAGCTGGCCATGGTGACATATACCTTAACTACATCATGGCTGGACTACTGCAATGCACTCTATGTGGGGCTGCTTTTGAAGGGTGTTCGGAAACTTCATCTGGTCCAGAAAGCTGTAGCCAGATTACTAATGGGTGCTGGCTACATGAAGCACAAAACTTCCCTGTTGCAACAGCTCCACTGGCTGCTGGTCTGTTTCAAGGCACAATTCAAAGGGCTGGCTATGATCTTTAAAGCCCTACACAGTTCTTGTCCAGGTTATCTGAAGGACCGTATTCACCCTTACAAAGCAGCCTGTGCTCTGAGATCAGCTGGGGAGGCACTTCTATCTGTCTTACCTCCCTCATAGGTACCCCTGGAGGAAACATGGGAGACAGAGCCTCTTCAGTGCCTGCCCAGGGGCTCTGGAACTCCCTCCCAAAGAAGGTAAACAGGCACCCTCCCTATTTTCTATTTATAGACAAGCAAAGATATTTCTATTCTGACAGCCATTTAAAGAGTGATGATATAAGGCCCACCTACACAATGAGCTGGGTATTACTAACTACTGTGTGGGGGTATATGTGTATGTTTTAATATATGTTTTAACCTTGTTTTATTTTTTGTGTTTTAACTTTTATATTTTGTGGTTTTTTAACAATGTTTTTTAATCGTTCTAAGCCACTTTGAGTCCTAATCTGTGAAAAAGGCACTACAGGGATAAATACAATAATTATGATAATGGAACAACCTGGAGCCCTCTTCTGATTTCAGTCTGGCAACCCGATCTGGACTGTGCTTCTGAGATTAGTTGGCCTGAGGCACAGAAACCCCGAAGAAGGAGAATGCCCCACTTTTCCCCCCTACCTGGGATAACAATGTCGCCCAGACCCAGCATGGCAAAGTTGTCGGCCTCCAAACCTTTCTCTAACAGATCTTGAGGGAAAACCACTGAAAAAAGAAAGAAAAAAGAGCAGATAATTTTGGAACTATGAGCAGAAAGAGAGTATTGACTTCAAATGTCAATAAAGTTTTCACACACACTCCAATCCTACCCTGCTGTTGCATTTCACATTGAGACAACAGGAGGCAGCAACATCTGCCAGGAGATCAAATGGCCACCTTTCCAACCCAAACCATTTCACTCAAAAGCAGAAATGAATGAAACAGTTGTCCTAAATGTGAGAAGAGCAAAATGTATATAATATCCCTTCTCTCAAGTCGCATGGGCCCATGACCCCAAGTGCTACCACCATCAAGGCACTAGCCTCCCATAATGAAGAAACAGACAAAGTGTCTTTGGGCACATCTATAATTGCTACAATAGACTGCCCCCATGGTATTCTGGCCATGGATTCCCCCCCAAATTCGGCCCTTACCTTGTAGGTTTTCGACTCTCTTTCCCAGTCATGATGGTTAGCTACTTTTTCACAGAGTCCCCATTCATCACGCAGCACCACTTTTGAGGTCAGAATGAGGCACCCAGCTATGCTATCAACGCTGGGCCTTGTTCTGACTTCAGAGCTACTTGTATGCACAATGGTGGCACAATTCATAGGGACCATTACTGAAAAGGCAGCCACAGTTGTTGCTGAAAACCACAGTATACTGTGAACTCTTTAAATGAGGGGTAGGGGAAGAAGCCCTGAATGACGCATGTCATGAACAGTCTAGACCCAATTCAGGGTTTGGTTCTGATTTCTGTAAGCAGGATGCATAAAACCTGGGGGGAATCAGGGTAAATCACCCGTGTAGACAAGGCCCTGGCTGATTCACACAGCATAAAATGCTCGAAGTATGAAAGTTAAAATTAGCACTGTGAAACAGCCAGGAAACATACTAGAAACTCAGAGCAGTTGGAACAGAATTTGCTACAGAACTGGCCAAGCAGGATCTTCTGTCCTTTTTGTTATGTCTTCACCAAGAGACCATGAACAAGTATTTTGTCCCAGCTAATGCAGGGAAAAGAAATAAGTGGTCTTCAGAAATGTAGGGTGGAAAATTTCTCAATGCTTAATTTTTCAGAGGAATATTTTCCACACCATATATATACATTTGTCAACATTTGTTTATCCACAGTTGTCTAAGCTTTTGTTCTGCAATCAATCATGTTACGTGATTGCAGGAACTTCTAGACAGTCTTGTAGCACTGATAAACTCTAGTGCTCAGAGGAACAGACTAATGAATTAACATACTGCTAAACTTGTTTCTAGTTTGCAAAATCTCTTGCTTTCATTCAGTCACAAGTACAAGTGGTCAAAGACTAGTATAGTGATGGCGAACCTTTCCCGGTTTGCGTGCCGGGGGCGGGGCTTTTGCCTCCCAGGGAGGGGGCCCCGTGCCAGGGGACAGGATTTCCACCCTCAAAGGCAGGGTATCTGCCCCTGGAGGTGGGGGTTCCACCCCCGAAGGGAGGGCCTCCGCCTCTGGAGGCAGGACTTCTGGGGCAGGATTTCCCCCCCCCCCTTTCCCTGGCCTCCAGCTGTCTTTGATAGACAGCTGGGTGCCAGGAACGGCTGGGGGCCCATGCGGAGAAGCCTCCATGGGGCTGTTTCTCCTTCATCCGGGCCCTTCCAGACCCATAGCTCTGGAACTATGGGTCTGGAAAGGCTGGTGGAGGCGGGGAGAAGCCGGCATGGGGGCTTCTCTCTGCCTCCCCGGCCCTTTTAGACCTGGGAGGCCCTTTAGAGGCAGGGAGAAGCCAGCACAGGGCCATTGCTCCTTCCCAAGGACCTTTCCCTGCCAGCTAGAGGCTGGCAAAGGTGCCTGGGGAGGAGCCACTGAAACATGCCAGTCGCTCCTCCTCCCCCCGTCCTTTTCCCAGCCCTCAGCTCTCTCCGATAGGCAGCTGAAGGCCAGGAGAGGGGGAGGAGGAGGAGCCAGAGGCCCGAGTCTTTGGCTCCTTCTCCCCAGCATCATTTCCTGGCTTCCCGCTGTCTCGGAGAAACAGCAGGAAGCCAAGAAAAAGCAGGGAGGAGGAGGAACCGGGAAAGCACATGCCTGCTCCTCCTTCTCCCGGATCCTGTGCCTGGCAGAATGGCGTCGCGTGCCACCCGTGGCACATGTGCCGTAGGTTTGCCATCACGGGACTAGTATGTAGTTAAGTTGCCTGCACCCACAGTTTCAACACTCATCTTTTAGTGAAACAGAATTTTTAACTAGTTATACTCAAATCAGATTTTCCTCATCTTGAATGGAACTGGTAAGTAGCACAGAGAGCTAGAGAGAATTTGAAGGTACTATAGTTATACCTCAGCAAAAGAAAGGGACACTGCCTATGTAAGTTATATCAGGCACAGCTAGCTTTAAGCATGTGTCCTAAAAAAGTTCTCTCAGGTATAGCCATTTTTGTTAAACAAGAAAGAAGTACAGGTTGAATATCCCTTATCTGAAATTCCAAAAACTGAAATATTCCAAAATCGTCCCAATAGGTGGGTGAGATAGTGACACCTTTGCTTTCTGATGGTTCAGTATACACAAGCTTTGTTTTGTGCACAAAACTATTAAAAATATGTATAAAATTACTTTCCGTCTATGCTTATAAGCTGTATATGAAACATTTCATTTTAAGATCTGAGTCCCATCTCCAGGATTACTCATTATATACAGTCACCCCTCCATTTTTGCGGACTTGAGATCTGCAGTCTTGAATATTCACCGAGAGGTGACCTCCATTAATTTCAATGGAGCACAACCCCACGGTACCTGCCCTGTACACAGTGGCAGGCACGCACCCTGTTCAAACCTATGGGACTTGAATATCAGCAAGTGTCTCTCATTTTGCGGGGGTGGTGGTGGTCTAAAATGGATCCACCGCAAAAACGGAGGGCTGACTGTATATGCAAATATTCCAAAATCCAGAAAAATCCAAAATCCAAAATACTTCCAGCTCCAAGTAGTTCAGATAAGAGGGATTCAACCTGTGTATGATATTCTCTTTAAGCTATTAAAAGAATTTCAATAAAATAATTTCCAGGTAAAACTTTGAATGCTTTTGAATATAATATTTAAGTCAAACATTCTAAATTGGGTAACATTGAGAGCACTGGAATTTTTTTCTAATTCTACCTTTTCTAGAAAAGCAACATCACTTCAGACACTGCTGGGCTGCAATGCTCATCATCCCGCACTACCAGCTAGGACAGATGGGAGTTGCAGCTAAAGAACATCTGGAGGATCATGTGTGTCCCAACATTAAACTAAAGTTACCAGACCACATTTACAGCCACATCTTGTAACGACTGCTGCAGCAGCTGGTCTCAGAAAGCACCTCCTTCTGCTACAGATGTGGAGGTACAAGGCTGCATTCCTTGGGGAACCTGATCTTCAAAATGAGAGCTGCCTGGGCCACATCCAACAGGACCTCCCACCCTCTACCATCATTGTACAGCTCTGTAAGGGAAAAGACTTTCTGTGACTGAACCATAAGCCCTCAATCTCTGCAATAGGTACTGGGTCCTAGAGTCGTAGTTCAATGAAAGGAACTTGTATTTCACAGCTCTGTTAATTATGCCATACTGGGAAAGATTCTCAGTTGCTCAAGGCACACTTAGGGTCGATAAGCCATTTGCTCACAGTGTGGCTTACGCCCAGCAGAATGTTGTTGGAGGTCTAAGCCAGCTACTCACATTTGATGGGAGCTTCAAATGACTTCGCAACTGTCACCATCACATTGGTGCCAAAGACCTAGGGAAGAGGAGAGCAGTATGAAGGAGGAAGCAAGGCTGTTTAATAAAAAAACAAAACAAACAAAACACCACACCATGGCAAACAGCCAACCCATGGCAAATAGGCTTTCCATAAGGGAGGCTATAATCCTGTAAATTCCTGTTGTTGTTATGTGCCTTCAACTCTGAGCTTTCCTGGCAAGATTTATTCAGACAGTGGACAAATAGCTAAAAAATTCACCTCATACAAAAGCAGTTGGTCTCTTCCAACTCAATGATTCTATGATTCTATGATTCTAATTAAACTATCAATAACATTAAAGTCAGATTAAAACCTATACTATTAAAAAGAATAGACAATCACCGTGACCAAGGAAAGGGTGGAAAGTATAATAATGACAACCATGTCTTAGTCCAGCCTTCCGTAATGTAAAGCCCTTCAAATATTTTGGAATATAACTCCCAGAAGTCTTGACTGTTAGCCATGATGCAGGAGTTAAGTCCAAAGCCTCTGGGGGATACCAAACTGGCTTAGTCACTGTCCCTAAGGCTGCAACTAAAAGCCAGTGTTATGCAGTGATTAAGGGTTAGACTGAAACTTGAGATAACAAGGTTCAAGTCCCCAGTGAGCCATGAGACTCATTGGATGACTTTGGACTAGTCACTGTCTATCTGACCTCCTCATATTGAGGAGGGAACAAGCTTGTTTTCTGCTGCTCCAGAGACTAGAACATGGAACAATGGATTCAAATGGCAGGAAAAGAGATTCCACCTAGACATTAGGAGGAACTTCCTGACAGTAAGGGCTGTTCGACAGTGGAACACACTCCCTTGGAGTGTAGTGGAGTCTCCTTCCTTGGAGGTCTTTAAGCAGAGGCTGGATGGTCATATGTCAGGGATGTTTTGATTGGGAGTTCCTGCATGGCAGGGGGTTGGACTGGATGGCCCTTGTGGTCGCTTCCAACTCTATGATTCTATGACCTACCCTACAGGTTTGTTGTAAGGGTAAAGCGACAAGAGGAAGAGCCATGCATACCACCTTGAACTTGCTGGAGGAAAGGGAGAATACAAACATTAAAAATGACAAGTCTAATTATCATGTTATTGTTATTACATTAATTTGCTTCCCTTTTTCTTCCAGCCTAGCACTCAAAATTTATTATTATTATTATTATTAACCTTTATTTATATAGCGCTGTAAATTTACACAGTGCTGTACATACAATCATAAATTAGACGGATCCCTGCCCTCAGGCTTACAGTCTAAAAGAGACAACACAAAAGGAAGAGGGGAAGGTGATGGGAAAGGGGGTGAGGTCCAGTGGTTCTTCTCTCCCTCTGGGGCCAGGACCAAGGCAGATGGACAGGAGGGAGGGCATGGCTTCTTAATACAAAGTTAAAAGGAGGCATCCTGGGGCGGATGGCACAGTCCTGGGAAAGCTTCCCTAAATAATATAGTCTTTAACTCAGTTTTGAACCTGGTTAGGGAAGTGATGAGGCGTGCATGTGGGGGAAGAAGGTTCCAGGAGTGAGGGGCAGCAAGTGAGAAGGGACGAATCCGGGATGGGGCAGTGGAAACAAGAGACGGTTTTAATTCTGCCTAAGTATGTGTAACTGAAATACCAATTTCTCTTCCTCCTCTCTCTCTTGCCTCCAATGCTGAATCTTAAAACTGTGGTGTTAGAGGAGAGTTCTGAAAATGCCATGGACTGCAAAAAGAGAAATAAAGGAGTCCTAGATCAAGCCACACCAAAACTCTCCCTAGAAACCAAGATGACTAAGACAGAATGTCTTACTTTGGGCATATCATGAGAAGGGATGACTCACTAAAAAAGACAATAATGCTTTGCAAATAAGAAGGCAACAGGAAAAGAGGAAGACTGAATTCCAGGTGGATAGATTCCATCAAGGAAGCCAGAGTTGCTCTGTGTCTGCAAGACCTGAGTAGGGTGGTTAATAAGGTCTCTCATTCATGGGGTCATCATAAATTGAAGTCAACTTGACAGTAGTTGTCTTAGGCAAGGAACCTCCTTTGAACCTCACTTTTTACTCTTTTGGTTCTTTTGGTAATGTGTACTCACATTAAAGTCCTCAAGTATCACTTAGTCGGTGTGATCTTACCCAAAAGATGTCGTAGATGAAGAGGCCACCAAGCAGGATACAGCCAGTGCTGACGTTGTTCAAGTGGAGCAGCTCCACACCATTGAGAGAGAAGGCCAATCCAAAGAGGTTGTTGGCAATCCAATGCTGGTGCAAGTGACAAGAAGGACAGCACAGCTCAACACCCACAACACCCCTTCCCCCACAACCGCCCCAGGCACCACAGGCAAACAGTGAGAAAAGCTGCCCAGGTTGAGCCACTGCTCTTCCCTACATCCACCATCTGGGCAGGTTGCATTGCCAGCAGCAGCCCTGCATACCTTCCTCAGCAAGTACCAGACTCCAACCACGCTGCTCATGGCCAGGCACACCAGGTCCTTGGTGTCAAATTCGTAGTTCACAATCTCTGCAACAAAAGCCACCACGCCGTTGTCATCGTTAACAGCTTCTTTAACACAAAGCAAGAATTAAGATAGGCAAAAGCACAGTCAGCCTGACAGTTTTGCCAAGAAAGCAGAAGAACTAACAAGTTGATTGGGGGAAGATGGCACCAAAAAACCTGTTCCCCCCATTTTTATTTCAAATATATCTGCCCTCCCTGCATATTGTGAGATCTTAGGGCAAGAGTATGAGTAAAAACAACTGAAATGGTTTAAAATAACTCCAAATTTTAAAAGAGCAAATTATTTACTAATTTTAAAAGAGTAAATTAATTTTACTAAAAAAAATTACATATGTATCACTGGCTGTCAGATGCAAACTACTTTTGAGGAAATATAAAATCATCGTGACTAGTAGCCAGTGACAACCTTACCCTCTGTGAAACTGCCCAACTCCCTTTTAAAAGCACCCACATTGGCTGCCTTTGCTAAATCGTGTAGAAGTGAAATTTCAGTCATGCTATCCCATGGGGTGAAAACAAATGTTCTCTCCTCTGTTTTGGATCCCTTACTTCCTTCAGTCAATTAAAAAATAGCTTGGCTATTCTCTCTCTCTTTCTCTCTGGACCTTGTGAGCCTTCTGAAGCCCATTCCATCTACTGCAGACCACCAGAACATCCTATGAATTACCAGGCCAAATGTAACACTCCAGACAGGTGCTACAGCCTGCCAGAGGCTTCTCAACATACATTTGGGGGCACACAGTTTGTGTAGACATTCTGTACACCCTTTGAGAATGACTACATCATTCCTGCATTCGGTATAGTTTTGAATCCACACACTGATGGCACTGACATAGAAGAAAACAGCAGCTGGAGGAGTTGGCAACTGGGAAGGAAGGGAGCCAGAGACCCTGTGGCCCCTGCCAGCATTCCAGTACCTTAACCTCAGTGGAATAAGTGGCAAACTCTGAGCAGATCCCACATGCCCAAGCAGGGAACAGCAGGCTGAATTTAAGTAAGGGACTTAAGATTAGGACTGGGAAGGAAGGATGCATGCTGGGTGAGTGCAAGTACAAGAAAACACTGCATGCACAAGACCAGGCAGGTAGGTAGACTTACCTTCCTTTGTTTCCCCCGAGCCCTGAGTGAAGAGGAGCTGGTACTGTTTGTTGGGGAAATTGGCTGGGAAGAATTGGTTCATCATGGGGCTGAAATCAGAGTGTAGGAAGGGGAACAGGAGAGAGAAGGGAATATACTCACTCTTTAGGAAGTTTAAGTAATAACAAAAGCAGGTCTGGAAAGGATCACTGTGCACATGAGGAAGGGGAGGTAAAAGAGTACCCAGCAAGCTCTGGCACTCGCTTTGGGTTCAGCTGAAGAACTGCCAATGCATACTTGCAACAGGCATGTGACTAATGCACACACACCTAATTGGAAGTGTATGATGGGCTAAGCCAGCTTGGTGAACAGCTGCTTGGCACAGACATGTAAGAATGTGGGGGTCCAGATGTTGGCTTTTTTCCTCACCTTTGGGGCACAAAATGAGTTAATGAAAATCAAAAGAGTGGACCAAAAGAGACAGAGAACATATGTGGGTTTACTCATCTGCAGCAATCCAAATCCTTTCCTTTTTTGTTTAATTTTCAGAGGAACGACTGAACTAAGGGAGCCTTAGGATAAATTTAAATAGTAGTCAGCCCACAAAAGTGTCATCTTCCACTGGAATATAAGATAAATACTGATTTAGAGTTGCTTCTCCCATGTGCAGTTCCCTGCATGGTCCCCTTCATTCCCAGAAATCAAATCAAGCCAAGCATATAATTCCTGAGGGCTCATCTTGAATCTGATATGCAAGATGAACCTTGTATCTAGAAATGCTGACACCTAAGCTGAGCAGAAAGGGGTTGACGTGATCCTTATCGGTGCTTTTGGGGGGGGGGGGGGCTGTTGCTTTTTTTTAATTGCCACCAAGAGCTGGTTTTCCATACTGGGATGCTGACAAAGTGGAATCCACCAGTATAGAGGAAAGAGGGGGAATACCTCTAAGAAGAGAAAGAAGATAAAAGGAGGAACACAGAACTGTACTGGACAGGGCCATGTCACCTGAGAACTATCAACAAACCCTGATCCTCTCTGATTTTATAAACTTTTCAGAAAAAATGCTGCAACTTTTTGTTTTTGATGCAACTTCAAGAATTAAGGACTTTCTTTAAAAAGCAAGAGAGAGAGAGAGACAGACAGAGGGACAGACAGATAGCACACTGCAGTCAGGCCATCTGCTGTTCTCATTTTTTGTTTTTGTTTTTACCTTATGGTGTGGGAGAGGGCAAGGATCCCAAGGACAAAGAAATACATGGAGAGAAGCAGGTTGATATATTCTTGAGAGAAAATCTAGAAGAGAAGGGAAACCAGTTTGGTTAAACATCTTACTTCCTAATCAAGAGAAATATGCACTTCTGACTATAACACTAATCTGTGAGGTCAGCCATTTTGAAAAGTTTCTTTCTGATTCCAGGAGACCAATTAGAAGAATAAAGGAACATCCCAGGCTTCTAACTGAAGTAAGACATTCATAAGAGGACTAAGCTGGAGCCTTTCGCTTCCCAGGCTTGCTTGAGTATGGGCCTCAGCAGGTGCCAAAGGATTCCAGCGCCAGCCATGATTTCATGCCTGAGATCCTCTTTTCTGCCCCACTCCAGTTTGGGAAGGAGAAGAAAGTATTGTACTTTCCTTTCCAGGGTTGCTCTTGGTCTATGGTTGTTCAAGTACAAGGAGTTGGGCTTATGTAATTATTCAGACAATTTCTGGAAATATGTGCCATATGTAAATGATAGATGAGCCAGATGACCTCACTGCTTGGAATTGTAGCTGTCCTATCAGTTACAGCACCATACCACATTAGATCAGAGACTCAACTGTTATTTTTTATTATTTGTAAACACACCATAATGTAACAGAGAGCCATGAAAAAGTAGATGGTGAACTGAAGCACTTCAAGCCTTTGACAAATCTCAGGGAAGTAAAGATCAAAACAAGAACTTTCAAACACTTATCTTTTACGCTAATGTTTGTGGCCTTCTGCACATTTAAAACAGTTTCTAAATAAAAATGCAAACACACACACACTCCCTGCATAGTGTCCCTTTGCATGCATGACTGCCAATCAATTCTTATGAAGTAAACTACAGCTGGCCCTTCACATTTGCGGCTTTGACTTTTGCAGCTGTGATTATTTGCAATTTTGGTTAATGTTATCTCTAGGAATTTCTCTTCTGTAGGAAGTTGACCACAGAATTTTTCTGGAGGACCTAGAAGTTCCTCTAAGCATCTGTAGGTCCTCCAGCCTGACATATGATCAACTTCTGGCAGATGTTGACCACAGAGTTGCATTGGAGGACCTGGAGAATCCTAGAGAGGTGTTCTCTTAAGTAAAAAGAACAGTGTGTTCTTTTTATTTGCGTTTTTTCCACATCAATGGAGGTTCTGGGCCCCTAACCCCAGCAAATGTGGAGGGACAACTGTATAAAAATTCTACCAAGTTAAGCTGGCCTGCCTTCTAGGTTTTCTAAATGGAAGCAAGGTCTTTGCTCGAAACTGCATCTTAGCAAGAAGTAGCTTGCCCCGTATGCCGAATGTACATAGACCAAACATGGCAAGGGGTGGACTCATTCCAGGCAGACCTCACATCCTTTCTATACATACTAAGATGCCCATCCAGTTTCCAAGCTCCAGTTGTTCTTGGAACTTCCGTCTGGACGCACCAGAAACTGCAGGCAGGCAGGCAGGCAAACAGGATGTTTAGGAAATCAGTAGGAATCATTTGCAGAAGTGGCCACTGCAAAACCAATGGTTGTATCACATATATCACATGATGCTCCCCTGCTTCCAGCCCACCTAGGGGCTGTATGTAAGGCAGTTTCAAAACACATACAAGACCTGCTAATTCAAGGTCCCCCCCCCCCCCCAAAAAATTTACTTGGGTAAAAAGCAGCTCAGTTCCTGGGAGTTCCTCAGTTGCTTCAGAAACACTGTGACACAATATCCCTGTGCAGCATTCCAGCTGATGCTCTTCTCTTGTGTACCCTTTTATGTAGTCTTCTTGCCCAGAATTTTGTAATAGTATCTTCTATTGCAAATTCTAATGGCAGAGCCACTAAAAACAGGGGTGAGAATGGTGTGGTCCTCCAGATGTTAAAACTGCAACTCCCAACATTCCTTATCATTGGCTATGCTGGCCAGGGCAGGTGGGACACACAGTCCAACAACCAGAGGGCAATTCTAAAAGCTTAGTATTGGAGGGATTAGTTGACTGTGGTATTTACAAAAGATATAGGTATCTTTTCCCTATATTTGAAGGGAAGCCAGTTATTTTAATATTTGTCTCTAACCATTTCAGCAGTTGATCCTTCCTAATGCAGAGGCCTCAATTCTTTTAATCTCAGGTACAGCTTATCTAAACATCTATGACAAAAAACATCACCCAGGAAATAGCACCACTTGCCAGGTAGAGCCATTACATTTCCTTGGCATGCCTGCCAGTACAAACTGTAACAGCCAGTTGCCCCAGGTTAGCACTAACTGGCAACTAAGCAGCATGACATTCTAAGTTAAACATCTCAGGGTCACTCCATTTCTTGTATTTGGCCTCCCATATGCACTGTTCATAAATTGATCAAGTGGTTGGATGCATTGCCATACACACCTCCAGATTCAGATGGGAAAAAAGACTGTATTTTTGAGAGACTGCAGCTCTCCAAATCCCCCAGCCAGAGTGCTCCCAACACTGGATGAGCAGCCTAGAGGATCGGAGGAAATGAAGTCCAAAACTAGAATTTCTAACTTTATCCAGTTTACAGCTGGCACATCCAGATTCTGAACCAGAAGTTCCTAGTAGTAGTGCTACTTTATGAGAGGGAGTCTTTCCACGCCAATGAGGGCCAGAACAGTAGCCATTGCTGGAACCAAAGAGTTTCTGGAGAAGTACCAGGATCCGCTCCTGTACCTGGAAGTAACCATACCATCACCAGCATGAAGTCAGCATGAAGTCGGTGAAGACAAGGCCAGACCTGAACTGGCCAGGAGGACGTGACCTGGTATGACTTCATCAGTTACTGGGTTCCCATCATCCTGGGAAAACAATGCTGGACATGTCTGCATGCGGCTGGAGCAAATGACAAAATTCATTCTATATGCTCTGATCTTCTCTGGTATTTTACCAGAAACAAACTAATTTGTTTCCCATGCTGACAAACCTTTCTAAAGTGAACCTTACACTTATAAAAATCTGTAGGTCAGATTTTTAAAAAAAACATGAGAGGCCAGGACTAAATCTAGGGCCACCTGGAATACCAAACTATTGGCTCACCTTTCCACTTGTGTGGCACAGCAAGGAAGGAAGTCACCGTGCAATGCACCTGATCAGCTTGGGTAAGCAGGTGTATCAAGAAAGAAAGAGAGACTTTCTCTTCAGAGAAGCCTGCCTGCTGCACTGCACAACTCCCCAGCCTTTAACAAAACATTCACCCTGCTCTGTCCTACCTTTGAGTATGGATAAGTCAGTAGGTGCAAGAAACAGGGCCTACTTTACAGTCACCCCTAGAATCCTACCTCACTGGGCTGTCAGCAAGCTCCATCTTTATTTTTAAACTTGTGAAAACATTTTCATTTTATATAACTTTTAATGTTCCTTCTTTTGATGAGTTTTGTCTAGTTGTCTAGCTTGCTACTGTAAAAATACCTTGCAGCTTTATTTCATATTTTAGAGCTGCTGCTTTGTGTTCATGATTATATTTTTCTAACTCTGCACTTTCAGTTATCATGCACACTGCTCTTAATGTTCCCAAACAAATGGAAATAATCCCCAAAGAAGCAGTCTTCTTGTATAAGCAGAGTTCCATATTTAAAAGCACTGCAAATCCTTTCTGGAAGCTAAAGAAGTTGTCTGAACACCAAGAAAGGAAAGAGCTATCACCAGTATTAGAGCCAGAGAACGTGTTTATGCCATGACCCCAATGGTCTGGAACCCACAGTACCTAGAAAATAGTTCACAATCGCAGTAATTCTGACAGGAACAAACTGGTCAACTACTGTTAGCAAAGATTCTGCCTGCCATGTCTCCTCTCGAAGAATGACAGCACTTCTCCGCATGCCAAAATAACACAAATGGATTAGTTCAGAGACTGCAGGAAGGTACAGAAAGAACCTAGGTAGTTTTACTTACTTTGAAGAAAAGATAAAGTCCTAGAAGGGTGCAGCTAGCAACAATAGGAAAGCGAGCAGCATCTCGGCTGGTAATCGTCTCTGGCATGTCCGAAGCATTCTAGAGAACAAAGTGGCCACATTTTAGTCTGAGAGCCTTAGGAAGAAGAATCCAAGTTGAAGAGAAGTCCTCCTTTCGATTCCTACTGGAAGCAAAATCATTATGATGTAGAGAAGATATTTTACCCACTCACCCATGCTGACTTTTATAGGTCTCCAGAATGCTGTCTATTTTAGTATTTCCCCAGGTTCAAGTCACCAAAGGCAAATGAGGTTTCCCACTAGAACAGACCACACAGAGGTCTTCCCTGCTACACACACACACTGTTGTCACGGCTTACATTTCAGCATTTTTCAGGTCTAGAAATCAAGCCCTCTGAGGAATGGCTTAGGGAGCTGGATATGTGTAGCTTGCAGAAGACTGAGAAATGATATGAGAGCCATCTTTGAATATCTGAAGGGATGTTGTTTAGAAAATGGAACCAGCTTTTTTTTTTTCTGTTGCTCCAACTTCTTGACTGTAAGAATTGTTCAACAGTAGAACTGATTTTCTTGGAAGGGTCTGGACTTTCCTTCTCTGGAGTTCTTTAAAAAGAGGTTGAACATAGGTCTTTCAGGAGTGCTGTACCTGAGTATTCCTGCATGACAGGAGGTTGGGCAAGCAGACCCTGGGGTTCCCTTCTACCTCTATGATTCTTTGTAGGACACAATGGCAAAATCCATTCCTCATTTTAACACTCAGCACCTTGCTTACACTAGGCTTAAAACTGGCTGGTAGATATCTAGAACTGCCTTCAGGCGGTTAAAACAGGAGAAATTTAGCAAAAGAATTGGTCTTACTTTTCTTCTATGCATGTGCAAAAAAGAACAGAGTTCCAGGTAGGCTAGACACTTGTTCAGATTTATTTGTAAAGATGTCACATCACACCACCACCTCTGAAACCACTGTATTTCTGACCTTGCAAGAAATAGGCCTCTGTATTTTTTTGTCAGTGGACACAAAATAGCTTGGTTGGTGCACTAACACACTGATGAAGAAACGAGTGGAGCTTTGAAAACTTGCAACATGTATTTTGTGCATTTTGGCTGGCCTAATAAATGTGTCTGTTTCCTGGATCTGGGATATTATTATACACTGCAGGCTAATTTTGCACCAGCGAAGTCCCATTTTAGCCTCAGCCTGTGGAGCAAATGCTGTTTCGTAAAACCTATGCAAAATATGACTGATATGAAAGGAGCAGGGCACCTGCCTCAGCACAAGACAGCATTCAAGTGTGTAGAGGAGGGGCTTGTTTCCAAATCTGGCCCATTTGCCTGTGAACACGTCAGTCATGCTCCTTCTCTCCCAGCTCAGCCTTGCAAGCCCTCCTCAAGGTGCATGTTCAAGGAAGGGGGCGGGAGGGGAAGGCCGGGGCAAAAAATAGGCTGAAGCCACACTAGGATGAGAGCGTCTGTTCCTTCAAACTGTACAGAAGAAGAACGAAAGAAGGCTTTACAAAACTGTGTGCCAGACTGAATAGGGGCTGGATATTTGTATGTGTGCATGTGCAATTTTCAGCCACTATTTTATATATAACTGATGTTTTTAGGCTAGTTGTAAGCCATCGCTTTGGGAAGCTGGGTGGCAGAGAAGCAGACAATACTTTTAATTAATAAATATTTGCACCGCAAGGCAGTGCAAAGCAGTTGTCTGCTGCCTCAGAAAGCGGCAGAGTCTCTTCCTTCGGAGGTTTTTAAGCAGAGGCCGGGCGTCCATCTGTTGCAAGGAAGGCTTGGATTGTGTTTTTCTCCATGGCAATACGAGGCTGGATTGGATGGCCCTTGGGGTCTCTTCCAGCTCTGCACGTCTATCGATTACTCGTTTCTACTAACCCTTTAGTTTAATTAAATTGTTATAATGGGCTTGGTAACTAATCATAAGAGTAAGAGGGGGGACAAAATCTTCTCCAGAGCTATTCCTTAATACAGTACTGTTTTTCTCTGCTTAAAACCTAACTTCCACCTAAACATTGGGAAGAGCTGTTCCACGGTGGAAAATGCTGCCTCGGAGAGTGCTGGAGTCTCCGTCTGTGAAGGTTTTTAAACAGTGGCTGAATGGCCATCTGTCACAAGGGGGGCTTTGACTGTGTCTTCGTGTGGGGCAAGGGGTTTGACTGGATGGCCCTCGGGGTCTCTTCCAAGGCTGCATCCACACTGGAGAAATAACCCGGTTTGGCCCTGCTTTAATGGCCTTGGCTCAAGGCTATGGGATTCTGGGAGTTGGAGTTCTGGGAGATAGCAAGCCTTCCCTGTCAGAGAGCGCTCCGGTGCCACAGTAAACTACAATCCCCAGGATTTCCACAGCCATGGCAGTTAAAGTGGCATCAAACTGCATTACTTCTGCAGTGCGGATGAGGAAGCCTTAGAGTGCTCCTGAACCAGGAGGGCTCCACTCAGACGCCCCAACTGTTGAAATAATCAAGCACCTGGGATGTATAGTTCTGTGAGACACTGAGCCTTCAATCTCAGAGATCACTTTCTGAAGGCAAACGACAAATCCAAAGAGGTTTGATCTGTACTTCTGCAAGATGCTGAGCTTCTCTCTCAGAGACCCCTGTCTGAAGGCAAACTACAAATCCCAACAGGTTTGACAGGTGGTTCCGCGAGACACCGAGCCTTCTCTCTCTCAAATGCTCTTTTCTGAAGGAGAACTACAAAACCCAATTGGCTTGACCTGTAATTCTGCAAGATGCTGGGCGTTCTCTCTCTCTCTCTCAGAGCCCCCTGTCTGAAGGTGAACTGCAAATCCCAACAGGTTTGACCCGCAGTTCTGTGAGACACCTGTACTTTTGCTAGATGCCGGTCCTTCTCTCTCATTCTCAGGGACCCCTTTCTGGAGAGGCGAACTACAGATCCCAAAAAGGTTTGGCCTGTAGTTCTGTGACACACCGAACCTCCTCTCTCTCTCTCTCTCTTTCTGTCCTTAGGCGAACTACAACTCCCAACGCCTTCGTCCCGCGGGTCCTGCCTGAGGGCGAACTACAGATCCCGGCCCTGGGAGACCCACCTTCCCTTTGGCGCAGGCGACGGAGCGCAGCGCCCCGAAGAAGATGGGCAGCAGCGCCATCAGCACCAGGCTCCCGTAGGCCAGGGCCATCCCCTCCGCGGTGGCCGGAGGACGAGACCCCGCCGCGGAGGACGAGGAGGCCTCCCCGGCGGACCCGCTCCCGTTCTGCGCCTCGGCCTCCATCTCTCCGCACTTCCGGCCCGGACCTCACCGACGCTGCTGCTGCTGCTGCTGCCGCCGAGAGGGACACGTTCCCTTCGGAGCCGGAAACGCCGCAACGCGCATGCGCCGCAGATGGCGGCAACGAGGCCACGCCCCTTGGATACCGCCCCCTCGCACTCCGTTGCTAAGGAGGCTCGGGCCTAGTAGGCCGCGCCAAGCCTGTGGGGGAGTTTGACTCAGAGAAGTCAAGTAAATAAGTGACCCGTTTGGGCACCTTGTCTGGCTCAAGGCTATGGAATTCTGGGAGTTGGAGTATGTTGTGGGCCCACAACATACTCCAACTCCCAGAATTCCATAGCAAGTGAGCCAGACAACGAGCTCTAGGCCCCACAACATACTCCAACTCCCAGAATTCCATAGCAAGTGAGCCAGACAACGAGCTCTAGGCCCCACAACATACTCCAACTCCCAGAATTCCATAGCCTTGAGCCAGGAAAAGAGTTAAAAGTTCCACTCTGGGCCCCACAACATACTCCATCTCCCAGGATTCCAAAGCTTTGAGACAGAAAAAGAGTTAAAAGTTCCGCTCAGGGCCCGACAACATTCTCCAACTCCCAGAATTCCATAGCCTTGAGACAGAAAAAAGAGTTAAAGTTCCACTCTAGGCCCCATAACAAACTCCAACTCCCAGAATTCCATAGCTTTGAGGCAGAAAAAGTTAAAGTTCCACTCTGGGCCCCATAACAAACTCCAATTCCCAGAATTCCATAGTCTTCTCCCAGACAAGGTGCCAAAACGGGTTATTTCTCAGCCACAGCCTTCCTTTTGAAGGGAGCCATGTTGGCTGTATATAACAAAACATCCCAAATCCACCAAACCGGGATCCCTTTGTTGGGCCCAACAACCATTCATCTCAATGACCCTTGTTTATCAAACTATTTTATAATTATTACACTTGTCCCTCCACATTCGCTAAGGTTAGGAGTACAAGATCCCGTGAATGTGGAAAAACTGCAAATAACAAAAACACCCTATTTTTAAATGAAGGACACCTCTCTAGGAATCTCTAGGTCCTCCAGTTCAACTCTGTGGTCAATGTCTGACAGACAATGACCATAGAACTGCAGTGGAGGAGTCACAAAGGCCAAGTAGAGTATTCTCTCTAGGAATCTCTAGGCGTTTTGGTGCCACTTTTAGTTAAAGTTGACCGTAGAGTTGTAGAGTATCCTTTCTTGGAATCTCTAGGTCTTTCAGGGCAACTTTTAGTTTAACTTGACCATAGAGTTGAACTGGAGGACCTAGATATTCCTTGAGAGAACATATTAATCAAATCTGTGAATAATCAAATCCACAAATATCAAAGCCGCAAATATGGAGGGAGGAGTGTATATCCATTTATTCTGTCTTGGTAATGTCAACCAAAATGCACAATATACATGTTGCAAGCTTCTCCTCCTCCTTTAATTAATATTTACTACATTTTCACATAAGCAACATTATAATGCTGCATTCACATCCCACTGCTTTTAACACACATCACAATATCCACCCTTTCACACTTCTTTGTAACTTCTTGAAACTTTATTTCTATGTCCAATAACTCATTTCTCTTAGTTTTCAAGCCTTAACACCTTAGGAAAGTTCCTTTTGAGGGGGCATCATGTTGGCCCTGTATAGCAAAGTCCAATAACATCCAAAATCCACCAAACAGTGCATCCCTCACAAAGAACAGAGGGCCTCTGGTTTATAGGCATGTTGCAAAGGTTTCCCCAACACATTCCCTTTCAGGTGTGCCAGGTCTGAAAAACCTAAAAGGGTAATCAAAGGCTATATGGCCATGTTCTAGGAGTGTTTTTCCTGACGTTTTGCCGGCATCTGTGCCTGGCATCTTCAGATAATGCTGGCATGGAAGAGAGTGGGATACATATATATATATATTGTCATTGTGTGACCCATGTTAATCTGTGTATTGTTCTGTTGTCGAATGGCAAGGCCTCAGATTAACAATACGCAGATTAACATGGAAATCACTCCTCCCAACCCAGGGTCACACAATATATATATCCCACTCTCTTCCATGCCAGCATTCTCTGAAGGTGCCAGCCACAGATGCTGGGGAAACATCAGGAATAAACTCTTCTAGAACACGGCCACATGGCCCGAAAAACCCACAAAAAACTATGGATGCCAACCATTAAAGCCTTCGACTTCCAAAAGGGGAGGTTTAGGATCTTCCTGACTGTGAAGTCACCCATATGAAAGAGGAACTTTTGCTTGGTGGACTTAAATTGAAAGTCACCACCCTTCCCTCAGGTGCTGGGGAAACGTCAATAATAAACTCTTCTAGAACACAGCCACATAGTCCGAAAAACCCACAAAAAAAACCAGGGATGCCGACCATGAAAGCCTTTGACTTCACAGTGATCCCTTTCTTGGGCCAACTGAAATGCACAATGAGAGATCTTGTAGCACTTTTTCAGACTACACTCGTCCTTCCATGTTCCCTAGGGTTAGGGGCACAAGACCCCCTTGAATATGGAAAAACCCACAAAAAACAAAAACACCATGTTTTTACCTGAGTGGGCACCTATCTAGGAATCTCTAGGTCCTCCAGTGCAACTCTGTGGTCAACGTGCAACAGACACAGACCATAGAACTCCACTGGAGGAGCTACAAATGTCTAGTAGAGTATTCTCTCAGAGGACTCTTTCACACAGGAGGAATTTCTCCCAACTTCGAATGCAGCCAATGCAAATTCACGTGAATTCGCTTGTTTAGCGAATTTACGTGAATCCCCATTGCATTCGGAAGGCGTTCGGAATGACTTCCCATTACCCGAAAATGACCCCTCCTTGCCCGAAATTGTATGTGAAACTTTAATTTGCAATAATGTGAAACCTATGATTGCATTCGGAGTGACTTCCCTTTTACCCGAAATTGCGTGAGAAGCTCTAATTCACAATAACATGAAACCCCATGATTACGTTTGGATTGCCCTTGGAATTTACTTCCAATTTCTCACGTCTGAAAGAGTCCTAAGAATATCTAGGTCTTTCAGTGCAACTTTTAGTTAAAGTTGGCCATAGAGTTGCACTGGAGGACCTAGATATTCCTAGAGAGAACATATTAATCAAATCCGTTAATAATCAAATCCGCAAATATCAAAGGCACAAATATGGAGGAATGAGTGTAATTGAAAGACAGAAGCTGGCAGCATGAGCTTTCTTAGGCTTCAGTCTACTTCTTCAAATGCTTTTGGTGAAGTGGAAGCCAGGGACAGATAGATAGATAGATAGATAGATAGATAGACAGACAGATGCCGTTGGTATGTGAGAATGTTAATTATTTTTGACATTTTTTGTATTTTAATGCAAATAAAATTTAATTTTTAAAAAAAGAGGAGAATGTCAATTCAAATTCAAAATCTTTTGGGTATAGAAATCTGCTACTTAATTTCTGGGCTCCAACGCATGGTGACCCTGTGGATGAGACACCTCTAAAAACGCCTGCCCTCCATTGCTCTGCTTAGGTCCTGCAGATTCAGGCCCATGCCCTCCTTGATGTAGTCCATCCATCTGGAATGTGGTCTTCCCTTTTTTTTTTTTTTTCCTACTACCCTCTACCTTTGCTTGCATTATTGTCTTTTCCAATGAGTCATGCCTTCCCAATAAATTAATTCATTTGAAAGGTGGTGTCTAGATTGAGGGAACTAATACACTCGTCCTTCCACATTTGCGGCATTGACTTTTGCAGATTTGATTATTAATGGTTTTTATAAATATGATCTCTCTAGGAATATCTAAATTCTCCAGTACAAATCTGTGGTCAACTTTAACCAAAGGTCGCACTGAAGGACCTACAGACTCCTAAAGAGAACACTCCACTAGGCATTTGTAGTGCTTCCAGCGCAATTCTGTGGTCAATGTCTGGCAGATTCCTAAAGAGGTGTTCTCTCAGGTCAAAACATAGTGTCTTTGTTATTTGCGGTTTTTCTATTTTCACATACATCCTCGGAGCCACATGTGGCCCGCCAAAGGATTTTGGGTGGCCCACAAGGATGTGGAACAACTTCAGGGGTCCTCCATTGCCACTCTTTCTCCCAAGAAGGCCAGGCAGCAGAGGAGGAAGACGGACAAAAACTTGTCCTACAAGGCTCCTCCACTATCCAGCTTTCTCCCAAGTAGAAGGCCACGATGTCCGGTCAGCTTAGAGATGGCCACCAGAGGATGTTCTCCAAAGCAGAGCTTGGGAAAGTTAGTATTGGGGACTACAACTCCCACAACATCCCTCAAAGGGAAAATCCTTCAATATCCCTCAACACTCTTCTCCAGCACCACATCTCAAATGATATCCCTCACATCTCTTCTTAATCTGGTTTCTTCACTATCTAACATTTCACATCCGTACATGATGATGGACTCTCCTAACTTTATTGTTAATTTGTATGTCTTTACACTTTAGGATTTTGTTTAGTTCTTTCATGACTGCTCATCCCATTCTGTCTCCTCCTGATTTCTTGGCTGCAGTCTCCATTCTGATTAATGTTTGATTCTAGGTATGGGAAGCCTTTGACTATTTCAATCGCCTTGTTATCTGGGATGAATTCTTGCAGATCTTCCCTGGTCATTATTTGTTTACATACACACACTAATTATTTTTTACACCTTTGCATTTGTATGTTGTGGCTTGAATTTAAATGTTATAATTTGTCTCTTCTGAATTGCATTTTGTTAATTTCAGCCCAATTTTTCTAGTTTATCTAGGTCCTCTTGAATGCTCTTCCTATCTTCCAAGGTATTAGCCACCCTTCCCAATTGTGCTGGAAGAGTTTTCTGTGGGTGCCATGGACTGGCAAAAAAGACAAACCAACAAGACTAAGAACAAATTAAACCTAGAGGTCTAATTTTGAAACTGAAGTTAGCATGAGCTGGTAAATCTTTGCAAAAGACAATAATGTTTGATAAAGCAGAAGGTGATGAAAAGGGGGGGGGGAACCATATCACACACAGACTGATTCAATTAAGGAAACTACAGCTGCCCTAAGTTTGCAAGACCAGAGCAGGACTGTAAATGAATAGGTCTTGGAGGTCTCTCATTCACAGGGCTGCCATAAGTTCAAGTCAACCTGATGGCAAATAATAACAAAAGCATGAGAGCCAGCATGACACTGTGGCCCGAGTGTTGGACCCTGAGACCATGGTTCAATTCCCTGGTTGGCCATAGAAACCCACTGGGAGACCTTGGGCATGTCACACTCTCTCAGCCTCAGAGCATGGCAATGGCAAACTTCCTCTGAACAAATCCTGCCAAGAAAACCCTATACAGTATTAGGCTCGCCTTAGCATTGCCATAAATCGGATGTGACTTGGCACACAACGAGCTCGTCCCCACTAGGATTTAAAGTGAATTGCTGATTGGGTTATATGACCTTTGTTCCCATTTAAAACCAGTTTTGATCCTACTGAGATTGGCTTTAATTGTGATGAAGCAAGGAAACAAAACACAAAAATGCTCTTTCCTGACACTAGTTCTTCGGCGGTTCTTTTGAAAAGAATTGATTCCTAAGTGTGTTCAACAAGTGGAAACAACGGATCTGAATCGCATCATACTAGAGGGGAAGGACTAATGGCAGAGGGGTGTTTACCATCCCTCTTCAGGTTTTGGTAGATCCACCATTTCCCCCTCCCCCTGGCGCTGCCTTTGTGCTTGTGGTGTGTGCTATGTGCTTTGTGCTATGGGTGCATGATTTTTTAAAAATTGATAGAAGATTCAAGTCATTGATTTTACAACTACTTGCAGTCATTGAAGCAAGTAGTTGCAAAACTAAGGAACTGAATCTTGGATCAATTAAAAAAATAGAAAATTGATAGAAGATTCAATTGATTGATTTTGCAACTACTTGCAATCAATGCGGCAAGTGGTTGCAAAACCAATGAACTGAATCTTCTATCAATTTCTATCAACTGAATCTTCTATCAATATATATATACACACACACACACACACACAGAGTTCCCAAGCCAGGCTGCTGCTTACATGACTGATGATGCACAGATGATTGACATGCATTTTTTAGTGGCACAAACCAGTGGGGATGACAATCCCGTGCCAAAAAAGAAGCGTTCCCAAGGGGAGAATGAGAAAACATCCACTTTCATAGAGGGAACAACAGACCTTTTGGAATTGATTTGCCAATGTGGAGCAAAGGCAAATTGCACACCGGTTTAAACGTAAGTGGGAATGACCAACAACAACATTAACGAAAGCAGGATGTGAGTGGGAACAATGTCTGTTGTGTACCATGGCCAGTAGAGGACAGCACAAACCCATGGCTTGGACTGGTCCAGAGGGAAGACGTCCACAGGAAAGCCAACCCTCCTCCTCCAGTCCCTTACTCTCTAGTTCCTAGAAAAGTCTTCTTTTTTAGTCCTACTTAGGACAATTCATTATAAGCTGACCACAAATATCATTTTAAACGGAATGTACTTTTTTTCCCCTTTATATTTCCAGGCCATCCTGTCATTTTAATATAAATGTCAACTTGTGCTGTGTAATGCAGGCATAACTCTTACAGAAAGGATTTGACATTTTTTCCTGATACAGAACAGCTGCCATCAGTTCAAAGTTGTGGAAATAGGGCTGCCCATGTGGGGGCATTACACACAGATGTGCACATTTGTGTCTGGGTGTGTAAGGATGCGTGTGGTGCAGGGCTACACATGTGCACTTGATGGTGTGCTCACTTGCACATTTGGCATCTTGGTTCAATTACAGTGTTGCTATTCCATTAACTATGGAACCCCAATGCAGAAACACAGCTAATATGCATTTCAGAAAGCAGCTAAAGAGCAAGCCCACACCATTATCAGATATATTAATTCCCACTCCCTTGTTCATCAGGACTAAAACTATCACCCTTGAAGTTTTGCACTTTCTGGCTAGAGGTCTGGACAACAGCATGGCAGAGAGATACGTAGCAGAGATGGAAGGATGGAAGGAAGGAAAAAGAGTGTGTGTTTGGCAACAAGCTGTGAGGATCACATTATTGTTGTGGTCACTGGAGGGAATGAACTGAAGAACAATCATCCCACCATCCATTAGTCCATCTGACACGTTCTTCCTTTGTTTGGATTCCTGCATAAGTGGAATAGCTTATTGCAGATGGAAAATGAAAACCCATGGGGTACAGTGCCTCATGGGAAGCGGCGCATGTGAAACTTCCCATAGTCTGACCAGTTTCAAAGATATTGCAAAACCTCCTCCCTGCCCTGCAATGCTAAAAGGGCAAAGAGGAAACAACAAAATGAATGAGATGCAAACATCTGACTGGAAGAACCTTCTGAAGATGGTGCAAAAATATCACCCACTAATACATAGGTGTTGTTGTTGTTGTTGTTGTTATGGGCCTTTGTTTCCAATTTCTGGCAACCCAATGATAGGCTGTGATTGGCAAGCTTTATTCAGAGGGGTTTTGCCATTGCCTTCCCCTGAGGCTGAGAGCATGTGACTTGCCCAAGGTCACCCAGTGGGTTTAATGACCAAGCTGGGAATCAAACCTTGGTCTCCAGAGTTGTAGTCCAACCACTATGCCATGCTGGCTCTCAGTTTCAAATTATATTATTTGTACAGATGTTACATATTTTTAATGCTTTCCGGCCCATTTTCTTTTAAAAGGTCTGTTTTAGGTCCGTTTTCCCTGCTGTTGTTTTTTATTGCCTATTTTAGCTATTCTATATTTTAACTGTATTGTGATTTAATTCTTTTTTAAGGGGGTGGTAAGGGAAAGGATGGGATATTTTAACTGTAACTGTTTTTAACTCTTGTTGTAATCCGCCCCGATTGCTTGTTCAGAGGGGCGGACTAGAAATAAATTATTATTATTATTATTATTATTATTATTAAAAGTACAAATTAAAATGCACTCTTTTCTTGACACTACTTTGCATGATTTTGGTGGATTCTATTTTTGTACCACCCAAAAACAAATTGTAGGGTTTTTTTTAAGATGCCTTAAGGTTGTTGTTGTTTGCTATTTAGGTTTTGTGAAAGAGGTGGACTTGTTTTGCATGTTTCTCTGTACAGCTGAGTCTGACATCAGCCAGATCCTGCAGAAAGCCGCTTCAGGCTACCAGATTCCCACAAAATCCCATGCTCCTGCGTCCTTCCGTTTCCAGGCAGTTGCTTCATGGCCGAGCTGGGAATATATAGCATACCTGCCAACATTTCACAGGTAAACACTGAGACACGTGGGGCTAAACAACATCAGAGTATGATCAAGACAGCAAAAGGTATTAATTAAGATCTCACGAGCAAGGAAAGGCTGCAGCAATTTGCTTTTGCCTGAGTCTAATGGAAAGATTCCTCCCTCGCCTCTCATTCTCCTCCTACTGAGCTGACTGCAAACTCTTTTTACACTTTGAACTCAGTTTGCAGCAATTGGAAGGAAGCTGAGGACAAAGGGTGGAGGAAAAAGAAATTGGGACATTTTAAGAGCAGCTGAAAAGCGGGATGACAGGGATTAATGGGGATTATCCCTGCCTGGTCAGGACAGTTGGAGAGCATGCATAAAATAGAAAGGCATGCAGCACCAATAAAAATGGTAATTTTCATGTATGTGTTGTGTTGTGTCCCTTCAAGTCATTTCCAACTTCTGGTGAGCCTATGGAAGCTTTCTTAGCAAGGTTTGTTCAGAGGAGGCTTGCCATTGCCTTCCCCTGAGGCTGAGAGAGTGTGACTTGCCCAAGGTTTAATGACCAAATTGGGAATCAAACCTTGGTCTCCAGAGTTGTAGTCCAACCACTACACCATGCTGGCTTTCACTTTCAAATTATATATTTGTATAAACATTACATATTTTTAATGCTTTCTGGCCCATTTTCTTTTAAAAGTACGAAGTAAAACGCACTCTTCTCTTGACACTACATTGTATGATTTTGGTGGATTCTATTTTTGTACCACCCAAAAACAAATCGTAGGGGTTTTTTTAGATGCCTTAAGGTTGTTGTTGTTTGCTATTTAGGTTTTGTGAAAGAGGTGGACTTGTTTTGCATGTTTCTCTGTACAGCTGACATCAGCCAGATCCTGCAGAAAGCTGCTTCAGGCTACCAGATTCCCACAAAATCCCATGCTCCTGCTTCCTTCCGTTTCCAAGCAGTTGCTTCTGATGAATACACAAACCCAGACTTTTCCTGCGGTTTGCCTCTCTCTGGGACCTTCTTCTTCTTCTTTCCAAATCCAGCTGGGTGCCCCCAGTGAAACTGCCTTGTAAATGAAATCAGATGTTCCACGCAGTTGGAAAGAGGCCAAAGATCTCTGGAAAATTGGCTGGCATGTTTGTTTTCCTTTGGAATACCTCCTCCCTTTTCTGGCTTCTTTCCAAAGCAGCATCTCTCTGGCTTCTGGATGGAAGGGTGTTTCCCCCCACTTTACTTAGGTTTTACTATGTTTATATACTTGGGAGTCATGTCTGAGCTAGGTGACTGAGTCGGCCAAATCCTAACCTTGTTATACGATTAGAAAGCTGTCCATTACTGAGGGAGGGAGGCTTATAGCAAAGTCTGAACATGACTGCTAGAGCTACTATATTTCTATAGATGCAGACTAGAATCACAATGGCTTTTTTAGCTGCAGCATCACACTGTGGACTCATGTTCAATTTATGTTCTCCTAGGACTCTTGGATCCATTTCACATGGACTGTTGTCAAACCATTTTATTTTTTTTTTCTCCCTAAGTGCAGTACTTTACATTTCTCTGTGTTGAAGTTCATTTTGTTAGTTGTGACCAGGCTTTCTAATCTATTAAGGCCATTTTGAATTTGGGGTATTAGCTACTCCTCCTAATTTGGTGTCATCTGCAAATTTGATAAGCATGGCTTCTATTCCTTCATCCAAGTCCTGGGCCCAGGACAGAGTCCCAATGGACTCCCCACTGGTCACTTCTCTCCAGGATGAAGAGGAGCCATTGCTGAGCACCCTTTGGGTTTGGTCAGTCAACCAATTGCAAATCCACCTAACAGTTGCATTGTCTACCCCACATTTTACTACCTTGCTTGCCAAAATCTCATTGAGGACTTTGTCATGGAAACAGGCTGACCTGATGCCATAACCGCAAAGGAGGACAATGCATTGCAAAATGCAAATCTCAGAAACATGTCCTGTATTCCATCATCTAAGGGGCTGTACAGTCAGCCCAATAAGGGGAGCCTCTATGCCACCCCTGGAAGTGCTGGGTTGAGGATGTGGCAACTGCACACCACACCCTCAACCCAGTGTAATAAGGAGCCATGAAACCTGGCTCCTATTTTGCCATACAAAGGGTGCCATACATGCCCCCACAAGGCATTATGACACCCCTCATGTGCAGCGCTCTTTGACCCTATCACAGCCCTTGCTCGGATGCAAGCTGGCCTAAACTCCCAGTCTGTCAAGCCCCCAAGTCATTGATAAAGATGTGGATGCCACTGTCCTGGCCTTGGAGGGAGAAAAGACCAGCCAACATTGGGCCTCACCTGTTCCCTCACTGCCATCCCCTTTTCTTTGTGTATTCTGTCTTTTTAGATTGGAAAAGGGCAGAGAACTGTAAAAATAACAGTTGTAAAGCCCCGTGTACATGTAAAGTGTTAAATAAATAAATAAATAAATATGAAGATGATTATAATCATTGCCATCATATTTTTAAAGTTGATTTTAAGGGTACAACCCTTCGACTCCACTTGCAATCTACACTGTCAAATATCTGCAAGGGATACTGTCACGAGGCAAACTTTTCCCACATCTTGCTCAAGTTTTCCCCATTGCTAAAACAGAGGGACTGAATCATATGTTTTTAGCATCTTCTCCACGATGCATTCAGCTGTTTTGCCTCCTGATCCCATCAAATTTTTGAATGGAGACAGAACCCAGGGAAGGAAGGAGGGAGAAAGAGGGAGAGAGATTATTTTAAAATGTGCCCTTAAAAAATAGTCTGACCATCTATTTTAAGGGCCACGAAGGGATGATTCATCATTTCACATTTCAAACTAAAAGATAAAAAGCTCAAGGGATAAAAGGCTGAAGTTGGTTCTATGTTTTTCCTTCCCAGATCTGGTCTTTTGCCTGCAACACGCTCTTTCCATTGGACCAGATCCACCAATAAATTCTGCTGCGCTAAGTCCCACTGAAGTGACTGGGAGTTTCACAAGAAACACATTCCTTCTTTCCCAATGGGACTGATTGTAAGAGGCCGTGCTTTGCCCACAGAAGGATCCGAGCTCAACCGGTTGCATTTTCCAGTTTTTTTTCTTCGACAGCCAGATATTTTGGGCAGTCACTGCCAGTTGGTGTAATAGACAGCTCTGTGCCAGTGTGATGGTGGGCAGCTTAATATATTCAAAGGGACTTGCTGAAAAAAAAACATCCAGAAGATGGTAGCTCTCATCATTCGTTAATTGCAGACGTGTTAGGATGATGAAAAAGCTGATGCACTGAGACACATTTTGCAAGAAACTGGGCTTCTACAGACTCTCCAATGGACGTTTGCTTTTGCCTCAGTGTACAGGGAAGGGAAATAGTTGGCCTTCTCCCTTCCCCTGTTGAGTTAACTGAGTGCAAATGTTTAATGCTTTAAAAGTGTTCCAGTTTTTCTTTTACTCTTCCCACCTTCCCCCTTTGTCTCCAGCTTTCTTCAGTTGCTGCAAATTCAGTCCAAAGTGCAAAAGTAGTTTGTATTCAATTAACTCAGCAGCTGGGAAGTGGAAGAATCTTTCCCTTCTCAGTAGGCTCAGGAAAGCAAACTGATGCAGACACTCCTAACTTGTTACCTTTTGTCATTTTGAGCACACTCTGATGTTCTCCTGGTTTTGGTTTGTGAAATCTTGGGAGGGTATGCATTTTCTGGCAGAACACTGGGCCCTAGGTCCACCACGGTTGCCCACACCTGTCCTGGATTATGCTGGAGGACGCACAAATGTCTAGAGAAGTGTTTTCTCTAGAAACTTCTAGGTTCTCCAGCACATCTCTATGGTCAGCCTCTGGCAGAGTTGTCCTGGAGGGCCTAGAGATTTCTAGAGAGAACATATTAATCAAAACCAAAAATAATCAAATCCGCAAAAGTCAAAGCTGCAAATGTGAAGTGCCAACTGTATTGCGTGATCTGCCAAGTCAACCACAAAACCACCAACCATACCTGGTGGTGATCCACCAGCTGGTTAATACTCCCTCCATTCTCCTCCAATTACTTTGAAGAGTGATCTACTTTTGCAATCTGAGGGAGGCAGCTAGAACAGACAGTTGCAATAAAAAGCATTGTGGAAAGGGCTGCGTACAGGCTAGCGTGCATTCTGTAAAAAGTAAACCATGCCACATAAATGGCCATTTCGGCAATCCATGGAGCAGAGATCTTATCAGGAGAAAAGAAATCCTTGCTCCTTTCTTTGGAAAAATAATTTTTAAAGAAGTGCTAAATCTGTCACTTCTTGATCCTGCTTCCAAATCTTACCTAAGCACCCTTTCAGGGTTTGGAGTGGGGTTGCATGGACAACTATGGTTCAAACCACACTGCAGAAATAATCCAGTTTGAGACCACTTTAACTGCCCTGGCTCAAGGCTAGGAAATTTGGTGAACTGTAGTTTTGTGAGACATTTAGCCTTCTTTGTCAAAGAGCTTAGGTGCCACAATAAACTACAATTCCCAGGATTCCCTAGCACTGAGCCAGGGCTGCTAAAGTGGTGTCCAATTTCTGTAATGTGTTTGGGCCCTATATCTTTGTTGTTTTACAGGATACGCCTATGGATGTAGGTACAGATAATGAACGAGCCAACATAGCATAGAGGTTTCAGTGCTGGACTAGGATTCCAGGAGACCAGGGTTCAAATACTTTCTCAGTCATGAAAACCCACTAAAGGACCTTGGGCAAGTCACACTCTCTCAGCCACACAGGAGGGCAAAGGCAAGCCCTCTCTGAATAAATCTTGCCTAGAAAAGCCTAGGCTAGGGTCACTTAGGGTCTCTATAAGTCAGTAATGACTTGAAGGCACACAGCATCAATTGATAATGGAACTGGCAAGAGGAGGAGGAAGAACATGCCAGTGGGAAACTGGGATATTTCTGGAAGACACCTTGGGTGCAGCTCTGGGAGAAAGGCAGCATATAATTTAAAAATACACAAATAAATAGCAGAAATAATATACCCTCCAACGTTTACAGATTAAAACCAGGACATATGGGACCAGGCCTCATAATGGAATCATAGCATCCTAGAGCTGGAAGAGACACCCCCCCCCCAAAGGACCATCCAGTCTAACTCACTAAATGTGACCAGTGGGAAGGATGGAGTAGGATAGATCTTGCTGTTAAATGATCAGTTGAAGGATAGAGTAGGCAAAAGGTCTTGCTGCCAGAGTGACCAGTTGAAGGATGGAGTAGGAGAAAAAGTCTTGCTGCCAAAGTGTCCAGTTTGAAGGATGGAGCAAGAGAAAGAACTTGCTGCCAAAGTGACTGATTAAAGGATAGAGTAGGAGAAAGGTCTTGCTGCCAAAGTGACCAGTTGAAGGATAGAGTAGGAGAAAGGTCTTTCTGCCAAAGTGTGACCTATGGACCTTATGCAGCCTCCCCAGGCTGTTTTGTTTTCGAAGGAGGAAAAAGAGCTCACCCTGAGCCGTGAACTCTCTCCATGCCAAAGCACATGCCCTTGGCCTATCTGTCCAGCCTCCTTTGGCCACAGGAGTTTGCCGTTATCTCCCGCCTGACTTCCTCCTTGTCGGAGGCCCTGCATTTTTCTGAGCAGGATCTCACTCTTTCCACTCACTCGGCCGCCTCTTGCCAACTTTCCATTAGGACGGCCGTTGCTCTGTTCTCGTCCTCCTCCCACTGCCGGATGAGAGCATGAATTTTTCAGTTTTTCAGTGGTGGCAGAGAGCATCGGGCGAGGGAGGGGGAAAAGAAAGAAGTCAGTTCAACTGTCTCTGGGACGGGAGGAAACTTCTGGGTCTCAGATGCATTCGGCCAGTTAGATGGTCTTCTGATGGAGGAAAAGGAATCAATGGGGTTCAAAAGAAAGAAGTAGCCAGGTTTGTACTCCAACAATAACAAGAAGTTTTAAGAGTCTGACAGTTTACAGAAATCTTATTCCCAGCAGGGAACCAAGCAAGGCGACGTATGTCCCAGAAAAGTAAGACAGGATTCCTAAATTTGAGCCTCCTCTACACTAGCAACAAGTCATGAGATGGATCATATGGATGTAAGCAGCTACAATGCAACCAGGGCAAACCTGGGGCCAACCCTCGGTGGCTGTGACCCCCAGGATCCAAGTGGATTCCTGGCCAGCTGGCCACTTTCCATGGAAAATGGATGATGGGTTGCTGCGATCTGACTTGCCAACATTGGTCCAAAACACATTGAAGAAATAATCCCAGTTTGAGACTGCTTCCAAACTATAAGAATTAAACAAAAGGGGAAAGGGTGGTCTTGGTAATCCCAGATCATAAAACAAGGATACAATGATACTAAAGCACACATATTGGTATATAATGATATAATATAAATGCACTGATCTAATCATGATATAATACAAATATATTGATGGCAAAAAAAGTTTCACACCGAGCACTTCCTCAGCTATTACATATAATCCTGTTTTATAATTATTTTCTATCAAAGTTATTATTTCACCTTTTTATTATTTATGGATGTTTGATGCACAATAAAAATAATGTAAAAAAAAAAACCCATACAAAAATATAGTTCCCAGAACTCTCTAGCACTGAGCTAGGGTAGTTAAAGTGGTCTCAAACTAGATTATTTCTTCTGTGTGTATTGGACCTGTGTTTTTGCTGCTGCACAACTGCTAAAGGCACAAGAGCCCAGCAAGGGAAAAAGTTCAAAATTTAATTTTAAATTGGTCTGGGTGAGCTTGTGGCATATCCCATCTTAAACAAAACCATTGCACCAGATTGTAATGTTTAAACTATTGTCCATTTTAAATTACAACCCTGAAAAACTGTCTGGGAAGTCAACAGGTTCCAGAATGTGCACCACAGTTGTGCCCATGGAGCTGTAAGGCATGTGCAGAGTGCTGTTCCCAAACCATTGGTCACCGGAGTCCATTCCTCAGTGGTGGATCCTAATCAGAGCATGGAAAAATAACCAGGGCTGCACCTGAAATGTAGAAATAATGCAGTTTGGCACTGCTTGAACTGCCACGGCTCAATGCTATGGAATCCTGGGATTTGTAGTTTATTGTGGTACCAGAGCTCTTGGACAGAGAAGGCTAAATATCTCACAAAACTACAAACCCCGGAATTTCATAGCCTTGAACCACGGCAGTTCAAGTAGTGTCAAACTGCACTATTTCTGCAGTGCAGATCCAGCCCAGCTTGGACCTCCCATGCTGTTTGGGGGATTCTGGAAGATGCAGTCCAAAAGTGTTGCCTTTTCAGGCTCTGGGTAGAAAAGATGAAGCAAGGCTTGCCTTGAAATGCTTGATTTCACCATAAGCATCTGAGGAAGTAGACTGACGTCTACGAAAGCTCGTGCTGCCAATTTCTTTCAGTTGGTCTCAAAGGTGCTACGGTACAAGATCTGTCCACGTATTGATTTCACCTTACTTCTTCATAGATATTGTTCACTAAAATTTTAATAAAATCAATACAGCGTCTGGCTTTGGCACCCTTCACACTTGTGAAGGCACATGAATTCACACAACTATTTCACTATCGTGCCATGACTGAGACCATATTATTACTAATATAACTAATTAGTTTAAGTTACAATTCTCATTGTGGCCCTTGACACTCACTGTTTCCCACTGAATAACCTAGAGTTCTCCTGGAGCAGACCAGTTCAAGCCTATGCTGCAAATGAGAGCTTGGGAAACATAGGTTTTGACTCCCAACTTTAAGTATTCCCCCCATTGTCCAAGCTTGCCAGGGGATTCTGGGGGCTGGAGTCCCCCAGACCTGGACATTTCCAACCGTTGGTCCAAACGTTAGCAAGTCCTGCAACAAGAAGAGACACAGGATGGCTTGTTTTTGTGAGGTTGCTCTGTTCCTCCTTTGACAAGAGGAATGCCTGCAAAACAGCCAAGCTTATCCTCTCCTCCTTGGCTTGCCTCCTTAAAACAATCCCTAACGCTGCTCCCACCAGTGATGGAAACTTCTGACCTGACCCCAGGAAAAAGCTGGTCCCTCAGCCCAGAAACCCATCCTGGCGCTGGCCCCGGCTTTCCGATAAAAGCCACTGGTTCCTCTCACTGCAAGTGTCCCAGAGCGATGGGTTTCAGGGAAGCAAGGGACAGGACAGCATCACTTTTTCTTTTTTGTTTGAGTGGAGGAAAGAAGCTCATGGCATCCAGATGTCATACGGATGGCTTTATTTACAAATGTACAAGCAGTGCTGATGGGAAGAGAACAACGCAGATGTCTCCTTCTTTTAAAGGCAGCAGATCCCCAGAGAAAAAAATGGCTCCCTCTCCATAGTCATGCACACGTACAGCTGGAAACTCTTGACTTGCTTCAGATCAGCCTCGGCTGAGTCTCCAAACCATCATCCATCCTTGCTACTGCCTCTCTGCCTGCCCCATCCTCAGCCCCAGAACTGGCATCTTCTCCAAAGTCCTGCCATCTCTTTCTTTCCAAACCAAGCATGGGCCATTGGTGGCCCCAGGAGCCCCCTTTTACCTATAGGATGCTGAGCATCACTCCCCAGGATCCTTGGCACCATCCTGAATTTCAAATGTTTTCACATTAAAAATAAAATAAAATGCTAAGACGATTTCTCCATATTTCCACCCGACCACCAATGCCCTGTGTGTGCCTCCCTCACTCCCAAGACCGAGCATTGACTTTGTTGTTGCATTCCTTCAATTTGTTTCTGATTTACGATGACCCTATCATGGGTTTTTCTTGGCAAGTTTCTGCAGAGGAGGTTTCCATGACTGAGCCAGGATTCTTCCAGTCATAGTAGTAGGATCTAATCTGCACTGCAGAAATAATGCAGTTTGACGCAGCTTTAACTGTCATGGCTCCACACTGTAGGTTCCTGGGATTGTGGGACCTAGTGGGGTTTAGTGGTTTGCATGTTGGACTACAACTCTGGAGACCAGGGTTTGAATCCGGGCTCAGCCATAGAAATCTACTGGGTGATCTTATGATGGGCAAGTCACACTCTCTCAGCCTCAGAAGAAAACAAGGGCAACCCCCTTCAGAACACAGTGTGCCAAGAAAACCTTGTGACAGGTTTGCCATAAGTCAGAAACAATTTGAAGAGCATGCAAGATCTCCAGGCAAAGTTCATCCGATTCCTGTTCTATTGTTATTTTAAAGTTGTACTTTGTACCTGTTGAAATTCAACCCGTCCTGCAGGTGATCAAGGCACAGAGACCCTGCCAGAAACACACCAAACTTTCTCACCTCTTCTGTTGGGTCTCCACGGTTGACTGCCATCGATGTATTCACTTAATGCAGGACTTAAAAAGCAGAAGAAAGGACCGGGAAGAGTCATGCAGCTGCACCATATTCCAGGGGGTCAGTCATTCACATGTTGCTTTTTTAGCACAACGACGCAAATCACTCACATATTCCGGGTTTGTTATTCACACTATGGAACCACATCAATGCAAGTTCAGTTAAGCATTTGAATTAAGATGGAGGCAACAATGCAAATGCATTCAGAACCCCTTTTTTTGGTATGCAACATTTTATCCCAGATCTACTCAGGTCTTTTCACATTGGTTATTCACACTACCAATAATGTGGATCTTTTTAAAAACTTAGTGGAGAACCTGAGATCGATTATCCTTGATTAAATGGTTGTTTTGTGTGTGTTTTTTGGCAGCCCCCCAAAACTTAATCAGGTGCATTTGGAATGTGTGTGAACAATGGAGATTTAACCTGGATTCATCCTGGATTATTTTCACAGTGTGAATAACCCCCAGGACCTCCAATCTTCACCACAAACCAGATTTTTTTTCTTGATCCACTCTAATTTTGCCATCATTCACACATAAAGGTAGATGCCGAAAAATGTATTCACATGGGCCTCCAGATCAGAGCCCGAGTTACTTTTGGGGGACTGCTCCCAGAATCTGATAGAGCTTTTGGGAACTGAGCTCCCCAAATTGTAACTCTTCCAAGTTTGGACCCAGCTGCTCACATTCCTGCCTAATTCTTATGACTATCTGCAGTATAGAAAGTGTTCCATTTCTCCTCCTGATCCCGACATTTGTATTTATAAAGTTTTGCTGTGCTGTGCTGGGGGGGGGGGGGGGGGGGAGAGGACGGTTGCCTCTATCTGCTAAACTAAAGAGTTTTCAGCATTTGGAAGCAGCAAGTTGGACAAACAATTCCCACCCAGAAACTCTCAGATAATTATAATACAAGTGATTGCCCCATTTCTGACAGCATCTCCCCTTCCATGGTGCATTTAGTGTAATGCTTCATCCAGCTTTACCAATGTAAAACAGATCAGGCGGAGGGAAAGACATAATCAAAACAATCACCAAGAGAGAAGTCTAATCTGGCACAAGCCCCAGACCTGAATTCAAACATATTGGATTCCTGGGAAGATCCAGCAGAGGCCAAAGAGAGCAATCCCTGAAACCTCTGTGGCCAGAAAAACTGGGAAAAATGGCATCCCATGGTGCACTATTCATTGGAACCCCCAAAGAAAATGTCATGGACCCAACCATCTATGAAATTTAGACAAAATCAGTTTAATGCACTGCCTTCCAAAGGAGTCATAGGTGTTGGCTGGTCACTGTGCCGATCCAAGGTTTTGGGGTCTTGCATCAGTTCAGGGGACCCCCCACTCCCATGCACGGCTCTTGTTTTTCTGTCGTCTTCTTGTCCTTTGCTTTCCTCTACCAGCAGGCCCTCTCCTAAGAGCCACCAGCAAAGAGGAGAGTTTGCAAACCCCTAGGTGGATGTGGGAAGGAAGACCGAGGCCATAGCCCTTGGAAAAAAGAAGAGGAGGAGGCGGGAAGGGCCTCCCAAAGCTCTCACAGCACGGAGAGGTCATGGCAAGACTTAGAGCGGACCTTCAGGGCCACCTTCTTGTTGTTGCGGGCCACCAGCCGGTCCAGGAAGCGGCGAACTTTCTTGGTGAGGCTCTCCTTGCGCTTGTAGAGCGACATGCGCCGTTCGTTGGCCTCCTTGCTGTCCCGGCGCAGGCGGATCTGCCGCACCACCCCCTCAAAGAGCTCTGTCACGTTGTGCTGGAGGGCGGCCGACGTCTCAATGAACTTGCAGTCGAAGACCACGGCACAGGCCCGGCCCTCTGAAAAAAGAAAGGGAGCCACCCATTAACACAGGAGTTCGACAGAGGAAGATGCTGCTGCCTCAAAGAGTGGAGGAGTCTCCTGCTTTGGAGGGTTTTTTTAAAGCAGAGGCTGGATGGCCATCTTTTGGGAATGCTTGAATTGTGTGTTCCTACCTGGCATGGGGTTGGACTGTATGACCCTGGGGGTCACGTCTATGATTTTATAAGTGGGGAAAGAAGAGCCTGCAGGCTCTCAAGAGACCCTTAAACTCCGCTTTTGTGGCTCTCAAAGCTCTAGAATCATAGAGTTGGAAGAGACCACAAGGACCATTGACTCCAACTCCCCTTCCACGCAGGAACACACAATCAAAGCACACATGACAGATGGGCATCCAGTGTCTGTTTTAAAATCTCCAAAAAAGGAGACTCCACCATTCTCCGAAGGAGTAGGTTCCACTGTTGAACAGCTCTTACTGTCAGGAAGTTATTTGCAGTCTTTAGGTGGAATCTCTTTTCCTGTAGTTTGCATCTATTGCTCTATTTCCTAGTCTCTGGAGCAACAGAAAAAAGGTTGCTCCATCCTCACTGTGACATCTCTTCAAATACTTAAACAGGTCTATCATATCACCCCTTAACCATCTCTTCTCCAGGCTAAACATGCCCAGCTCCCTAAGCATTTCTTCATAAGGCATGGTTTCCAAGCCCTTCACCATTTTGGTGGCCCCCCTTTGGACATGCTCCAGTTTCTCCACATCCTTTTTGAATTGTGTTGCCCAGAACTGGACACAATGTGTATTCCAGGTGAGGCCTGGCCCAAGCAGAATAGAGTGGCACAATTATTTCCCTTGATCTAGATTATTACTTCTCTTGATCTAGAACCCTGATCTAGAATCCCAGAACTCCCCATTTAATTGTTTTTGGTAATCATCCCCAAATGCACTGAACACCTTCTGCACTGTTGTTGTTGTTAGTTGCCTTCAAGCCGGCCTCAACTCACAGCAACCCTGTGCAAGCCCCCCATCCTCTACCTCTTTGCTCATATTCTGCAGGTCCGGGCCCATGACCTCCTGTGGACTTGAGCATCCACAGATTTTGTTATCCACGGGGAGCCACACCCCAGCGGATATCATGGGCCTGCAGTAATAATCATCATACCAATCATCATCATCATCATCATCATCATCATCATCATCTCCCACTGTATATAATGGGACCTGAGTATCCATGGATTTTGGTATCTTTGGGAGTGGGTCCTGGAATCAACCCCCCAGCAGATACCAAGGGCTCACTGTAACAACAACAACAACAACAATTGTTGTCAGCTGCCCTCAAATCAACCTCAACTCATGATGACCCTGTGAATAAGACATCTCCAAGACCTCTTGTGCTCTGCTACTATGCTCAGATTAAGGCCCATGTTGTGATTCTAACAGAACTCTATGATTCTAACAGATTGAGTCTCTACTTCCCTCCATCTTTCCTCGCATCATGGTCTTTTCCAATGAATCCTGCATTCTCATGATGTGGCCAAAATATGACAGCCTTAGTTTCGTCATCCTGGCTTCCACAGAAAGAGTTCAATCTAAAAATACTGGTGGATTCCTATCCCCAGAAAATTAAACCAGGTCATCTGAAGGGCTATATTCTCCCATAGAAAGCTGCCTGAAGTCATGATCCAATACCACTTCAAACAACCTGCTTTTGGTAGAGATGGACCTGGTTTTTGGTAGAGATGGACCCTGAGCTTTTCAGGAGAGGTCCTTCTCTCCATTCCACCACCTTCACAGTCAAAACTAGTGGAAACTCGGCAGGGTCCTTTGGACAGGGTGCTGCCCCATTTTATTTATTGATTCATCCGTACTGCTTTTTAAACATTGCTTTGAATGTTCTTAACCATTTGCTTTACATTGTAAAGTTTCATTTTTTGTATGCTTTAACATTATTGTAAGTTATAAGCCAGCTGGAGTCCCTGTTTTGGTGAAAAAGTGACATAGAAATAAAGCTAATAATAACAAGAATAACAATGATGATGATGGTCAAAAGAGCTAGGACTAGTTTGTTGATACGGAAGAACACAGGTTTTTCAGAGGTTTCTCCATTTTTGGATTCTCTTTGGAGATGTGGCTCTGGAGACTGTCATAATGAGTGCTTACCCTTCAAAAGGCATTACTAGAGCATTAGCTTAGAAAGAATAATACAATCCTTATCCTTCTTTTTGGTTTTAGACAAATATAATAAATGACACCATCATCACAAGAGGCATTTCCTGCTGTATGAGAGGACTAATGGAGAATACATCTTTCGAAATGGTGCCAGCAATTCTTTTATCTTTCTTTGGAAATTGTATTTATTTAAGGTATTTCTGCATTGCCTTCCAGTTCACAAGTAAGGTACTTCCAAGCCTGCCAACAATAAAAGTAGTGAAAACAGCAATTATCATTTGAAAAGGGAGGGAAATGTTTTGTTGTCTGTTTAACTGGCGATGCCTCTTTTTTTTTAACTAGCTAAAAAGATAACCACTCAAATGATTTATCTTTTGAATTGTGTTTTGTTCTTTTAATGGTGATGCATTTTATTATACACTTGTTTAATTTCATTTTAATGCCCACTTTTGTATGTTTTCAATTGTATTGTTTTTTCATTTCTAAGACTCTATGTGTCTCAGGTTTTTTTGGGGGGGAAAGCAGGATATAAATAAATAGAGCAACAACAACAACAACAATTTCTGTGGCTTTCAGGCTGCAGCGTTACCAGTGTCCCTTCAGTGATATATCTGCTGTCAGCCACCAGAAAAGGGTCAGGTGCAATAGAGGGGATTGGATCTCATCCATAGCTGGTGGCTCCCATGTCAGTGGCTTGAAGAATCTGCTCTGGAGTTTTTTGTGGAGCTTTCAGACTATGTGGCCACGTTCTAGAAGAGTTCCTTTCTGATGTTTTGCCACCATCTGTGGCTGGCATCTTCATTCTCTGAAGATACCAGCCACAGATTCTCGCAAAATGTCAGAAAGGAACTCTTCTAGAACGTGGCCACATAGCCCGAAAGCTCCACAAAAAACTATGGATGCCGGCCATGAAAGCCTTCGACTCCAGGCTTTAGACTAAAGCGCTTTCAGAGGTACTGAACTTCTTTTGGGATTAGCGTTCAACGCCTTGGATAGGTTCAGAATACAACCGAGAGTAGATTCACTGTTGCCCTGATGTGGGAGCCCACTTACCTGCTACTCATGTTGGAACACCACGTTCCCATCAAGCAAAGTGATCCTGGATCCTTAAGGTAAGCAGTGAAGGTCCTGGAAATGTATGGGGTGTGTGTGATTGCATCTACTGAAAAGGAAGATACTCTGTGTATGCTCAGAGACACACTCGATTCTTATTTTCTGTGCTGTTGTAGCACTAGAGCGCAAGTGCCAAAGAGAGGTTCTGAAGTTGGCCTCTCCTGAGCAGTACCTCAGATCAAGACCCATATTGAAGGCATTTCTTTTGTTCAGAGATATTCTTTGAGGGTCACAATATGAACTGGGAGAGTGCTAGAATAAGTTCCCGGCTCAGAACCATAAACATAAATCAGCAAAAGGATTTTTATCTTTGCTAGCTGTAGTCGATCATTTCACAGAGAAAGAAAGCCAGTGAGATGGCAACCCAAACCACCCAACAAAAAAAGCCCATTTGAAACCAGCCTGGAATTCCTTTATTTGGTTAAAGTGGTGGGTTTTTTCCAACTCTTTTCCCACCATGGTGCACCAAATATTGGGGTTCCAAATATTATTGCTGCAGCCTCTTCTAGCTTATCTATTCCTTCCCATTAATAATGTTTGCAATTTTGACCACACTCTGATGTTGCTTGGCCGCAGTTGTCTCGGTTTTCACTTGTAAAATGTTGGCGGGTATGCAGCTACGAAAGAACTAGACAAGATCCTAAACTGTAAAGATATACAACTGAGCACTAAAGTTAGGATTGTCCAAGCCATTGTATTCCCCAGCACCATGTATGGATGCAAGAGCTGGACAGTGAAGAAAGCGGATAAGAAGGAAAGATCAACTCTTGTGAGAAGGTGGTGCTGGAGAAGAGTGTTGAGGATGCCGTGGATGGCCCACAAGACAAACAAGTCGGTTCTTGAGCAGATAAAGCTAGAAGTTTCTCTGGAAGCCAAGATGACCAAATTGAGGCTGTCAAGCACTTCATGAGAAGGCATTGGCTGCAAAACTCAATAATGCTAGGAAAGGTAGAGGGCAGGAGGAAGAGAGGAAGGCCTCATGCCAAATGTTTGGACTCACTCAGGGAGACCATGCATTGAATTTGCAGGACTTGAGCAGAACCTCAAACAGAGTTGCCATGAGTCGGGGATGACTCGAGGGCAGTTAATAGCAATGACAATGCAACACTGAGCTACCTTGTTGGATCATTGTGGAGAGAACATCTTACCCACCTTCCACAGAAACCTCCCGGCAGCGCACCAAGTCAGTCTTATTCCCCACCAAGATAATGGGGATGTTCTCCGCCTGGCGAGTCCGCCGCAGCTGGATCCGCAGCTCCGATGCGCTCTCAAAGCTCCCTCGGTCAGTAATGGAGTAGACAATGACGTAAGCGTTGCCCACCTGCATGCAGTAGTTGTGGAACCAGTTCTCCTCTTCTGGAAGCTGCAAAACAGGGGGGAAAACAACTTAGCAATGCACCCAAAGGGAGCAGTCATGCTGTTGAAGATTTACATTGAGCAATGCAAGGACAGGAATCAATGGTAAAGATGGACACGGTCCCAGCATCTCAAGGTGAGAACTAGTACTCCTGAAAAGCTTGTGAAAGCTTCTGCCAAAATAAAATATGTCAAGTACCCAAAGATATGTAAAGAACATTCTGACTACAAACTATTCTAGGTGTATTTGTAATAAGCCAATACACTCGTCCCTCCATATTCGCTAGGGTTAGGGGCACAAGACCTCAATGAACATAGAAAAACTGCAAATAACAAAAACACCATGTTTTTACCTTAGAGGAGACCTTTCTAGGAATTTCTAGGTCCTCCAGGGAAACTCTGTGGTCAACATCCAACAGATACTGACCATAGAACTGCACTGGAATCTCTAGGTCTTTCAGTGCAACTTTTAGTTAAAGTTGACCATAGAGTTCCACTGGAGGACCTCAATATTCCCAGAGAATATATTAATCAAATCCGTGAATAATCAGATCCACAAATATCAAAGACACAAATATGGAGGCATAATATTTTATAGACAAATATAATGGCCAGAATACTGTCAGTATCCTAGACATGTATTATTTCCCTTATGGAAGCCGTCAGATATTATTGTCCAGTGCTGAACCACCAGATTCAATTCAAGGTACACTGGACATGCCCATGGTGCCCGCATAAGGATACATGCAAAGGCACACTGTGCATAGGTGCAGATTGCACATTTGGTTTCACAACATCATAATTCACTGACAAGGTGGTGTTGCACAGACATTGCCTAACTCTGTCAGCATAAAATTATGCTCCATCTCCTCAGTGTATGATTTCTGGGGCAATTCAATGTGTGTGTATGTTGTCTGCATGTGTTTTCAAGTCACCCATTGATTTATGGCAACTCCATTAATTCTATAGGATTTTTGGTTTTGCCAGTTCCTTCCTCTGAAATAAAGCCTACTGCACCTAGTATTCACTGGTAATTCACTGGTGGTCTCTCATCCAAGTCCCAACAAAAGCTGGCCCTGCTAAGATCAGATGGGATCTAGTCCATTTAGGATGTTTAGGTTTGGTCAGTTCAGTACCAATTTGGAAACTGTGCCTCTTTCTGATGGCGTGGGGAAAATTAATTTTGCAGACCACAACTCTCAGTATCTCCCAGTGTGTTGGTTAGGGGATTGTGGAAATTGTAGTTGACTCCCTCCTCCCCACTCTTTTTATATCTTGAGGTTCATGGCTTTGGCTGCCCTGCTCCATTCCCTACCCACAAACTTTGCCTACCCGGTCTCTGCCAAGTTCACCCAGTAGAGGCCGGTGCCTTCCATGCCAGCAAGATGGTGAGTTCAGATTTTAGACCAGCATTTAAAGGAGCTATCCTAACCCCATCCAATATAGCTTCAGCACTTTGGTTAGTTACTTTCAACTTTCAACTAGATCCCAAAGCAGACTGATCACTCAACTGACACGGATGTCATCAGGCAACTCTGGCTGCATCTGCACGGCAGAATTAATGCAGTTTGACAATGCTTTAATTGTCATGCCTCCATGCTACAGAAATTTGGGATTTATGGTTTTATAAGATATTTATAAGATATTTAGCCTTCTGTATCACAGAGCTCTAGTGCTACAACACACTTCAAAACTCAAGAGTTCCACAGCATTGAACCATGACAGTTAAAGCCATGTCAAACTGCATTAATTCGGCAATGTCAATGCAGCCTCTGAGTTTGTTTAAGATAAATAGGAAAGTATGAGAGGCAGGAAGCTTGCCACTTCTAGTCATAAATAGGGCCTAGCACATTGCTTGCACCACATCAGCACAGAGTTACACAGAAGATAGGAATAGGAGGGGCAGCTACAAAAGAACTATACAAGATCCTAAAGATATGCAATTGAGCCTGAAAGTTAGAATCATCCAATCCATCATATTCCCCATCATCATACTGTATGGATGCAAAAGCTGGACAGTGAAGAAAGAAGATAGGAAGAAAATCAATTCATTTGAGAAGTGGGTCTGGAGAAGATTGCTGAGGATACCATGGACAGCCAAAAAGACAAACAAATGGGTCCTTGAACAGATCAAGCCTGAAATCTCTTTGGAAGCCATGATGATCAAGTTGAGGCTGTCGTACTTTGACAACATCTTGAGAAAGCTCGACTTACCATCAGTTGGGATCGACTCAAGGGAAGCTAACAGAATGCTAGTTAAAAGGACTTTGGCTGAGCTCTCACATTGGGGTTGTGTAGCATAAATCCCCATGTGTGAAATTACGCAACGACTGCACTAGGCAACCCTCGAGTCAAATGGCAATGTTGTGCTACCAAATGTGCCAACCGCATGCACAATAGTACTGCATCTGCAGCCTTAAAATGAATGTATCCTGGCCCAGGACCGGAAAACTGAACTGCAAAATGGCCAGGCTGTATCTAGACCTGAAGTCAATGGATATGGTCCAAGGCACATGGGAAGAGGGTGCTGTCTCCAGCTTTTGAGCAACAAAAGCATATCCAATCCACTCCATGCTGCCATCGACCACACACAGGGAAGTGCCGCTGCCTTTCCAGCTGGCTGAACTGGCCATCTGCAGATTGAAAGCTTTTTGCCTCCGGGCTGCATTTGACACAGTCTCCCTGTTGACCTGGCAGCGCAAACTCCAGCCTTCGGAGCTCTCCTCTGAACCACACAGACTGCCGATTCAGACCATGGCAGGGCACCCAAACCACAAGGGCACCCCCAATGGGGAGACCCCCCCCCCAAAAAACAGAGGGGACTCAATAGATTGCTAGTGGATGGCAACTGAAGACTCAACCCATAACATGCACAAGGGGCATTTCTTCTAGCATGGCACCAGTTCTGGAAATATCAAGAGAAATACATTCAAGAGTACCTCTAGGCATGTTTAGAGTACATTGTCCCTTGTCGCAACTCTGGCGCGAAGGAATGATGTACACATAGGAGTTTATCACATGAAGGAGACTGGGAATTTATCCCATGAATATCCTGGAAAAATCACGTAATTACGCAAAACGATTTCACACAACGTCGCAGAAAACCCGCCATTAAACTGGTCACAGAAAAGCATTAATGCATATCTTTTTACTTTCAGGATTTCAGTGACAATGCATTTCCAATATCACTTTATTTTTTGCAACTGTGTGTCATAATCAGTCGCACAATTACTCCATTTTTGCCTTATTTGCGAGATGCTTTAAATATGTTTTAATCTCTCTTTAATGCTGAAATTAGCCCCAGTGTGATAAACCCCATAAAGAGTAATTTCTAGTACTACTAGAATTACAAGCATCTTCCATATTTAACCCCCCCCCCCAACAAAACTCAGGTTTTTGGCTTTAAACCGAAAAAAATTGAATACTGCTAATTATATTAATACTGTGAAATGTTGTTTTATATATTAGAAAGCTTGATCAACCATGTTTTAATGCTTTCTAACACTAACAATCCAAAGTAACTGGGCTTTGATATGATTTACATCTTTCGATAAAGCTTTGGGAATTATATTGACAAGTTGGTAGCCTAAATATAGGAGTATAGGACTACACCAATACAAGACTAAATCAGAAAATTAAAAAGCAAAATGCAGTCCTGATGTTACAGCCTCTTGCTTAGATAATAATTGTTCTTTCAAAAAAGTTATTTTAAAGCAAGTTATTTTGGTTGAACTTATATTAATGGAAGGATTTGTTTTTGAATGGTATTTCTTGCATTAAATAATAAAGTGATTAAAAAGAAGCAACTGATAACTGAAAACTTGTCTAATCACGAACAGCTACCAATAGACTATGAAAGTAGTTTAAGCCAAAGTGTAAACCAACAAAGTTTAAACTAGCCAACCCTGGGAGACAGCCAGGGCAGTTAAAATGGAATCAGAGCTATCATCAGCTGCATCCACACTGCAGGAATAATCCGGTTTGACACCACTTTAGCTGGTAGTTTGTTGTGGCACCCCTTGCTCTGATGCCACAACAAACTACATTCCCAGAATTCCCTAGCATTGAGACACGGCAGTTAAAGTGGTGTTGAATCAGAATATTTCTGCAGTGTGGATGCACACCATGGGAAGTGTGAAAAGGCCCCAGCATCATGTAAGGCAGATTCCAAACTTTTCTGATTAATATATACACCACAAAAACAGTTATTTGTAAATTATGCATCTTGATTTATTTTTAACTCTAAACAGTTTATAATAAATGTTTTTAAATAAAACAAAACAAAACAAACCCAGCATAAACATAATGCACCAAAGAATAATAAATCTAACACCCACATCTCTGTTTTAAAGTGGTTTTTAGATTTTTTTCTAGGAGTTTTTAAAGAGTATTTTCATATGTTTAAAAGCATGTCTTAAATCTTCATACAGTATTGCTTAGATTGTTTTTATTTAGTCGTCGCCTCAGGAGCCCTTGTGTATTGTGGGCTGGGAGGCAATACAGAAATATTTTAAATCATCATCGTCATCAACATCATCATCACTAACAGAGAGCATCTCAGATTGAAAGATCTCTCCTAAATGTGGATATACGGTAGGTTTGGAAAATAGTCTGAAGATGTTGAACGCAGCAATCTTGGATCATATAGGAAGAAAAGTATTGTAAGTCGTAAAGAAAAATCCAGAGAGTGCTCATGCCTCATGAAACTACAAATCCCAGGATTCTGTAGAATGGATCCATGGCAGTTTAAGTGGTGTAAAACTGCATTATTTCAACAGTGTAGATGCACCCTCTGCCTAAGGCAACAGCAAACCCTCTCTGAACTCATCTGGCCCAGAAAACTGCATGATAGGGTTGCTGTAAGCCAGAAACAACTTGAAGTGAACAATAACAACGATATATTCTAAAATCCATTTAGGTAATATCACAATGGACCACTAAAATTCCTCGGATAGCAGTGGATTCTCCTCTGTTGGAGGTTTTCTAACCAGAACGTAGGTGGGCTCCTCTGGGGACTGCTTTGGAGGTGGCTGCCTCAACAGGCAGAAGTGGGTTGGACTGGGTGGTCTTTGGGGTCCCTTCCAACTCTATGATCCTATGACTTCTTCCTCGGTTGTAGCAGCATCCTCCGCCACCACATGAGCTCTCCATCAAATGGAATGTTTTGCATTTGTCCTGAATTGATTGCCGCCCGACCCAACGCTTTTGCGACAGAGATGGCATGGCAAATTAAAACCAATCGATTGGATGCTCGCTTGCAGAACACAAGCGGTACCCGCGAGCAAGTGCGTTGGCCCGTGAGGACGGACGAATTGTCATGCCAAATCAGACCCATGGACCATCTCACGCTGCATTTTGCCTTCCCAAGCTGGACACCCAGAGGGAAAAGTCAGAAGCCAAGCATGGCGCGTGCGCAACACACACACACAGAGCCATTCTCCGTTGCTAAAAAGCCTAGACATCTGCCATAAAAAAAACGAGACCTCTATTGAAATGGTAGGGCTTGGGGGCCAGTTACTCTTTTGGGAAAGTAACTTTCCCTACACTCTGATTACTCTTTCTGGAAAGTAACCTTCGCCAAACTCTGACTAAACCATGATGATGTGCCTTCAAGTCATTTTCAGCTCACATTGGGTTTTCTTGGCAAGTTTCTCCAGAAAGGTTTTGGCACTAGCATCCTCCGAGGCTGAGAGTGTGTAACTTGCCCAAGGCCACTCAGTGGAGTTCCAGGATCGAAATGGGATTTGAACCCCAGTCATTGTTCAACTCTCAAACGGCTACACCATGCTGGCTAAGTGCTAATACAATACAAAAGCTAAAAACAATAAAAGGGATATTGAAGTCCAATGGCCGTGCTGGCTGGTGATGTTGGTTAGGGGATTTGGGGAGTTGTAGTCTTTGCAGAGGGCCACTGTAGTAGTTTAGGTGTTGGACCAGGACAGAAGGAGACCAGGGTTCAGATTCCTGCTCAGCCATGGAAACCTACTGGGTAAACTTGGGCAAATCCCACTTTCTTGGCCTTAGAAGAAGGCAGTTACATTCTTTTTTTCTGAATAAATCCTGGCCAGAAAACGCTAAATATATATTTTTGAAGTCAGCATGATGTAGTGGTTTGAAGTCAGCATGGTGATGTATTGGTTTGAAGCAAGGACTTCGGGAGATCAAGATTCAAATACTTGTTCAGTCATGGAAACTCACTGGGAGGTCATAAGCAAGTCATATTCTCTCAGCCTAAAGCAAAACCAAATCTTAGAAATCTGTCCAAGAAAACCCTAAAGTGCCCTACCCTTTGTACTTACTAAGGTTTTCCAAGAAAAGCATCAATGGAAGCAGTGGCTAAATTGTTATTCTCTGCTGCTAAATCCCATAAGACTATAATATTTGCACATGTATAATAATTAGTTCTGCCCAATGGCCATTAACATTCTGGTTGATTTTACAGCTATTAATTAATACCATTAAATGTCATATCCATGTTTGTGGATCATGAGTCAGTAACAGAAGTGACCTTTTTATTTTTTAAAGAACTCCTACAAATATCTATCCTTGTTTTTATTATCATGATGTTTTGCAACCAGCAAATATATTTGTAAATGGAATTATGGTTCAAAACACACGGCAGAAATAATCCAGTTTGAGACTGCTTTAACTGCCCCAGCTCCGTGCTAGGGAATCCTGGGAATTGTAATTTATTGTGGCATCAAAACTCAGTGACAGAGAAGGTTAAATGTCTCATAAAACGACAGTTCCCAAAATTCTCCAGCATTGAGTCAGGGCAGTTACATCAGTCTCAAACTGGATTATTTCTGCAGTGTGTTTTCGATCTATATGTTTTAAATGGTATGTTTTACAGTGTTATTTTAAGATGTCTATATGTTTAACGTGTACCTAAGGGTTTGTTGACTGTAATAAAAGCCGTTGTTGTTGTTGATGTCCTCCGCTACAATAGGACTGCCATATATCAGATTCAATTTGAAGGCACATGGCAAGCCTGTGGGGACCCCTACTCATCCCACCTCTATCAATGGTGGTCTTACATGCCAAATCCCACCACTCCCACCAAATGCAAGGCTCTTCTAAAGGACCAAATGAACTACATCCAAGGATACTAACAGAACTGGCAAATGTAATATTTGTAATATGTAATAGTTGTTACTGTAATAACAACTGTCGTCCACTTAGGATGCGCCTCAGCAATGAATGTGAACAGCCCGGCACCGGGCGATGGAACGGCACCGGCTTGAGGACATTGCGGTGTCCAGTAAAATCTGTTTTCCGTAGGCCGCTTGTCCCCTGCCCATGCTCAGAATGCTAACGAAAGTGTGTGTGATAAGGTTCCGAGAGATATCATCTCTTCCCAGCATCTGAGAAAGTAGACTGAAGCCTAGGAAAGCTCATGCTGCCAACCTCTTTCTATCAGTTAGTCTCAAAGGTGCTACAAGATCTCTCTACATACATCTCTTCCCAGGACTAGGGAGTCTTACGACTGATGGTGCGCCAGCATAATTGGATCTCAATGGACGACCACTAAATCAGCCACCTACCCGCTTCTCAGCCTCCCAGGTGTCCATCACCATCAAGGTGGTCTCTTCACCATCCACAGACAAGGTGCGCTCGTAGGTATCCTCTGAAAAGAGCCAGAGAGTAGCCGGGATCAGCTATGAGTAAGGGTACACCTTCCATCTTGGGCAGGTGGTAGACCTGTAGTCCAAAACAGGTAACTGCCTCTGGGAAGATCACAGGCTGAGAAAGAGACAATGGTCCCTGGTTGTCCCAAGGGTTGGTACAAGTAAAAATTCCCAATCAATTTTCCATAGAGTGGGCCCTTGGTATCCGCTGAGGTTTGGTTCCAGAACCACCTGTGGATGCTCAAGTCCCATTAAATACAATGGGTAGTAAAATGGCATCCCTTATATAAAATGGCAAAATCAGTTTAATTTTTGGAATTTATGTTTTTAAAAAAAATATTTCCAAGCTGTGGACGCTTGAACCTGTGGATAAAGAATCCGTGGGGATGGAGGGCTGACTGTACGACATTTTATTTCAATCATCAAGGTTTGTCCCAATAGTTCTTGGGACCTGCTGTCTCAAAAGGACGCTGACAGTTTTATTGGGATAATGCCAAACCAAAAACATCGCAGCAGCCTGAGTTTCTGCTACTGGATTGACACCATGTTAACTGACTTGGCTCCATTCTACAGAATACTGGGATTTGTAGTTTTCTGGGGCACCAGCATTCTTTAGCAGAGAAGACTAAAGACCTTGCAAAACTACAGTTCCCAGGATTACAGAGAATGTTAGTCATTACCTTTAAAGCCCTATATGGCTTAGGCCCGAGTTACCTGAGGGAACGCCTCCTCCTGCACAATCCACCCCGCACCCTCAGAATATCAGGAAAGAACACACTGGAAACATTGAATACCAGACTGGTATCGACTTCCAATAAAACCTTCTCTGCGATGGCTCCGAAATTATGGAATGATCTCCAGGAAGAGATCCGTCTTATTATCACCTTAGAAGCCTTTAAGAAAGCACTAAAGATGGATCTCTTCCGGTGAGCCTTTCCACCGGATTTGCTGTGACTGTCTACCTGATAACAAGACTGACGATGGACAGAGGTACCCGACGTATGCCAATTTAAGGATTATCTGTTTTACTGTCTTTATGATTGTAATTGATTTTAATAATTATACTTGGACTCTGTAGTTTTATCCGTTGACCATTTTATTCTGTACACCACTTTGATCTAATTGGAAAGGTGGTATATAAATAAAATTTATTATTATTATTATTATTATTATTATTACTCCCTTTCTTGCCCAGCCAGCAAAGCCACCAGAACCAAACTTTGGCACCCCTTTCCACCAATGCGCTGAGTGACACCTGGTGCAGTCCATTAGTCTCCTAATTATACCAAGCTCTGCACAGAGCTTGGAAGCATTCCTTTTTGGCCTACAGCTTCCAGCTGCCTGGGGGATTCTGGAAGCTGTAGTTCATTTCCAAGGTCTAACTTTGCTGCTTTGCACATTAACCCCCAATCGCCTCCCAGTCCTCCTAAATCACCGCCAGGCCTACCTTTCTGTTGCTCCGGTAAATCTTTATCTTGAACGCCAGCGAAAAGGTTGACCAAACTGGTCTTGCCCACGCCAGGGTCGCCCAAAAGCACCACTCGGTACAAAGATGCCCAGGACTCATCCGAGTCGGAGGATTCAGAGGACCAGCTGTCCCGGGGCTCAGGGACGGACCCTTTGGGCTCACAGGAGGAGGACTGTCCCAACTGCGGGTGACTGGATTTGGCCCGGTTTGGGCAAAGGCTTAACATCCCCGAGCGGGAGCCATAGGAGACGGGCAGAGGGGTGCTGGCTCTTCTCTGGGCAGGACTCATGCTGTTATCTCTTCCATCTCCTCCTCTTCCTCTCTGGGTGTTCAGCGTCATGTTCTTCTTCTTCTACCAAGGAAAGAGAGGAGAGAGAATCAGTCCCAGTCTAGAACAACTCTTTGCCAAGGGATGCCCAGCTTGTTTCATAGTGGCAAAGAAGCAACCGTTCTTAGAGCAAATTTGCTTCTCTTTGTCTATACTGGAAACAAGCCCAGAAATGCAAACAAGGATAAATCACGCCATCTGGGGAATCCTCCATCTAAACAACACTTAAAACTGAGGACGGTGGAGGAGATTTCAATGCCAGCTTTCCACCCATTGGGTATGAAGGCTGTAGAAGAGGAGTGGGCAACTGGGCTAGTTCCGCTGGGCCACTTTTATGTACCAAGACCCTCTGGGCGCACGACGACTACTGCAAAAAATAAAACCAAAAGCCCAAAGTGTCTAGAAGTCAACTTCTGGTTCTCAAAAGTGGGTACAGGATGAGTATCCCTTATCCGAAAACTTGAAATGCTCCAAAATCCAAAACTTTTTTTTCACGCGTGGCTGAGAGAGTGACACCTTTGCTTTCTGATGGTTCAAGTGTACACAGACTTTGCTTCATGCACAATTTTTTTAAAAATATTGGAAAATTGTAATAATTGCAATCAAAATATAAATACATTTTCAGGTTTACTTCATTGTATCATATTAAAGACAAAGCATGAGTTTTGGACAAAAACTGAATTATATGATTACATTTAGTACAAGATAGAACAACTAATGTCAGCAATGGCAAGATCTCCATGGAAGGAAGTCAGCATATATATGTTTTGTGTTTTTACTGGAAATTTTCTTTTTTAATTGTTATAATTTGTAGTCTATAATATTCTTATGTTTGATCTGGGGTTTTTTAAAATATATTTTTCCTTTGTATTGTAACTACAGTATGTTGTTATGGTCTTTGTGACATGAATAAAGTCATGTATGTGTGTGTTTATATACATACACACACACAGTATAAAATTACCTTCAGCTAGGTGTACATGAAACATGCATTAATTTCATCTTTAGACTTGGGCCCAAAATCCAAAAAAACATTTGGTCCCAAACATTTCAGATAAGGAATACTCAACCTGTATTTTCTGATGTTAAAGCACATATATCTGAAAAGTAAATGTTGCACTTGGAGCTTTCTAGGAGCAGTATTTCACCCTCTTCTTTGGCCAGAAAAAGGTTGATCTAGGGATTCTGGAGCTGTTGAAGGCCACAAAAACATCCCTTGGTCCAGATGTGGGCCAAGGGCCCTATTTTCTACATGTCCACCCCTGTCATAAAAGGTGGGCAATGTGCCCAGAGGGATGGACTGGGGTATTTTGGGGGTATTTCTGTGCCACAGATTGGCATTGTGCAATCCATTGTTACATGCAAGATCTCAATATCCTCTACAAATGTGCTATCCTATAAATTAGGTTAACTTAGTCTAAGGTGTTTTGTTTTAACTTCTCAGACTTCTTGAATATGCTTTTAGACTGTTTCAGTCTTTTTTTAAAACTTTCTGAAATGGTTTTTAATTGCTTATGTAGATTTTTATGCTACGCCAGCCTGAGATCTTTAGATATAGGGCAGCACATAAATCTTTCAATTAGAACAATAAACACACAAGTAACAAAACATTGGGCAATGTGTTCCTAATAGCATTTTCTGGTCTTTGTTGTTGGATGCAGAGAAGTTTCTACGAACTACGAATAACTGAGATATGAACTTTACGTTGGTCCATTAAGGACAGGTTGTTGTTGTTGCTGCTGCTGTTATTGTGTGCCTTCAAGCTGTTTTTTATGGTAACTCTAAGGCAAACCTATCACAGGATTTTATTGGCACGATTTGTTTGGAAAGGATTTGCTTTTGCCTTCCTCTGAGGCTGAGAGCGTGCGACTTGCCCAAGGTCACCACAGCTGAGTAGGGATTCGAACCCTGGTCTCCAGAGTCATAGTCCAATGCTCAAACAATGACACCATGCTGGCTTTGGACTCAGGTTTAAGAGTCATTTGTGTATGGCAGAGAAAAGGGTGACTTTTCAACACTTTGGTCTCTGCCCATAAATTTCTAGCTTCTTGTTGCTATCCATTTTTAACCACTACTTTCTGTCTTTCCTTCACCTCCACTGTTAAATAAATACTTTATTTCATTTCATTTTTATGCCGCCTTTCTCCCAAAAAGGGACCTACCATAAACTCACAAGATAATTGGATTATAAACTCTTTACTATTTTATAAACTTACTATATTTACTATTACCACTACTACTACTACTAGTAGTAGTAGTAGTATTGGATAATACATGCTGATACAATTGTGTAAGTAACAGTATAAAATATCGGCTTGCAAAACTATTATTATTTCTAATTATTATTTCTAAAATTATTATGGCATGGTTGTGGCATGAATTTTTTTTTTTAGCTGTGAGGCTGCTGAATTCCCATTCTGCCAAAAGATCCAAAAACTGAAAAGTGAATTAGGTCTCAGCTTCAGTTTCTTCACTAGCAACTATGGGACAACAAGAAGCCTACCTTGCAGGGTTGCTGGGACAGATGTGAGATCATCCATGTGTTTTAATTGAACTGGGTGAAATAGTAGAAACTGGAAACGTTGCAGAGGAAGGTAAACTGGAAAAAGGGAGCAGTTACGGTGCCATTATAAGCTGCCAATCATCTTGTGCCAAAGAGCTGCAGATACGTGGGCACCATGCATGCTGAGTCTCCTTTATCTGGAATTTTGAAATCCAAAATATTCCAAAACCCAAAATTGTCCACATGGGTGGCTGAGCTAGTGACATCTTTGCTTTCTAATGGTTCAGTGTACGCAAACTTGCGGTTTCATGCACAAGTTTATTTTAAAATATTGGGTATAAAATGTGGCATAGTGGTTTGAGGATTTGGACTAGGATTTGGGAGACTAGGGTCCAAATCTTGGCTTGGCCATAGAAACCCTCTGGGTGACCTTGGGCAAGTCACACTCTCTCGACCTCAGAGGATGGCAGTGGCAAGCCCCCTCTGAGTAAACTTGCCAAGAAAACCCCTTGACAGGTTGACCATAGTTGGAAATGACTTGAAGGCACACAAGAACAGCAAAAACAACACTACCTTCAGGCTATATGTATGAGGTGAATACTAACCATAAGTGAAGTTCATGTTTAGAGTTGGATCCCATCTTCAAGATATTTCATGATGTATATGCAAATATCCCAAAATCCAAAAAACTCCAAAATGCAAAACGCTTCTGGTCCCAAGCATTTCGGATTAAGGGAAACTCAACCTGCAAAAGGATTATAGCCTCCCTTGTTGCACCTATCTTAGGGGTGAGCAACATCTGGCCTTCTTTCCAAATTTTGCTGGATTGCCAAGGCCCATCATCCTTTGCCATTGGCTAAACTGGCCAGAGATGATGGGAGTTGTAGTCCAACAACATCTGGAAGGCCACATGTTCTCCACAATAGGTCTCTTGCCCTGCCCTTTGGCTAATGGCATACTAATCCAAAGCCAAGTACTTTGTAGCATTTGGCCTTTCTGGGCAACCATTGAGACATTGCTGGACTGCGGCTCCCAGCACAGCCAGTGGTGAAGGATGCTGGGAGTTGCAGCCCAACTACATCTGGAGGGCTGCGCAATTGCCATCCCTCGTATAGAAAGTGGATATTCTAAAACAGAGCCATGTGTTTGAGTTGGAAGGGACCCCAAAGGGCCATCCAGTGCAACTCTCTTCTGCCATGCAGGAATACACAATCAAAGCACAATTAAAAATTAAAATAAAAATTTAAAAAATTAAAAACACAATTAAAAACCTCCAATGAAGAAGACTCCATCACTCCGCAAAGTCAAGTAAAAGGATACCAGAGAATGGAGTCTATAAAATGGACATCTGGAGGACGCCATGTCCCCAACCCCCCCCCCCAGCTGGGGGATTCTGGGAGTTGTTATCCAAAAAGAAAAGGAAAAGGAAAATGGTCAATTTGCCAAGCTCTGCCAGAGGGAGATTGTGATCTTGACCCGCATCAATAAACGGATGCCAGGAACAGGTTTTTAAAGGATGACTTGTCCTCTCTCATCTCATCCAACTAACTTTTTCCTCCTCTGCGCTACAAAAGGAGAGAGAGAACAGTTGGGGAAGTTCCATTTTCCCTTTTAAAAACAAACCCATAAAACTTGAGATTTACTGGTGTAGAAGGTCCAGCCGTTCCAATGTCTCCAACACAACCAGGCTTTGTTTATAGGCTACAAAGGAACCCAAAACTTTTTTTTGCAAAAGATGTACACTGCAATTGGGAATGAATGGAAAACAGGTTTGGAAAACTTTTTCGCGGAGGATTACAACTCCCAGAGTCCCCCACCCAACTATGTTTAGAAGCGCTTGGAAGTCAGCGTTTGCCATTTCCCAGTCTTTAAAATATATATATATATATTTATTAAAGCTTATCCAATGTTATTTTGATGTGTTGTCTGCTATATTTTATTGTTTGAGTGTTAACAGGCATTAATATGTATTATGTTTAATTCTTTTCATAGAATGTATGACACAGGCAGGTTTATTTTATCTATTTTAATGGACTGTATGTACAGCGCTGTGTACATTTACAGTGCCTTGTAAATAAAGCTTAATAATAATAATAATAATAATAATAATAATAAATTTAATTGTTGCACAAAAGATAACAAAAAGAACTTTTTAAGTCTTTTCAATGACAGCTTCCCCAAATTCCTCGTCTAGCAAATGTTCTGCCGTTTGGACTCTATCTTCCAGAATCCCCCCCAACTATTCTGTAACTGTTTATAGAGCACCATGTACATGGGTGGCACTATATAAACAAACAACAACAAAACAGATTATTAATATTATTATTATTCACCACCACCACCCCTTTTTTTCAGTCTGCAACTCCCAGCCGGCCAGGGGATTCTGGGAACTGCAGTCCAAAACCCAGATTGTCCTCGACAGTTGTGCTTCTTTCAGGTTTTAGGCTGGGGATTTTTTAAAATTAGTTTTTATTGTTTTAACACAAACCATTCTGAGAACACAAACAATTCAGATTTATTTCTAAGCTAATCCTTGCGCTGCTGTCTTCAAGGCTGAAGGTGCAGCGCAAGGATTAGCTTAGAAATAAATCTGAATATCATGTATTCATAACGTTATGAAAGATGTCATAATTGTCTATAGTTTTGAGTATGAAATTTAAATCAATTTTTTTAAAGCAATACATCTGAAACACATTCCCAGAGTTACGCCCTTTCTCTTCCAAATTTCCCTTTTTGTGCAACACAGTGGTGCATGCCGCATGTGCGTGAGTGTGTGTATATTATATATGTGTGTGTGTGTGTTTATTTTTCCAACACAAGGTCTGGTTTCATCATGCTCCCAGTAACCCAACGCCTTGGCAGGCTTTTGCTGGCCTCTCCAAAACATGGTTAAAAATTCAGAAGGAAAGTTGTTTGCAACGAAACGCGCCATTGTCACCGCTGAGCTGGCATTGGATTACACAAATGCACACATACACAGAGAGAGAGAGAGAGAGAGAAACTGTCCCCAGGACCACAACCAGACCCCATCGACAACCCTTGATGCCAGGACTAGCATCCTTAGAGGATGCCCTTGAACATGTCAGGGGTGCTTCGACTGGGTATTCCTGCATGGCAAAAGCGGGCTGGACCGGATGCCGCCTGGGGGTCTCTTCCAAGGGGTTTATCACATGAAGGAGATCGGGAGTTCATTCCGCTAATATCCCAGAAAAATTGTGTAATCACACGAAACGATTTCACACGACGTCGCACGAAACCCGCCATTAGGTCACAAAGAAGCATGAACGCGCATCTTTTTTACTTTTGGGATTTCGGCGACAGTGCATTTCCGACGTCGCTTTATTTGCACAATTGCGTGTGATAATCATTGGCGCAATTACTCGCCATTTTCACTTTATTTGAAGGGTGCTTTCAAGGCGCTTTAATCTCTCTTCAATGCTGAAATTAGCCCCAGTGTGATAAACTCCTCTAAGTTTCAATGTGCAAAGAGCATTCATTCCTCTGATTGTGGAGGAAACCCCAACTAGAAATGCAAAATCCACCCTGACAATGGGAGAGATTTTGAGGTTGCCCCAAACCCTGGAAAATGTCCCAAAATTTGTAGGGTTGGGGAGGGGGTCAAAGGCAACAGGGTCCCCCTGTTGTTGTTGTTGTTAATATTACAATTATTTGTATCCTGCCCTTTCCCCAAAACTGGGAAACAAACAGTCCTGTTAAAAA